>JAABNX020000119.1:15935401-15952749 GCA_015163995.2 Mormyrus lacerda
ACACACACACACACACACACACACACGAGGCCGCAGGATAAATTATTCCCTTCAATGTGACACGATTCCTGGAATGCCATAAATAATGCTTACAGTATCAATTTCCTCCTCTGATAAATAAATCTTGCAAAGTTTGTTTCCCAACAAATGCAGCTTGAGGGACTTGCAACCTTGGTAGAGGCTTCATACTAAGCACCAGTCGCTGGGACAGCATAACGAATCTCCAAAAGACCAGCAGGGCTTGAGAGAGAATTGAGAGAGATGGCTTGAAAGAATTCAGTGTGTTTTTAATCAGCACCTCCAAACTACAGAATAATATCAAAACTACCATGTGCTTTTTATGAAAATCTAAATCATGATAATATCTTCAGCCCAAGTGCTTAAAGGTCCATGGAACACATTGCCCATGGTAACATCATTCATGAATATTTCATAGCTTAGCACCAACTTGCAGACAGAATCCCACAAAAACTCCTGATTGGGTAATTAAAATGAGACAGCCCGGAGAGCCGGTGGGTGATAATGCCACTGATCACTAATATCAGGCTTTTCATCAGCACTCAAAGGCTGATGCATAAAAATCGGAACCCTACAAGAACAAAGTACCTAATAAATTTGCGCCCTAAACAGTATCCAGAGATTCTTTGTCATGCTTTCCATGCAGAGCAGGATTAACCTATGGAAAAAATCAAAGGGGTGTGTGTCTTACGAGCTAGCAGAAGGCTTGCTCTCTTCAGCGTCCAGTTCTCTGTCAGAATGGCACGTTTTCCTCACTATCAGCATCTGATGCTCTCAGAATATGGCTTTTAGACGCCGCTGGATGCTGCCATTAAAAGCCAAAAGAGGATAAGCTGTACTTCTGTGAACCTAAGCGCATCAGTTTGGGTAACAGCAAGGGAGAGACGCGGAGACCAAGAGCGTCTCAGGGCTCATGCACACACTGCACTCCTCCACAAGCAGAAACATAGCAAGCTGAGGAACCAACCTCACCCTCTTGTGCGATGGGATCATAAGAACATAGAAGTGGACTCCCACATGAAAAAAAAAATGGAATATGGACCTGAATGCCAAGATGGCTTACAGCACCTGGTTAAAGGCAGATAAGAAATGCAAGGGCCAGGAGGTCCTTCACCTTGCAGGGCCAGAAAGAGAGCAAAGAACAACGAACAGGGGAGATCTGCCCCAGGCACTCCCAGCGTTCAAAAAGAGACGAGGTGAAAAAGTTCTGCTGACTATCAAACTAATACCAGCTGTCAGGTTGCTTTATGTAGGTTCCTTCTCAAGGACATACAGGCTTAGTGCAGGACAAGCTTCCCATTAGGAAACTGGATATCGACCATCAGCAGTGACCTGGAGTCAATTACCTCACTAGCATATCAGAAGACAGATAGAGGACTTGAACATCCATCTCTGCGGGAAGCTGAGGGAACAAGCTTTCTTAAACCCTACACTACAGAATCAAAGCCTGGGTGATGTGAGACGCGGGCTCCCCTAGGAGAGGGGATGTGACCAGCCGGTGGAAAAAGGGGTGAGTGGAAGTAGCTCCCGACTTTGAGACATCACATACATTTAGTGCAACAGAGAAATGAGCAACTAGCTGTGGAATACTCTGAAAAGCAGTAGCTGATCATGTTTAGCATGTAGGCCAGCATTTCACACCAGCCTAGCCTTTCAGCTACTTGGTGCATCTTGGAGTAACACATAAGTCCATAAGATATGACTGAAGATTAAACAAACAGTGTTTTGCTGTATAGAGGTATTAAAAGTTAAAAGATCAAATGAGTTGCCCAACCTACTGGTTAGCTACAGCATAACCTATGGGGAGAAAGAGGTGGATTTGATATTTGGGTCCCTAACAGCTAGACCCCAGGTTTTCAAGCTTGTATGGAAAACAATCATTGATATCATTGATGATCCAAGTCCATGACTCATTCAGATGTGACTCCATGTGCTGCTTTTGAAATTGTGCATGTACAAAATAAAAATGTTACTTTTTGATTACACATTATGAATTCATTATTCATTAAACTCTAAATTAAATATCAATTAGTGTTACTCTTTCCACTCCCTGAATAAATACAGCTCAAGTCGTACATAATTCTCAGCAAATCTAAGCAACTTAAACAGAGCAGAAAATGAGCCGGTAAAAAGTCTGCTGCAGGACCTCTCCTCGGGATGATGCTCTAAACTGTGAGCATGTGAAGTGAAACCCATCAAAAGCTTAAGAGTAATGAAACCGGCAAACAGAGCGATCTCCACTGTTTACAGAAAGACTTCAGGAGGCTTTGGGATATCTGCTACAGGCCGCTTCATCCGTCTGTCTATGCAGAGTGCATTGCAGTTCTCTGGGGTCTATCCTAAGTATGCTGTGGACCAGATTACAGTCTACTGTGGGTCACATAGTAAAGGTAATTCGGACACAATAAAGGTAATTTGGAGTCATTAAGTCAGTGCCTTTATATTGTGTGAGGACACATGATTGTCAATAGAATGTGAGAAAACATGCAATCTGGAGAAAGAACTTGCAGCTAAAGAGGTGTGAGAGCTGGCTGAGTCTCCATGGCGACCCAGAGTGTAAATGGGGCCAGTTTGCTCTTCATAAAAATGTCAGTCTTGTGTCACATCGCAGCTACTAGGCTAAAGTGGCATCTGGTCGATTAGCTCTCCCAGACGAGGCTCCTACACAATGTTCTAATCTTTTGGGGGAGAGGGGCACAGATTGGGGTGCGAAAAGATGATTGATCATCTCATTTGTGTGCCAGATTCCAAAGTGGGGAAAATGCCAGTTACTTTAAACAGTACAAATTGTTGAAAATACAAGGGCAGTTATCATTCTGAAGGATTACTGGGAACATTATACAATTATGTTCCGTGGGTTTTTTTTTTTTCCCCCAAGACTCAAAGACGAGTGAGCTAATAAGCCTTATTTCCTGACTACAAGACACAAATACTCAGATTTGTCTAGCACATGCACGTTACTGCCATACTACAAAATCTTCATTCATACATAACTGGCAAATGAACATAATATTACTTCACACAGGCATACAATAAAAACTTCAATGCCTAGAACCTGCAGTTAACCAAGGGGAAAAAAAACACGCAGAATAAGACAGAAGCACAGCCCTCTATTTCTGAACTGAAAGTACAGCTGCAAGGTAGGAATATGCACAACTCACCGGTAAGTAAAATACAGAGCTCATTTGGATGTCTTTTTTAACAGGGAGCACAGTAGCAAAAGGGTAAAGGACTAGTGTCCATTTGAGATGGGATACCAACCTAAACATTTCCTCTATATCCATATGATCTGACCTCAATGATTCCTAAATGAAAATGTGCCCATGGTGCTCACCAATAGGCAAAAGGTCACGTCCAAGCCCACACACTCTTCATACCTCCACTGTCACTCACACATCCTGTCTCGTGACTTCTGACCTGGTCGGTTAACCCTGAGTGATCCTGCCATCTTACACTGAGGCTGGATCACAACAAGGGGACCACGACTGCAAGCCAAAAAAGTGCGTCAATGGACACTGGTCACAGAGAGATGATGGATCTCTCCAACAAACAGCGTGGGGGAAACACCTAAATCACAGGTGCCATGTGGGACATTGAATCAGCACGAACCCTGTCCGTTCTGAGAAGAACAATGCAGTTGATGTCTGAGGAGCATCAGACTCCGGCCACCGTGAGCCTGCCACGTCAGCAGCCCTGGTGAGAATACCGGTTCAGTGGGAGACACGGCACAAAGCTTGCGGAACATTGGGGAGTCCAAACGACCCCTAAGATGCTGCTCTCCCCATGGACAACCTTCTGGACGCAGCCTCTGCCTTTTAATATGCGGATCGGCAATCCTCTGGCTACTACAAAGAACTCCAAAGTGACCCGGGGTCCACATTTAAAACATAAAAAGAAAAAGAAGTAAAAACTCATCACAGGGGCGTGATGGGGGGAGGGGGTCCCCAGACTCACCATAGGTGCAGTTACAGCACAGGCGGAGGATCAGCAGCATCTCCATGGCAGCTCAGTTACCGTTGCCGGGGGCCGCCTGGCCATGTCTTGCAGCCAGCCGGCACCGCGGGCAGGCGCGCTCTGAGTATGGGGGACGCGGCATGGCCGCCTCAGCCAGCCTCCGCATACACAAGCAGAGGGGCTGGGCTCGGTGGTGTCTTAAAGGGCCGGTGCGTCAATTCTGCCCTACACCCCCTCCCTGCCCCCGCCCACTCTCACTTAACAGATGAAGCGCTGAAGATGCTACCTACCTTCCATGGTGACGGAGGAGGTGCTGTCCTTCGAGTCCTTGGGCCCTTTCACTTTAAGGTTCTGCAGGGAGAGACAGATTGTACGGGTGATCCATGGCCTAAGCTCACACATTAGACTGGGGGAGGGCCACAACCCACTGTGGGAAAGGAATTGTACAAGTTCTACACCCCTCCAGGCCTCTATCATTAAAACGTTCCCAATGGGCCAGGGGAGGACCAGGGTCTAAGCACAAACTGGCACAGTAAGCTAGCAAAAGATTAACCTCCATTCCCCCAGGAGAGTGATTGAAAGCTCATGTCACAGTCTGTGAACTAACAAAGAGGAACCGAAATGCCAGGGTGAGCTCTGGGCTGTGAGCTCACTGCGAGAGCTGGGGGGGCCAGGGGGATGGCCCCCCATGTGACCTACAGGTAAACTACTCACGTGGTTAAAAATAATGATCTGGGGAAGCTGGCACTCCCACACCAAGCGGAACAGGAAGTACAACCTCCAGAAACCACAACATCTCAGAATTGCGACAGTAACGCGAGGCAGGGTGCTCACCTCTGAGATCTTCTGGAATTGCATATTGGCCTGGCTGCACTTCTCCGCAGTCTCCACAGCCACTTTGTAGTTATCCACAAACGCTTTGTACACACCAAGCTGACTGGCCTGTCAGAGAGAGAGAGAGAGAGAGAGAGAGAGAGAGAGAGAGACAGAGATAGTACATGGTGTGAAATTTTAAGACCTAGAGCTTTAAGGAAATGGGATACAGCCTGGAAGCATAAAGAGATGAGCAGAGGAGGGCAGCAAAATCATCCCACCCCCGGAAGGTCTTTGGTGATATTGCAAATTTCGATTTGAAGCAGTCAGTCAGAAGGGAGCACCTAAATATGCTAACGAGCTATCAGCAAACAGACATGCTTTAATGCAGGGAGGGCAGATCTGCTGTGGAGGTCAAGGACCTTAACGGCACAAAAGGGACACAAGTACCAGTACCAGTTATATCAGACCACACTGCAGCAGGAGTGGACAGGGAAAGGAGAAGAGGAACCAACACACATGTTCCAAAGCACCCCCTCCAATGATCCACAAGGAATGGCTGCCATGACAGATGAGTTAGGATGAGCCTGGGGGACACTGTCCCTCTTCTGGGGCTAGAGCAAAATTCACACCTCACGTCTCCCTGGTGAAGGAGGCAGAGCCTCAGGTGGGGCATTGATCATGGCATGGCCCAGAACGATGGGGGGGAGGGGGTTACGTGCTGGAAGAGGCCTTAATGATTTGAGTCTTAATGTTCACCTGCTGACACTGCTCACCTCCTCATCCCTCCAGGGAAAGTACAGTACAGGAGCAGCTTCAAAGTCAGCCTCATGAAATGAACAGCAAAGGAAATGCAGTGGGGAGAGGCCAGTACCCCACTGATGGGCATATTCATCCCGTAAGAGCTGCAGGCAGAGAATCTGAAGATGCTGACCTACACCCCCCCCCCCAACAGTGACAACGATCATGTGAAGGAGAATAACTTCAGAGGAGGTGGGGGGTCCTGAGTAAGCCATGCGCTCGGGTAAGCCACTGTTCCCACCCCTTCCCACACCACTCCCCAGAGGCTATCGAGAAAGCGATGCAGCTGTTTGGCCTCTGTGATGAAGGCTGTCTCCTAGCTACGGCTCCCCTCTCATCCCAACACAAAGGGCGAGAGGTGCGCATGTACCATCCGCCAATAAGACTCAGCATCTTTAAACTCCAGTTTGTTTGATCTTTGAGTGACCTTCAAGAATCAACCAATTCTTGCCCACAGGTGATTTCATGGGGGCCTGGCATGCAGCTAATTTGGCACCATCTGCGACGGTGTCCGGACCTGATGACAAGGCATTCAACTGCAGCCAGCTCATGGCTCCATGAGGCGGGGAGGCTGTCTGCCATCAGTGCAGCTCGCATGCTGCTCCGTTTAGGGGCTCAGCCACATGATTCATTCTCCTCCACTGTGTGAACTCATTCCTAGATGATATGGGTTTGTCCCCATATTTGCGGTGTGTTCAATAGTCTGGCAACTCCCACACCAACAGTCCCAGCAGCCGTTTGGAACTGGGCAGGGGGACCCTCTGGCTAAAGCCTGCTCCCATGGACTAAAACCAACATGGTCACTCGTGTGAAAGATATGAACAAGCCAGACAAAGACAAAGGGTGAGTACTGAGCCACATCTAAGGGCTATAAGAAGCCTCATGCCAGTGTACCGTTCCCAGAAGGGAGCACGTTTCAGGTGAATGAGGTCAGATATACTTACAAACTCTGCACCCACCTTCAGTCAGCATGTCTTGGTTTCCAAACATCCACACAGTCCGTCAAAATCGGTGGAACAGTAAAATGCAGGAAAACCACTTCCACACACTCCCGACATGCAGCACGTTCAGGGCTGGAGAGCATCAAACACACGGGAGTCTAACAGGAACCGTAAGGTGTGAGCTCAGCTCTGCCAATGTACCAGATTAAAAATGCCACCAGACTCAAAGCATGATCACAAATTTGACTGCGAATCAGCTGGATGGGGAAAAGGCTGAGCGTAGCCGGCAGCAAGTATTGCCACCCAGCAACAGTGAACAATGCATGACTGAAGCAAAGAAAGAAGGTGTGGATAGACTGTCACAGACAGTGTAGTCAGCATGGAGGCAGTATGTTGCATAACTCGAGGTCACAAAACACATAACTAAAAATACAAATGTGTCATATATTTAAAGGGGAACAGAGAGAAAAAACAAATAGGAACCGTTATGGAAACATGCTTCAACCGAGAATGGAGATAAAAGATCAGGATAGAGGACATGTGAGGAATCAATCAGCTCAGGAATCAGCTTAAGCCCAGCAGGTGAAGCCCAGAACATTCCTTAAAGCAGCTGCTTATTGTAAAGTTTGCCACGGCAGAAAAAAGGTTGGGAAACGCTGCCTTACACAAAATGCATGCAGGGCTGTCCCGAAGGAGAGAGACTGTCCCACACATTGACTCTGCGGTGGGCAGCCACCAACCTGTCTGGCTCAGCACCCCCCACAAAAACACATTGCAGATGTCAGGGTACTTATGCCAGCCTGTGCCACACATAACATTGCTCAACAAGACTATAGCAGTGTACACTCAGTCCAGCTAAACAGAATCATGACACGCTCAGCGCTAGCACTATGGCCCAGTGGGACCTAGTTCCCAGCCCTATACTCACCAGTTTCTGAAATAGGTGGCCCACGGTCACCTTATCATCCCAATGTTGAATGTGGGGGTAAAGGGCATCATAGAACTGCTTGTGGATCTCAAAGATGTCTTGGATCTTGTAGAAGATGGTCTCGATCTGCTGGTTGGTGAGGACTGGCTGGGATGTGGTGGCGGCGGCCTTGAGCGGTCGCATTGGCTGAGGAAATGAGAGCTACATCAGCAAGAGCATTTCTGAGCCAGGACAACAGCAGCATGCAGCTACTGTAAACACACCGAGGCTGCATACAAACTAAAAACAAACCACAGAAACCGATAAATCAAGAGGCTAAATCATGTGACTTTTTTCCTCCTATCTCTGAGCCCAAGGGAGTCATGTGGCTCAGGCAAAATTTATGGGATATATCAATGTTTATATTTCCTCATCAAATGCACTCTACCACACACAGAGAAATGCACTGGTGCACTGTGTGTGCATGTTCATAATGGGGGTGGTGATGGGAGGGCTATTCAGACCCTCCCCACAAACTTCCAGAGAGCAGAAAGCCAAGACTGATTAAGCTGGAATGGCTCATGGATCAGCTCTGCAGCCGGCAGAGAGAGACAGAGTGGCCGAAGTGAAGGACAGCACCCCATACCAGCGCCTCATGATGGAGACGTAGCAGTGAGAGGGCAAATAGGCCCGTCGCTTCCAAAATGCAGAAAGAACGGATGGGTGAAATAGTCACGCGCCACCTGTACGTTCTAGTCATGGGTAGCACAGGGCCGATGTTCTCTACTTTTTTTTTGATATACAGCACAAAATGTTCAGTAACATGGTGTGGATAGACTGTCACAGACAGTGTGGTCAGCATGGAGGCAGTATGTTGCATAACTCGAGGTCACAAAACACATAACTAAAAATACAAATGTGTCATATATTTAAAGGGGAACAACAATTTGGACTCTAGGAAATAAAAATCCTTTTTTAAGGCGTGAATCTCCATGGTTTGGCCAATCAGATGAGCTACAGGTATAGAGCATGGCTACCATGCTACTTCATACTCCAGCATGTTACTATGCCTTACACTATCACATTACTACTATGCTGCTCCATACATTTATTTTTTACTACACCACTACCATGCTTTCCAATACTGCCATAATTCCGTCCTTCACTATAGTACACTAACAGTATACTACTGCCAACTCTACACCACTACTACACTCCTTCATAAGTCACATCAGTAACTCCCATGGTTTACAAATGACATGTCCGCGGTTCATGTAACCTCTGTCTTAGTGCATCAATGCTAATTGATATTCCTAGCTCATGTCTCTTCTGGGAATCCAAAAGTGCTAACAGAGTGAAGGTTGAAGCATCATCCAGCTCCTCTGCATAAATACTCTTGGTGAGCCAGCATATGGCTCTCCCCCCTCTCTCGATTTCCTCCTCCCGCTTGATATAAATTCTCACCTCACGTCATTTATGTGCGGCCAACATGCTGCTGGGAGGCAAGAGAGCATATCTTTGAGGAAGCTCTTTTTCATCACTTGGTAAGTAATTACATGAACTATTAACACATACGCCTTATTTAACACATACGCACTATTACTCAGTGAAAATAATGTGTTTAGCGCTATATAAATGGAAAAGAGAATAAAATTCTGTACTGACCATAATTTTAAACATTTAGGCCACAGAGGGTGGGGCTATTGAGTGTGTGCTCACTTTGACAGCTGGTATACACCAAGCTGAGGGAGTCTCCTCTCTTATGGGATATCAAAAACTCCAAACTCCCTCGTACAGCTCACTGCCACAGGGCGGGACACCCCAGAGCCGGTAGCAGCCCTCCCTTGTCCAGCTCTTAGCTGGGAGGCTGGGATTCCCCAGAGCTGTTACCAGGTCTCCCTCATCTGGCTTTTGGCTGGGAGGCTGGGATATCTCATAGCCGGGGTAGCAGGCCTCCCCCAGCTTTAGACAGCGGTTCTGGGTTCCTAAGAGGATACACCCCCTCCCCCATCAGACCAAGACTGATCCTTTGTCTCAGCGCTCAAGTACGGAAAATAAGAGAAACTGAGGACTGCATAGGGCAGAGATTTGACAGTTGATGTGCTGAGCCACTGGGTCCAAAGTTAGAGGAAAGGAGCCTTGGTGGAGGGGGGATACTAGCTAACTCCACTTGACTCACATGGGCCCCAGCCTCCTTCAGATTCACTCCTTGATATTTTGGCCCTTAGATCACACTGCTGCTGCGAAGTATTCAGCAGAAGAGCTGCAATGGTAACCTTTGGTAACCACGCATCTAAAGAAGACATCGTGCCCAATGCAACACAGACGTATACACACCGAAACACTCTGAATGTCTTTCTTGTGTTATTTCTTGGCAGCATGGTTAGAACCTTCTTAATGTTTCTCTGCAATTCAGAGCATTTCATGGCATGTATTTTCTGTACCAGCATTAACCAGGCATATTACATGAATCTGCAGCACACTGGTACGATGTGTGGCACAATACGGATTCAACTGACAGCATCAGTGCGCAGAAACCTGAACGGTGCTCTGCCGATACCAGGCAAATTCTGACGGTGACGTGGTGGCTCAGCTGCCACCTAGTTTCTACATCGGGAGGGCTGCATCAGAACTAGAGCCTATATTAGCAGGCTGAGTGAGCCTTTCCCATGTACCAGATCACACCACGCTCCCAGCCTTAGTGAAAAGGAGACTCAGGTGACACCTTCCAAATTGTACAGTTTAACCAGATGTCCAACAGGTTAATCGGCTAATGCTAAGCAACCAATGTCTTGCTGGGATAACCTTGGTTGTCAGCATTCCAGCAATATCACTCCAAAATTCTTACAATGCTGTGTCCAAGTGGCCAGGCATGATTGGCTGGGGCAGCGCGGCACTATCACTCTGCCTACACATTCCACTGGGCCCTCACCTTTTAAAAAAAAAAAAAAACACCTCAAGAGATAAAGGGAAACTCGGCACCTTTCTTCTCTGCAGCACTGCTGATATCCCTTTAAGGGACTTCATATTAGCTAGGGCACTTTTAATGGGGGGAAAGAACTACTTTAAAGAGGAAATGACATCACAATTTGCAAGAGGAAATAAACAATTTCGATGGAATTTTAAGCTCTTTTGGGAAGAGCCCCTGGATTCTGCCTTAAGGTCCACAAACTTGGAGCCCTAAGAAATAACCTGGACAATAAAGATTCCATAAACACCATGACGCACAGGGTTTCTTGCTACAGCTCTGCCAAGACCCCTCTGTGAAGCCAACACTCCCAGAGGAGCTCGCTCTTGTGTTTCCAGTCTGAGCACTTACCAGGAGCAGGGCCTCCAGCTGGTTGATGTAGATCTCCTCACTGGCTAGGAACCCTGAAAGCACCAACTTCTTCATCTCCAGCCCCTTCTCGATGTCAGCCTGTGTGGGGGAAAGAGAGGCTTCAGGAACGGACACAGGCAGCAGCTTCACATATACTCCAGCAGTCATAGCAATACGTTAGTTTGCCTTTTGTACAAGTAACAGGTAAACAGGGATAGGTTAATTTCAGAGAGCAAGAATAAATATGTGAGAACCAAAGCATTGCTATATATCTGGAGAAAAGTCTCATACTACATCAAGAAGAGTGAAGCACTGTTGGTGTTCAGCAGCCCAGAGGCCTCCACCACAGGGATACCCTTTATCAGTGCCCTGCTTTGACTCTGGCCACCACTTTTTTCCCCTCTCTGTATTTGCACACTAACAGGTCAGAGTCCACACTTAGCACTGCGCTCCACTAGAGAGAGAACACCGCCCACCCTTCCTGTTCATGGGGCTGCTAGGTAGGTCACAGAAAAGTGCAGCAGCCCTGGGCATAAACACATGCTGTACTGTAACCCATACGGGCCTAAAGGTGACGTTACTCTGCTGAATTGGAGATTTCATGTAGATCTACTTGCTGACCACCTTCTCCATCTCAAGCAGAGTCCTAACCCGCTGAGTCACATAACCACATACAAAACTACTGGAACCTATGCCTAGATGGACTGCACAACCAAATGATCTTACAGTACACAAAGACCAATAAGGACAGTAATCAATGAAATACAGCACGGCGAAAGCAACCATGGCGCTCAGACTACCCAATGCAGCCAACATCCATTAATCATTTACTCTGACCATTCAGGAAAGGGAACAGGTGAGAGCGATAAGATCAACCAGTGATGGCTGAGGGTGCAACACAGGACCACTTACCAAACACGTCCTCACCACACACCGTGCCAAACAAGCATTTATACAAGTTTCAAAACAAACCACAGCTCAGAGAAAACAAAAAAAAAAAAATACACACCCAGACCCCCAGAAACATCCACTGCTCAATAAATGACATTTTCCATTTATAAGGAAGAGTAACAGCACATTCACTCCAGGAGTGCAAGGCAGATTCATTACACAGGGGGACCAGATCGCAGCCACAAATGACAGATCACACTGGGGGGGACATGTCAGGGATGAGTCGCGGCTAGGTGGGAGTCAGAGGGGTCGGGTAAGGTCCGAGTTGGTGGCACCAGGGTAAATTGGAGTCAGAATTATTGAAGACAGGCACGAGTCGGATGAGTCGGGGTTCAGTGGGAATCAGAGGACCCTCTCCACTCTCAACTCTTCATTATTGTTGCCTGGATGCTAGCAACAAACATGTGCAATAAGACAAGTGCCATCTCCAAGTGGCACACAGTCTGTGTGGCTCTCTTTACATGTGGGGGGAGCACCAGCCTTTATACATTTTCCAGCCACTGATTCACCTCTAAGAGGGACTGCTGGTTAGGCGCCGAGCCAGGCAAGAATAAGGGGAAAAACAGCTAAGCGAGATGATCTGTGTAGGAGGGAGTGCCTCCTTCCTTCTCTATATGGGGACAACAGAGTGACCCCGATGTTCCTGCGAGTCCCCCGGTAAGGACACTGTAGGAGAGGTACAGCTACTGGCCCTTGATCAGCGCAGGGCCACGGCAGAAACCACACTGAGACTAGCAGGCAGATAAAATTAAAAACGAGAAGTACTCTTAAGGAAACCACTGTGTGGCAACATCAGCGGTGTCTCCCGCCTGAGAAATGACAGACTTCAGAGACTGGTGAGCTGTGTGGTGCATAATCCACCATGTCGTGCCTCGGACAGGACCTCGTTAAACTGCAAAAGCATGGCACCGGCGCTCGGGAACACCACACAGGCCATGCTATGCTATGCTACACCACGCGGCGTGGGTTTTCAGTGTTCTCTGCTCCGCTATATTTAGTTACGGCACTGCAGCTGAAGCCGCCAAGCTCAAGCAGAAGTCAAAGTTTTCACACGTATTTCGGTGCCTTTCCCATGGTGGCATGGCTCACCTTAAAAGGCCGGAGGCTCACAAAGTTCTCCTCCGGCATCAGGGTACTTTCCAAGTCCAACTCCTCACTGCCGAACACATCTTCATCATCCAGCACCCTATCCAGGAAGCTGATGACCTCGTCCTCCTCCTCCATGCCCGTCACGGTGTGCCGTGCCAGTCAGGGTAGAACATCGGTGCTGTGGAGCCCAGAGGTCTCTCTCAAATTCTTGCTTGCGGCCGAGCCCCTCGGCTACGCCTACCCTAGCCAACGCCACCTCCCTCCTCTCTCTCTCTGTCTCACTCACTCACTCACTGCCAGTTCTGTCTCCCTTCTCTGAAACTCCACCTTACTAAAACACACCCACTCTGGCCGACAAAGGCGGCACTGCCAGTGGTAGTGGTGATGGGGGAGGAGGTCCTAGCCCAGTCTTCCTGTTCTGTCAGCGCCCATGACAGCAGCAGCGGCAGCAGCCAGTTGGTCAGAAAGACCCCCCCCCATCCCCTCCCCCACACAGGCAGTTACTTCCTCAAAGTGTTTTTCTTGCCTTGTGGAAAACAGAGGCCCTTTTTTGAGAGAGAAACATGCAAGTGGTGTTGGCCCGTCATTAGCCCACCGTCAGCCATCCTGTCAAGCCAGGCATGGTGCCACTCTCTGACTCTTTCCAAACTACACCCCAGCCAGTGGTGCAGCAGAAGGAGGACAAACACAAAGTCCCCCTTATGGGACAGCAGACTTCACAGAAACACCCCTCAGATGCAGAGTTTACTCAAGAGATCAAGTCACACCACCCCCAGAAACTCCTGCATCACCTGCCACGTTGCAGGAGAGAGAGCACTGTAAATACCTACCACACTCAAAGTACATGAGTACTGGGAAAAATTGCTACGGGATAGAAAGCATGTGATACAATTATGGCCTGTGTACAGCCCCACTTGCAGCAGAATTAATATTATATTAATTAGCAGGAGTGCAATAAGGTATAACTGGGAGCTAGATAGAGTGACGTAATACTGAGGTGGATGGTGTAAACATAGAAGTGCCAAGATCAGCCGTGGAGGATAAAGCAGGGCCCCAGGGGCACAAAGCATAGTAACCTCATATGGAATAGCCCTTTAGTGTATACCAGTATGAAGAAGACAGGGTTAGGGTTTGTGCGCATGGGGTATAATCAAACATGCTACACAGACAAACAGAGAAATGGCCTTGAGAACTACACCACAGAAATGCAGACGTGGGGTCCTTATTTTAAGCATGATTAACTAGCTTCACCCTTTATACAAATGATGAAGTGGCAACCTGTTCAGGGCAGACACCCTGCCGGAGCAAAACAACCTAACATTGCTCAGGGAAGTGAACTTTAAAGCAGACCAGTGGTCTTGCTAGGCAGAGGGTAGCGTAACAAGCAAGCGACTGCACTGTGACCACAAAAGTGGCTAGGAAGGGTCTTGCTGTCATACCACCAAGAAACCAAATCGGCATTGTGTCACTGATGCTACTGAGCTACCAACCTATCTACATCCCTGAAGCAAGTCGATAATGGTCAGGAGTTGGGGCATTCATCAACAACAAATTTATTTTTGTATAGCGCATTATCACAACATTACATCGTCTCAAAGCACTTTACAGCATCCCCACCCAAAGCCCCCAGTGAGTAAGCAATAGGCGACAGTGGCAAGGAAAAACTCCCTAGAAGGAAGAAACCTTGGGAGGGACCAGACTCAAAAGGGGGAGCCCATCCTCCAGGGGCCGGCAAGGAAAGTCAAATACAATTAAATTTCATCACCATGCAAGTGACAGTGGGGTAAATCACACAGAAGATCCAGGGATCCAGGAGTCTATCACCAAGAAGTTTAGGGGAGTATATCCCAGAGAAGGATACAGGATAGAGGAGTATATCGCAAAGAAGTGTATGGGAGAGAGGAGTATATAGCAGAAAAGAAAATGTGATAGAGAACTGTATGTCACGGTAAAGCGTATGGGATATAGGAATACGTCACAGAGAAGTGCAAGGTGTATATTGCCAAACAATGAAAGGGACAAAGGAGTATATCTCGAATTAGAGTAACAAGAAAGGAGTATATCACCAATTAGTCTAGAGATGAAGAAGGAACCTGCTTAAGTGCATAATTCTTGTCTCGCACAGCACCTTAACAGAAGGCAGTTGCTATGTGTAGGTGGGTGGTTGCTATGTCTTCAAATGACAGGAAAAACCTAAAATCAACACATGATGTAATTCTTCCATTCCTGAATAAAAGCATAATTACCTTGACCTTGCTTGTCCCCCCTACCTACATTGTCAAATTTTGACTGAAAGTCTGCAGTTATAAACTATGTGGACAAAAGTATTGGGACAAACCTCTCAATCACTGAATTCAGGCATTTCATTCAGACCCATTTCCACAGGTGTATAAAACTCAAGCACCTAACCATGCAGTCAGGTCTACAGACATTTGTGAAAGAACGAGTCATTATGAAGAGCTCAGTGAATTCAATTGTGGTACTGTCATTTGGATGCTACCTTTGCAATAAGTCAGTTTGTGAAATTTCTTCCCTGCTACATATTCCAGTCAACTGTAAGTGATATCATTGCACAGTGGAAGCATTTAGGAACAGCAGAAACTCAGCAACAAAGTGGCAGACCATCACGTAAAGCAACAAGAGCCAGTTCGTTGAATGCTGAGGCGCATAGTGCATAAAAGTTGACTCAGTAACTACAAGCTCCAGACTTCTTATGGCATTAATCCCAGTGTAAAGAGTAAACAATGTACTGTGAGCTTCATGCTTCATGGCCAAGCAGCTGCGTACAAGCCTTACACATCACCAAGCGCAATGGCAAGCATCGGATGGAGTGGTGTAAAGCATGCCTGCAGCAGTGGAAACATCTTCTAAGGAGTGATAAATTGCGCTTTCTGTTTGGCAATCTGATGGATGAGCCTAGGTTTGGTGGATGCCAGGAGACAGTTTCCTGCCTGACTGCATTGTGCCAACTGTAAAGTTTGGTGGAGGAGGGATAATGGTTTGGGGTTGTTTTTCAAGGTTTGGGCTACGCCTCTTTGCTCCAGTGAAGGGAACTCTTAATGCTTCAGCATACCAAGTCATTTTGAGCAATTCAGTGCTTCCAACTTAGTAGGAACAGTTTGGGGAAGGCCCTTTTCAGCTCCAGAATGACTGTGCAGCACTGCACAAAGCAAGATCCATAAAGACATTGTTGGGTGAGATTGGTGTGGAAGAAGCTCACTGACCCACACAAAGCCCTAACCTCAATTCCATAGAAACACCTTCAGAGTAAAATAGAACAGAGATTGTGAGCCAGGCCTTCACGTCCACCACAAGTACCTCACAAATACTCTTCTGGATGAAAGGGCTAAATTCCCACAAACACATTCCATAAACATAGAGAGCCTTCTCAAAAGAGCGGTAACTGTTATAGCTGCAAAGGCTGGACCAACTCCATATTAATGCCAATGGATTTAAAATGTGATGTCATAAAAGTTCTTGTCGGTCTAATGGCCAGGTGCCCCAGTAGTTTTGTCCATATAATGAATTTCAAGGGCAACAAATTGATGTAGAGTATTTTGTAGTTGCTACCACTAGATGGCGGTATACAGTGCATATTGCACAATTCAAAATTATTTTTGTAAATCCACTGCAGATTAATAAAGACATCCAAATGATCCTTCACTGGGTAAGCATTTCTGCAAATACATGGACAGAATGATGGCAAAGAAATAAAGAGTTTGTCTTTCTCTGGAAGGACATCTACAATTAGATAAAATCATAGGCGGAATCGCCAATGGTAACAGTGATTGATCATTGATTTACACAAAAGGATTCATTCTAGTCAGTCTATTTGCACAAATAAGGTCAATTTTGAATATTACCCAGGTCTAAAAAAACAAAAACTGACACTTTAAACTGTAAACATGAATTTCCTAGACTTGCTTGGAATGAAACGCAAACACCAATCCAGGCATTAGTCTACAAAGTTAAGTGTCCGTGCTGTCCACTATTCTGCATATAGAACTCTGTGCACCCTCTCAAGGCCTTGACCTGATTGGAGTAAATTCAAATGCTCTGAAGTAAAAAAATTCAATTTATCATAAATCTTAAAATTACTTTACCAGACGACTACATAAAACGAGGTTTTTGACACGGCAGTTAACAGCCAGGAGTTTAGTTGTGAAAACAGAGAGTACTGTCAGCAGAATTTTCCAATGCAGCACATAAACTGAACAGACAAACAAACCACAAGGGCTTTTCATTCATGTCTCCATCATATGGTGGAACAGCTGCAAACTGTGACTTTGGTGGTTTGTTATACCCCACTTCTCTCTAACACCTACAGAGACAAGGGGTGTGTGCAAATAACTTTAAAGTACGCAGCAAACCACCACAATAACTGTGTGCGTCTTTCCTGACTCCCTGATTCAAAAAAGACAGAATGACACTGATACAAAGGCAAGACAGAGACTTGATGAGCCCACCAGTAAACGGCAATCACTAGCGTCCAAATGCCACATCTATCGACCAGAAGGCAGGAGCTCTCCTAATCATACCTCTCATACCAATCATA
>JAABNX020000119.1:16029013-16045349 GCA_015163995.2 Mormyrus lacerda
AAACCGATAACCGATTATGGTAAAATGCTTAAATATCGGAGAAAATATCGGGAAATCGATATATCGGTCGATCTCTAGTCATAATCACATGCCCAGCGACTAGTCGACATCAAGTTTAAAACATCATGGCAGAGCAGTAAAGTCAACTAGTCTATGCAACCTCTAGTGTACATTAGTCTGCCTTGACAAGAGTGATAGAAACATGGCAACATCATGTGGTTAAAAGGTACACTCTCAATCTGGCAATCAAAAATGTAATAATTCACATGCTGCATATTTACATACAAGTTACTTTAATTAAATACACACTAGGCCACACTGTGGTGCTATTAAAGTTACATTTTAAAAACTATTATTAAAATAACTCTCATATTGAACTTTGTCTTTGCCTGTTACCTTTCTTTGAATGTAAATAATTCCAAAGCAATGTCTGGTGAATGTAGCTGCCAGTTTGTTGCAAACGTTGAAATCTTCTGATGGCAAACAACCTCTGTTTATATCGGCTCTGCTTTACAATTGGCAGTGTTCTATGGCCTTCTTTGTCACATAATGAGCGGCCTCGACTTCTACAGTGTGACACCTTACTACCTTCCCATATAGCATTCACTCCAGAACTAACCTCCTGTATATCTGTTGTTTTGCCATGGCAGTCTCTGTCTGTGTCCATTCTTGCCAATTTACTTTCAACAGGATCATAATTAGACACTAATTTCTCTTTTCTTTCATGGCTTTTGCCAGCCTTAGTTTCTCTGGATGTTTCACTCTGTAATCCGGGGGACAGTTGCAAACCAGTAACACGTGTTTTGAGATTTACTGTGAATGAGGAGATTTCCCTTGTTGTTTTTCTACTGCCACTGGCATCAGAATCTCTTTGTTTTTTATGCTTTTTCTTACTGGGTTGGTGTTCACTGTTATGGTGCTCAGAATCAGTCATACTCCTTTCCCCCTGAGACTTGAATTCCATGGACTGATCTTCAACAATGTTCCATCTCACTCCATTATTTCCCCCAAAAGAGCCAGAGTAGCTTGCTATGAAACTTCCTCCAAGCTCATCACTCTTTCCTGCACTCCCAGGCTTCCGCCTTTTCTTCTCTTTCTTCACCACATCATTAGAGCAGGATAAAGGGGACATCTCAACTGGTTCTGTGTACCTTTCCATAACAGAGTCCTTATGCGTTGGTGAATTCAGAGCTGACAAACACTCCTGGGATCCAGATATACTGAACTGCTCCTCCTTCTCACCTCTCTTTCTCTTCTTCCTCCTCCTCTCTTTTATGTCACGACAGACCACATCAAAGTCAGTGTTATCTTTTGGCTCTGGAGGATAAGACCTAATATCAGATATTTGATCTACACTTTTTTCAGAATTGACCTGTTTGCTCTTAGTCTGCTTATAGCTACAACTACTAGAGTGAGATTGTGACTTAGCCACAGGTGCAGAATCTCTTCCCTCTTCACTTAAATCATCCTGCAGGTCTACGACCTTCATGTGCTTTTCACTTTCCTTCTTGTGCAGACACACAATTTCTGTGGGATACGTATACTCCACGTTCAAGTCTTTTATTGATGTTGTCTCTAGTCTTTGTCTCTCTGATTTGGATGACTTACACATGAAGAACTCTTCTTCCCCTGCTGTCTCTACAGATGGCTTCTTAGATTGGCTGTCTGTTGTACTTTGAGCATAGACATCTTGAGTTCTCCCTTCCTCTACAGATCTTTCCTCACCATGCACCAATCTTTGCCCATAATTACTATCAAACATTTCTTCAGACCCTTCATTCTCAAACACAATGTTCTGAGAGTCTGCACCTCTTTGCCTCAAGTCACTTACATCATCAAGGTTCAGAATGACTTCTTGGGACATCTGTTGTTTTTTTCTGATTGCTTTGTTCAGTTCATACTTACATCCTGATGAACCTTCAAATATTTTTTGAGATGTCTTTTCAGTTGGCTTCTCCAGAGTATTTTGACTTGGCACATATTCAGCATAGTCTTGCTCATCCTGCACATTTACTGCTGAAACAGATATCATCTCATGGACATCGCCATGTAAAGTTATAGGGGCTTCATCTTCAGCTACAAAGTCCTGATTGGCTAATGCCTCTTCATCCTTCCTTATGCCTTCTTTAGCAAGTGACAAAGACATCCTGTCCTCAGGAATATGTGCTTGCTCCACAGACTCTTTCTCTATTTGCTCCAACACTTTTTCCTTACTTGCATCCAAAGTTTGTTCCTGCAAGCTCTCTTTTCTTCTACCCGTTTTTCTCTTGACAGAGACGTCCTCTAGTTTCCAGAGTTCCTGTGATCCCAAATGTGGAATAGCATCTTCTATCACTCCGTCCAGGCTTCCCTGCTCACAAATCTTAGTTGTACTGCCTGCATTTGAAATCCCAGCTTCACAATTTTCAACTGGCAAAAAGAAACACTGACTTTCAGTCCTGTCTGTCACCTGCTTCTCTAGCTGTATCACATCAGGGCTCTGTTGAAGCTCACTGTGTGGCATCTCCTCACTGTTTCCTGCCGTTACTGCATCCAAAAGAGTAGATCTGCGAATAATTACTGCTGAAGATGTTTTCTTTTTCACAGTGTGGGTACTCCTCTGTGTTCTAGTTGGTTTCCTATGCTTAACAGTCCCTTGAGGGTCCAAAACATCGGTCACAGTACGTTCCTTGTCCTCCTCTTGCCATGAGGTGTCAGAAGACAGAGAAGACATATCACTGGTGTCACTATCATATTCCTGTTCTGTGGAAATATCACAATTGTCTAAACCATCATCCTCGATGTCTGTATTGCGTGTACTTGAAGACCTTCTGACCTGAGATCTAGTCTGAACTTTTGGTATATGGCTACTTTTTTTTAGGTTTGAGGAGGCTTTTCTTCTGTCTTTCATTGAATCCTCTACAGCATCACTAGAAGACTTCCCAGTCCATGTGTTGTGTCCCCTGAATCTACCATGAAATTTTAAAATAAAATCTTTCTGCGCCTGAAAAAAATGAAGGCATTCCTTAATTGACGGGACACACAACAGACCATGGTCTCAGACCATTGCAAATCACCACTCACCCCTATTTTAATGTCATCACTGGCTTGGCTGTCCTCAGCTGGTCTGAAACGGAATTAATAGTCAGATTTTATTGTGTATCCAGGTATTAAATGTCTGTTCTATAATACAGCATCAAATGTTTTTTTTTGTGTGTAAAAGCTCCTTCACTACTGTTCTGTTACATATATATTCTAATTCTTATCATTGAGTCAGATGATTCTTCCCACATAAGTGACCCGACTCACTCTGGATTTGAGAGAGGAAGCAGCTCTCCATCCTCATCTAGGAACCTTCGTCTAAGTGACAAAAATCTCGAAGGCAAGCCCTTTTCTGACTTGTCTTTTACTTTCTTCATGTAGGTAAAAAAACCACCAATGGCTCCATGCTGTAAAATATTTTGAAAATATATGGAATGAAATATAAATAAGTTAAAATTTGCACATTTTTTTCTAAGATAAAACTGTGATTTATGAAATCTTGAGCTATAACAAATCCAAACAAGATACCAGGGCGACCTTGTACAATATACCTCAAACAATAGGACTTTACGTCGGGGGAGGTGTTCACTTTTATTATTCTTCTTTGCAAGAAATGGAAACGCAGGCCCATTCCGGTCATACTTCTTTTGTGTCTCCTGGTTGGGCTTGTATTTTTGACATTTTAAGAGGCTTTCCAATGACCTCTGTGGACAGCCATCTCCTTCACTATCTGTGTCAGACTCAGAAGCAGTGCTTGGCAACTGCAGTCGCTGAGGCCGCTCTCTTCTCTTAGTCCGTAATGGTAGTTTCACAGGCTGAGATTGGAACATGCTGTCTCCAGAATCACTGAAATTCAGATTGAAAAGGTCCATTATTTTTTACCTCTCAATTAACAGTCAGTTAAAATATCCAACCACAACAGTAGTAAGTATAACATTATGTATAACGTGTAAAGTCAAAGCAGTGCAGCTTTATACTGCGAATACATGCTTACATCTGATTATATTAACTGAAGCAATTCAAATCTGTGATGATAAAGGAACGGGATTCACCTTCGATTCTAACTTTACATGACCCTGCATGCACGTTTTACGGGCGGCTTCCTTACCTATTTGGCAGAACTGCCGCCTGCGAAGCGAGTAGAGCATTGGCACTCCTTCCTGAAAGGCCCGGAAGCTCAAGCCGGAGCCGGGTTACGGAGGGATGAATTTCGTAAATTAACTCTGTGTCGCTGCCCATCCCTGTCTGGGTCGATGCAGGAAACAAAAGCACCTAATATGTTACCGTACTGATTGTTTCACTTTCCACTTATCTTCCTAGATTCGGATCCATCTAAGTACATTAAAAATCTAGTTACACCTCTAACAGAATACAACAGAACAGTATGGAATGCATCTACTGTCATTTCACACTACAAGTACATCAGAAATGCAATAATATGGACAGTTTAACTATGCAACTATTTTTTAAAGATTCATTAACCACACGAATTAGAATCTTAATAAGGTACAAAGTATCCTGATTATAAAATTATTTAGCATTTCATCTAACACGCCATTACTGTCTAAAGTGAAACTAGTAGACATATTTGCAGACAGGAGGAAATACGTAAATACTCATTTTCTTTTCCTGTATGTGCCAATTTATTTGGCGTCTCTGTTAGCGTTCTGGAGTCTGGACTCACCTACACTTACCAGACTGCAACTGCAATTAGTATTACACTGGGAACCACGTGGGATCCTTAACCAGTATAATCTCGCACCGACAAATTCTCGCGATATTTGTGTAAACAATTTGAATCGTTTCCGATGTTTCACTGCCTCCTACACTATGACTATTTTAAGTAATCTTAGGTTTAATTTCAGAACAAACGATTAATCGAACAATAAGGAGAACATACTCCTTTCTTTAAGGCTGTTTACACAAACGACAACCACGGGACTCCAAGGTGCCGCCTCCCTCACATAAGCCATTGGTGACATAGATTCCTCACGTGTTGTGTGACGCATGGCGTTACGTCACGTATGTACTGCGCTCAACAAGCGGGTAGCTTGGGCTGTCACTTGTCCCTGTGCTACGGGGAGATCCGTCTTACGTAATGGCGACCTGCACTAAAACCGAAAAAGTCCAGTTGCATGTCCCGAAGTTGGAAGAGCTGTGTGAAGGTACAGATGGGTCTGAAGACACCCGGATTCCTATAGACTGCTTTCTGTGCAAGTTATCAGCTACGATGTGGCTTAGTTTAAACACTTGAGTTTGGAATGTAGGTGTAGAAGATAGGGGCAATTATATAATTACTATGATTGTTATAATCAGGGATCATATCAACCTGTCTGTACAGGAACAAATGTATCCGTGGTAAATGTCATTTAAAATATCACGTCCGTGGAAAAAATATGTTCAAGTTGTCCGTTTGAATTGGCTATGGCGTTGACCCATGCAACCATGATAATATGGGAAGCGTACTTAAAATCTGTAAAATGTAATTTGTGCAACGTTGGGGAGCGGGCAGAATTATCAGCAGAATTTAGTGTGCTTTTGGAAGTATTATAAAACACGAAGCACGTATTTATAGGTTCCGGAGTTCTTTACACACCGTATATTCACAATACAAGCTGTTTATTGTGTATATATATTTTTTTATCACGGTTGAAGCACAATTATCCGTACAGCTACACGAGTCGCGCAGTTCGGTCACTGACCATGTTAAAATTTAATTCCCGTTTAGTGCTACAGAATGGACTGAAAAACAACTTTGCTAACGCCACAGTTACTGTAGTGGAATGCCCAGACCTCTCCCAGGACCCATTTAATTTTCCTGCTAAGGGTAAATTTATTTGATTATTCTTATTACTTTTACTATTATTTTAAATGTTTGAAAAGGTTATTTGCTTCTATAAATGTTTATTACATTTGAACAGGACTATGCGGTAGCCCGAGGATAACGGATGTTGGAGGTGTCCCTTACTTGATTCCTTTTGTACAACTGGACAAGGTTAGAGAACAGATAAGCAAAATCTAAGTATCTGCAATGTATGAACTTGTGTGCATTTTCCTTGGTTAATCAGTATCAAGAATGTATGGGTTTAGATTACCCGTGTTTATCATTTACAAAGCGTGAGGGGAAAAAAGTAACTCGTTGTTTAAAATTAAATGCGACTTCAGTTTAGTAAGCGGATGAGCTAGTCTCGATACTTTGAATTAAGATATTTGTAAATGTACATGGTATTGGTTCTTTTGTTTTTGTTAACGACGATAATTGCCGTTTTTATGTGATTTAATACGTCAGTTAATTGTAACAGGAAGCTACATTCAGTAGCCCCATTCGCTTTTGACAGTAAAAGCACGAATGAGTTTGGGTTTACAGGTGTACGACATGAACGCAGTGGCTAAGGCACTCGAGCTGTCAGGGGCGTTCATACTGGGTGCAGGTGCGGTTTCTTCAAAGAGCGTGGGCATGAACGCTGAAGTAAGTTATCCAGCTACTAGTAAACGTGCAATAACCTGCATCTACAGCACTTAAGTGTTTCGTGTAAGGCTCAGTGAGTTAGGTCTCTGTTGACTCTGGAAGGTCACTGGTGTGAAATCTGTGATCAGATTAGTTGTTTCATCATCATAATGCAAAAATGAAAAAGTTACATATGTGCAACTCTCACTCTATAACACTTACCATGTGTTTTAACTTTGATTTAACTGTATCACAGCTGATGCCCCTGGTCATCACTGAAAGTGAGGGGAAGTTGGCAGTGAATGGCAGCTATTTAGCATCTATTAACCCAGCAGACGGTAAATGCCTGCAGGAGAAGTACAGCGATAAGTACGGAGACTGTGATTTTGGACTTCTGGGCAACCTCTATGCATGTGAGGGCAAGCTGGGAAAGGTGAGGGGCAATGGGGTCACATCGGGGCAGCAGGTGGGGTCGATAGCAACGTTGAAGGGAGGGGGCCACTTGCTCTGTGATAGATTGTAGGAATTTAAATGGACTTCACTTAACGCGTCACAGGTTTTGGAGGTAAAGGCTAGCAGGAGAACAGGAGAGCACAGTCTCGTCACATGTTTGAGGAAGACTTTGGAGAACCACTACAGTGATAAAAGCCTGGCATTGGGAGGAACGTTTATCATCCAGAAAGGCAAAGCCAAGATCCATATTATGGTAAATTAACATCTTTGTGGCCTGGTCATTTATCTGTGCCTTCATGAAAGAATATCATTATGGTTTTGTTTTCTGCATTTTTATGTTTGTATTTGTTTTTTTCATTCTCTCCCATCCTCATGATTCCCTCGTCCGAAGCCACGGGAATTCTCCTCTTGTCCCCTCAATAGTAATGAAGATGTCAACAACTGGCTTAAACACTTCACTGTGAGCGCCCCACTCGTCTGCCAGTCCGTGTTGGTGTCCAGAGACCCTGTGAGTACCAGGGCACTGTCTCCCTCCCTCCATCCCCTTGTAGATATTCATGCCCAGATTGGAAAGAAATGCTGGAATTGTGGGGATTCCAATATACCCAGAAATGCTGAGTAATATGAAGTCATATTTCTTCAGTAAATGTTTTGGAAATGAATGATTGAGAGTGATGTACATTTCAGATCCCTGTGTTTTTCCTTCCATTTTCCTCAGGACTTGGATTTGCGTGTGGAGCACACTCACTGCTTCAGTCACCATGGAGAAGGTGGCCACTACTACATAGACACCACTCCTGATATTGTGGAGTACGTGGGTTACTTCCTTCCAGCTGAGTTTGTCTATCGCATCGATCGGCCAGGGATGACTCACAAAATTGGACGGGACTGAAAATAAACAGAATTGGGGGCAGCATGTGGCTCATTGGGCTAAGCCTGTGTGCCTGTAATGACACGGTTACAGGTTCAAACCCAGCCTCAGCATTTCTGTGGGTCCTTGAGCAAGGCCCTTAACCCCCAGCTCCCTGGGCACCCCAACTGGTGGCTGCCCTTCGCGGACAGCTTGCTCTACAAAGAGCAAGTTGAGGGTGGCATAAAAAGAATTTCCCCACAGGGACAATAATAATAATTAATAATAATAATAATAATAATAATAATAATAATAATAATAATAATAATAATAATAATTATTATTATTATTATTATTATTATTATTATTATTATTATTAAAGAACTATGGAAAGTCACATTCCCTCTTTTATAGATGAGCGTAATTTAGAAATGATTAAAAATTACTGGAGCTCCCTCTAATGGTCACTGTGAAATTGTTTCACTGCTTTGCCAATGATCATTTCTGAATATTGATGAGAAATCCTTCTTAATGTTTTTAAAAACAGCTAATACCTTTGTGAGCTTTCAGGGCAAAGAATATCCTTTGTCTGTGGGTCCTTGACTATTTTCTTATGAGGTATAATAGCTTTGTCCTATTCCTTTCTCCAGTGCATCGCTCCTACATTCTTTTCCTTCTGCTTTGTGATTGTTTCGTAGTGTTTAAGGTCCGTCTTTTCTAGTTTCTTGTTTGGGAAATGCAAGACACCCTGGTTTCTGCTAATGTGAAGCATGGTGTCATATTATTGTCAAATTATATCCAAATCTTACATGAATTTTTTAGTAAATGTTCAAGAAAGTTTTGATGATATTGCCAGATCCAGCTTGCATTCTTTTCACATTTGAACTTCAAGCTCATGTAAACTATTCCCTCAAAAATCAAGACTATGTTACATTACATACAAAAATTGATGAACAAAGATTGATCATTCAGTCTTCCTCTTTGCCTCAGCAGCCATTGGTGGAGGTTTGTATTCTGCAGGGATGATTTGTCATGTGATATGTCAGGAAGAAGTGGTTTGATGGTGCAAAGTCATGACTGAAACCTTTTCCTGTTTCATTTCCTTTTCAACATTTTGAATAGGCCTTTCTCCAAATCCAGTTTCAATGATTTTTGTCCTGGACATATTTGGATATTAATTTGTATTTTTTTGCTGCAGTGTCTAAGGAAAAATTTTTATTCTTTAATTTGGGAAAAAATAAATGTACAGGAGGATTATATGTGTGGAAGTTATGTTTTCCTTCAAAAACCATTTCCATTTTTTCCCCTACTCGCATTGTAAATCTCATGTGTAAATATTCTCACAAGCACATCAAATTTTCTGAGGGGACCTCCTCATCCGGTCGACAAAATTTAGCCTAAGCCCTTCCCCCCTCGTTTGTCACCTGCCCCTCAAAAAGTCTGTGCACAGCACTGATGTACATAATAGATGGCCAGTGATATGAAATCTCAGGAAATGTTTATTAAGGCTTAATTTAAAAAAAAACCCCTGTATTGGTGGAAACCTAACTGGATAAAATTAACAGCCAGCATTAAGTGTCCTGAGTAGCAAGAAGCCATGTGCATTTACATATTGACCTGGTGCAAAGCTTGGTCCAGACTCAAATGTTCTGGGCATACTGTAGAGCAACTTCAATTTCCACAGGAAGGCAGGAACTGCCACATGACCTTGACTGATTTTTTCACTGCATGGACACTTCCTGTCAAATTGATTCCAAACTAAAGGTCAGGGCATGGAAGAAAACATTCTTGAGGAAAATGCTCTATGTTTTCTTGCTATTGCGATTTGTCAGATGCTGTGGAGCTCTGTGTGATGCCTTGTCTGCCAGGCATTTGGCTGTGTGCAGGAAAACCTAATGCCAAATGACAGAATTATAACTACAGCTGTTAACAAGCCATGATTTAAAAAATGTGCCAAGCATTTGGTTACCAGCTTGGCGGTTAAGGTCTTTTGGAATGAGGCCTCTTCTAAGTTCTGCTTCATAGTCTAGCTGAACTCTAGGACTCCTCACCTCACAAGATACCCTGTGCAATTTGTGACACATTTTAGTGGATCTGCTCTATATATAATTATTGATGTTTATGATTTGGTTAAAAAAACCGGAAGCATCTGTAAGTCATTATTAAAATCTGTTTATTTGTGACATGTTAAGGTAATTAGAATTCATATCAGCGGTGTGAAGTTTGTATGTTGGCTCAACAAGTAGATATTTATTAGTGTGCTGTCACCTGAAATTACACCAGAGGTTTTTGTCTTGTTTTTTATTTATTTCTTGGATAAACTTGAAGTAATATCCAACATTTGGCTTTAATTTTTATTGAAAGAAAAACGTGGAACATACTATCAGTTAACTACATATCAGTTTTATTTTAAACATTTAATCTCCTATGGATCTCTGTGATTCGATTTGTCAATTTGACAGAAAAAGTGCTTAACACCACATGCTGTTGTGGAATGTGAATCAGAAATGTCCGCAAACACACAGCTACTCTGTAGCTTCTGTTAATATCATTATCGGTTCAGAGCCTTTATAAATACATGTTATCTATTATTTTATATTATTTTTTTAGCAGACATCTTCCTGCATTCTTTTTCATTCAAATGTATTATCTATTAATTTTTATAAAGAAATATTACATTGTAAGGTTTTGTGTGCACTTTTGAAACCCCACAATATCAGATTAATCTTCTAGAACAAACCCAGCAATGTGTCAGAAGCTCTAATATGGATTCCTTCAGTTTTTTTTTTTAGCTTCACCGATGCTCTGTTATGAACAAGTGGCTTGTTTTTCAATACCCGCATTTTTTAGTTCTTACAATTCTTCGTGCAAAATGAGAAAGTTGTTATCCACCACAGAGTAACAGTGACTCTGGAGTCTACCTAAGATAGTACAGTGCACATAATCATACTACAGGAAATTTAGTGACATTAGTCCACGTAAACTATACTCAGCAAAAAAAGAAACGTCCCTTTTTCTGGACTGTGTATTTCAACAATAATGTTGTAAAAATCCAAATAACTTTACAGATCTTCATTGTAAAGGGTTTAAACAATGTTTTCCATGCATGCATGTATTTTTAGTTTATGTCTTATGGTGTTGACTATTTTAGTGTTCATACAAATATTTACACATTAAGTTTACTAACAGTAAAAACAGTTGAAAGTCAGAGGACGTTTCTTTTTTGGCTGAGTATATATGCTTTTTGGTGAAAACCTTAGTCAGCACACAATCTTGAATATGCACTGATCCACCATGCAGTATATGACACATACTGAATATTCATAACATTTTAAAATAAGGATATGGATATTATCTTTACGATGGTTTTTAATTCATAGACATATCAGTGAACAACAATTGAACATGTTTCCTTTTCCAAGACAGAGGGGAACTAAAATGAAAAGAATAGTTTGAAACTGAAGGTCTCCAACAATCATGAAATTAAAATGATTGTGCGGTTCAATAAGTAGAACGTGACGTAAAACAAAAATATTCCACGCTCTTCAATGTCATCGCTCTTTTAAACCAATTCTGAATATCGTACCACCACATATGTGAAATGGCTCCGGGGACACGGAATTCTTTTAAGACTGGCGCAGAATCAGTTTGCCTCTCGTAACCAATGATTGAGTCCCATGATGTGGGATGTCTAACAGATCCAGTATCAGTTAAATGAAGAGCGCAGTTCCTGACCAGCATGCGTTACCCATAATGCATATTTTATAGACCGGAAGTGAGCTCTTTATTGACAATATGGCGGGCCGTTCTAGCTAAAGGGGAAGAAGGAAATCTATACTGTAGCAGTTTGGGGCTTTTAGATTAATTATGCCTAACAGCTTGTAGGGTTAACGAGAGAAGCAAGCTATGAATGAAGGGATCTTGGAATTCACGGGATGCGTTCACTGAGCTGAGGGACATAATCGGAGCACGAAAACAACCATGTCGTTTTTTCGGAGGAAAGGTAAGGAAGTGGGTATTGGAGCGGGGATATTGGCAGGGAGCCTGTTGGGAATGTATGGTGAGACACCAGCTTGACAGCTCTAGCTGGATATGAAGGCCTTTAAGCTTGATTTTTGTTAATACCATCACGTCTAAACAAGAAATAGGTCAATAATTGTGCAATCGGAACGCATCGTTTAGTTTTAGTTTCTGGTACAGCAATAGTGGCCATATCAAGCTGATAAATGCAAATATTTAGATGGCACTTTCACGTTTACCAA
Source organism: Mormyrus lacerda (assembly GCA_015163995.2). Classification (NCBI taxonomy): domain Eukaryota; kingdom Metazoa; phylum Chordata; class Actinopteri; order Osteoglossiformes; family Mormyridae; genus Mormyrus; species Mormyrus lacerda. The sequence goes on from JAABNX020000119.1 coordinate 16,041,048, forward strand.
ATACGCTCGACTAGTGATCCTTGTTTTATTAGACGTGATTGTATGTAGCGCTGCGTTTTTAAATGAAGGGTTTTTCACTGCAGTCATTGGAGTATTGTATCATTAAAAATCGTCGCCATACCAGATAACACCTCATAAAACGCCTTACAGGTGACACGAAATAAGGTCCTTCAATGTTAGTTTCTCTCGATCCTTGCTCTGGAACCTAAGAATCATTTGTTTGCATTGTGGCTAAATACATTTCCGTCAGCTATTAATATATTTAATGCAAGTTATCGAAATTCTACCAGTCGTTCGATAGTAATTGTCACTTTTTTGCACAGTTGTGTAGAAAACATCAGTATTTTAGTAGCTATCTCATTTGTGAACAAGATGCCATTGCAGCAGCCTTCCGTTCGTGGTCTGTGTCAGTGGGTAAATTAACCCTCGCATTAAATAGATAAACTTTTTTATTTCATTAAAATTCATAATTCAATGCTTTAACGCTGGTACCTGATGCACCCTGGAGTGCATGCATGGTGTGACGGTTACCTGACTCGCTAGTTTGCTCATCGTCGTGATCGTCTTTCTAGTTCAGCCTCCAGCTGTTTTTATAAATCGCAGAATTGAGAAATTGTGTGGTTGTGGATTTGCAAAGCACACCTAACATAATTTATATTGGTGTAAGATTTCGGCCACCGTTTGTTGTATAAATACATAAAACCGAAGTCAGCCAACATGACCTAAAATTAGAGCAGTATTTTTAAAATTTAAAGAGCACTTTTTTCTCTATGCGGTTAATTGGTCAGCTTTGCTAACATTGCTATTTATTTGCTAGTGCAGTGTTAAATTTTCATTCAAATAGTTGAAGTGCATGTAAATAGTTCAAGAATGTAATGCAATGCAGTGACTATTACCGCACCGTAGTGGTTATTCATCATCGGCCACGTGATACCCAGAACTGCCCAACGTTTGAATATCCCTGTTACTGATCACTGCTCAGTACAGTGTTGTAGCTGCTGACTGTTTTACAAAATAAAGTAGACCAGCATGTCAAATCTGATCTTTGAAAATGGTGGAAAGTTAACAGAGGAGCCAGTTTCTTTGTATGATAGCATAATGGGAAGTTCGGGACATGGTTACACTGTGAGATTCAGCAACTACCCAGTACTCATTCTGCCAGGACCAGGCAGATTTTCAATGGACAGAATTGCGAGCAGGCTAGCCTGTGTTCATGCTCCCAGATGTGCGGAGCCCCCACATAGCTGCAGTTTGCCAGCACCCAGTGCTTTAACAAGAGAAACAAAGCCACTTATAATTTACTCATTGAGCAAAGTCCTTTGTCCAAAGCACCATCCATTTGAGTAAAGGTTACACTTAAAGAGCAGGGTCAGCCAGTGGTTTTTGGGATAAGGGCCTTGCTGACGGACCCAGTGGTGATATGATTACTTTGCTGGTGATGGGAATCCAACCCAAGGCCTTATGTATGTGGGACAGACCCCTCAACGACTGGCCAGCACCCACCAAAAAGGACACCCCATTAGATATGTCTGTGTCCATTCACAGCTGAACTCACCTTCGATTTCTGATTATACTGAATCTCATGGCTTGTTGGATATTTCTAAATACAGTAAATATAAAGAACTTTTTTCCACAGGTGATGTCACTCAATATTAAGACTGGAACTCTTTGCTTGTTTTTTTTTTTTTTATAGCAAAAGGCAAAGAAAATGAGAGATCGGCTGATATAAAAACCAGCAGAGGTAAGGAAATACCAGTGCAATGAATCTGTCTATAGCAAAACTGAAAGTTGTAAAAGTTTCCAATGGTTTACTTAATGCAGCTTGTCCTCCAGAAACTGACCACTGATTTATGTGTTAAATCTACTGATTGTGCTAATCTACTGATTTCCCAAAGAACATCTAACTGGCCCAAACACCAGGTTCTTGGTACATTCAAAGTCTATATTAAACTAGTAAACAGGTCAAACTTTAGTATATGGGTTGGTTTTTTTTCACTTGAGGGATATTTGTTTTGACTGTAAACCAGTGTTTAAAATTACGATGATGTATATTTTAAGATGATGGATTTTCATAGTGATCCAAAAGCTTTGAGTGCCTGAATATTTTCCTGTGTGGTTTGAGTATTAAGGCAGCTCAATAGATAGGCCTAAAGTATCAGACCAAGAGCTCACAAGAATGGTCGTATATTCATTTCACAGGTCCCCTCTCTTGGTGCTAACCAGTATACGTTACCCCTAGTATGTGCTGGGAATGTTAGCAGGGCACTTTTTAAAGAGATCTTTCTACATAAAATCAAATGCATACGCACAGACAACATTGCTGCAAGGCTTGTTGCGTGATTGAAGGAATGCTCACATCCTTTTTCTTGATCACACCCAGAAGAGGGGAAAGAAACTGCAGTGGACCGTCATACTAGGTTGCTGCTGAAATTTAGGCGTGGCTGGAATTTAGTTGAATTGCGATTGCGGAACATAAAAGGGTGTCTTTGTCTGAGATTTGAACAAAGTGTTCAACATTCTCATGCTTAAAATACCAGGCCTCAAGGTTTTGGGTATTGTCTGGTGAAAGGTGAGTACTTTTTGGTAAAGTTGACTGCAGTTTAATGGGGTTTAACAGCTACTAACACAGTGTGGCCCAACAGTTGTGTCACATGAGTCCTGTCTGATTCTGACTGGCTGCGGCTGCTTGTCTTTGTCTTGTTGGTCCAGCCTGTGTTTCTCCCACCTTGGTAGCACCTCCGTCCCCTTCCGGTGGCCGCAATCACCATGCCATCCTGGAGGCGGCGGGACCCAGTCACGTGGCCATCAATGCCATCTCAGCTAATATGGACTCCTTCGCGCGCGGGCGTACTGCCATCCTTAAGAAGCAGCCGAGCCACATGGAGGCAGCACACTTTGGCGACTTAGGTATGGGACCCTCCATAGTAACGCATCAATCTGCCTTCAGCCAGTCGCTTTGCATGTGGTCCAAATTAGCCTGGTAGACTGCAGCAGTGTAACCAGAATTCATGATGGCATGTAACTGTTGGGATGAGGTGTTCTGGATTTTTCTGTGAGACGTTTCCTTCGTCATGATGTTCTTGCTCCCAGCTTTGTCATGGCAGATGTCTGGGCGGATTTTACAGTGCAAATTATCACCTCAGAGCAAGGCATTGGCAGGTCAGACAGGTCTAGTGGCAGCTAAAGGCCGGCAGCTGTGAGACGTCCGCCTACCGCATTGTAGCATGTCGGCTTGTGCTCGACATGCTACAAAACTGTGCCGAGCCATACGCTAGCGATGAAAAACAATTCCTGTGAATTGGGTCCATGATTCCGCATGTCCCGGGAGATGTCATGTTTTCATCTCCAGGTTTGGGAGATTTAAAAAAGGGCGACAATCACTGTTGAGCGTCCTGCTGTATCGTGTGCTGAACGTGTTGCCTAACTGCTGGTCGACACAGTGCTCCTGCGGTTAGCGGGGCTTATGCATGCCAGGCAGGTTGTCACAGTGATGCTTTGTTTTTGCTAAAATAAGACTGCAGGGAGAGCCATATTCAAAGGGTCAAAGCGTTTCATTTCTTCTGTACTTGAATAACAATGTACATTTGTAAGTCATTTACATCCAAAGTCTGCATCAGCAAATGAAAATATAACTCACAGCTCACCGTGTTTATCATTGATTAAAAACATACATATGTATTCAACACAGAAGCAAAGCATTGGGCTAAGTCTGTGTCCTTCCATAACAGAAAATTAGTTTTTTATTTAGCAGATGCTTTTATCCTAAGCGACATTTTTTGAGAAGGTGGGGACAGCTGATTCCTGGAGCAATTGTGGATTAAGGACCTTGTACAATATCACTTCTATTAGGGCTGCACAATATATCGTTTTGGCGTTGTCATCGCGATGTACGCACGTGTAATAGTCACATCGCAGGACGTGCAATGTTAAGTAACACAAATTAAGCGGCGTGGACAACGATTTTGGTGTTTTTGCTAAGCTAACATGTCACACTGTTCTTATTTGTAAACAATCCACAAAAGTCTGTCATATAATTTAGGTTAATTTAAAGGTTTTTGGATACAAGGCAACAAAGTTTTGCACCGGCAGCTAACAAACATGTTGATCATAGAACGAACCACCAGTCACAATCATTCTCGATCCCAGCACTAACCATTTAACTTAGCACTATTTTGTTAACTCCCATATGCAATAAGCTTTTTTAGTTTAATGCTCATGTACTGTTTAAGAACATAAGAACTATACAAACGAGAGGAGGCCATTCGGCCCATCAAGCTCACTTGGGGAGAACTTAACTAATAG
>JAABNX020000119.1:16045449-16065721 GCA_015163995.2 Mormyrus lacerda
CTTGTGGCGGACAACATCAAAAGCCTTTTGGAAGTCTAAGTAGATGACATCATAGGCCTTCTTATCATCAACTTCCTCAAAAAAAACTCCAACAGATTTGTCAAACAGGATCTACCTCTCCTAAATCCATGCTGGCTATCCCTCAAAATGCTGAGTCCAGGTAATTTACCATTTTCTCTTTGATTATAGCCTCCATAACTTTTCTAGTTATACAAGTTAGACTGATTGGCCTATAGTTAGACAAATTACTTCTATCCCCTTTTTTGAAAATGGGCGTTATGTTGGCATGATTCCAATCAGAAGGTACCACACCTTATGATCTTCCGGACCTTTGCTTCAAGAAATTTTCTGTAACTGGACCTCTTTTTAGTTGAATACCCCTGCAATAGAGCTATTGAACTAATTAGATTTTTTTAAATCTCAATATCGCAATATATAATGCAGAAAGAATAAATATCGGGGGGCGGCATGGTGGTGCAGTGGCTAGCGCTGTTGCCTCACACCTCTGGGGCCCGGGTTCACGTCTCCACCTGGGTTACATGTGTGTGGAGTTTGCATGTTCTCTCCGGGTCGTCGTGGGGTTTCCTCCGGGTACTCCGGTTTCCCCCCACAGTCCAAAGACATGCTGAGGCTAATTGGAGTTGGTAAATTGCCTGAAGTATCCAAGTATTGAGTGCATGTGTGCGTGACTGGTGTGTGAGTGTGCCCTGCGATGGGCTGGCCCGGATTGTTCCCTGCCTCGTGCCCGTTGCTTCCGGGATGGGCTCCGGACCCCCCGCGACCCAATAGGATTAAGTGGGTTGGAAAATGGATGGATGGATGGAATAAATATCGCAATGTGATTTTTTATTTTTTTTTCTTTCCTCCCCCAATATCCTGCAGCTCTAACTGCTATGCCATCATTTTTGAGATGGCAAAGCTTTGATATGTGGCCTCGTCTTCAAAGACTCCCTGGCAGGAGTTTGAAGGGTCTTTGGGGAGTCTGTGCTGCATTAAGGCCATGTCTAGGGATTCATGTGGCCTGAAGTCAGGCGTCTGCCTCGTCTGTGATGAGCAGCTGGTTTGTGGCTCAGAATGCTGAGGCTTTAATAGACCGGCAGTTTTTTTTAAATAGAAATCTTGGGTCAGACGGGCAGTAATGTCTGTTTTGATCGTATTTGAGTGTGACATGTGACATGTTTTCTGTCATTATGTTCATGTCATGTGTGACACACTGACTCTCATTCAGGGCGTTCCAGTGTCAATTACCAGGCCCAGGAGACGCGGTCGCGGCTGTCCAAGACTGTGGAGCAGATCCTGCGGGACAACATGGCCATCCCGTACTTCATGCAGTTCATGGAGACGCGCCTCGCTGACCATCTGGTCAAGTTCTGGCTAGAGGCCGAGAGTTTCCGCTCCACAAGCTGGTGCCGGGTGCGAGCCCATAGCCTGAACTCCATCAAGCACAGCTCGCTGGCAGAGCCTGCATCGCCGTCCACGAAGAGGCCAGGCAGCGACGACTTGCCTGAGGGGGTGCCATGGACGCAGGGGACCGGCCCTCTGGACATGAATTGCCACAGCCCCAGGCAGATGTTCCGCAACCCCCCCTCGGACTCTGATGGGGGAAAGGGATGTGATCTTCAGGGCCACCCCAGGCCAGAGACACCGTCCAGGCAGCCATCCTCCAGGACAGGGACACCGTTTAAGACACAGCCCGGGAGTGCGCTCAAGGATCTCTCCGAAAAACTCATGAAAAGTGAGTCACCCGCCCCCAGAAATTCTCAGCCATACAGACCACTCTATAAAATCAGGCCTTCGCATCTTTTTAATATATGTATGAGGTTTTTGTGACCATTCCCCAGAATGGTTTTTTATTATTTAGACTGACTGCTGTATCGTGCTTGGGTATCATCACAGAATTGCAATTTGAAGACAATTTTAGTCACACGGCTATGACTCGGCTGGTGGGTCAGAAAATCTATTCGGTTGAGCCTGACATGCACAGACTAGCAAAGAAAGTAAAGACATATTAGGTCGAAAGACCACGTAGTTTAGCAAAGTTAGCTGGACAACTGGATGACAAGACTTTAGCTTTTAGTTATGAACTATGTTGCTCAACGTGTTACTCGGAATAAGAATTTATACACATAGTGATCTGGAGATGGTGTTTGTACAGGCTTTTCTGGCTGTGTGCTGCATTTATTAAGGCCGTAAAGCACAGTCTCCGAGCTCTGTACCAGCCTCTTTCTCTTCAGGCATAGAGAGGGATGCGGTGAACATTTTCACCAAGTACATCTCACCCGACGCCGCTCGCCCCATTCCCATAACGGAATTGATGAGGAATGACATAGTCGGTAAGAGTCCGTCACATCTTCGGGTGTCTTAAGCGTGTTATCAGTCTGTTCAGAATCTTTGGTAGTTATTGGGTAGACCTGAGGTGACATGAGCCTTCTGGAAGATTCTTACGGACACACTGAAGCTATTCCTTTTGCTCGTGCTTAACAGCGAAGATCTGTGGCGAAGATGGCCAGGTGGATCCCAACTGCTTTGTGATCGCACAATCCATGGTCTTTGGGATCATGGACCAACAGTGAGTCATTCTCCGTGGCTTTTCTTCCAGTTTTCCTGGTCATGTCTCAGGGAGTTTCTCATTGTGCTGGGGGAGTGTTCCTATATCACGTGTGGCTGTGGCAGGAGTAGATCTCAGGTGATGACCACCTGGTTCACCAAATAAAGTCAACCTGATTACTTTTATTGTACTGTGGGGTATTGTGCATGCTGGTCTTATTCGGCAGGGGGGTGACTGTGATGCTGTTAGCGGTGCAGAGATACCCATCCAGCACAGTTGCATGCTGCCGTTTCTGTGGCCACCTGTGATGTATGTGCTCGTCATCCCCAGGCACTTTAGCGAATTCTTGCGGAGTCATCATTTCTGCAAGTACCAGATCGAAGTATTGACGAGTGGCACGGTCTTCCTGGCGGACATCCTGTTCTGCGAGTCTGCTCTCTTCTACTTCTCGGAGGTGGGAGGGGCAGGGGCCTGTTCGCTTGGGAGGGGTGGGGGTAGGGTCACCTATCCTGCTGTATTTTGTGTCCCCCCCCCCCCCCAAATGGACTTGGGAGCATCACTGCATGGAGATGGCATTCCCAAGTCACACCTGTTTCTGTGAAACTTCATGGTGTCAGCGAGCCGAACACCTTTTGGTCCCCGAGCTGTAGAGAAACCTGTGACCTATTCTGCTGTTTTACGGTTTACTGATCTCTGTTAGACTCAGCATTGAAAACCCCCAGCGATGGTGTTTACCACCAAATGTTTGCCCACAAACAGTCCCTACACTAAATACTAAATTAGTGTGTTTCTTATTTGGAAGACAATGAAAGCAGAGTTTTCTGCTAACCAGCTAGTTCTGCAAGATCTTCTGAAATGTCATGACCTTTGGTGTCTCCTGCAGTACATGGAGAAGGAGGAGGCAGTGAACATCCTTCAGTTCTGGCTGGCGGCTGATAACTTCCAGGATCAGCTGGCTTCTAAGAAGGGCCAGTATGATGGGCAGGAGGCGCAAAACGATGCCATGATACTCTATGACAAGTAAGGGGAGCCCAGGACTGATCCACCAATCAGAGCAGGGGCTGCTCAAGTCAGGTCTTTCTTTGGGGTCTTCGCATGCTGACTGTACTGATGGTCTTTGTGGTGAGATTCAGGACTGTTTGTCATGTGCACAATAAGCTGTCACACTATTAATAAAAATTTCACTCTGCATATCCTTCTGGTCACTGATAAACACAAAGTAACCACAAAACACAAAAGCAAATTGTGGTGCTTACATTAAGGCAGTAAATAAGGGTGGACTTATGAATACATATTTGAACACATAAATCTGGTGCAATATAAATATGTAATAAATAAATTTAAATATTGCAATGGAGTGGGTAAGTAAGGTATTAGTGCAATAGACAAAGAAGTGTATGCAAGTAACCAGTGTGGTGTCGTTTGGTATACTTTGTTACGGTTTTGGACTGGACGTGTTTGTGAGACTCGCTGCAGTGCTCCAGGGATATGGTGAAATGTCTGATCCCTGTCCTGTGTGAATGCAGGACCCTGCTGGCTCTTAGACAGCAAATCGCCAGCGATGGTGCCTTGGTTTTCTGGGTATTTATTTCCATGTTCCACTCACAGGTATTTCTCACTTCAAGCCACGAACCCACTGGGCTTTGATGACTCCGTTCGGTTAGAGATTGAGTCCAATATTTGCCGGGAGGGTGGCCCTCTGCCCGACTGCTTCACCACTCCACTGCGGCAGGCGTGGACCACCATGGAAAAGGTATGTGCCAATGTGCCTGCGGTCCCATTCCAGCCTCCTCGCCCTTAGGACTCGTGATGTGTTCCTGCGCCTTCTCCATGGGTGGGCCACTCTTCCCGGAGGCTATGAGATGTGAAGCCTCTTTGCTGCAACGGTATGATGCAACAGAGAGTCAGAGGCGGCGTATCAGCCAGGCTCGGCGTGTAATATCTCAGACACCGGCTTGCTGACTCACTAGCTGGGTTCGCTTCTGAAACAGCACAGCAGCAAGTGACCGGTTAATTGAAGCATTGCAGGCAGCCATCTTCTCATAAGCCCTGTCTCCTACAGGTCTTCCTGCCAGGCTTCCTGTGCAGTAACCTCTACTACAAATACCTGAATGACTTGATTAACTCTGTGAAAGGAGACGAGTTTTTTGGGGGGAGCGTGCTGCCCACTGGGCAAGGCGGTGCCCCTGACGGGGACCGTGCTGCAAGTGGCACAGAAGGGCCACAGTCCCAGGTAAACCCCCTCTGGCTGTTACACCGTGGCCTTCTAGGGCTGCGGCGCCTTGTCTGGCGCAGATGGAAAGCGTGTTTCAGGGTTTTTGCCTTTCCGCAGCTGGCAGCCAAAAAAGCAGCGGTTAAAATCCTGAAAAACTTTGATGAGGCCATAACGGTGGACATCGCCAGCCTGGACCCGGAGTCGCTGTACCAGCGGCCATATGCTGGGTAAGCTTATATGGGAGTGCGTCCTCCCCACAGTTACAGCACTCTGGTTTTTCAGTACTTAAACTACCCACTTGTTGACAGTTTCACAGCTGATTTTGCCTTTACCTCCACCTGCTGAATAGATAGTCCCATACTTTTCGATTGGCTGCTTCATTGACTACGGTGAATGGGCTTTAAGTCACCAGATGGACCGTAGCTGCTGCTTGCTGTCACTGGCAAGAGGTTTTCGCCATGTTTGGTCTGGGTGTATTGGCCGTAGATTTGGCAGCCTTAGTCTTTATTACTGGACCTTGCACTAGGCTTGCTGACATGAACATAGTCTTTCCTCCTGAAGAACAGACATCTCAGAAAGATGTACATACATGTCTGAGGCTGGCAGTGAGTGAATTTATTACTATGTGTTGTATGATTGAGTGATTGTTTCATCTCCTGTGTGTCTCTGGTCATCATCGGTTTCCATGCGGAATGCTGACGTCTGCTGTTTCTCCAGTAGGATGACCTTTGGGAAGGTCAACGAGCTCGGCCAGTTCATCAGGGAGGCTGAACCAGAACCAGACGTGAAGAAATCCAAAGGTGACTGAGTGCATTTCCCACCCGCAGTGACTTGGTAGCACCACACAGGAAGGAAAGAGGGGAATAATGTCACTTTCAGCTAATAGATACATTACCTTCAGCTAACCTTGTATTTTATTAGCCCTAATTGGGCTGTTAGAAAATGCTGATTTGTGCAGTTGATATCATTTGTTTAATATAGTGTTATTTAACGATGCATCCATCTATCCATCCATCTTGCACAGAAGAATATCCAAGTTTTGTACTGTATGGGAAATTTTTAATCACCAATCAGCCTACCTGCATGTCTTGAGACTGTAAAATCCACACGCGGGGTGGGACTCGTACCCCTGCCCTGGAGGTGTGAGGCAGCAGTGCTCAGCCACCTTGCCACCCCCAAATAACCTATTAATGAGTAACTTAATGTTTCTGGCACTCTGATGCTTTTGTGACTAATCATGTCAGCATATGTATTGCAGTAATTATTTTGTCTTTAATGAGTATCATCTGTATCGTTACACCTCTGGGTGGGGGGGGAATCTCACAAGGCAACTGTTTAGAAATTGTTACAATCGTTAGAAATTTTTCAGCATGTTAACAGATGCTGAATCTGGAGTTATGATTTAATGAGCAGCATAATTAAGGTTAATTAATCGTGAGGGCAACCAGAATTAATATCTAGTAGCTGATAATTGCCAATGTATTTTTAAACATTTTCGTTAGGCAGGTTTGAAGACCATCTGTTGGCAAGGGCTTCTAACCTTCACAAAAGCCAGGGAGCCAAGCCAGTGGGCCACTGCCATAAGACAGTGTCATGTAGAGGTTATCCTGATTAGAAACACTGACGTTAGCTGGTGCATCTCGTCTCCTCAGCACGAATGTAATATTCACCCCCTGAAGCTCTATTTTGTCTCCTGCAGGTTCTATGTTCTCCCAAGCAATGAAGAAATGGGTGCAAGGAAACTCAGACGAGGTACCCCAGGTCTTGTTTAAATAGATACTGAATTAATCTTGAAGGAAGTTGCTTGTATGTTGCAGAACAACACACTTGAACAGTGAATTAGATTAGATTCTAATTAGATTAGATTACATTAGATTCTAATGATCAGTAACAATAACTAATAATTATTAATTTATAGGATGCTTATTCACGAATTAAAAGCATAGTCTAGTTGTTATAACACTTGTTGCCCCCTTTTGTATAGCCGCTTTTATTAACAAGTTGATTCATGGCTGTTTGTCCTCCAGCTTTTGCCGATTACATCAAAAACAGACAAATGTGTATAATCAGAAAACATAATCTGATGTCACTCTGGATATGCAGCCATGTTCACAAATACTTTTTCTGAACCAAACCACCATCCGCTTTTTTATTGCCGAATCCTGAATATGTATGTTGATGTATGGTTGTCTGGCTGCGTGTGTACGTGCTCGCCCTCCCCAGGCCCAGGAGGAGATGGCCTGGAAGATCGCCAAGATGATTGTGAACGACGTGGTGCACCAGGCAGACTATGAAAGCCCTTACGTAAAGTCGACTAAGGTATCGCCTTTCCACGCCGTCCCTGAAATGACATCGAGGTATGCGGTCGTTTGACGACGGGGCTTTAAGTCTTACCGCAGACGTCTCCCGCGAGACTCGGTAATTACCGAGTTATGAAAATACCGGATTTTGCCTGCTATACGTGCTGAGTGCGTTCGCGGCAGCCTTGTAGGTCGGCACTACCTGCAATCAATTATTCACCTTAGAGCCGTGCTGTTCTGTCGATGGGTGTGCTCAACGTGAATTGTGAATTTGTGAAAACATATTCCCCTCTTGTCATGTAATGTGCGCATGCGCCAAAGTTTTGTTGCTTGCCAGTTCATGTGTCATGTATAATTTGTCCATATCCTTAATTGTCAATGACCCCCTTCCCTCATCTCTCTAGCTATGACGCTCCTGACCTACCAAAGGACACTCCGCCCCCCCTTCTGAAGCCCGGACTGCGATGAACTGCACATTGCATCTAACCGACGTTAACTGTATTTTATTTAAAAATGAAGAGTAAACGAGGCATTCCCTGACTTCTTGCATCATGCTGTGCGTGTGAAGTTACAAAGTATGCCCCCCCTTCCCCGCCCTGGCTCAAACACTATGAAGACTTTTAATTATACAACGTGGGGAAAGTGCAGAAGTTGCGCGAAGAGTGGGAGCGTCGAGACTCGCTGCAGGGCACTGCGTCTCCATGAGAAGATCTTCCAGGAAGAAACGAAGGACTCCTCTGAGTGTGCTTTGAAGATGACTCTGACCGTTTCACTCCTCTGTATTCCCATTATCTTTTTTGTTTTAAGAAGACTATTTTTTAAAGCATTTTAAAAGGAGGCGCCGTCGCTCTACGAGTTTCCTTACGGTTTAGCTGTGTAGTTTTAATTAGAGGCGATCTCTGTGTGTATTTTAACTATCCACATTGTGAATTCGCCCCCCCCCCTTCATTCTGCAGCCACCGTATAAGCGTCACTATCATTTACAGTGTTCCGCAACCGCATCTGGAGCAAAGAACTGTAATCGCTGCAAACTCCCTACACATTTAATGTGGTTTCCTGGTCAATTCCAAATGTTCCTGTTTTAGCCCCCACTCGTTATTTTCATATATGTCCAAAAATTTCATTTCATGTCTGTGAAAAACGTTTCATGGGATAGTAACCTCGGTCGATATGGTATTACTATGAAACACGTTGATATCTAAACGCAGAGAGAAGTCTTTTTTTTGGTACTATGTACCGCCGATTTGTTTTCTGATGTATATGTGTACTTAATCTATAATATATTTAAGTTGTGTTTGATTTAAAATACATACTATTGAAATGTTTGTCGTCAAACTTGTGTTTTTACCAAATGGAGCCTCGTATAGTGTGTTAAATGCAGTCAGCTAAGATTATGGAAAATGAATCGGTGATGGGAAGATTCCTTAGCTGTATTGGTTTATCGGGGCAATAATGTGATAAAGTAATACAATGTCATGATTCCTCTGAGACGTGTGAATATGCATTTTGCAATAATATGAAGAATTATATTATTCTTGCTCAGAAATCGTAGTACGAGTCACTTCAGAAATTTCCTTCGGGAATAATAAAGTTTCTATGTATCAAAGGAGATTTAAGGCCATTTTATAGGCCGCGGCTTTTTTGGGAGATAAATTGACTGCGTTTGGGTTGTATGGGGGCGAGGAGACGCATTTCAACACCCGTGAAGAGGGAAGATTCGCCGACGTCCTGCTACACGGGCATAAAAGTCTCACGCTTTCCCTTTTCTATAGCGGTATTTAATACGCCTGAGCTGCGGAGCGGAGGACATGGAAACCGTGTTTCAGATTGCTCTGAAACTATTCATGGTTTCATTTAGGGGGAAAATCGCAACTGAGCCAGGCATTTTAAAAATTATAACAAATATTACTGCGGTTAATGCTGTTTACGCCTATCACCACTTACGTTTTTTATTTGCGTAAATCTTGAACGTTTTACCTTAGTTATTAGGCGAAAAATTTTATATACATATAGGCTACTTAAATATAAATCGGCTTTTTAAGGTATTTTCTATAAATGCATGCTATGACCGAGTAGTACACTATTAAACTGTATTTTACACTATCGTACCAAATCGTATTAATGGTAAGGTTTAACATGCTGTGCCTCATATTGGTCAGTAGGGGGTGGAACGGTACAGCGTACGAACCAATATAAAATATTAAATAGTGGTTTCATTAATCTGTGCAGCAAAGTTAATATTTTAACAGTAGGCAAACACTTATTGCTCTGAATTATGGCATTATTAGCAGCAGGGTGTAAATATTTACCTTTGTTCTTATTCGACTTGTTTCGCGATTGATTCCTTAGACAGGAAATTTAGTTATGCATTGAAATTGATGTCACCTCACAACTCACTGCAGTTTATTTCTAAGCCGAGGTTCCAGCTGTTTTTCATTTTGCCTTTATAAATTATTTACATGGCTAAATTAAATACACATAAATTAAGTTGAGGTTTTTAAATTGTGGGCATGGAGTGCTGTGTAATTGAGCGCAAAGGAGACGCCCACTTCTGAGTTAAGAGGCAGCGCAGTGACGGCTCTGTCCCCGCGCTTGCTGCTGCTGCTGCCGCTGGCAACCTGTACTAGGCAAAACAGACCCGCTAAGGATCAGCAAACGAGCCGCATTTACTGTGCTATTGATGCTAACGGACCTAAAAATAACCGCAGCCGGGATTTCGTTTCATGCAGAACTGGACCTGGGAGAGATACGGTAGATATTGTGATATGAATCGCAGCTGCGGCATGACAGCTGCAGAGGAGCTCTGCCGGACTATTTACATTTGGGTGTGACAAATGTTTTGTTCCATGTCTTTGAAATTGCAACAGAAATCGAAGATTGGATGAAGGTACTGGATGAAATTGATTGCGGATGGAATGCGACGGGCCATTTTTGCTTAAAGTTACATTCCATTCGGATGTTTGGATCTTTTGTCTATTCTTTTCAGGCTCTTCACTGTTTGATATTTAGGATCCTTTAGGTTTTTAATGTAACGTATGGGAATTTGGGGTTTTTTCGTTTTCTGGGTGCTCGGAACAAATGCATTCATTGCTGGATCGGAAAAAGAAAGAAGCCGGGGTTGGGACTGATCTGTCTCCGAGCTCGCTGCCCCAAGCTCCGAGGATGTTCAGCTGTGTGGGCTGTTTTTGGGTCCTCTTATCTTCGGCTTTGGTTGCCATCTGTAGTTTTAGTTTCATCTCTCCGGCGTGGATTATTAAAGATCACCTGAAAAATAAGGACTCCGTGAGCTTCGGCTTACTTTGGCACTGCTCTGAGTCATTGGACCACATGTACAGATGTTATACATTTGGCGGGCTGGGCAAATTCGCTGAAATTCCTTCTGGCTCTTGGCAGGTATGTAGAAATTTGAAGAAACATTAATTCTAACGACAGATGTAGTGTATTGTATTCTTCTATTTTTCTTAATTGCAAACATTGTTCTCCCACCTAAAGTGTACACGTAGGATCTATAGGGAATGGACTTGGTACTTGACTATAGACAAACGTCTCAGATGCTCTTAAATTCAATATCAATGTACTACAATGAGAAAACACGTTTTAAGCAGGATAGTTGTAGACACGCCCGACACTGATGACTCTGGGAGACCATACTCTTATCAAATGTCTTTGTTAGGTATGTGTTGTGTGTGCACTGTTATTCATATCACAATTTAAATTTTAGGGGGTTGAACCTACAAATTATTGTAAAATAGAACGCAAATTTGCAATTTAAATTGTGCTCGTATAAAATGAAAGCTGTGATATCATTCAGTTATTAAATGTTGCGTTGGGCGCAGGTGGTCTTGTAATTTGCCATCCTTTGAGTAGACCCGATTGCGCTTTTATTATAAGAGTGTAATTCTGGGTCTCTGGTTAAGAAAATTCGGCACCACATGCGCTTGATATGAATGCATTTCTCTGCTTTAATTTATTAACCTTCACAAGAGTACTTTACAGGTTCTGTTTTTGCTCGCCAGTGAAGCATCTCAACTGGTTAAGCCCCTTAGGCAACATTTTGTGTAGGACTCACGGAATATAAATTAGGCCAAAGTTTAGTCCGTTTTGCCAAAGGAGGAAGAATTAATGAGCATAACAGCATGGATCTTATGGTTCTTCCTCACCAACACCTACGGCATTACACTTATTCCTTGTATCCCCCGTGACATGAACTATACGGACTGAAGGTGGACTGTCGTGCAAATTTATGACAAAATTAAACTGGAAGAGCGCTTTAAATAGACATTTCTCACCATTAGAGGGCACCATTTCCAACACTCGTTATTTAAATGAACGGCAATTCTACGGGGGACACTTTTTTTTAAAGCGTCACTTTTATGCGCTTTGTGTTTTGTTCCCGGGCGTTTGTGCTTTCGCATTAGTTATTATCCATACACTGTAATTCTGGCGCATTAGACCTCTGAGGGAATCATTATTTAATTTTATTTATCTCACGAGTGCAATGTTGAATCATGGAGTTGCGTACTATTTTGAGGGTTGCGAGCACAGTACATGAGAAGTGTGCTCTGCTTATGATGGGAATTGGGTTTTCTGTGAAGTCTTTGTTTAAGCGACGGTGCAACAGTTTCCTTCTATACTGAACAGAAGTAGACGTTTTGGAGTACAGCTGCAAAGCCTAAATATCCAAATCCGTCTGTTATGAATCTTAGAATCCAAATAGGAGAGAGTTTGATATTGGGGGGACATAACATAATTTAAAGGCGAATGTTTATTTATTAGGGTGGGGCGAATTATGCCACATTAAATATCGAGAGGTACACGTTCCCCCATTTCCGATGCCCCTGTATGCCTTATCACCAAAATATGGCACATGATACTTGTTCACATTTAAAGGGAAAACAGGACCTTGGCAAGCTGTCTTTATTGTTTTCTTAAGCTGTTGGCAACAGATGAGATTTTCTTAATTTTTGTATATTGGTTGTTATAATGCTAAAGCTTCTTTTTCAGTGGGTATACTCCTCAATAGCCACCTATTATATATAACAAAAGGGTCAGTGAAATTAATCTTAGTGGGGACCAGTCGGGCTCCCTGAATAATTTTCATTGTGAGGAGATATTATTTTCCGCTTAAAAAGATATCATTAATAAACCTTCCCTGTCATTATGGGGACAGTGGTGAGACTTTGTGTTAAAGAATGCAAGGGTACGTTATCTTAAATATATTAAACAGAAGTGTTTTCAATGCTACATAACAAAGTAGGGATGAGCTGATCTACATTTTTTTCAGTTATAATCCGATTCCGATGTAGAATCCTATACAAGAGCTCTATTTTTATATTTGAATATGATAAATGTATGTATAATATATAAATATTTATACGTTAAATATTAGTAATCTTTTAAATTTTAAATTAAAAAATTAGTATTAAATACTAATGAAAAAAAAGTATGCCAAAAAATCTTTAAGTAGGCTACTAGGAATATATATANNNATAATGTACTGTTCCACCCTGTACATCTTGTTTTAAGCGTTTTAAAGGCATTTGTAGTTCAATTTGAATATCTTCCAAACGAGGATACGCAAGTGGCAGATGCTTAAAAGAATTTTTCTCCCTTTGGCAACAGCGTCACTTGCACTTCGCTGCGATCGCTGCCCCTCGTGTATCACAAGCTATAGTGAGTGCGCAACCCAAGCTAGCGACTCCCAAAATCATCCATTGCAACATTTCTTTCAAACATTTTTCTTTTTTTAAATTACTCGCGTTGTCTTGCACAGTCGCGTGCGCTTTGTTTAATTAGATTTTCTACTAAACCCTGTTTCAACCTCTCAAATCTTTGTTTTTACAAAGACTGCAAATCGCTGTGCTACTAATACTTCCAGATCGTCTCCCTCATCTGAGGTTTTTAAGATCTTCGTACTGGAAAGGTATGCTCGTGACGTCACAGCAGGAGGAAGTCACTCCGCTCACGCCCACTGAGTGGCAAAAAGACTGAGTGGCAACGTTAGCGACCGGCTTAGATGCTGCAAATAACATCTGAAATGGGAAACAGCTGTCGTGCGATTGATTGAACAAATCGATTTAACAAGAAGTTAAAGTTGGATGTGGATCGGTCACATATCCGATCAGTCTAATATGTCAGGATCGGTGCCGATAACGGATCGGTGCACCTCTATAACAAAGGTTTATTTATTGCAGGATTTAGGTGCTGTTGACTTGGTGTTAAGTAGGGAGGAATATTTTAATTTTATTTGTAAGAAAGATCACGTAATTGGTAGGTCAGCCATTTATCTGTGAATGTGAATTATTTTAGTAATTATTTCAGTTATAATTTGAAAAAGGAGTGTATGTTAGCATTAAGACGTATTTCAGAATTGGATTATGATTCATTTTGTTGCATTATGTGTATCAGCACAGAATCTTCAAACATGTCCATGTTAAGATGTGTCAGGCCTGTTTTCATGCATTTAGACATGTGAGAGGATGACTCATGCAAAAACATGCGCATCTAATGTAAAAATGCATTAAAGTTTCATTAGGCCTTGTCAAGGTCTTACCACAGAATCACTCCTGCAAATGAGCTCCAAGGTTGTTCCAGGCTACTGGTTTAACTGCAGTCTGTCTCTTCACTATGCAAAACAAAGCATCTAGCTGTCCTTTCGTTTATTAACCTTGGTGAATGAGAACTGGACCTCGTGCCTCTGACACTTTGGTGAGCTGGAGAATTTGTACACGTTTACGCAGCATCGTCTAGTATTTGCCTGATTCTGGCACCAAGGCCTTGGGTTCAATTCCTGGGTCAGAGCCCGCAGTGTTTGTCTGGACTGTTCTCCTGGTTCTGCATATTATCAGATTTACAGACATGCTGCGAACACTCAGACACTCAGACACTCAGAGGTACACAGAGGAGAAGCGAAACCACTCTTTAGTTGTTGACATTTTTGTCAATGAAAAATTGATTCCAGTATAAGAATCAACATTCCTTTTGCATTTGTGAAGCTGGTTTGAGACAGATGGAGCCACATTATGGTATTGAGTTTGGTGCCAAATGATCTGACGCTGACTGCATGGTTCTATGGCCGATTCGGAGTGCATGGGATTTTGTGGATTGTGAGAAGTGGTGTGCAATATTCATCTGCATTTGAAGGTGCATGATTCTGTTTCTGGATAGTATATAAAATTTTATCAACAATATGTAGACCTTGTCAGCATGTGAGCCAGGGTTCACTATCATGGTGTGGAGGTGGTGTTTTTGCCTACTGGAGAAATTTGACTTAAGTCGTTAGCGGCTTATGTGATTATGGCAGCTGAAAGCGGCGGATTCTCTCACAGTCTATAAACACCTGGGGTGGATTAGCTGGGATCTGCAGCTCTCCTGGCTGTAGACATGAGTGGTCTATGGGAGTCTGCTAATACTGGCACACACTGCGCTGCTGGGATGCTCAGGGGACACCGCATCCGTTTGCTCCTGTTTCCTGTGAGACGTCCTTCCCAAACCACCTCAGTCTTGGTGTTTTTTTTTTTATTTGGTTCTGTAGATTGAGGGGTGTCTGAGCAAATCTGCACAAAACAATATTCCTCCTCACAAAGATCTGAGATATGAAGGAGACTGAGAGGCAGACTGCGTTTCAGATGGTGTTGAATAGCACACTAGCCTCTGTCATGTATTATAAAACCTATTCAAGTCTGAGGGAGAATTGGCATCATCTGGAATGATCTTCAAATGGAATTTACTGCCAGGCGCCCCATGGCGGCAACTCTCTCTCTCTTTTTGTTTTCTTACTGTATATTGTATTGAGAGAAGGTAATAATTCACTCTGGCTGGGCATGTTAGAGTCCTCTGCTCATGAAATAAAATCAAAGGCTTATTATCACATAGCCAGCAGCCTAATAAAATGCTGGATACTCAGCTGTTTATTTATCTCCAGATAGAAGCCCACATATGAGCGCAAAAAAGAATGCTATAGGTCAGGCCACAGAGGTCAGCCCTTTGATGGTTACATATTAAAACAGATCCACTGCCTATGGATTTAGTCCCAGACTGAAAAATATGTGTGACCTGCATCGATACAAAGGTAGGAAATTCAAGCCAGTCACTGACTGGAATGTCAGGTGATCACTAACAGTTCTATGCCAGATCTGATTATTGTGTATATACATTTGTATAATGTTTCCCCTACATATCCTCGTGGATGAGACTGGACTCTAGTTATAGTTGGGGAATGTGTACTGATGCAGGTGTAGCTGTTAAAATCTGGCAAACTTGCAATGTGTGATTCATTGTCTCTCCCCCCGGGCATTGAGAGCTACAGATCCTGGGATGAAGGGCTCCGGGAGGAGGGGAGCCAGAGCCAAACCCTAGTTAACAACCCTCAGGCCGCAGGGTCCCTCCCTAAAGAGTTTTCTGCCGCCCCCAGAAACCAGGGAGGCGGACTGGGGTGCGCACTGATGAGAGATGGTGCTCTGAGGTGATTGATATTGGCTGTCTGTGTCACTGCTAATGTGGTGATTAGGATGACTTCTGGTTATGGGGGGGAGGCTGGGGTGGGTGTCATGTGACATGCGGTTGAGCAGTTGTCTTCTATGCGCCTTTTCATAGATGGAAAGGGAAATCAATAGCGTTATGCGTGGTGTCTGTGAAAGATCTTCCCCTCCCATGAAAACACTGCCCTCCAGTGCATGGAGGATAATCCCACGCCCACTTCCTGCACAAAACCATTGTCCCATTTTTCAGTAATAAATAGCAAATGGCCCCATCCCTGACCATCCTGCCAATCCACATGACCCCCTGGAGTGGAAATCTGTTGTGGGGGGAGCTGCCGAGGAGTGGTATGGTTTCCACATACTGGCACAGATAGCCGTGTCAAATGGGAGTGTGCAGATGCCTGCACAATCGGCGGCAAAACCCGGGCACAGGGTGAAAACGGTGGATCCCCGACAGCTTGTCTTGTGATGAATTAGGTCAATGTGTCTCAGGCTGTCTTCCGGCATAATATCGTCCCTATCCCTGGGCTGCAGTCTTTCCATGGGGGGAAACCGGTTCAAATTGAAGTGACTGGCATGAGAAGAGTCCAGATTGGCGTATAATCCCAGCACTTCTGGAACAGGGTGTCAAGCACTTTGCACTGTCTAATCCTCTGATGGCCTCCTGACAGCAAGTGCTAATCAGGGTGAAGAAGGCAGACGCGGCCAAACATAAGGTTTGGGAGTGGCGAGACAGCCACACAGCGCACACGGTCACCCCCCTTGGCCACCTGCAGGGGTTGCAATTTGAATAACCGGTAGACGTGGAAATGGGGAGGAGGGGTGCGTGCCACCATGAGATGCCTTCATGTGGCAGGAAAAACAGGTGTGCGGATAAAATACAATTTCCCATCAACATTGTGCTCCCCTGCCGCGCCCGCCAAGGGGATGTCTGCGACAAGCCTGATAGTGCTTGGAGTCTGCGGGCATTCAGAAATAAATCTCATTCAGCACATGTAGCTGAGCAGAGCTGTCGTATTTGAGGCCGGTTAAATGCACGCACTGTGGGCTTCTTTCGAGTGTGGGGCAGCCTGACATCAGATAAGGCTGTGGGATGTACAGAATAGTCTGGGAAGACTGAACGCAAGCGAGGGGTGACCTTCAGGAACTCTTACATGTTGCCGTAGACCTTTCAATTTTTGTGGAATCGTACACTTAATCAGTGTAAGTTTTTTTTTCTTAGTTTTGCTCCTCTGTCCACAATAATAGACAGGGTTAGTGTAATCCAGTACGGTGATAAGGTCCAACTTTTCTCTCTATAGGGATTGTCTCACTAGGGGTGGTGTGTTGGTCAGTTGATTAGACGTCTGTGCCTATGATCAGAAAGTCACTGGTTTGAACCCTGTGCTTGGCAGAATAGTCATATATTCATTAGGCCCTTAACACCAGCTCCCTCCCAAAAAAATGCTCTGAGGTGCTGGATGAAGTGTTGGACATTTCAGGTCCAGAAGATACAAATCCAGACAAAGATTTCTTTCAACCAACCAGTTGAGCATAGTGTCACAGTCACATTGTACTCACCTGGTTGGAAGAAATAAAATCATGGTCTGGATTTGTAGCTTCTGGACCTGAAATGTCCAACACTGCGGAGGAATGGCTCACAGGGAATGGCTCAAAGGAACATAAAATGGGTTATATGTGGGGAAAAAAGCAATCCAGTGTGCCTATAGAAATGGCAAATAAAGCAGCAGTGTTTTGTCTTGGGTGCAGCTCAGAAATTAAGTAAATCACTATTGTGCCCCCTCCACCTGTATTCATAATAATTTCTGAAGAGGGTCTTTGGAAGCAGTGCCTTCCATTCTGTCAGGCCTGGCTGAAGGAACTTCCATCCAGTGGCTGAAGGTCTCCAAAAGCAGAAAGTTCCTCTGAGCCAGCAACTGCTTGGGACTGATGTTCCTTGTCAAAGACCTTTAGAGCATTTTAATGCCCGAGTAGGTGACTTAGCCTCCACAAATATACATCTTTCATGTTCCTTTGAAGATATGCACCTGGGGAAATGCGCTTGGAAAAACGTGTCACGTCAGGGTTTTCTGTGTGCTGCCTGTCCATTCATTATCCTGCTTCTTGCTCCTTTTTCATAGACTTGGGGCATAGTTAATATTTACCAGCGACTGCAAGACATTCGGCAAACTAAGTCATTGGCCCCCTTCCCCAATGCGCCTTGCCCATATTTAATCACAAGTAACTTTTCATCTGTTCTGGTGAGAAATGAGGGTAAAACTTTTAAAATATGAGATATAGCGAGACAACGTAGTCTGTCTGGTGAAGTGATTTATATACCATGAGCTGACATGTGCAGTGAATCTTAAAATATAGTGAAATGTAGGAGTATTAGAGATTGGGGGCAAGGGTGATAGAGGAAAGAGTGAAGGTAGTTTGACGTAGATTTATCAGCCGGAGAACAAAGCAATTAACGAGAGTCAGTCGTCGTTTAAATTTAAATAGGAACCTAGCGTGTCTGTCTCTGTCCCCAAGCAATATGGATTTATGCGAAATGCTGACGGTCCAAATTAAGTAGCATGCTGGATGATTCAGCTCCCGTCTAATTAGCCATGTCTTTGTAACTTTGCGTTTGTTTAATCCATTTTCCCCTTGTAAGCATATAAATCGTGCAGAATAGTAAACTTTTCTACCGTGTATGGAGTGCCGGATACAGTCTGCTGATGCCGCGGGGTGTACCGCCCAGATCACCAACTTTTCCCTAAAAGGCAGATTAATAACAATTATAAGTGCATTTTATATGCAGGTGCCACCTTATCTGTTGTGTGTCACTCATCCGTTTTGGCGCAGTCAGCATTCTCCGGGCTGCTTGCAGGGCCAGTACGGATTGATTAATGAATGCTTCGGCAACGCGGCCCTTTGTTCCTATTGCATTTTTATTCATACGATAAGGAAAAAAAAATTTTGTATCTGATATCAGGGGTGTCAGAAGCATTTTGAATATGGGGGGACACACTGACGGGGGTCTGGGGACGCTTCCCTATAATTTTTTAAATGAATTAGATGCCGTATGTGCATTCTCATATCGATCAAGTGGAATGGATTCTTTCTTGAAGCAATGGAAACAGCGCTGGGTGAACTAATATTTTATGTTAAAGGGGGGGGGGGTGTTCCAAATGAATAATTATTATTATTAATGGTGGCGACGCCCCTGTTTGATATTCAGGATCCGTTTGCAGTTATTAGTATTGTCATCAGTGTGGTGCTCATCAGCTCCTATTAATTTTGCACAGTAAGTTTGTAGATCCTGCTGCAGAAAACATTGCAAGAAAAGTACAGAGGTATCTGCGACGTCTGTAGGACCGCAGACGTGCATATTTTAATGAATATTTTATTTGGAGCTGTCTACACATGAGTTTGCAGACTGCTGGATGGAAGAGAAGCCAAAGCAGGCTACTTGAGGTAGTGTTGTCCGTAAAGTCTTGGTGATTTGTGCTATGACTCTTGCGATCATAAGCATCAAGGATTCAGGCTGATTTTGCTCTGGTAAAGTACCCTTTTTATATATGTGTTTGTAAAAAGCTACACAGTGATTCTTGAAGAACCTGATGGTTTCTTTTGAGTGCACTGAAGTTTATTCTTGTGAAGGGGAATGGGGCTGGTCTCCGGATCCAAGGAGATGCTCGATTGGCCCCCCCGTTTCAAGTTGTGCTGTATGAATTATGAAGGTGAGTCCGGAGAGTGCCTGAGAGCAGGATCATGCATAAATGCAGGATGTGGAAATCTGGGGATGTGGAGTAGGTGTGCTCAAAGACAGTGCCCCCCTCAGACTAGCTGTATTTAACTTTTTTGCTGTGCGCTAACCTGGAGGCTCATCTTGTTTCTGTCGCGGATCACCCATTTTCAGATGTGAGAAGACATTTTCTGAGCGGAAATGTGAGTGGGCGTCTTGGCTGGTCACCGGTGTCAACGGTCTCATCAAAATGGATGTGGGGCATGTGAATGCTCCCCCACTGCAAGGCCGGCTCTGCCAGGAGCTCTTTGTCTCCCCTGAGGTTGTCCTTCAAAAGTACCGCTATGTTTATGAATATGTAGAGCTGTATACACAGGTGTACGGGGGCGCTGTGTGACTCAGCAGGCGGCGTGTGATTCAGCAGCATGCTGTGTCTGTGATTGGAAGGTCGTCAGTTCAAATCCCGGGGTCACCAGAGTGATGTCACCATTTGGCCCCTGAGCGAGACCCTTAACCCCAAATTACAGCTGGGACTGGCTGACCCTGCCATCTTAATAATGTATGTCACATCTGCATATGCTAAGTAAATAAAATGTAATATACACACATACCTGTAGGGCTTATATATGAATGATTAAATGCAATGTTTCTTTGGGTTCTTTTAAAAAAGGAAACTGATCTTGTTCTGTCTTCAGCCGAAGATGATGCATTCATCTTATTTAAAGATATTATGAGGAATAGAGGGATGATTTGAAAGTGTTTTTTTTTCTTTTACAAACATTGCAATCCCAGTGTAAGAGAGAGATGGTCTGAGAAGAAAGACTTCAGTGTGAATGTGGGCTCCATCTTTGGGGGTGGAGGGTGAAGGATGCTGGGAGATGTTTTCAGATCAAACACCACATCTCCTTGTTCATGCTCAGGCGTGTGCGTGCACATGCATACACACACACACACACACACACACACCACTCCACCTTCAATTCCCCTGACTTTCTCTGAAAAAGGCCTGGACTGTTT
>JAABNX020000119.1:16072121-16090390 GCA_015163995.2 Mormyrus lacerda
TCCCCAAGCGAGCTTGATGGGCCGAATGGCCTCCTCTCGTTTGTATATTTCTTATGTTCTTATGTTCTTATGTTTTTACTTTGTGATTATTCCATTTCTCAAAAACTATTTAAAAGCTCACTGAATTCAATAAAGCAGAGATACTGTGATGATCTGTAATGAAAATACGAGTTACTCTATTAACTTCTCATTGCTTATGCACAAGATATTGCAAAGTCAGGGAATATTCATCCAGGATAGGCACCAGTCAAACTGAATTGGACTATTATTTTATAATCCACTGAATTGGATTATTTTATTTATAATATTTGTTATGCATTGGTCAGTGTAACACAGAGCTCAGTGAGAAATGCTGCTAGCAATTTAATGCCATTTTTACAGGAAAATACACACTTGAATTGTGTACACTCTTGCTTGATCTGAGTGCTGTGCAGTGACCCCTACTGGTGCATGTTGTGTTTTGCAGACTAGTGCAGTGCTGTGCTCCGGGGGCTGTGCATTGCTGGCTGTCAGCTCTTTGCTGGCCATCATCACCATCTTCCTCCCCAGTGGGTCGTGTGAGCGGAGGGTTTGCACACTGGCTGGGTACATGCAGATGGCGGCAGGTAAGAGCATAACCCCCCATGCCCCCCCAAGACCAGTAACAGGCCAGATCTATTGTGTAAGTACTAAGGGTTACACTGTAACTGGGAGACAAACACATGCCTGTCAAAAATCAAAGTAGCTGTGGTTGCTAAGAGACTGACTAGGCCTGAATGTTTGGGTGTGTGCAGCGCATGGCTCTTTGTAAAAGGACAATTATTCCTAATACAGGTTACCAGTTCATGGGGCTCATCTGGGCCTCGCAGCCTCTATTGTCTGTCATCTTCCTGCCTTCCTCTGAGTTGCATGGCCTACTGATGCTGCCATGCTCGTGCGTCAGCTGATTTATTAAAATCCATGGAAAAATCAATTAATGAGGCCTGAAATTTCCTTTCCAGTTCAATTAGGGAGCGACATTGACAATGTTGACGATGCCGAAGCTGCAAACACAAGAAAAAATAATACTGCTCATGTTTTGGAACAGCATGTAATGCTCTGAATTCATAGGTGCACATTTCCATTTTGCAGTTCGATACCCTGCAGAAATCCAAGGTTAAGGGCTTTACGCAAATGGATTCACAGCGAAAAATTTTCAGATCTTTTCAGGTTGCCCCTTATACATCTACTACCCTCCTCCCTCCCCACAACCCCCTCCCATCATTAAGAGCTAAGCTCAGTGTTAAGGGGGTATTTCTTTTATTATTTTTAAAATTTCTGGCGTGTTTTACATAATTTACTAAATAATTACTGAAGGAAAGTTCCAGAAAGGACTGTGGAAAAAATAATTAATGAATGTGTTTAACAAGCTGGGAGGAGACCATCTCTGGATGCCGGGTAATTTAAGTGATTAAAATAAAATTGCTCTTTTGCTGCCTGTTAAATTAATGATTCAGCACTTCTATCCAGCTTGAAGTGAATTACAGCAATCAAATTGCAGATGTGTAAAATGAAATTGATAAGAACATAACTCCGTCGGGCATAGACCATTTAAAGGGCCTCGAGATGCCCGATTTGCATAATTGCCCATACAGTCTGTGCATCCCCGTAACCACTCACTATGTTTAATGTCAGTTTAGTTTGCTGTTGCCTGATCTTTGGAGAGATACTGCCTTCTCCACTTGTGGCTGGCCTTTGTCACTGTTTGACATATGTTTTTTGGTGAATTACAAACACAACCTTGACTGGATGGAAGCCAAGCCTGATGTTGCAGTAATTGGCTGGTGTTATTTGCCCACAATCATATTTTCATGGCATGTTGAAAGGATTATGTTTGTGGTGGGAATGACGGCACTTGTCATAGGGCTTCAGATCACTTACTGTATTGCCGGGTGGCCTGAGCGTTTGTGCTCTCTGTTATGTGCTGTTTGGTACCTCTTTGGCATAGTAGTACTGTAGATCTCCAACTCATAGCGCCACACTCCCCCCCCTCGTCATCTCTCAGTCCTTGTCCCTCTAGTCACCTTTGCTGTGGGACAGTGGATGAGTTAACTACAGCCTGTCAGATCAGGGGTCATTCACATCATGTAGGGTATCCTTGGGATGTTTGCTGTTCTTTTATATGGAAATCCTGTGAGGAAAACTATGAAAGACTTTCTTACGTTTTGCTGACCGACAAACTAGTGTACACTCCACAATCAAATGTGACATTTGGTTCCTGGATTTTACACCAGAATGGAGAAAAGCGCAAGTGGATTTTTAATCGATCTACCGAACACATTTTAAAATGTGAGTGGATGTCTTTTATTTTCTGACTTAGTGAAACTGTAGACTTCTGTTTTTTAATCTTTTCTTTCTGCACTGCTTTCCATGGAAGTTTGGGGCTGGCGGCGAATGAACCACTCACTGTCACGGGTGGAAATATTTGGTGTGGAGTTCAGCCAAGCTATCAGGCAGGCGGGGACGAGCCCAGAAGGAGCAGCCTCGGGCGGGCAGGTCTTCTGAGACACCCAGACAGCCTGTTCTTCCTATCGTGCAATTTCTACTTAGCTTAGCGCCACTAAGCAGGAGTGAGGTTCTTGAGTTTCTCAGACTTGGGAAATGAGCGATTGACATTTGCGGGGGCTGCCCTCCGTGAAACGATACCTACAGTTGGGCGGTTTCCTGTCCGTTGCTCATAACAGACGTGGCACCCCCTCGAGCTCGAAGGGTTCCCCTGCTTCGCTGAGCTCCTGTGCACAGCTTATGTTAAAGGTGCACCTGGGTTGAGTTTTTATGGGGTGTTTGTGTGTGTGTGGTATTTTCTCCTTCTCTCTAAAAACTGCTCACCCTCTCCAAATATTACAGTACCGAGACAGAAATTGATGCAAGACTCTTTATAATAAATATCACGTCATACTTGGCGCCAGCGCTGCTCTGCCGGTGAACCAACTAAACTGCGTCTGGTTTTCCACAGGGAAAATTAGCATCCTGCGCTAACGCTGCCCTGTCATTGCACCCCGAGCAATACTGTGCTGTTTTTCACCCCGTTCTCGAAGCCGCAGTGTTTTACCCCAGTGGCGGCACAGTGGGAGTCCGGCTCCCTGTTACTCACATGTATCGCATTTCTTTATTTTCACTGCAGTGGGTCCAGTTTCTCCCTCTCAGATGTGGCCGAGCAGGCCTGCAGGGAGGCCCTGTGGGGCCCTTGGGCTCCAGTTCCGTAGCTTCTGCCTTATAAATAAATTTTGGTTATTGATTTATGTGGGGGAGGCTCCTGTTCAGACCATGTGAATTCCATTGCGGCAGCGTGTGGGAGGTCTCTCCCAGGGGCGCACAGACCGTCAGAGGTGGCTTTGTTGTTTCTGGGCCCCCACTCCGAAAGTCAGTTTGGGTCCTCCCCCATTGTAATGACTGTTTGTGGCCAACAGTGGGCCCCCAAACCTCAAGGGCCTCATGAAGATTTGTGGCTTGATGGCAGTAAAAAACCACCATTGCAGAGCATACAACTTGATGGGCAATATGTGATGGTCTAGAGGGCTAATTGTGATGGGAGTTGATGTGTACTCATCTAATTTTGTTGTACTTGTTACAATGACAATTAAAGTTATTCTGATTCTGATTTTAAAGGCTGCCGGTTCATTCTGGTTGTCACTGGCAATTCCGTTTATATCAAGGCCAGCATTCCCAGCTGTTCCTCAGTGTTGTTGGTGGTTTGGGGAGAAGCAGGTGGTCTGGCAACGCTCATATTAAAGAAAAGTGAAAATGTGCAGTTTTTCGTGGATAGGTCTGTCAGCAGCCGCCCAAAATGACTGTGGAAATGAGTGTGGCACCAAGTAGATGGGAGAAGGAGCGGTGCTCATGGACCTTTCGCCTCATTTGAGGCTCCACGGAGAGTGGGAGAGATGGCGATGGGAGATCTCTAGAAGCTTCCTCAGGCCTTATCACGGAGCACGTGCCAAATTTACGCCCGTCCAAGCCAGCCGCTGTCAGCATTTTGCTGAAAGTTGTAAAACCAGCCCTGCACGCTTCTTATTGGAGGCAAGTCTCAGAAGAAAGCTGGGCTAACGTAGCACCTGCGTGCAGTAACTAGCCTACCGCCCAAGTTCATCTATCACTCTAGCGCCCTAGCACACTAGATCATTTATTACGCTTTGTCCATAATCCATTATGCTAGCATCCTTGAGTTCTGTCAACACCCTAGTTCATTGATCACCCTAGCACTCCAGTTTAATCACCCTCTTACCCTAGCACCTTTGTTCATGGATCAGCCTAGCACCAAGATTATTCGCCCTATTCCCTAGCACTGCATCACCTTAGTTCAGTTAACACTGTAGTACAATTTACCTTAACACTGTAGTATCCTACAGTGTAGAATCCTTTTACCTTAGATCAGTTACCACCCAAGTACCCTATGTTTGTCACTCCCACTGTGATTGGTGCCCTGCTGTCTGCACCCCGCCCCTCTTCCCACACGTCATATTGTGGTGCATGTCTGCTGGGCTGGCTGCTGTTGATCTGCGTTGTTCGGTTTCTAACGGAGCCGTCTGCGTGCATCGTGCTGGCCCAGAAACATAAAAACCAACTGTTAATTAGGCCGCCTGCTAATTAAAGTCATGGTTGTTATCTCTCCCCAGCTGTTTCCTGTGTGTTTTATTGAGCCAGGGAGGGGATTTGAATGTCACCTCATGTGCAGGACACTCCCCTGTGGCATCAGACAGTTACGCTCTTCATGGGGGGAGACGCTGATGATCAGGGTCTGTGGGGACTGGAGTGGAGGTGTGCAGGGCCAGGCTTGATGTTTCTGGGGCCTCCTGCCCTCCCTAATGTACATACTGTTTGTGGCTCCCAGGGCCTCGGGAGTCCGATGCACATGTGCAATGGAGAACATGTGTAGCATGTGCCACATGCAGGGAGGTTAAATCAGGGGGAGTCCTGTCAGTTACTGACTGGAAGCAGACTCGTGTTTAGCAGAGTGCAGGACAACTCTGTCACCCAATGGAAACCTGTACTCTTTAAACCATGGACAGACATAGGAAGTTTAAGCAGTGTTTTGGCAAGGAATTAACTAACAACTGATGCTGGGGGCAAACCATCCGGTCATTGGGGATGAGGAAACACAATAAATCCATTTATACCTTTAGCTGTGAACATGACATATAAGCGCGACGGCTCAGATGGAGCGGTTTTGGTGAATTCAGCATGCTGTCAGGCCTGTTGCCACAGTGTGTTCCTGTCACTGTCACATGGAGGAGCAGGACAAGCATGTGACTGGCTGGCTCACAGAGGAAAGCTCACACCCACCCAACCATGGTGTGAGATCTGAGCCAGCCCTGTTTGCCTCTGAGCCCTTCATGCAAGGCTCAACTCTTTCAGAGTTGGAGGTTCCATTTTGGGTTTACAGTTCCCAGAATGCTTTGAGAATGATGCCAATGAACTGGAAGCCACACGTAATTTTAGACCCCATGTCCTTGCCCTGAAGGTGGCCCAGACCCTGTATGATACATATTGCTTTAACGTTTTGCCTCTGAACATTACATACAGACCCGTTAGCCCAGGTGAGGTATCCTCTTCAGTGAGATGGCTACAGTAGCATTTATGCATGAAGGACAGTGCTGGTGGGCGGCTCAATTAGTATGGGGGGTTGTGGTGACATTAGGCCAGGTGACCGGGCTTTATGGGATGATTACAGTCGTGTCCTTGTTCATCCTGAGAGTCATATAATTAGTTTTTTTTTCCCGTAAGCTGTAGAAGGCACTCAGACTTTCCAAGGTCTAACGTGCAGCCGATTGGTTTGTCCCTGACTTGCCAGTCTGGCTGTGTTTTCCTTTGTCACTATACTTCTTTGTTTTTTATTTGTATTTGAATTTCATGTTTTATGTTTTTTATATGTAGCCCTGATCCCTATCCTACCTGATTCCGGTGTTTCCTGAAACAGGATTGCAGTTAAACTGTCCTTATCTGCCCATCTCTGTCTTTGCATCACAGTGAAGTATCGGGAATGTTGTCTATGTGATTCTGTCGAAGTGACCTGACTTCAGAGGCAGCTCCTGATTGGACGATGCTGACTTTGAGAACAGGAGCGTAGCTAGGGAGGGGTTAACGCAGAACAGTGTTCTAGATAATATTTGGCAGGGCGGCAAGAATATGATTAATTACGGAGCTCCCCAGCTGCCCCCCCGACCCCCCACCAGTCTCTTATTAGTTATGTTATTGAAACCCTCATTTGCATTATGGAAATTGATATGCTTGGCTCTAAGTGAATTAGAAATATTGCCCGGTATTGTGATAAACAGGGGACAGCTGTGTTGTCATGGACGCCTGAGCACCCCCGTTCTCCACGCTCTGTGTAGGGGAAATAATATCTAGTGATGTCTATTCATCCTGACAGTGGAGAAATTAGCAGGTTAGTGGGATAATGCTAAGGACACTTTTCTTATAAGCCTACCCTGTAGTCCAGCGTGTACTTTAAGGGGATTTTTATTAGAGGGTGGGATGTTTTTAGCCACACCACCAACATCGACTCCAACATTTTCTTGGGCAGCACAGACATTGCCATGCAAAAACTTGCCTATATTTTACCCAGATTAGCAGAGCATCTCCTTGTCATTAGGGACCGTGGAAAGGGCATGTGAGAACAGGCTGACGCCCCCCTTGTTTTTGGAAAGGGGCCAGCAAAAATTTCTGGAAGACAGGTGTGGGGTCTGTCTGGTCTGGCCGGGTTTTCATGGTGTTCCAGTGAATGATGCCTGGCAGTACAGGATGGTGTTCACCACTGGCAGAGCTGAGAGATGCGGCCTGCAGGTACTCGTGAGTCACAGGGCCCCATCCAATGAGACGAAGTAAATCTGGACCAACGGATAGGTGACAAAATCATGACAGAGGTCCGGATGGACCTGCATGTTTCAGGGGAGAGCTGTAACGGGAATGTTTATGGTCTTTGCCCTGCTGTCACTTTGGACAGCGGATGTCCCCCCTCCCCTCACCGATTCTGCCCATGTCGTCAGGCTAATCTTCTAATTGCCGCACTTCCCGATTCTCTGCATTCCCGCTGCATATGGACATCGATCGGCAGCTCGGATCGATGATGTGACTGATGGTGGCATTCAAGCTGGGCGCCGCCTGGGGGGCGCTGCAATGCTGCCTGCGGGCTCCCTCCCCCATGCCAGCCAGTTTATCAGGGGATGCAGCCCTCTCAGGCACTAATCCATGAAACAAGCAAATCATATCTTTCACCCATAAATCACAATTAATGCATAAATGAGTCATGCACACCTAGGTCCACATGCACATGCATAGTATACACATGCTACAGGTTCATGAACATGTCTAAGGATCCCCTAAAAACACTTGTGTAATTATAAGATTAGGTTCAGAAACCATGGCACCACCTGATTGAGATGAGCAGTGGGTAGATGAATGGATTGATGAATGGATGGACAGACCATAGTGTGTTGGTTTAATGCCCAGCATCATCACCATTGCAGCCCCCCCCCCCCCAGCTTCTGAGTGGGGTGACGCTGATGTCACATGTTGGGTGTTCTCCATCCTCCCCCAGTGCCTATTATTGGGCACCCTCACTGCCTCCGAGCCACTGTGTGGAGCTGGATGACTCAGTGGCCATGGGCAGGAACTTTTGAGCCCCGTAGGTGCTCACACTGTGATGTTTGTATGCATGGTATCTTCCCAGAGCTTAACGTCACTCTGTCTCGCCTGAACACTCCTCTGTTATGTCGCAAATGCGGAGGGGGGGGGGGGGTTGACTCCCTTTATATTTAAATAAGTTACATACACATGCTAAGCTCGAACTGTGTGTAGTGCCAGTTTCATAACTCAGGAAATATCAAGAAACTTATTGTCTATTAGTGCCCCGGTCCCACAGAGCCACCTACTGGATGAGGGTGCAGGAGATTTTCTTCCTCGTGCTGCCCTCCTGGTTGGGTCCATGAGCGCAGTCATAGAGGTCAGTTAACAGTCAGAGGCTGCTCAGGGAGCCATGCCCCCCTCGCTTGTCTCTACTAGTACGTAGCCCTGTGATTGGTCAGAGGAGCTGGTTGATGCACGTGGAGCCACTGGCTGATTGGTTCAGCATGGGGGGGGGGGGGAGTCCAATCGCGGTGACATTCAGCTCTTTTGTTACCCTGTAGGAACATGTAGCTCCACGGAGTGGCGGCGGACACAAAACGAAGAGAAATAAACAAACAAACATTGCCTCCATGTGGGCCCTTCCTGCCTGCTGCTTTCATCCTGATCAAAGTGAGAGAGAGATAAAGCCCATGTGGGTTTTTTCCCCAAATTTTCTTTCCTTTTTTTGCTAGAGAAGCCTTGAGCATTCTTAGCTGTGAGAAGAAACATTAATGGAATTAAGTTTGGCTCCTGGGTCGACTGGGGAAGACCTGCTGTGTGTTTGGGTGACGGCATTCTTATAGATATTAGAGGGTCCTCAGGTCCCAAGGTCCCATTGAAATAGCAGCAAAAATCTCAAGTGGGCTTAGTCCATCTCTCCCAGTCTGATGTGTAGCTGTGATTGCGAGCAGCGCCAGCACCCTCTGTGACTGGCAGGTGTGGATGGTGTTTGGTGGGTGGGGCCCTGTGGGAACAAGGTTTGTCCAGTGGTCAGGTGGTTTGAAGGCCAACGCACCCCTGCAGAGCTGCCGCCTGCCTTCCGGGTGGATTCATTGTCCAGTTATGCTGAATATATTTACATTGCTTCAGTAACTGAGTAATGGGTCTTGTTTAAAAAAATCATTAAGAAAACTTTCATCGGTGAATCTGCTTTGTTTTCCTGTGGTTAATGAATAACCTTTTCAGCTGACTTTGGTGATAATAAGCAAACCGAAAACCCATTAAAAAGTGAGGCTGCTTTTTGCATAATTTGGATGTTTTGTAGTCTTTGTGTGGCCCTCTTCGTTTTGCTGCGTCACAGTCTGTTTAGCTGGGCTGCCTGGTGTAAAAGCTTGCCCTCATTATTGTTGTTGAGGGTGGGGGTGGGGGGATGTGCGTGATATAGGGTCACCTCCCCCCACCAACCTCCATCTGATTAAATCTGTCTGTCTGACGCTGTCCTTCTGCCCAGACGTGGATATTATGCCTCCTTCCCCAGAAGGTGAGAGTGATATTATCCCAGAGTCATGTGACTCACTGTCCTGACCGGAGGGAGATGGATCACCTGCTTGTAAGGCACATGTTCACAGCAGCGCCCCCCAGATGCCACAAATAGTTTTCATGAATGAACACAGCCGCCAGCTTTAGCAGTATTACAGCTTGTTTATATTGGGAACATTTCTTAAAGGCAAAAAATTCTGAATAATATCATTAATATTTAATATTTACTTAGGTAAAACATTATATTGACTTCCTTTTATTACTGTGCACTAGTGTAAGCATTCCTAAGAGCTGCATGCCCCCTTTCTTATTGGATGATCGATTATTTTGCCTTAGGTAATTAACGGTTATGAAGCCATATAAAATAGTACAGCTTGCACAGAGGAGTCTGTCCAGGTGCTGAGTGCAGAGGAATATCCTTCTGAGCAAAGCAGAGTGTGACTGATGTGTTACAGTACTGTGCCATGTGTCTGTTGGGGGTGGTACCTATTACGGTGTCATTCAATATTCATTTAAACTGAAATGCGTCTGGATGCTATTTTAATAATATCCATCCATCCATCCATCCTTCTATTCTTCTAACTGTCCATACCACAGAGCACAAGGCCAGTCAGCGCAGTATAATTAGCCCCTACACCCATGATGGAGCCCCTGCCTTCTCCCTTCCCCTTCTCTGCATGGCCCCGTTCTCCATTTCACCCGACGTGCCCCCTGCTGCTTTATCTTTAATCTTCCCAAAGCGGCAGGTTTTCCTGTCAGCGCGCCGAAATCGAGCCGGTCCCGAGGTGTGATCGTCAGCCCCTGACGGGTGAATTACCCTCTCAGATGGTGAAGCAGCGAATCCCGACACTTGTTGTGGAGGCTCGCATGCATGTTCGACGCGTCTCCCTGATTTCACACCCATATGGAAATGATTTGCAAAATACGAACAGTTACTCTGATTTTTTTCCCCACTGATGATTTTTCATCATTTTTGCTTCTGGCAGAGCTGCACCCATGCTTTTTAATGATGAACAGCATCCCCTGCTTGACTTGAACAGTTGGAATTATGTATGGCAAGACGTTGCCTGAAACGCGCCTGGGCACCGCCCGTCTGTCGCAGGTCGTCTGTGAAAAGTGCATTTCAGTGAGCAGGCTTCTAAAAAAACTCATACACTTTTTATTAGGAGAGGCTTTAGGGTGCTTTTGAGTTGGAAGCGAGGCTGCTGAGATGCAGAGTCCTCAAAACAGACCTTTATCGCTCTTTAAATAACAGCCTTTAGTTTTCAGCATAGCATTCATTTATACTGTGGACTGAATTTGCACTGAATTCCTCAGCAGTTCCCATGTTTCTGTTTCAAACGAATTGAAAAATGTGAAGATTCTCGTGTGGTTTGGCCTTATTCCCTAAGAATGTCACAATAAAAGAGAAGTCAATTCATCATCCGTGCTCATGATACCGTGATGCATGAGCACAGGGGGGTAATGGCCTTGAGATTCATCAGACCCACCAAAGCGCTCTCTGCGTGTATTTAAGGCCGTCCGACATCCAATAGCGAAGTTTAACAATATCCAGTGCGACTGCTTACAAACAATGGGCCCTATTAATTTGTTGTACTGTCACTATAGAGACAGTCTGAAGGGCTGTTCTTCACACATGGGTCCGGTTCTTAGCCAGGCTACACGCTTGTCCACACCATCTCACCTCACCATGATCAGTGTTTTCTACAAATTATATCACATGTTTGTGTGGGGCACTTGAGGTTTTCGGCCCCCTGTTGGCTACAAGTTGTCACTACACTAAACATTAAATAAACGTGTTTCATATTTAGGAGGTGCTGAAGCAGCATGTTCTACAATCTTCTGATTCAGCTATTTATTTAGATTTTGAAACACCTGGAAGGGGGGCATGGACCCCAGAAACAACAAACCGACCCCTGGTGACAGTTTGAGCCGGTGCCCCTGCCCGTTGCCAAAAGGATTAAAACCAGTTTCCCCTGTGCTCGGATCCACTGGTGTTTCCGTAAAAACTCTTATGGAATTAGGGTAATTTATGGAGCTGTCACTCAGTGTGTGGGACAGCATACCCTGATCATGTGCCTTGCAGCTGGGGCAGTAAACAACGTGTTTATCTGGGGAATATCAGGTTCTGTTTAAGGGTATCGGGGTAACGGGTATATGATTTAAAAAGTTGACTACAGACAGAACAGGAGAACAGACAAGAAAACTAAGGAAAGTCATGTGGGGGGGGAGGGGGGTGTAGGGTGTAGAGAAAATCAACCCACACCTGGCCCTCACATGTCCCAGCAGGCTTGGCGGCATTCAGTGCAGATTGGAAGGTGCAACCACATATTTGGGGTGCCAGTGCGTCATAGGGCAGGTGGAATAAATCGCTGATGATCATCACCACACATATCATACTCACCACACTCACCTTATGCACTCATCATATGCACTCACCGTATGCACTCACCAGGCCCACTCACTGTACGTACTCTTCATATGCACTCACTGTTTGGACTCACCATAAGCACTTACCACACTCACTCACTGTACACACTCACCACACGCACTCATCTTACACACTCATCATACACGCTCACCATATGCACTCACCATACTCACTCACTGTACACACTCACCACACGCACTCATCTTACACACTCATCATACACGCTCACCATATGCGCTCACCATACACACTCACCATCTCCAGACTGCTACCAACTATACCCGCCCCCACAAACCAGCTCACAGGTGGTCTGTTTGGCTCTCCAGAGTATGTGCTCATGGGAATTACCAAGAATAACATCTCCACATGTGCCATGCATTTCTCTCTGCCTGGTTATGTTTAAAGCTTGGTTATGTTTGTATTAGCATTTCTGTTGGAATAATATCACTTTTTATGAGACTTCTTACCCTGATCTCTACAGCAGGATCTGCTGTATTCTTAACTTTTAAATGCTGGTATAAATAGCCGTGTGACTCAGCTGCACTGGTTCATGGCTCAGGGGGTGTAACATGGCAGGACGGCTACAGAATGACGGTTAATCTGGCTAATACGAAACATAAGAGGTGTGTGTGGGGTCCGTTGAGTGTCTTCTTGGCATGAACCTGACCGTCATTTCGTTTAATGGATTTAAAATGTGTTGCATGTCATTCTTGTAAACATACCCAGGCTGGGGGGTGCCGGACCTGTTTATTTACATAGCAGAATGCTCACAGGATGAGGTTACAGCTCCGGCGGTCGCCGTGGTGACAGGCACGGTTGTCCCGGTTACTGTCCCATGGATGTGGAGGTGGGACATGTATCCTCTCCTGGATCCTAAGGCGCGGAAGCCACGAAGCGGCACAGGACCGTCTGTCCTGGGAATACAGCCCGGGAAGCATTGCAGCGCATGGCTTTGGTAGGAAGGGCTCGTTTCCATGGTGACCTCTTAGGGCATGACAGACGCCTAAAGGGTTTTTCAACCAACAGCACCGCAATCAGCTCGACTGGCCCCACATGGCACCTGCATGCTGCATTTGTCATACCGTATTCACTCCCTCACATGTATCTCAGCTGAGTTCAGTGCCCCCCTGGTGTAACTGGGTGGCAAGGTGTCCAGTTATTGGTGTTGATGGGAGGTTCTCGCCTTCCACTGTGGCCACAGCTCCCAGACGGTGGAGCAGATTCTGGAACATAGAACTGGCTGCGAGCCCGGCCCACCACACGGACACAGCGCCGTTGCGTGTAAAGATAGCTCCAGTGGGCTCCCGTTACACGCATGGGCTCCCCTCCAGGCAACCGTGTGACTGCAGATACTGAAGCCATATAAGGGCAAGACACCCCCCAGACCTCAATGGGACTTGGATCCAGTATTCGATGTGACGTGCAAACAATGAGTCTGGCACCATGATGTCACCATCCCATTTGTCACGCTGCGCCACAGCCCCGGAACCCAAGCCGCCCCCATCCACTACTTTTGATGGCTCAACATGTCACCAAATACCCCACCTGGGGCGAAGGGGGTGGGGCAGGGGATAAAAGTGAGGTTCTGCGTTTCTTCTGCTCGGGGTCCCCGTCTGCCTCTCGGAGGATTGTTTTCTGTGTAATTTCCCACGGGGGTTTGCCGATGGCCTCATTTTAATTTTAAAGCAGGAGATTGCTCACGATTGCCGGGATGCTCTTGCGATTTGCCCGGATTATTCTCGGAATTTCACCTCCGCCTACATCTTAATCATTTTCCGATTAACGTGATGGGAACAGTGACCTCCTCTCAGGCCTGAATAAATCCCAGAGTCCTTCACCCGTACAGCAGAGAGCGCGCCTCTTTATTATTTATGCGAAATGTTTCTGAGTGCACGCTATTCCACCCCAAGAAAGTTTTCCAGTGAGTTATAAAGCAGAAGAAATTAATTTTGCTCCTGGTTGCTTAGGCCTGTCCCCGTCTCACTGCACACACCCCCACTTGTGTTAAATTTGCCAGATCATTGCCCTGTGAGTGGAATCCGATTTGGGTGCAAAGCTGTTGGTCTGTGTATTAAGCGGGATGTCTGCTTTCTGGGCCTCAGAGCCTATTTACACATATCTATTCATACGTTCATCCTTCTGGCCATCAACATCAGCAGCAGAATTCTTTGGAACAATTTAGTGTTGATTTGCCATTCCTGTTCTTTGTATTTGCCCTTGTTCATTGCAGAATTTGAGTGTGCCGTACTGGGACTTAGACATATCATCATAATTGTGGATGAAAGGTGCTTTAATTACATTGAAAAAGGTTTTTTCTGATTTAAACTCACGGATAATCGCTGTAGGTGACACACATTGGAGCATTTCCTGTGTGTTCGGTTGACTGTGTGTGTTCTGGTCACCATCTCTTCTCACCTTTCCTGGCCCTCGCTGTCTAGGCCCAGCCCGGTGCGATCCCACTTATAGTCCCAGAAAGTGACTGGCACTGCAGCCTTTGATCTATGACCCGCAGCATGTGGCTTCGTTCCCGAGGTGACACGCATTTGATGCTCTCCCAAAGGGCAGGCTGCTGTGTTTGGGCAAAAAGGTGGATATCAGGACAAAGACTAGCAAATAGAACTGAGATCCTCCAAATCATATGACCAGAGAATCGTCAGTCCTGGTCAGATGATCTTAGCACAGATTTTACATTGGTTTGTCATGGATTAATAGCATGATTATATACATGTCAACATAGATTTTTGTCTGATATGTTTACTGTAACTATAATAGTTCTGCAAATTACTTTCAACAAATTCATTGCCAACCATCAGAAAACTTACATGCATGTGAGACTCAGCAATTCTAAAGCAGATAAAGAAATATGACAGTAGGATGGAGGTGATGGATTTGGGGCTGAAAGCTGCTGTTTTTTTACAGCCCATAATCGCTGGGGATCACAGCAACGCTCCTTTGCCGCACAGCTCCAGATGCGATGATCTTATATAACACTTGGTTGAGTGTCCACAGCAAGATGACTGTAATTTATGCAGTTACACTTAGTGTCAATCAGTGTGTGCAAACACACTCACTGAACCTGTGACCTGTGCCATGATCCGAACCATGCCATTCCCAAGCTGAATGCTGACAACAGTTTGACAATTATCCAGAAGAATCCATGTGGAAAGTCTCTTAATGCTGGTTTCAGCTGTGTATTTTTTCCAGAAAAACAAACCGTATGTGAAGAACCCCCTTCAAGTGAAAAATAAGCGCAGATTACAGCACTATTTGCAGAGAGGATGTTTATAAGATTAACTGTCTGGTCTGTAGCCTGAGGACAGATACTTTTGGTGTTACAACTCTATAAAACAACCGTATGTGACAAAAACTGTGTATATTTGTCAATATAGGTCATTTGATTTTTGACCAATGAAAAGATTAATTTTCTTCATGTATAAAATGCATGTGGAGGAAACAGGAGAATGATCAGCTGTTAGGGGTCAGTGACACAGCAGAATAAATAAATTATCCGAGGGAGGAAGCATGTGCCAGAGTGTCTCAGTCAGCACGTGCTGAGAGGCGCGAGGAGTGCCATTAGCTAGTCAGACTGAGCATTCAGCGCCACAGCTTGGTGATAAATCAATTAAAGGGAGCAGCAGGCCCTAAAATGCAGCGGGTCGTTCGATAATAAAATCCCTCCACAGCCACCCATTCTGACGTTCTCGCTAAATGGCACCTTCAAGGAGAAAGCGGGCAATGTTGTGCTAATCACACTTTGGAGGCTCCAGGTTTTATTTGCCTTAAAGGTAATATCAATAACATTTAAAGGTATTGTTGTTTTTAGCTGGAGTGCACGTTTATGTATTATTTATTTAATGAGGGCTCAAATTTGAGGAGCACCCAGGAACCACAGCTGCTGAGGTACATTTACCTTTTATGTATTTAGCTGACGCCTTTGGCCATTGGGTGTGGCACAGTACACAACACGTTTGCCTGCTTAGATCCTGCAAATCCTGGTGTTTGGTAATGACATCAGCATTTGTAGTATCGTTGAGAGAGAAATGCAACTGTGTCACGTGTAAAAAAAAAAAAATCAATGTAAGTCCTTCTCTGGTTTCAGCCACCTAATTCTCCCCGCTGAATGCAAGCTTCACATCAGTGTAAATCCTCTCCTTTTCTCATGCTCTCAGCAACGCCTTCTGGAATATTCCAGGATTGTCCTACATGGTTATATGTTCACTCCTAGTATTGTCTGTTTCACACTGAAAAATATGTCATGAGCAGTTTTTAATAGCCTTGTGTGGTAATTACAGTAGGTGCACACCTATAGGTCACGTGTTTACACGGCCTGTTGCCTCCAGCAGCATGACGCACACAGGCGAATGTTTGTACGCTTACATGCTACTGCGTAATTGTTTCTTCGCCTGTAATTATACTGCTGGAGGAATAAACACAGCAGTCATCAGAAAGACGGACTCTGCGCAAGGTAATTTTATTTAAATTTTATTGTGCAGCTTTTTCTTTATAATCATGCAGCCAGGTGCGTGTCGACACGCCGCCGTTTTACACTTTTACGAATTTTTGCGGGGGAGGGGGCTTCCGCTCCTCTCTGCTTGTTTTCTGCACCATGGTGCTTGGTCGCTTGACAGGACGGGTGTAAATAACCAGGGGAACTGTGAGAGCTTTGCTATCAGCACATGGATGCACTGCTTCACTGTGTTTGGAAAGAAGTGTGACACAGTTCACAGGGGGAAAGGATTGAGAGAGAGAGAACCAAATATTGGATGGAGGTACAGACTCACCTGACTGGGGGGGGCTTGGGGGATATAGTCCAGCTGCAGTGAGAAATGGCAGATTGGAGGGGGGGCTTACAGTATAGAGTGTGCAGGTGTAGGTGGCCCAGTTTGAATAGACATTTCTCTCAATGGCTGTAAGTCCCCTGCTCTTGGTTGGGTGTAGCTTAGGCCCCAATAACCAATTAGATCAGGTAGCTGCACACATGCATGCATTTGTTCAACGTCAACCAGCATCCAGCACTCCCAGAGCAGCTGGGTTTATAGGCCTTGCTCAGTGGGTCAACAGCAATATGGTTATTCCAGGGCTTGAACCCAAGACCTTCCAGACCTGGGTAGAGATCTGAAACCCACTGAGCTCCACACTGCCCCCCACAGGATGGTGGCTGTCAACACAGCTTTGGTGATGAGTGTGAACACTAAGCACGTCCTGTGAAATGGTAGAAAGCAGATCCATCAGGAATGTTCTCTTGACCGCTGTGGTGTGTCAGAATCGTGGGTGATAAAGTGTGTCTTCTCAGGAATGGTTAGGAATCTCCGCACGTGTGCACTCCCTTGCACAGCGACATGTGGCGTTGAAGATGAGAGAGAAGTTGATCGATGGTGCATGCTAGCAGGACGGTCAATAGCAGTCCAAGAGGCCTTGATGCCGCACGTCACCTGCCCTACCCACTCTGGCCACCCTGTAAACAGACAGGGGGGAGATCTGAGCGATTTTGTACACGGAAGGTGACAGCAAGGCAACAATGTGCCGGGTTTCGATTTTCAACTTCATTGTAGCCCGTCGCTCTGAGCAGCAATATTGATTACTCTGGGAGGGGGGAAATATTCTGTGGCATTAAATGATAGTGGTGGGGGGAGCGATTCTCAGGCCTCTGCCGTTCAGGTTTTCTGAGAGTCGATACAGTGACCTTTGTGAAAGCCAACACTGTTTGCCGTCTATCGAGATGCACAGACTGCCGCAATGAGGACGGCTGTGGGATGTGGATTTAATCAAGCACAGATGCTTCGTTTAGAGATCCTGACAAAACTGTCACAATTACTCACTCCCCGTGCTGAACTGCCAATCGATACAAATTACCCACGCATGCTAAAGTCCCCCTCAGTTATTTTGGATTCCTTTGCATAGAAGGCAGCTTTAATTATTTTAAAAGTTTATATATGAGGAGTACAGTACTTAAAATCTGCCATATAGGGATAAATTGATCTTGGCTCCTTTTAGGCAATCTGTTTGTCAACGGCCTGCAGGTTAATATACGTCACATATATTGATCTTTCTGTAGTTCTGTAGTTGTAGCTATCGAGCAGTCAGTACGCCATGTGAGCGCATCTGACACCTGGCCGGTTAGATGATCGGCTACCAGATGGGGTTAGAGTACATGCACATAGCTAATTAACAGGGCTAACCTGGTTAGCATATACCAGTTATAGTTGCAGGGTGATTTATGTGCTATGATGATGATCCCGTGGAGTTTGTTGTCTCTCGGCAGCTCAAAGTGCAGGAGGAATCCACCTTTTCCTGGTGTTCCAGTGTTGTCTGTCCTCAGGTTAGCCGGTGTCGGGGGATAATGGCTAGGCAGCAAGGTGCCCTGATAAAATCAAGGGCTACCATTCCCCTCCCCCCCCCGAACGCCTAATGCATGGGTCCGTGGAGCAGCCTGTGACGCGAATGGGCTGGGAGAGGGTTCTGGAAGTCGCATGAGCGGGAGCCTATTACTCAAGAAGCCATTAGTTGGACTGCCCCACATGCGAGTGGCTGTCCCCCCTGCCCCACCGCAGGCCGCAGCTGAATTAGTGTGCCTGTTTTAATGGCCATGAAAACCTGGGAAGGGGGCCAAGCACTGCATGTTTAATTGAGAAAAATGTAATAGAAAAAAAGAATTCATTTGTCTGTGGGGGGGGGGGGGGGGGGGGGGGGGGGGGGGGGGGGGGGGGGGGGGGGGGGGGGGGGGGGGGGGGGGGGG
>JAABNX020000119.1:16092839-16115749 GCA_015163995.2 Mormyrus lacerda
TCTCCCCAAGCGAGCTTGATGGGCCGAATGGCCTCCTCTCGTTTGTATATTTCTTATGTTCTTATGTTCTTATGTTCATCTGGTTCATCTCACCAAACCCTGTCTGTACAATTCCAGACCTCAAAAGTGTGTGGCATGGCTGTGAGGCTCTGTGGGAGGGTAGTATGTGGCACTATGGGTTAGGATGCTGCGCTAGTGATAGGACAGTCGGCAGAGTGATTTCACCATTGGGCCCCTTAAGCTATCACAGGATTTGCCAGCTAGTCACAGCTGTGAAACAGGGCAGGTGCAGGAGTGATGTTAATTTGCGGGATGCTAACTTGTGCCATGTGGGTTCTGATATCCCTCTTATCCATCCGCATCAGGCAACGGTCACGCACTCATTATGGCTACAACCCAATTACAGTATTAGCACTTTTATGGACAGATCCTGCATGCCAGTAATTGTGCTGACAGGGAGAAGCGCTGCCTTTTAGCTCTCGCTTTATAGTCATCGCATGAGGGCTTTCCTATCGATTTCATTTATAGTTACCATGTAAGCGGTTTTCCCTTCCAGCTCCGCTTGTTTTTACTCGGCACCTGCAGAGGGGACTGTAGAGGGCTTCCTATGGGGGGGGGGGGGGTAGTGTAAAGCGTCCGCTAAGCCAGGTTGGTTTCCAGGGTCCCAAGTGTCTTGGCTGGCCTTTTCTGTCAGAGCCACCATTTTCTGGGGTTTATTGAAAAGTGTAATAGCTTCCCCAAGGTGGAATTCCTGTTCCACTAGTTTTCCTGTTTTAAGGAATTTGATTTCTGTTCGAGAGCAGCACGGTGGCACAGTGGTTAGCACTGTTGCCTTACACCTCTAGGTTGTTCCCATAGTGTCCGGGAGAGGCTCCAGACCCCTTGTAAACCAAACAGGACAACTGGTTACAGAAAATAGATGGATGAATTTCTGTCTTTTCTGTTTGGCTGACACCTGTAGCTGGTTTATGTAACATAGACATTTTGAGGTGTCCTGACATTAAAAAATGTTTTCAAAACACTGGAGGAAAACCTAAAAACAATTTTTGTGGTTGGATTGCTACGTTGGGGGCAGCATGTGGCTCAGTGGGCTAACCCTATGTGCAATCACAAGGTCGCAGGTTCAAACCCAGCCTCAGCATGTCTGTGGCTCCTTGAGCAAGGCCCTTAACCCCCAGCTCCCTGGGCACCCCAACAGGTGGCTGCCCTTCACAGACAGCTTGCTCTACAAAAAAGGAACGAGTTGAGGGTGGCGTAAAAATAATTTCCCCACGGGGATCAATAAAGTTCCATTATTATTATTATTATGTACTGGTAGAAAGTGCATGACTTTGGAAGGCCCGGTTCCCTACCTACCTGTCCGCTGCCCAGTGTTCCCTAACTGGTCATGGAAAACATTCCCAATCAATCACATTGTTCAATGGTAGCGATCATTACACCCTTCCAGGTTCTGAGCAGAAATCTGGCCCATCATCCCTACCTGTTGTACTGTGAAATTGCATTACAATTCCAGCTCAGTGTCAGTGGGAGCTAATTTAATTTGTGTGTGAACCTGGTGTATTATGGGTAAAGCCCCTGTCTTCCTGTCAGATGGCTTTTCCAGGGCTGCATTATTTCAGTGGGTGCTCTTTGCTTACTGTAAGTCTTCCAGGAGCACAACTCTTTGTGACCTCTGAATCTTCCCAATTGTCCTAGACTTTCTTACCTGCCAGTGCT
Organism: Mormyrus lacerda; assembly: GCA_015163995.2. Taxonomy (NCBI): domain Eukaryota; kingdom Metazoa; phylum Chordata; class Actinopteri; order Osteoglossiformes; family Mormyridae; genus Mormyrus; species Mormyrus lacerda. Next base: position 16,094,556 of record JAABNX020000119.1, read on the forward strand.
ATGCTCTGACAAGGTATGCAAGGGGTCACTTACCTTTTTAAGTCAGACTGAGCCTGGAAATCCTACAGTGGTGGATTTTGAAAATTAACTGGAGTTTTCAAAAGTTTAGCTCTTTTTAAACTCATCATTAGGCAAACAGCTTGGTTTCTCACAAGTTCTATACATGCTGTGTGATCGTGTGACTCTCTTTGCCTACCGTATGTCTTACAGGAACACAACTCTCTGTGAACTTTGGAGATTCCCAGTCGTCATAGACATTCTAACCTGAAGGTTGCTTTGCTCTGATGAGTTCTTCCTCCAGGCGTCCATGCTCTCGCTGTCCTGACAGACAGATGAACCCCCGCTCTGCATGGCTGTAGATAAATTCTGATGATGTACGATTTCAGGGCGCCTCTCCTGGGTGACGGGAGCCGCATGCTTGGGAGGAACATCACTCAGTGCTTTTTCTGGCTTTGGGCTCTTTGTGTAACTCATCTGAGCTACTGTCAATGGGGTCACAGAGTGGATTGTAGGAGGTCTTTGAGCACATGACTTCACAGAATTTGCAGCCGGGCTTTGCCCTGGAGAAGCTGAGGTGATGTTTGTGTGTAGGAATCCGTGAGAAGCGGAAAGTAATGGACACTGATGGGTGAAATTGTATTCACCTGACAGATACATCTGAACTCTCCTGACGAGCCACTTTAATTCCATGGCAGCCGCTTACTGTTCCTATTAATGCTCATGGCTTCTGCTGCTAATGCTGACTTCTGCACTTGTTTGTGATGTGTGCGAGAGTGCAGGAGCAGCTGAGAGTGGGCAGGAGCATGTGCTGCACCTTGATAGGGTCACCAAGGGCAGGGCGGCCAAGACTGAAGCTGTGTCTAGGGGAAATCATGAATGAATTAATAACAGAGCAAGATAATCCCACTTCAATCCAGCAGCAATTTGCCCTTAGAGTTACACTGTCCCCCCCCCCCCCCACTTCACCACGGCTATAAGAATCACCCTTAAAACAGATGGTGAACCCAAGATAGTTTTGGAAAACATGCCAAGAGAAGGAGCCCCCTACAGACATTGTTCTGGCCATATAGATCCCCACTGATTACTCTGAGACACTGGGTAGGGCCTACGTCAGAGGTAATCATGTGACATGATCCATGATTGCTCTGCAAACAAAGCTAAGGGCTTGATCCCCCTGGGAGGCAATTGCTTGTCACATACAGTATATGGATCATAAATTTTTAATCCATTAACATTCCAAGCTATGATTTTACAGTGATATACGGTTTCAATTTATGATCCTGTAAGAGATGTTTTTGCGACACTATTAGTTATGCTTTTAATATTTATGGGCTGTAATGCATTTTTGGATTTTGGTTTATTGTGTCCAGTGGGATTTTCGCAGCAATTGGAACCCTAAATGTACCCCAGACTGAATCATACTAAAGTCAAACCTTGAATGAGAAGATGATGTTAATAACAGACTTTGTTTAGTTGACAGACAGAAAGGGACTTTATTCTTCCATAAGCCAATTAGCAGGCAGGAAGAGATTTAATTTCTCTATCAGCCACTTGACAAGCAGAAAGGGGTTTTATTCTTCCATCAGCCAATCGTTGGGCAGGAAGGCACTTCATTCTTCTATCAGCCAATCAACAGGCAGAAAGAAACATTATTCTTCCATCAGCCAATCCACAGAAATAAAGGGGCTTTATTGTTCCATGAGGCAATCAATGGGCAGAAAGGGGCTCTTGGTGCCGGTTGCGAACAGATTTCAAGTCAACACATTTTTCTGTAATTATCTGTGACCTCCCAGAATCAGGGAGCATACCCCCACAACCTCGTACATGAGGCAGCCCTTGGTCTGCCTGGGGAACACGTCCTGTGTGTCCCGTCCTTAATTACGCTCAATGTATAGCAGCACTTCCTGTTGTGAGAAACAGGCCTCCGTTGAGGGGGCGGGGCAAAGATAATCACCGCAGGGAGTGTTAGTGCTGATGACTGTTACATGACATTCCCTGCGCCCCTGCTGGATTGCTGCCCACTGGAGTTTACAGCATGGTAGTGCCCCCCACCCTCCCCCCATCCAAATGCCTGCCAGGGACGGTCTGCAGCTCATTGGTCCGTTCTAGCAGATAAAAGAATTACTGCAAATTGAAGTTTTGACGTTCCTCTCTCACCCGCTTCTATCTCTCGTTGTGGGATGCTGCTCATGGAGGGAATTATGGCCGGCACTGAAATCTTTCTCACACAGGCACCGTACATCCTCCAGTGGGGGAGGGGCGATGGGGTGCGAGGCAGAAATACTCATGGGAATATTCCTCACCTCAACTTCAACTAAGAAAAAAAAACTGAAGACATTAACACGGCAAAAGTAGATCATGACCTGATAAAGATTCATCCTGCAAATTGGGATTACGGATGCAAGATCGTCATTATTGAAGCTCTGGGGGAAATATGGTTAAGTGAGTGTCTAAAAAGGTCTGATTGCAAATTGAAAATTACATTTTGAGATGGATGAAAAGAAATTGCAGGCTGGTGATTTTGATGTGAAGAGCATCCCACTGAAAAGGTAGGGTCTCATCTTTATTCATGCTGCTGACAAATTACCTAAACAATGTGAGCTCGGCCTGACCGCTGGTTTGAAAGAGGAGGGCCTGAATGAGCCAGTGATAGCAGACTGAGATTTATGCCTTTGCTGGCTTGTGCTTGACCTTATTTAAATGGGGCCGTCACCCCAGGGCCTGAGAACCTCATTGTTTTTTTGGAGCTTAGTTTAGGAAATGTTCATTTAGGCCATTTTTATTTGCCTTGAGATGGTTTCAGTTGCATCCCAGCTACAGCCCCAGACCGGCAGCACTGGTATGGCTTGCAGGTCGGGATGCAGCGACCCTGGGTGACCGCTCTGTGTTAAACAGGAACGATGGATTTGCTGTCGGTGCCGAGCTGCATGTCGGTGTGCTGCTCGTGATCAGAGCTGCTAAATAATGCATCAGAGGGGCCCGCTTTGAAAAGCAAGGGCCCTTGGAGACGGCTTGTTGGCCGCGGCCTGGCAGAGAGCACGGCCCTGCCACAGCCACGCTGCCTTGGACCGGAGCCTGCTGAAATGGGCCCAGTTCCTTGTCATGGCCGACACTGTTATTTTTCCCATCAACTCGGGACCCTGTTTGCTCAAAAGCACCTTTTCGTTTTTTATTGAATCCAAAGTTTTCCCTCCGGCACACACACAGACGATTGTTGTTTTGATGCTTTGTGTTTCTGTTCCACTTTCTACCTTTTGTTTTACCTTTTTTTGTTAATTTCTGTTCCCACATTTTGCAGCCATAATCACGAGCAGCTCCTTGCCCAAGTTGAGGTGACGTGATAAATATTTATTGCAAAAAGATTTTCCTGGACCCATGACCTTCCAAAACAAGGAGCGACACTCTCCTTCAGCCAATAACATGGCAGTCTTTGCTTCTCTTCCAAACAAACAACTCAGATAATTTTGAATAAAATATTTAGTTGTGTTGGTCAGTTGTGATCGTGTGTTATTATTCTGCTCAGGGACGCAGGGATCTTCACATGTCACCTGTTTCTGAAATTAGTATTGCCTCAGGGTTTTGGGAACTCCATCAGGAGGTATAAAAAGGACCAGATGATCTCTAGAAGAACCATCATTATTATAATCATGACTCATGCTGATTATTGAGAGCAAAATGTTCCTTATTTGTGTCTGATTTTTTTCTCTTTCTTTCTTTTGTGTTTTTAATATATTCAAAGTGGTCACACTTGCCGGATCTGAATATTTATAAGACTGAAGATAAATCAATTTTCCCGAGGACCACAGAGATCACGCTTAATCTGTTTTTGTACGCAAATTCCAGAGTACGATTTTTCAGCCTTCAGCGGGTATAAATGAGGCAACGCTTATCCTAGGTTTGCAGGAAGCGTTCCTCCCATCACAGTCAGGATCCCACGTGGCCAGGAGCTGCCGTCACTGATTCCAAAAGCTACTTGGCACCCAGAGACACTGAGTGACATCTTGCCAGCGAGACCCTTTAGTAGAACAGGGGGGTGGTTGAAACTTTTACTGACAGCCATTCATGCTGCTTACAACGTAAACACAGAGGTACTGAGCTTTAATTCATTCATTCATCCATCCATCCATCCCAAATTCTGCCCCTGAAGTCCCTTAGACCTCACTTGTAGCTCAGGAACTGGAGGAGGCGACCAAGTGTCCCCACAATGTAATTTATACATGAACCCCACACTCACACATACACACACACATCAGTGGTACTCCAAGGGAAAACTGTAGTCTCACATTGGATGTTAATGCTATTTTGCTTATTCTTAATGTTTGAGCCGGTTTTAAAGATTTGGAGACTCTGGACAATAAGTGATTAACTGTAAACTACAGATGAGTGGAAAGCTGTTTAGAAACTCTGCCAGCCAGAGTGAAACAATAACTTTAGTGTCTTAGCCAGTCTCTCCCTGACAACCGAATCTCTACAAAAATCTTTCATTGATGGAGTAAAAACATAGAAGTCTGATAATGTGACCGAAAATGTCAGTGCTTTACTATGGGGAAAGAACTGTAGGGTTCTGAGAAGTGCCGTAGAGGATGGGATATAAAATGGACACGTAGCAGGCTTCCAGGAGGAATCCCTCAAATAAAAGATACTTTGTGACGGAATGACAGCATCCCAGAGCTCCGACCCCCATTCCAAAAGGAAAGACAATGCGGAATTCCTCAAGCCCCCATCTGCATACTTCAGAGAAAATCGCCCAGGGACGTATGTTTACTTAGAGCCTCTATCCTTTGCTTGAAAACATTTCCCACATTATTCTATCTGAACAAAGGGGCCGCAAGAAAGGGCCCTGGATTGGGGGGAGAAGAGAGTCTGCTTTGCATGGCAATGGAGTGTGAGACCCGGCCGCCAGATGAAGTCATAGTCATAGGTGCTCCCGCCCCCCCGGTAAATGAACGCAGGCCAGACTCCTCACGCCGCCACTGATTGTGTTTGGAGGAGAACGAGATGCCTCAGCGCTCTCGGCCGTTTAAGCCCAGGACGCCGTTTGAAACCCATTCACAGGCACCAGAATGGTTTCTGAATCGACTTGTCAAAAAGAAGAAAGAATAAAAGAATGAAAGAAAAAAACAGAAGGATTTGCCTGTCCGTTTCTCCCAGAGGAAGGGGAAGAGGATTAGCCAGCATTTCTGAATGTGGACAGCCTTTTAATTTCTGGGAAAAGGGCGGCATTTTCCGCCGCCTGTTTACGTATTACTTTGTAGTGTTGCTGTACAACAAAACAAACAGGATTTTTAACCGGACTTTTAAGCACTGTTTGTGATACTGTTATGAGCATTTGAGGCTTGGGATGTCACGTGACAAAGTGCAATTGATTATCAGTAATGACTTTACAGCCGATTGGGGTAACGCAGAGCGAGGCTGCCCAGGCTGATTTGTGGCACAAATAAACACGCTCAGTATTAGATTACTGCCGCTCAGCAATGATGTGTGAGGAACCATGAGTGATATTGTCTCTGTTCTCAAAGCAGGACATGATTTTTTTTTTGTTCTGATATGACTGTGGCTGGTTTGCGCAGCCTTGGACGGTTAAAAAATCCAGATTAAACTGAAACTGCTTCGGTTGCCCTTTTATATGACGTGGTGTGCTTCCTCTCAGGTGATTGGGGGAAGGGGGTTCTGTTCCAATATTGCCATTATTTATGGCCTTGTTCACCCCCCTGGTGTTGACTCGGGTGACCGTGAATGTCCAAGAATGAGGCTGCTTTTTATGTCTTGCGTAACCTTTTAAAAAATGTCCGCCGCCTTGGAGTCTGCCATTGCCATCCATCTCTGTCAGGCTATACCCGTGCCTGGAAGGAATAATCGTATTTCAGCCATGCCGAAGCACTGGTGGCCCACTATCTTCAGGGGAGCACAGAACCCCCGGTAGGAAGGCTGCTGTTCGCTTATTAGCTGTTACGTGCTGCCCCCCCCCCCCCCGACTTATGCACTTCATTGAGGTATTCTCCTCTGGCTTCTCATCAGGGCATCACCGCGAATGCCACAGCTCCTGAGTGCCCCAGGGCACATCGTGGCATTTGGAAGCTGAGTGGAAGGTGAGGAGGCATGTCAGGGAGGGGTGAGGACCTCCCATCATGCCTCCCCCCACCCCCACAAGTGAGGTTCTGTTGATCAGCATGCACGCCACGCCCCATATGTGGTACAGCCTGTTTCCCTTGATATGCATCTTGTGTATATATCTATGTGGAAAAACTTGGTTTTTCTGGTTGATTGACGGACCCACCGGGGTAAGGGGATTGGAGGATGGAACGGGGTGTTTTTATTGGCTGCTTCTGGAAGGCAAGCTGAGCAACTTACAGGATGACCAGCAGACTCTAAACTATATGTTAGAGACAATCAGACTCTCTCTTTTTTAATATAGGTGAGTGGAGGGGGGGGGGTTGTTCCCTGACCTGACTCCTCCCTCTAAGCATGCATGCCATCACCACATTGGTTTTCATTGAGGGCCTTCATTTTACGGTGTCCAGGTTGTTCTTTTATCCTCCCCACTCTGCATGTTCTTTCAAAGCCGCCTGCAACTGCCGACTGTGTTCCCCCCGCATTTGTCTTTGCTCGTCACAGAAACGGGCAGATTCTGGAGTCGTGTGCATCTCCCCGCTTGAGGAGGCTTGCGTCTGATGCCATGTCAGATGGAAATTCAGCTAATGAAATCTTCACAAACAAACCCGTCTCCACGTTTTTGCTTTGGAGCCCAACTCAGGGTGAGGAGAGCGGGACGATTGTTATCGGTAATTATTTCCAGTGAGGATATGAAGGAAGCCTCATCAATCAAGTCCTTTTCGTTAAAGGTTACGTTCACATGTCAGGAAAATGTATTCTGGGGAAGCGGTGAATAAAAAAAGTAATTATCCTTTATCATCAGGCAGAGGAGACAGACATAATTGGGTTTTGTTTGAAGCTGATTTGGGCTTCCTGTCTTGTGGGATTAGATAAATCTAGAAATCATTTAGATGTCACAGCCAAATGTGTTAATTTCATTTATGAACTCTGGGGGTAGGGGCTGCAGACAGGTGCTGTTCTGCGTGTAGCTTGTTGATAAGTAAGGACACCGCTCTCGCTGAGTCACAGAGCTTTGTCCGTCCATCAGACGTGGTCCAGGGGCCTTGTGCAGGTCTTCGCTGGCCGAAGTGACTTTGCTGCAGAAGGCCGGGCAATGGCAGCACCAGAATGAGAGGGGCTGCAGTTCTGTTCAGGTATGGGTGGCCCATACCACCTCCGGTTGGCAAGGGAAATTTTACAATGAGCCAGCCCTGAGGCCGAATAAATGCTAATGCAGGCTAACTGTGAACTGCCCCTTGTGTGATGTGGATGCTTGTGTGTGTGACACCACCTGCTGCAGCCCAGTATTTATTCCAGTGGGCAAATTAAATTATGAACTAAATCAAATTATCATTTTACAAGGCTTGATTATAGTAAATCATGACTGACGTTTTGTGATTTTTTTCCCACTATCATCATACAAAAGCTAGATAGAGTTTAAGGGAACCAGTGGCAAGGAAACTCAGTGGGCCATCATATAACCTCTCACCCTCCAAGGTGGCGGTTCGAAACTTTGGCGCTCTGTGTTCATGATTTATATGCTTTGTATTTGTGTGTTGCATGGGGTTTCCTCTGGGGTCACTGTGGGCTTCTGTTAATTGAAATGGCAATTCTTCTAAACATATACCCTAATTGTATCCTGTCGCATGCAGGGAACTACTAGATGTTTGGCTAAAGCACTTGTTTACAAAAACACTTGAACGCTTCCTGGTGCTATTAGGCTGTCGTTCCTCTGGGTAGTATGACACCAGGCCAGAGACACCAGCATATCCACTGCCATGTACTGCATGGGCCCCCTTTTGCCAGTACAACTACTTGGCCTTTGGCTCCTAGTGGAAAGGAAAAAAATGCACTGGGAATCCATTTGCATGATTTATATGAAGGCACTCGCATGCGCTGGACAGAAGCTATCTTTTATTTATGAGGACTCAGCAGTAAAGCATCCAGATGCTACGTCAGATCTCGTATTCCCAAAGTCACTCCAGAAGCCATAAAGGAGCCCGGTTTTTGTTCATCTTTCTGTTACTCCCGGGTGAACGTGCGAGCTCTCACACACAAAGGAGCGAAAGGTGGGAAACACCCTCCAGTCATGAGATCGTTATGGTTCATTTAAGAGCAGGGCTGCCCATCTGCATCACCATTTTCAGCCCGGTTGGCATGGCCCGTCACACTGTCCCGTCTTTTTTCAAGGTGTCAGCTCGGCCTATTTCAGGTCCATTATGAAAATGGTTCCCACTGGAAGGGCTTGTCAGCCTATTCCGTAAAAATAATGTTGTCCTGTACCTTCCTGCTATATTTAAATGTTACTGCTTCTGTGTGGTGCAATAAAAACATAATCCTTAATATTCAGAAAATGAGCAAACAATGTTGGATTAAAGGAAGTATAGAACATCACACAAATCTGCCCGTGATGGATTTTATGTGCCGATTCCTTTCTGCACATTAAAAAAAAAAAAACACAATATGTCATGAATCTCTGGAGGCTTCTGTTGCGTTTGATATCAAGATGACTTTTTAACATGAGAAACAAAGACTTCCCAGCATGTGGGCGTGAGCTTGGATGAGTGTTCTGTGAAGAGGACCAGTGTGACGCAATGGATGTTTTTTGGCAGCTGGGTCATTATGGTCTCCGACTGCATGGACCATGGGTACCATGTGTGTCATTGGCTAAGGGGGCACTTGACTTTCCACAAGAGTATTATTTGAAAGCGGTGTTTTCAAGCATCATACACCTGGATTATGTAATCTCCCTCCCTGCCTATTGGACGAGTTAACTGTTGATGTTTGGGGGTGGGTTCATGGGTCACAGGAGGCCATACATTGTACAAAAATCAAATCTTATAAAACATGAAGAACCGCATAGGCAGAATGTGGCTTCCACTCAACTCTGGTTGTTAAACCATCAGCAGCAAAATGCTTCCACTTTGATGTTAGTGTGCATTTGCCCCCTTCCACGCCTTAACTCCGGTCGTGTTTTCGCTCCTACAACGCCCACGCTGCAAACGAATGCACGGCCTCGCGGATGCTGCCTTCGATCGGAAACCCACGCATGGCACATTTATATGCTGTTTTTACTTGGACCAGGGGGGTGGCAGTTGCAGGAGGAACCTGCGTGCTGATGGGCTAAAATGACAGAGCGGTGGGTTTGGAGCCCACTTCAAACCTGGTTCTGTGAGAAAGCACATGAAATGTAATTAAGTCTTAAAAAGTTTAATTGGTGCGGTAGTATAGCTAAAAGGATCAAATTGTATGTATCTGCTTTGGCATGGACAAGTTCCGGTCGTTATGAGGCCCATTAGGAGATGAGCACAAGGAGAAGATCTCCCTTTACAGCCCCACGTCTGACAAGCCATCTCCCAGAATCCCTCAGCAAAGGACAGGAAGGCCAGTGAAGCCAGGATGTCGTTACTGATGGCTGGGCCAGTAGCCAGCCTCCACCACTCGCACGTCAATGAAACACAAGCAAAGCGCATGCAAACACTTCACAGACGTACAGTGGCTATATTTTCTTGTCAATGGAAATCCTGCTAATTATCATTTAGCAATGATGCTTACTGCAATTACGGCCGACACTGTTCATGCAAATGGAGCACATTAGCCGCTGGGATCAAAACTCATCGTGCTGCCTAAGGAAAGCTGTGCTTTAAACTCGAATAATGGACATGGAATAGTTTAACAGGAGAAAGAAAGTCAGAAAGGATTTTTCCCCAGTCATGCAGCCATTAGAAATGCCCAGAAACCACTTGATGTGTGGCACAGATTGATGCAGGTACAAATAATTTATTTGTAGCTAATAGGATTGTTCCAAGTTGCACTTGATGTTAACTACGCCCATCAGGTATGAATTATTAAATATATTGCATTAATGGCTTTTGGATTAGATACAAACAAAGCACGGATTCCTCAAACAGAACACTGGGGCTCCAATTTTCTGTAATTTCTTCAGCTCTGTGGACTCTGAAAGCCTTAATTTAATCTCCCACTGTTTGTACTAAGATTAGCGAAGCCAGTTTGAACTCTGCATCTTGTTTTACTCCTCCTGCTTAGCCAGAGATGCGTTCGAGAGGATGGATGACAGTTTATGCTGAATTGGAAAGAGTTGAAGTTGGGTGCAGGAGTGTGTGTGCAGGTTTCCTGTTTTTTCCATCCTGAGCTATTAAAAGTATGGTACTTTTGGCACCATCTCAAGTCCTGAGCCTTTCTGCCTGATTGGTTTCGTTTGCAATCAATTGGATCCAACTTGTAAATGGGAAGCAGGATCCATGAGCAAGAGGAGGGGCTAGGGGGAGGTATATGAGCCGCTCGTGGACGGTTTAAGGCTCCATCGGTCAGGGAGGTTGTGATGTGGTGTTGGGCTAATGCGGTACATGGACGACAGGCTCATCTCAGATGCAGAAGTCGATTTGGACATATCTCTGGCATGTGCCTAGCTAGAAATGCCAGCCGCGCCATGGGTTACATGGTGGCAAAATAAAATATGAAATGAAGGTGGCGTTGACAGACCAGTCCTGAGGTGCACGGGGTCCTTCTGGCTCAGGGTAGGTGGGTTAATGGGGGTGTAGATTCATGTGTCCAGCCTTCATCTTTTTACAATGGAATGAATCAAGACTGAGTGACCCATGCGGCGTCACAGATAAATGACTTTGTGAAGTCCGTACGTGGCTCCTTTAATTAAGACGGCCCAGGTACCGAGCAGCAGAGTCGCCAGTTGTTAGGCTGCTTGTACGAGGGTGTAATTATGCACGTAAGTAACCATCTCTTCCCGGCGGCATCTGTTCTGTCATCCGCGCCGCCTGCGAACCTGGCCCACAACACCTGCCTTGGTATCCTGTGCCAGCAGGCTGGGTTGAGGCGCTGGCTTGCATCCCCCTTTTGGTATTCATTTGGTAGCGTCTCCGGCACAGGGTTACCCTTTGCCTGCTGCCCAATCCGGTTTCCATCCAAGGGCCGAATGGGCATTCGTCAAAACAGATTAACACGACTGGGACTGAGGGGACTGCTAATGTGACAAAGCCTTACAAGGGCCGCGCGCAGATATGAGCTATTAGCATGCTCCTCCGGCGATTTATCGCCATGGCGGCATGGTTCAGCAGGTTCTTCTACTAATTAGCATGACAATAGCTAACGGATTTGCGTTGTGTCGTGCAATCCAGCCAATATGGATAGTGCTCCCTTGTGCTATGTTTGCGTTCCTCAGGGAATTCAGGACAAGTTTGCATGGGGGGGAGGCATCAGCTTCCCCACAGCGCGGATCAGCATGAAATTGCACATTGAGGACTCAAAATGATGCCATTTCATTCCAAAAAGAAAAAATTGCCACCAGAAAAGTGGACATGCTCTTCTTTCCACAGGGAAATTGAAAGGGGCTTCTTGTCAGTAAGATAAGGGTGTGGATCAGCAGCAGGATGCCAGGGTACAGATGGCAGGGCGCTCATCAGAAGGCTGTTACGTTTAATTACAATCAGACTGCAGCAGACATGTAACCGAACCACTGGTACAAGGAGACACTAAGCGCTGGATGTCAGGGCTGGCAGGGTAACCACTGCATTTGTCCAGGCCATCCGGGTCTCCGGAGAAGAGACCTTTGTTCTGGAAGGATCCGGCAACAAGGTGGCCGCCAACAAACTTAATTAGTTTTCAGGCCTAGAGCTGTGTGCTAAGCACAGTGAGCCGCAGTGTAAGACATAACTACTTCATTAAGGTGGGTGGCAGCAGCAGCAAGAGGAAGGTGATGTGGACTGCACTTATCAGAGCTGGCATTTGATGCCCCCCCCCCCCACTGTCGCTCAGAGCTGGAGTGTCTGCATGTGAATGGGCTTCTCAGAGCTGAAATAAAGGTATCCATGTTGCTGGTAGTTTTGTCTTCGGAGTGAGCTGCTTTAAAACCATCCATCAAGATCCTATTTACAGCTGTTTTAAAAATGCTCAAGGTGTATAATGGATACAGATAAAGCTGCTATTGTTGCATTTACATGGGTAATGGATAAATTACGCCCCAGAGGAAGTAACCAGTCACAGTGTTGTACAGATAAACAGTTCAATTACAATGATAATTTAGTCCAGATATCCCTTCTGCCTTTCGTTTCTGCTGTTAATAAAACATTTCGGTGAGGATAGGGATTCTGGCAAAACAGCAGATGTGTCACTATTTCGTTTCACTGTATATTGTGTATATGACTGAAATGGCAAAGAAATCTACTTGGTTTAGTTTTAATCAGGGACGTCACTAAGATTGAAAGACTTGGGGGGCTTAGCCCCCAGGGTTGTAGAAAGGAATTAGCTCGTATAGAGGGCTGAACAGGTTTTCGCACCTTTTCCATTTATTTTATAAACTGCAGATTTTTAAATTTTTGTTAAGCATTGGGAAGTTGAGTGAAGAACTGTAAATTAAAATATGTCAAATAAAACAAGTTTCGTTTATAACATGGAATGAGTATGTAACAGTGCATGTCTGACATCCTATTAACTGGTGATAGTCAAATTCTAGGCTGTCCTAGTAAATTTAAATGCACTAGTTAATTGTTTTGTCCCATGAAATAGAGCAGTATTTAATGCCCCCTGTAGAAAAAATGCCTCAAATTTTCTCTCCTGTTATAACTGCTAGAGGACGTTACTTTGAATCAAATATATGCCCTTTTCTTGCTAATAAAGGTGCTCAAATGGTCAACGTGCAGTAAATTTATTTGTTAGCAAAGAATATTGAGTGTGCTTCTAGTAAATGTTAAGTGAGTTAACTGAGCAAATGTAGAAAATCTCAGTGTCTATATGTACAACTGCAGTTAAGTAAATTAGTGTCTGTGAATTGTGTCTGTCTTTTGGTCAGCTGGCATCCTGTTCAAGATAGACATTGCTAATGGGTGATCATCTTGTGAAAAGAAGAAAAGTCAAAAGGCAACAGCCCACAGAATCAAGTTCTCCAAAACCAGGGTGTTATACTGACCTATGAAGGTTATATTCCAGGTCCATTGTGGACCATGCAGTGTCAGCAGAAACAGCCAGGAGTGACCAAGGGTGAGGATCTGCAAAGCACTTGTTATGCCAGCAGCTCTGGTGTCCAGGTTCAGTGCGGCAAGTATTATGTACCAGAGAGGACCTTTGTAGCACTGAGACATCCAGCCTTGAGATGTCCTTCACTAATGTTTAAAGGTCACCCTGAGCTCTTGGCTCAAGCAGTAGAAGGTGCTGGATGATCCCCAATGCAGCAGATGTTCATAGTGACAAAAGCTTTTTATAACAAAATACAGTTTTTGACAAAAGACGAAACTGTTTCTGAATTTTGGTTGTCCTTGTCGCAGCCAGAACTCCTGTTTCAGTCAAATCCCTGGAGCACTGGGAGGTGCTCCCCCATCCAACAAACCATACATTCATTGAGGAAGCATTAAAGGGAAGTTTAAATGGCCATAATACTCAAGGAGCCTGCTTTTATTTATTCATTTTCTTCACTGATTCACTGATGGACCTTTTAAAAGCTACCAACCAAGACTACCCCTACAAAAATTAACTATGGTTTTACTATGATTAAATAACCATGGTTTACAATGGTTTGCCGTTTTTCATGTTTTTTTGGGTAACTATGGAAACCATGACTATGGTTTTATCATGGTTTCACTACAGTTAAACCCTAGTATAATCATGGTCATAAACCATGGTTTTTGTTTTACCATGAAGTGCTATGGATAAACCATGGTAGTACTATAGGCAGTACCAAAGTACCATGAGGTACCATAGTATAACTATAGTTACTGCATAAAAACCATAAGAAACCATAGTGAATATTCATAAGGGTATTGCAGTGCATACAGTATGTGTATGACAATGTATATATTACATTGTGGGGACTGAATGTTCCCACAATGGAATAAAAACCAGTTATTTTGACGTTGTGGGGACATTTTTTGGTCTCTGAAAGGGAAAACTTAATTTTGTAAAAATCTGTTTGTTTGATTGCTTATAATTAAGGTTAGGTCTGGGTAGGAGCTAATCCTTATCCAGTCCCCCTTAACGTAACCATTCAAAAGATTTTTATTAAATTGAGGTTATCCTTGTGGAGAAATGTCCCCGTAAGCTAAAAATAACAGGTTTTTAACTAATTTCTGGTCCCCACAATGTAATAATTACACACACACAGGTTTGTAATTATGACTCCTATTAGTAGATTATAGGGGACAATGGAATATAAACCTAATCCACATGAATATGTGGTATGCATGCGTGGGGGCTATGTAAATATCATACCGTGGGGACCAAATGTCCCCACAATATGATAAAAACCTGTTATTTTGATGTTGTGGAGGCAATTTTTTCATTCACCACAAGGGGAAACTGAATTTTAGAAAAATCTGTGAATGCAATCAAAAAATTATAAATGCCAAAACTTGCTGGGTAGGGGTTAAGGTGTCATTGCTGGGATTAGGGTTATGCTCAAAGAAACAAATGAATGGAGATGTGAATTCAAATGTGTGTGTGTGTGTGTGTGTGTGTGCGTTACATTTGGAGAGCATGCACCTCTTGTCTTGGCCACATCCAGCCCATAGCTGTTAACTTGGTATGGGGTATTTCCAGCTAATCGCTTTTAACGTTGAATCCCCAGTGGCCTAGCTCAATTGCTGCCATTATTTGGGAGGGTGTCTCTGAGTGCACAGCTGTTCAGACCTCTGACAAACAATATGATTTCCCAACAGCATCTTTGGGTCAGACAGACGTCTGAAGCAAGCTGCGACTAACACCTCCCCCCCCCCCGGTTGCTGGATGGATGAACTTGTTGTCCCCCCTTTTCTGCTTGTGTACTCTGCCCTTTTGACCTTTACCCCAGAAAACTTCCTTCAATTGTATAATACACATAGTGTTACCATGACGGCAAACGTGGGGGGGGGGCGTGACATGATATGGGGTGGGGTGCAGTGTTTAGGTACTAGGCTATGATTTTATATATAATGTAACTGAGAAACCTGAGGCTGCAGAGCATTAGTTAGGAGACAGATGAACTTGTCATTTTAGGATTCCACTCATAGTTTTAGGACAGAGGCAGCCATTTATGAAAGGGAATGAGGCCACATTGCAGTGGCACCTTGAGATAAGCCTCACCAGAACTTTGTTTTGAAGCTGTTCTCCAATAAATAAAATAAATAAAAGCGTGCATCCATGTACTACCTTTGGAGCCGATCCCCATTGGCAGTCATGAATCTGGCCCGAGCCGCTGCACGTGGGAATTGATGCGAGCATGTAATCAGGACTTTCTCTCAAGTGAAACCCCAGGTCTTGGCCTGCTGCTGTGCGGCTGATTGATGCAGCCACACGGTCAAGTGCATGTGGTTTGATGGAGTGTCATACTCCGCACTTAAGTGAGCGAGGTCACCGCTGTGAAATGTATGAGCGCCCCTGTGGTCATTATGGAGTACCACATGGCATCAGGTCCCTGGCAATAGAAAGGCATGGAAGGATGGAGAAGGAGGATCCCAACAAAGGGACTCTAGCCGCCACCCCAAGCAGAGACTTGCTAATGAGACCCTGCCTGCAAGTGAGGTCCATGTCCCAGGATATCCATCCAGTGGGCTCCTTTGAACGAACCTGGGAAACCCAAGCCTTTGCTCCCCCAAGATCTCACTTTGAGGTCATTGAAAAGAGCAGTGCACATGAAAAGCTCCCAGAATTAAATCTTCATTAAAAATCCCTTTTAACCCTTTTTCATTGCAGGTCTGTGATGATCATATTCGACACTGAAAAGCCAGCCATGAACTCAGAGCAGTTTAATGCACAGCATCGACAGGGTTGTGTTTTGACAGTACGCCTTGCTGGCTGCCTGACCAATGAGACTTTGGGGGGAGGTGTGGAGGACTGGAACCCCATGGACCCAATTAGTCGCGACCTTTAACAGCCATCATTAGTTGCATCTCCCTATCAAAGGCTCCCACGTCATAATGCACAGGTCAGTCTGAATGGCGAAGATGGGAAACACACATACATCCCCATAAATTCACCTGGGTACTCCGAGTGGGGAAGAGGCTTTATGGTGATATTTATGTCCCTCTTCATTTTGTCCTTGACCTCTTGTCCGATTCGGCGGGCTAGAAACTAGGTTGCGGTGCCCTGTCGGATGAGTCTCTATGTGACTGATGGAGGACGGTGCCTTGACCCTTTATTAGTGTTCAGAACAAAACACTAATGCTGAATTACCCTCCAAGCCTGCTCCTCCTTCTAGTTATCGATCCATGACAACTGAAGACACGAAATAGCTCATTACAGCTGCTTTTCCCAAGCAGCCAGAAGACCTGGTTTATGAGTCATAAGAATCATCAGAATATTCACAATCATATGCCTTGTGGTAGAAATATCAAAATGATGTTTTTTTTTACAATTAATCTTCTGCTCTAGCAAATCAGTAATTAAGGACACAGAGATCAATAGGGAAACGTTTGGAGATTCCATTGAAATGAGGGAACAAAGGGTGGACCTCCATTTTGAACTGTCACAAATATCGAGACAGATAAGCTTGGTAGTGGAAAAGAGCTAGTGAAGACGGGCATCGTCTGCCAGGCCCACCTCAGACGAAAAACGTTCAGTAAAACATGACGTAGAAGCTGTGTCGGTGGGAAGTTGAGCCAAAGCGGACCACTTACAGTAGTCTGCTATACAGTACATCATCATGAAGTACAAATGCCATTCGTCATTGGTTTATTTGCTGGGCAAAGCTCCCATGAACCTGCTCTGGGGGCGACATTGCTGCTTTCTCCTTATGAAAATGTCTAGACTGCAGTACCTCTCTACCTATTGACCCTAACCTAGAATTTCTTCTTCTCCCACTTATACATCTGTGCAGGACAATAGGGTCTGAAATGCTTTTACCACTTTTGATTCCCCACACCTTGCTGTCTTGTTTGGCTGAGGTGTTATTTATGGAAAGGCAGATTCCTACCCCCACCCCACCCAGTGAGGTGAAGGCTGGAGGTAATGGCTTTCATTTCATTTTAATGCCAGTGGGTCAGGAGTCATGCTGATGGTAGGTCTGTTGGGTCCCGGCTTTATTACAGGAGCTCAGCAGGGCCCCCTGCCTCCAGGAGGAATTCATTACCCTGCTCTATCAACACCAGGAAAGAGCCCCCCCCCAACTCCACCCCCATGCTGATTAATGAGACATCACACCCTCTAACCATGCCCTCGCTCCTCGCCTGATCCATAGATGTTTTCCTCTATTATCCATTTGTAAAGACTCAACACGGTCAATCATCCATCCTGGTCATCATTTCACAGAGCCATGAAATGGTTTCTTCTGCTAGTTTAAGAAGGTACTTATTGTCCTTGTGGGTAGCCATTTGTGTCCACTAGAGAGTATGGAATTTCCCCAGGAGTTAATACAATAGTGCAGTTAAATGTATAGAGCTATAACTGGTTTTGTTGTTAAACAATGCCCTATTCTCTGGGGAAAAGCTCTGTCCACCATTCCCGAGTGCTGTTAATGGTATGGTTACTCAGAAGAATACAGCATCAGACCCCTGCAGACCTAGTCGCATGTATGTCAGAAAAACACAGCAATTATTGATACTTAATACTGATATGTTCCCCTGAACTATGGATGTATTCTTAAAAAAGCCAAGGACGTCCAATTTGTCTGACATGTAATAAATTTGAGACATTAAAGAGAGGATTGTGTTATGGAAATGAAAGTAATTAAGGTGATGGATTGGATACGGATTGGAGATAAATGTGTCATGGAAGACGGCCCTAAGAGGAAAGATTGTGCTGGTGTGATCTCCGGTGACATATTGAAACGTTCCAAATGAAAGAGCGTCTCCAGTCGTAATGCTGACTGTTGTATTGATTACAGCCTCCATTTCCATACTCTGGGCTGAGCTTTTGTTTGAGACTGAATTATGGAATCTCGCCTCTGAGTGTTGGATAGCTGAGGTGGTGCTCCGGTCTCCATATTAGAGCGAAGAACATGCAGAGAATCTGCTTGCCAGAGGAAGCCAGCACTGGTGTTGGGAGGACACGGATATGTTTATTGTTCCTGGGGCCCCACCTTCAATGTTTCAAAAACTAAATAAATAGCAAGAAAGAGATCATCAAGAGATCAAAGAGCTTGCTTCTCATGCATCTCCTATAAGAAACATATTTATTTAATATTTAGTGTAGTTACTGTTTGTGACCAACTTCCGGGGCCACATGCAAAAGAGTGATATGAATGGTGGCAAACACTGCTGGTGGGAGCACATGCCATGCCTCAAATACTCTCTACCCCATGGGTAATAAAAAAAAAACATGGAAACATGTCTGTGTTTTAAAAGGACCTCAGCCTCTCAGATTGTGTGTGTACTGCTATGAATATTCCGGAACTGTGGCTCCCACAAAGGAACTCAACAGAACAAACTAATTCTGATAAGTGTAATTTTTGTGGAAATAGAATAGGCTGCAAGTTTAGACTTTCCTTTATGCCTCTCATGTTGTCCTTCTGCTTGTTTCCATCATTCTTTTTTTTTTTACCTTTCGGCTCACTCTCTGAGCATTAAGATGTCATCTGACAATTTGACTACTAACCTGGCAACAAATGAAGACGTCCGTCATCATCAAAGCTGCAACTCAAAACATGATTAGACCCCTTTGAAGAACCTAAAAAGCAGCCTCATGACGGATTACCAGATTGTCAGAATCTTACTCGTAAACCACGATGGCAGTTAATGTTTTTCTAAGTGTTGATGAAATTTGAAGGAAGCGTTCACTTTGGAGCTGGCCAGAATGGAAGTGCAACATCTTCTCTTGGAGACAAAAGATTGCAATTACTTTTGAGAGTGAAGAAAACCTGTTCAGACTGATGCAGTTTTAAATGACTCTTGAAACATTATTGTCGTTTATCCAACGTATGCTCTTCCCTTTCAGAAGAGAGGACAGTGTTTCTTGGAAGCTCTAATGTAAAAGTGGATATTCGAGTGAAACCGTGATCATTTTCTGTCGTAGTGCTGTAGAATTTCCTCCTATTAAAGTTCTTAACTTTCCATTTAAACTTCTCTGTTAAACAATAGTTGCCTTTGCAATGCATCCTTTGTCTTTCTGCCATACTGCACTGTGCACAGCACAAATGCAGCCAGTGTTTGGAGGTTTGGGCTGAGCAATGATCAAGCCTGCGGTTCCTTCAGAAGCCTCAAAGCTCGGTGTTCCATCGCATGCTTTGAGCAAGTGGCTTTTCAGTCACTCGTATTCTGCATGACATATTACCTTTAATCAGGCTTCTTGACGGTACTTTTTTTTGCTTAGAATCTGTGGCTCCTCTTTCATTCTGACTGAACGAGGACAGACAGCATGTTATTCACCGCCATTCCGGTTAAAAGCACGGATGAGCTACACATTCTTTCCCAGCTGAGAATGCTTCACTTAATTGCCTCTTCTTGACATTGATGGTACCTTTAGCTTTTCTGGGAGTGACTCACCCACTAGTGTCACTATTAGCTATTAACCACTTTAATTATTAACTACCATATTTTTCTAAGGGTAAATTATCATTTTTACTTTTAACATTATTCCACAAATTTATTTGGTCAGAATTGTTATTTTAAGTTGTTTGGTTGTAAAATACTAATTAATGGAACATGATACATTGTTTTCTATGACTAGAGTAGTATTTTACCATTTTCTCAAATGCATTGCAGCATCCCTTTATGCCTACTAAAGGTTACCTTCAACCACTTGCCGCTACTGTAAGTGCAGGCTATTATTATCTCAAAGGTGTCTACTAATGAGAAATCCATTCAATTATGATGTAACAGCCCTAATTCTGAATGTGCAAAGCATTTCCCTCTGTTCTAATATAGGCAGATAAAACATATCATCTTTTACCTTCTTCATCCAGTCTGCCTACTGACTGCCTCTTACTTCCACTGCAGAACCTTGACAACACAACTATCATTAGCATAGAAAAATAACTGTGCTCTTCATTGTCCATCCAGCAGCAGTTAAATCAGCACAGGGACTCGCATATGCCCTGTCGCCAGTGCAATCGATTTAATCAGAGGGATTCCTTCACCATCCATTAAAATCAAGTAGCCTCAGGGCAGAGTTGTGTTATTGGCAGTTAATGAAACATTGGAGTGCTGTAATGCCTCAAAACTCAACCTCATTATTAGGACATAACATCTTTGTTTAGAGCCAAGAATGTATCATCTGCTATTATAGATATGTCAGCATTTTGTTCTGATTTAGATGTCTGACAACTGGATGGCATAGGCTTTTGGCTTCTGAAAACTAGTGGCCTTCCTTAGCTCCAGCGCTAATTCACTCAGGTTCCTGAGCATCACGGCATGAGTAACTTGGTTGGCCCATAGAGTGTGCCAGCTGGAGAGATGTTGGCAGTGTGGCACTGTTTGATCTGAGAGGCCATTGGCAAGGCTTTTAGGGACAAATTATAACATGCTACTGCACCCTCCTTCAACCTGCCTAGAGTAGAGGTATACAGTTACATAAGAAATTTACAAATGAGGGGAGGCCATTCGGTCCATCAAGCATGTTGAGGAGAACTTAACTAATAAAAATTGGTAAAATCTTATCTTGCTCTGATTTAAAGGAACCCAGAGTTTCAGCTTGTGCTACACTAGCAGGAAGATTATTCTATACTCTAGTGCTTCCTCAAATTCATTTTAAAATGTTCTCCAGCTAATTTCCACTTATGGCCACAAGTTCTAGTATTTAAACTAATATTGAAATAACCATTTGGCTGTACAGCATCCAAACCTGTTAGAATCTTATATACCTGGATCATGTTCCCCCTTAGTCTCCTTTGCTTGAGGCTAAACAGATTCAGCTCAGATCCTCTCCTCTAAGACATACATCTCGTAGCCCTCCATTGTACCTTTTGACCAAATCTGCACACAATATTCTAAGTGGGGTCTTACCAAGTAATTATTTAATTGTAGCATCACCTCCCTTGACTTAAACTCCACACATCTAGAGTTCTACATTCTATTGGCATTTTTTATTGCTTCCCCACACTGGCGAGAGTGGGACATGGAAGCATCAACATACACACAGTGATCTTTATAGTAATCAGCTAACTTTATTTCAGTGGAACCCATAAAATATCTGTACTTTATATTTCTGCTCCCTGCATGGATTACCTT
>JAABNX020000119.1:16124960-16141038 GCA_015163995.2 Mormyrus lacerda
GGTGTGAAAAGACCCCATGCCTCCCTCCGCCCACTCAGATGTGGTGTTGGCGCATGTTGTTCTAAAGTGCTTTAAAAAAATAAACATTTTAAAGATTCATAAAATAGAATTACTGTTGAGTGTGTAAGTCACCATGTTGAAATTATGGCACAGGGACAACAAAATCTTGTCCGATATCTTGTTCGTGTTTCCGACGGGGAGTGATGTTTTTCGTGGTGTTTTCTCCCGAGTTCTGAGTTGGAAAGAAATAATCAAATGCACCATGAGGATGCCATTTCAAGGGCCACTCCCCCATTTTACAGGAGATCTCTGGCTACTTGCAGAAGGAAACCAGGCTATACAACCATGGCTTACCATGCAAAGTGCTCCCCCTGACTTTTTCCTCATGTTTGTTTTTTGCTTCTCACTGGCCAATCACATGGGTGAAGTATTTAAAACTTTGTCACATTGCTTGAAAGTAATTCATAATAACAAAAACTGGGTCCTCTAATGATGGTCTAGTGCTGAAACATTTATGCAACAGGCACTGTCAATCAAAAATAAAAAGAATGTAAGCCATCAAAGTTCAGGGATGATTTTTGCAGTAGAATAACATTAGCCCAGGCTTTAGTAAATAACTGGCTCGATGGACATGTAAATCTTTGTGTCACATCCTCCAACAACACAGGGCAGTGACTATGGATACCCCCATCAGCAGAGGATTCAGGAGCTTCTATCACATGCAGTATCAAGCAAGCTCATGTGGAATCCTTCATTCCCTCATCCCTTGTGCGAGCGTAAGACAGGCCATGGATCTCTCCCTCGATAGCTGGCTCTCATTAGCCAAGTTATGCAGCCTTGTAGATTATATCACGGTTCACACTTATCTGATGCAGACAAGCAATTGTGCCACAATCAAACAACCTTTGTCAGCCACATCTTGTTCTCGTGACATTTTCAATACACACGGTACCTTGTATTCCACTGCTATGTGTGGCCCTGACCTCCTCCAATTCCTTTAACCGCCCTTTAGGTTTTCGGCACAAACATGTGCTAAAGGATGGAAATCACAGGAGGAGGTCTGATCGTGTATCTGTGAAACTTCTGCGAAGCCAATGATAGTTGAACCTAGGCCATTAGGTAGGAAGGCTGGACTCCTGCTGATAACTAGACACTATTTCTTATAAAGGCTTTTGCTGGTGTTAGTTGGATGTTAGATGGGATGTGTGTCACTGTGTGTGTCTGTGTGTGTGTCTGGATTTGTGATTACCACATTGTAGCAAATCCTGTTACTTTTAAGCTTGTGAGAACATTTTGCAGGCACAATATAAACCTGAATTTTCTATAAATCTGTGACTGCAATAAAAAAAAATTACAAATGCCAAAAGTCTTATATTTTGTTTGGTTACTTATGGTTACGATTAGGGCTGTGTGTGTGCCCCAGAAATATGTATGTAATTAGGTGACATTAGAACATAGTAGCTGTCTCCCACAATGCTGTCCTCGCCCATGCACTCCAAGCAGCGCTGTCAAGTCACTCAGTTTGTGTCAACAAATTAACTATCTGAAGCAAAGACGTTTTTATCTGCATTTTAGTTTATCCAGTTGTTCTGTTAGTTTGACATTTCTTTGTCTTAGCAAATAGTAATTTTAGTCAATCACGTCTTTTGTTGATGCTACAGGCTTAATTATTGGTTCGTTGTTTACCAACAGCATTAACCTCACTTCAGTTCCCATATGTTTGAGGCTGCAGATTTCAACTGAATTTTCAGCTGAATGGTCCATTGCAGTAAAACTCAATTGACTGAAGCTGGAACCAATTGTTTTGTTTGTGTGCTTGATCATGAAAAATCTGACATTTAAAAACAGCTATTCAAATAATTTGTAAAAACCTTTTTAATGATCGCTAGTGTTATTTGGCTCGTCTCCGGATTGCAAATTTCTTAGTGAACCATCTTTATTCCGAAACTTGATTAAACCAAGATTTTAATTGGTACTCTTTTTTTCCATACTATGCAGAGGTTCTACTGCCACCACATGGACATGTCAGATGAAACGTGTTTTCTTTCCATACTGTAATAGTCACTGAACTATGTCTGTCTGTCTCCCTTGCAGTTTTCATCATGGCTTCTGGACTTCTGGTGTACCCTTTCGGACTTAACTCTGCCCTTGTGAAATCATCCTGTGGGGATTCAGAGATCTACTATGCAGGAGAGTGCCAGATCGGTTGGGGTTACATGCTGGCTATCGTGGGCGTCATGCTCACGCTCTTCCTGCCATTTT
The DNA here is from genome assembly GCA_015163995.2 of Mormyrus lacerda. Lineage (NCBI taxonomy): Eukaryota > Metazoa > Chordata > Actinopteri > Osteoglossiformes > Mormyridae > Mormyrus > Mormyrus lacerda. Next base: position 16,127,223 of record JAABNX020000119.1, read on the forward strand.
TCGCAAAATATGCACCAAAAGAGCACGCATCTCCCACCCCAGTGCCCACCATTTTATAATTACCCCAGTACACATATGCGCACCTTTTTACAACTCCTGAAGCAAAGTGCTGAACACCTTCCCCTGGGGGGGACCGTTTTGAATACGACACAAGCTTGTAACATACCCAAAGTACATGTCTGTCTTCCCTCATACAATAAACTACTATAGCATTATTTACTTTCAGAATAAGACTGGTTACATGTGTTTTACACAAAGCATTCCACCATCAGTGGTGATTTCCTGTTCTTGTTTTAATTGTTTTTCTTTAGACGAATGTCAGTAGAGCTGAAAACTTTTGCTTGACATAGTGACACCCTGTACAGAACACTGATGATTATGTGCATAAGACGCATATAACCACAGCAACAGCAGACATGCCAGTAAGACAGAAGAAAAGGTGAACATAACATTCCAAAATGACTTCAACTGTCGGGGAATCTTTGCAGGATAGATGGAAGGAAAACGATGAAAGCTGATCTAAGGACAAGGAGTTCTTCAGGGACAATTTATAATTAAAAATCTGGACGCAGTTCAACAATACAGTTTTCCAATCAGTGCCAATACTTCTGTGAACAACTGAGGTTTTGCATTTGAAAACAAAAGAAGGAAGTTACCCCACTATTTACACTGGCATATGGAGTCTGATCATACTGAGGGCATGTTTACCTGTGTCTGTGGTAGAGTCATCTAGTTTGATGTTACGTGTCAGGGTTAGCATTGTAAACAACTGGATTTGTAAAGAGGAAGTGATTGAAGGTGTTACACAAACAGGCAATACCAGGAAATCAATATTCTTCTAATTCTATGTACGTTTAAAATGTCTTGTAGTTGAGGCAACGTCAGTGATTTATTTGGAAAAAAAAATGACTGCACACTTACACATCAGTGAGGATGAAACGTGTTTGTGTTTTGGCTGGCCTCAGTTTTGTCTAGAAATATTTGTTTGTAAAAATTAATGTCATGTTAACAAAAATGTAATATAGGATGACTGCATAACTGTGTAAAAGCATTAAATACTGATGTATAACATGGGCATTAAATGGGATGCCATCTCTTGTTCCTATTCCAAATGATTTATGTGAATGTTTTGTAAATCTAAAACAACAATCTTCTTATTTTACAAGACAAAAACTTTAACCCTCACGATAATTCAGGACTGAAATACATCAGGTTAGAATTGAATAAAAATACACATTGAATAAAATGCAAAATTGGTTGGGGTTAGTTAACACGAATCAGTCACTTGTCTGAAAACTGGCTCTAACGTAACCAGCTTGTGCCTTCATTATGTAACTAAAATTATTTCAGTGCTGAAATCAGGTTAGTGCCCATTTCTGCTAAAAACTGTACTGTTCTGAAAATGCCACATTTATGTAGTCCTTTTTTGTGTGCCACACTTTTGTAAATACTTAACAATAAGGAAAGAGCTTGTTTTAGCAGAGATGAACGTTATGAAAAATGTGAACCAGGATTTGGAGTTTTCCACAGTTTTGAAGCCTGCAGGGAGTCGTACCTGTTTAATTATGTCCAACTACATTTGCCATTTATCCACATAGAGTTAATCACTTTAATAATCAAATTAAAGGGTCGTGAGAGACTTCGATTGTGTTTAAATTCATACATATCTAATTCTACATTTGCATGGCACGACTATAAAAGTACTAATTGTACTTGACCTGCAGTTCTCAGTTACCCTGTAACGTCTTAAGCATGGCAAAAACAATTATAACTTTAGGAAAGGTAATGGCAAGGCAAATTACCCTGTTCCACAGAAAGGCCTTCAGTAATCCTGCGCAAGTTTATACATAATCTTGGATCATTATGTTTTTTTCTTTCTTAAAGCCAATTCAATTCTATAATTGAAGCTTGCAGGGTCAGGGCATACAGGACACTGGAGCAGAAACCTTACCCACTAAGCTATACACTGCCCCAGTACGTAGTATTAATGTATATAAATATGGCTTTGGGCATTATCTCCTTCTACAGTTAAATGTATGCAGGGGGGCAATCTATATGAGAGGATATTTTCCTTCCAAATTGCAAATACAATGTAGTTACACAGATTGAAAAACAAGAACACGCTTTATTTGCGGAGGCAGTGCTTAGAAATTGCTTTGGTACTGATAACAATTGGTTTATTACAAAGGAGTTTTGAAAATATGTCGAATATAGTGAGTCATAACACTGTTGAAACTGTTTTTTAGGTTAGAAGTCTTAAGTTTGAACGTAACTTTTGGTTGTAAATAAATTAATTGTGCAAGCTCACTTCTGATTTTCAAAAATATATTTTGAAATATTACCTCATCAATTTTGGTGTTTTACCTTAAAATAGACTCAGTGTTAGCTGTATTGTGGATTTGTTTGTAATAAAATGTTTCAGAAACACAGAATGCATTGTGTTGAAATCAGCATGTGATTATTTTCACAACAACACCTGAAAGTGAAAACACTTTTGGTCGCATTATATTATTCATAAATACTTCTTACAATGAACACAAAGTGACTTTAATCATTTACTAATTTAGTTCAAGAATTTAAGGTACAGCTACCCTACAAAAAACAACCCAGAAATAACCTTAAATAATTTCTTTACACAAACCAATGAAGGAAAAAATTTGGATTAAAACACCAGAGATAAATTGAGTACAATAAATGTTTTTTACGATACAGTTAATTCAGGCCTTCACAATGCACCATCAGTAGGTTCACAGTGGTTAGTGAAATCAAACCTGAAACACATTAGCTCGCATTTCAACTCCACCGAGGCCACCTTTTGTCCCGTCTGTCAGACTTCACTGAACGACCTGGCCAGCCTCCTCATCTGTGCATCTGACGCCTTCACAGCCTCCTGGGCGTTCCTCTGCTCTGAGGATGTGGCATGCCTGATGCACATGCATGTAAGCAGCTCTGTCCCTGTATCATAATTCCCCACACAGCGGTGGACCTGGCCTCTGATGAGTCGTGGAAGATCCTGGTCCTAGTCAGCAGCACAAAGCACAGATAGATTCTTATAGATACAGAGGATGCAGTCTGGCATTTGTCAGGCAGCTACTAGATTCTTACAGTATATATTCATTTTAGTATTTAAACAAAATTCTTGCTTAAATCCATAATAAGTGTAATATAAATATGCCTTGCGATCAGAAAAATGTCCTCATTTTCATGGCTGGTATATGATCATGAAGAGTAACCACTAGCCGTAATGACTCCCATGAGATGTCTGCCTGTATACTGTAATTACAGATCCCCCATGTTGCAGGTTGAAGGCTTCCTTTGACTTTCTCCAAATACAAATCAATCCATGTGTATGAAAAAAGGTGAAACATGACTCATTGGACCATATTACTTTTCCATTGCTCAGAGGTCCAGGTGCTCTTTACCCAGGTCATATTTGTGCCTTTGTACATTAGTCTTGGATAGAAACAGCCGTGCCTCAAATTCAAGCTTTGTGAAGATCACAACCTGCAATTTTGTTGAACTCTGGGTTACAAAGATGAAGTCATTTCTGACGCTATACGTTTCAGGTGTTTTGCAACAATCACACTTAGCTTCAGTTCCTGTGGTGAGCTTTGACAGTTTTTAAACCAGTTTCCCTTGACACATAAATTCTGCAGCTTTTGTGATGCACCTACAATTTGGACACCGCTTCTTTGGAACTCTATTAGTTGCCTCATGCGACTCTGCCATACCATTTTCAAAGCTGACATGTGCTACAAATTTGCAATAAACCTAATATGACTCAAAATATTTGACATTTTCAGATTTTTGTTTGCAATCATTGAATTTTTTAAAATGGAGTTTCTCCTTGTGGGAACCGAAAAAATGGTCCCCACACCATCAAAATCCATTTAGTCCCCATAGTGTAATACATTTATCAGAGTTTCTCAAATCAGTCCTCGGGGAACCCCAGACGGTCCACGTTATTGCTCCACCCGAACTCCCAGCAAATTGGAGGGGAGCTGAAAACATGGACCGTCTGGGGATCCCAAGGACTGATTTGGGAAACACTGATATACATAACTCATACACGCACAAAACACACACTCCATGGCAAAAAATGGGTCAAACACAAATTGCATAACATTAAATTTTGGCCCATTTTTTTGCCCAAGTGTGTGCATGTGCATGTACAGTATGTGTGTATGTGTATAGCTGACCTTTTCTCCTTAACATCAAGATTTCGCTGGTATCATCCTGCTACATATTTTTAGCCCAGACTCTTGAATTATTTAGCTTGAAGGCATTTTTTTTTAAGGAGGATGGTTACACAACTTACGGTTTCATAAAAAACACACTGCACGGCATACTGTCCATCTCTCAGGAGGAAGGATTTTGCACCATGATTACCAATTGTGACAGCAGAGTCGAGATTGCCTGGGAAAAAGTGTAATACATTGAAAGGCACAAAAACTAAAATGAGCACACTGCCTCATATAATGCACATCTGGAAACCAGTCAGGCTGATGACAAGTGGACCCACCAAAGACTTCAAATAAGAAGGGTGCTCTATCTTTAAATTGGCTCCAGTGTTTCATTCCCTCAATGACCGCTGTCAGAATCCGCAGGGAATTGTCCGTCACTGGTTGCATCTGAGACTGTGCTGGTTTCTTTAGAGAATAATGAAACAAACACTGACTTCCAAGATAACAAGAAGAAATTATATATTAAGATATGATCTACAGATTCACGATCTATGACACAACTTTTATTACTCTTATGTGATCATCTGTGAACATGACACAATTAGGAAATAGTACAGCAATTTGCTTTTGTACCTGGCAATTAGAAGTAATTTTTGATTAAATATTTTATTGTTCACTTTGATGTTCTTTCACAATTTTCATACCACGTCAATCTTTCCCAATTCTGCATCAGGCTGAACTGTTCAAAACGCCACCCTCACCTACTCGGCTTCCTCAGAGTCTCAGAGTGTATGTGCAGTAACCACTGTGCAAGAGGGTGCACTTTTAAAAGCTACATAATATCGTGACATATTGTACAGTGTCATGATCCGCTCCGTACGATCCTCCCGTGTGCCACGGCCACCTCGTTAATTTGTGTTCCTGCCCCGATTGTGATCAATCGTAACAGTTACGATTCGTGAGGCAGGAAAGCAAGTAAGGAGGCACGAGTCCCAGGGTAGACGGGGAAACCGGGGTTTAATCGGGCAGACAGGCACGAACATCCATAACACCACACAATGACCGACGTAAGACTCAGGAAGACGTGGACTAATATACACAGGCAGATCAGGAAGTAACAGGACACAGGTGATCACAATCGGGGCAGGAACACAAGGTAACGAGGTGGGCGTGGCACACGGGAGGATCGTACGGAGCGGATCATGACATACAGGAGATCAAATGTCCATTTAAAACACTGAAGATCTGTCATTCTTGGCATACAGGAAAGGAGGTGCCTTTGAGATGCCCGGCGACTTAACCACACTGCTCCACCCCAAGGAAAACCAAGTTTAAGGAAAGGAAGCACAAGTCTGAGCTGCAAACCTGAAATATTCTAAGATATTTGTGCAACAAATTGATTAACGAGCACTCCCACATTACAGTACCTGAGGCCGGGGAGTGTTCCTATTGGGGAATATATTTGTGTGTTCCCCTTTAATTTGGCTGGAGTGAAGGGTGGATGTCGGTCTCCATTCTGAGTTCTGTTGCTGACTGTTAAGTGTAGTTGTGTGTGTTCCTGGGATTTGTGAACAAAGCTTCACTGGAACATTTAAGAGTTTGTTCGACTGCTGATCTGTCTGCAGACGCGAGTGTGAAAACTTCCATCTGCTCTCAACTGATCTACTGCTGGGAAAACTAGTAAGTTTAGTGCTTGATGGTCCACTGCAGTCCTGCAACGGAGCCAAGATCTGTTTTCCGACTTGTGACCTGAAATATGAAATATTTTCAATTATTTCACGCCATCTTTCCACCTTCTATATTACTTGTCAAGCCTGTCCCACAATTCTAAGGGCACAAGATAGCAGACAACCTGAATGAGATGCCAGTCATGGGACACACACTCACACACTCAAAATTCAATTTAGAGACACTAATTCACCTAACTAGAAGTTTTTGGAGTTTTGTGGAGTTTTAATTTACATTTTACTTCCAATAAACATGGCTACCTCTTTTATCTAGTGCACTATGGTCAGGTCAAGTCCAAAGTAAAAACAATGTAACCTGAACACAGTAGACTATTGTGACTACTATAAAAAATACATTTTATTAATTATTACAGGGGAGAGATAAATGTGATGCAGTTTCCAGCCTTCTATCTGTTTGAAAGAGCAGCCATTAAAGGTGGCGAAGTTCTTTAAATATCAGCTTCAGGAGGAAATCATATGGTGTTTTTTCATCTACTGTAGGTGAAGCTATAAATTTCCACAAAAGTTGTTTAAAAACTGTATGTTTGACTTTATTTGACATTTGTCTGAAACTCACCAAGATAAACTGTGAACTTACCCCATATCTACAGGCCAACCTGGATGTGGAATTGGTGCCAGACTTCTTACTGGAGGGATTTCAGGGGGTCTCTTCTTTGGAAATTCTTGCCTGATCCAATGACTCTTCTGTACAGCAGGTATGGTTGAGCCTGGTATGTGAACTGAATATCCAGTATTTCGTAAATCTAAAAAAACAGAATATCTCAGTATTTGAACTGTTAAACTCACTGTTACCTATATGTTAATTTTATTTTATCATAAAAAAAAAATACAAAACAATAGAACTGACACAAAAATATGCAAGACATTACTATTAAAAAAAAAAGTCATACCTGATGACAAAGCAAGGCTCTGACTATATGGAAATTCACTACTAAAAACAAATTCATTTTTGGCAGGGTTTGATGTCAGAGGTAATCTATTTCTTTTCTTTTGATTAAACAATGGCACTGGCAGACAACCTATGTGGGGTGAAACAATGAGACAACGAATACAGTATTTTGAAATATTAAATGTTTCATAAAAAGCATCTGACTGGATTTACCTGCAGCAATTCTCTCACTCAAATGATTTTCCATTCTCTCTCTGGGACACTTCTCATCAAAATAGTAACTAATCACAAAGATACAACACATGCAATGCTGTTATAGCGGTGAGGCTACAGTTTAACGCGCTTTCTAACAAACATGTGTTTCAGGGTGTCATCCTTACTGAACGAAAGGAGCCGCACACGTCTGGAGCACGTTCTGAAGGTAATCATTTGGTGTTGCAACTACGCCATCTAGTGGAAATTTTAAAACGTGGCAAGTGGGGTATATCGTCAAATAAAAGCGATTACACGTTGTTTGGACCCAACTAGCAAGTCATTTAATCGTACCTTTTCGATTCTGTTAAGTAAGAAAGCTTTCCGTCCTTGGGACAAACCTTACCACGTAAGGTAACCGTTTAAGGATAGTTCGATATATAAAACGTTATTTATATAAATAAGTCGTCTTTACTGTAGTGTTAGCAATGTAATGGTTGAATGTAATGACACAGTTAGCCACATTAAAGTGTTTTTCCATCGTATATGTGTTTGACAAAGACAGGCGCACAGAAGGAGAAACGACACGTCGACATTTATCGAAAGTTTAACTTCAGTACGAGCATATACTCACTTCTGTAACATACTCAGACGATAAAGTGTAAGTATATAACTGTATCGCTACAGCGTATTACGGTCTTTTACAGCACTTTAAGCGTTACCTCCGGTTATCTTTGTCGAAATGACGGTTCGTCATGCGACAGCGCGAGCGCGGGAAGCGAAAGCCTGAATAAACCCTCGCGCAAAGCTTTGCGTGCAATTGCACCCTCGTTTAGGGCTCTAAACTAAATTGCAAATAAGTCAAAATATTCAGGTGCCTTTTATTACTCCATATGTATGAATTACTGTTAAAGGAGTGTAAGATATGATTTTCGAGGGCACTGAACTGCCCTATATTTAATGTAGTCCCCCTACGTAAGTCTTAATGCTCGCTAAGCGCACTCGTAGGGAATCACTCCTGAACGGCTCGTTACCATTTACTGCTTTAATGCCATTGCATCTTCAGTAGTCGCCCCCACGACGCTTTTTAAAATATTTTTATTTTGCAGTTTATAAAATAATGATATAATTCTCTATATAAATATTTTCTGTCTCGTTTATTTACATCTTAGGTATAGGCATACGTCCATTAATCTTCTACCCACTTACCCTGGTCAGGTCACTGGGACTTATATAGCCTACATATATTATGTTCTTTATTTCCAGACCACAAAATCGTGTAGTATTGGCATGACTTTTAACCACGTCCCCACAAGGCATCATTTGAGTGAGCAACTTGTCATGAAAACAGTATATGTCAGGCCAGTGAGTTGTCAAGGTCAATAATTACGTTGGTTTTCTGTATATTATAATACATTTTTAGGTTTGTAAGGTTAACAAATTCCTCACCGTGTTAAAATGGTCATGGATATCCTATCCACAGCATTTATTTTAAAGCTTTTTCAATATAACCTGTTTTGTAGGAGTTATATGTGCACAACCAACTGCTTGGTAGTTTGTAAATCAAAATATACACAAAAACATCCCATCCTTTTTAAATATCCCACATTGTAATGATTGTGTGCCTTGTCTCAAGAACAAAATGTCTGAATCACTATTTCCACAGTTATTTTGTAACCAAATTGTGAGTAACTGAAAAAAGAATAAAATCGGTAGAACTAGGACATCAGTAAAGGCCATGATCAATTGGCTAGGTAGTGAGAGGCGCAGCCCTATTTACTGTATAAAACACGAAATGGTTTCAACTTACAGAAAAACTCATGACCGCAAATTTAAACTGAAAACAAATGGCTAGTTTTTCTAATATTTTTTTTTTTTAAATGTTCATTTGCAAGGAATAAATTGATGTCAAAATGTTAATTCAAATGAGAATTCCAAAGTAGATATATGCTCAAAATGTCAGTAAGTTAATAAGCCTTTGTTTTCTAGATGCTGTTAGACATGTTACACATCCTTTATGAAGAAAAGATGCTGCCTTATAGACATGCTACACATCCTTTATGAAGGAAAGATGCTGACTGTTAGACATATCATACATCCTTTATGAAGGATAGATGCTGTTAGACATGTTGCACATCCTTTACTAAGGAAAGATGCTGTTAGAATTGCTACAAATCCTTTTTGAAGAATAGATGCTGACTGCTAGACATGTTACACGTCCTTTATGAAGGGAAGATGCTGACTGTTAGACATATTATACATCCTGTGTGAAGGATAGATGCTGTTGCTGCTCATTCAACCACAAATGTTAAGACACAGGACACTGGTGGAATTGTGTTGCAACTCAGCCCAGACACCTAATTATGAAATCTTTTCAACACCATTTGACCCTCTGTTGTATTTTTTTCTTATTTTTAAAATGTTGTTACGTGTATGAACCTACTACTCATGTATGAACCTCCGGTCTTAAGCCATTCCCAAACATTCACACCGTGAATCTGTTCTAATATGGTTGATAGTACCAAGTTCAATACAACGCAGATTCATATTGGTATTTGCATGATTTTCAGTCAGAAAGAAAGGCACTAGGCCTAAGAAAACTACAACACGATACGGTGAGAAACACTACTATCCAAGTGAACAATGGTGATGTCTGATTTGTAAATGAAACATTCTTTTGAACCTGTTCTTTTCAGTGAGTCAGTCCAGGGTAGTAGCTAGACATTCCAAGCCCTCTGAGAAAATGTGACCTGCGTGTGCTGGCACTTTTAATCGCTCAGCTGAGTGGGGGGATTTTATGACTCCATAAATCGGTCAAACTGGTTTTCTAAAAAAAATCTTTTTCTAGATCCACACATTGCACAGGTGAAATCTAAAAATATTCACAAAATTATCATATAAAACACACAACAACCTCAATTCACTTATATTTGCTTTTCGGAAACTCTCTATATCCATGTTGCCTACATTTCCCCTCTGCGTACCATAATCCATTATATTTGTGCTGTGTGCATGCCCGGCTGTATCATGGCTGTGGCTCACTACTCCTGACTCTCAGCAATCGTCAAGTTAACGAGTTTGACATATTCGGTTGAAGTGTTTATTAGGCATTTCTAATGCATCTGATGTGATACAGTATGCTTTCAGATTCTCACACTCATGCAAGAAATCTTAAAGCAATTCGATATTGTTCCCTTGGAAAATAAGAATTAGCTACATCAAAAGAATTGGGGTAGTTTGCAAACCCTATAGACTATTTAGAAGGTAATATATCTCACTCCAGTCAGTTGGCAACCTTGTATTTATATTATAATTTTAAAAAAATTATTATTATTTCTTATTTAAAATGCATATAATTACATTATTGGCCACTGGTATCACTGTTTTTATTAAATTCGTCTTGTTTGCCGTAAGTAACTAAGCTTTGGAATTGCAGTCCTCTACCCATAATTTCCCCATTTGGTATATGTATTTTAGCACACGATTTTAGTGAATTGAGGGTATTGAGTTGTCTCTGCCTTGTGAAAAAGAAAAATTGTATGTGAATTATCTAATTTGCCAATCCTACTCCAAGAAAGTGGGTCCACATCATATTAATTTTACCTTTAAAGGACAGCAGATTTAATTAGATGGCTGTCTTCTATGAAGCTGTATCTTCAAGAGGTTTTAATGCAGATACCAGAGCATGGACATAGGGGGTCATAATACTAAGAAGCAAAGCAAGCAGAAATAATAAAAACAGTCTCCCTCTTAAAATTTGAGCTGAAGGTTCAAGCTGGTTTGAGCTGAAATGTTGCTGTCCACATACACGGGGCCAGGATGGTAAAGTTCGTTGAGACCCTCTGAGGGAAGCAGGAGCAGTTCTGCAGAAAGCTCACATCTCCTGAAGGTGGCAGCGTTGACATCTATCCCAAAGGTGATGGAGGTCTGTCTTCCATTGACTTTTCTCTCTTTCCTACTGGTTGTATCTAGAAATAGTTATCCACCAATCCGCTTGGCCCCAAATATAGAAACCACGAGGTATATTTCTTACCACCATGATTTTCACAATAATGCCAGTAAGTGCTTTAGTATATTTTTTCCAGTAACTTCCAGTGATAACTTCATGTTCATTTTTTTTACTGTTTTTCATGGTGCCTGCTCCAATAATAATGGTTTCTACACTGCTAATTTAGACATTGGGAAGTCCAAGGATTACTCTCTTAGAATTGTCTAGAATTTTGGGTGCTGGGACTTGTTTGGCCAATCATTACAGCAAACTCTCAAACTACTTAGAATTAAAGAACTACAGTGGGCTGCTAAAAAGGACTTGTGGTTGTTGTGGACACAGATTGGATAAGTGCGCCACTTGGACACAAGTCAGAGGCTGATCACCCCCAGCAAGATTGCCCAGGAGTGGGTATCTAATGATTAAAGACCTGAAACACCCTTGACTCTGGGTCCATCACTGAAGATATGTGTAAGTAGCAGTGGAAGGTTTATTCTAGAACTAATTTTCTCAAGTAATTTATATGTAACACTGACAGTTACTCACAAAATTTGGAAAAAAAGTGATCATACATAATTAAAATATACATTTACAAACAATTCCAGAAGCTCATTTAATTTATACTTTGTACATTCTTAAGAAAAATAATATAAAATATAGTGAATGATTTTCCCCAATGAATTGTTAATTTTGTTTGCCAAGCAAAGCTAGCCTTTGGCGGGGGCCTACATTCAAAGTTCAAAGGCCGATTTTATCACATGCATGATCACTCTATGTGAGGCATGCTGTTCCAACAAACAGCTAATTATGATGAATTGCGAGCTCACTGAAATTGCCCCTACAAGCTTATATTTTATGGCGTGTCTGAGATGCTTCAAAACAGATCAATAACAGTTATTGCATAAACTGTCAAACAATAGTATTTATGAACATCAGCTGAACTGCCATTAAAAGGATAGCACTTAAGCACACCTGTTTGTGTATAGAAAATTCAAGATTGGGATTGGGGTGGACACAGAAAAAGATGGATCTCCATTTGTGAATGAAGTTTATAGGAGGGCTATTCAAATCACAATTTTGCAGCCTTCCTTTACCTGTGATCCAGTTGTGAAGCCTCTGTGGCCAATCAGAGTCAGGAATTGTTACCTAATAATATTTATAATAATAATAATGACACTTTACTGATCCTTATGGGGATATTCTCTTTTTTCCTCCCATGTCTTGCTCTCCATGACACATGTAGGTGAGAATAAGCTTGGTAGTGAAGGGCTATTCTGGCCCAGCTTTAGGTCTTATGTGTAGATTTCAGCAAGGACAGCTGCTGACTTTAGGAGACCCAGTTCTGCCATCATGTCTATATTGAAATGGTGTAATAGCTAAGGAAAAAAGGGATGGATTGTTCTGTGTTTTTCTGATCTTTTGTGGTGTCCTCACTTGGAACCATTGGCTAGTTTAAATGTCCCTCCAGGGCCTCTGCTCCACACTGAGATGGTTTTTCCTGAATGTGAACATCTACATTTTTGAGTTGCCCCACCTTTATTCTTAAGCCTTATATTTCTTTAGTGTAAGACGTGCATCTTATACTATAATGGTAACTTGACTCATACCCCAAAGGCTACTAGGTTATACTGTATTGCAGCTAAAATTCCACACTGTCTTTGGGAAAGTTTCTGTAACCGTAAATACCCTAGCTAAGTGAATAAGGTAATGCAGCAGTCATGCTGTAGCTCTTGCCTCATACCATGGCATAGCATTGTGGCAGACTGTACATGCCCACAGCTTTCTCTTAAACACTTATTGCCATTGTTGCATTGTTAGGAGTCTGCTAAAGAGAACAGGGAGAAGATCTCAAACATTCTACAGATTTCCTAGAAATGTGCATTTGAGTATATTTTTCTCCAGAAGTTTCGAAACATGGTCAGTTTGCATTACTGGGAGGAAAACATAATCTAATTTGTACAGCCACCATTTTCAAATGCAAATATTAGATTCACATACCATCCACAGTGTCCCCTGCCCAATGGTCCCTGGAATAGGCTCCAGCGTGGCTGTGACCCTGTCCTCAAGTGATAGTCATGGAAAATGGAACAACAGAAATAATTTGTTATACTTGATATTTTTTTTGTATTGAGCAAATATATAATAGTTGAAAACATCAAGGTCAGAATGCTCCATAAATCAGAGACATGCCATGATTAAATATTCAGTTATCACTCTGAGGTGACTATGATATACTGTGAAGATTCATTTGAATGACTTATCAGCATTTCAAGAAAGGATATTCATGTGAAGAATATTCGGTTTAACCCTTATAATGATCCTGTAGAATTCAAGCTTAACAGCATATCTTTAGTTTGTGGGAGGAAAGTGGAGAACCCATAGGAAGCCTGTGGAGAACATACGAAGCACACATGTTAAACAGCAGTGCTACCCACTGAGCCAGCGTGGGGTAACACCAGCAAAACTAAATGAGAGGATCAGGTAGCTTAGACATACAAAGGTCTTATGTGATGATACATATGCAGGATTTATTGGATTGAAGGAGGTGAACATTTGTACTCTGAACCAATAACTGCTAGTAGGTGAGTATAACTCATACTGTATTTCTATATTGGAAGAATGCACAATCATAGAAAACACTGCAGAAGTTATACATACATCATTCTATTCAGGAATGAGGCAGGCAGACCTTCCCAAATATTGCTACCAAATTCGCTGTCCACCCCCTGCAGAGGGGAGCAGCATGTGGCTCAGTGGGCTAAGCCTGTGTACCATAATCACAAGGTCGCAGGTTCAAACCCAGCCTCAGCATGTC
>JAABNX020000119.1:16141138-16156284 GCA_015163995.2 Mormyrus lacerda
CGCGGACAGCTTGCTCTACAATGAGCAAGTTGTGGGAGGCGTAAAGAAGAATTTCCCCAATAAAGGAACTTCCCCACAGGGATCAATAAAAAAGTTGTGATTGTGTGATTGTGAGTCATGTACCCATATACAAATATCCCTGCCTAAATATCCGATTACAAAATGGATTGATTAACCCATGTAAAGTGAGATTACAATATTAGCGCTGCATTAAACTTACTGTCTTCTTACATGTTGGCCACAGCCCATTGACTCATGTAAGTAAAGAACTAACATCACAAACAGCATCTTGATCAAACACCGTACAAGCAGAACTATTCAATCAGCCAGGGTTCTCTCCACGTAAAGTAGTATCTGGGCGTTATAAAGTAGGGCATTGCAGATCGATACCTAAATGCTACTCACAAAGTATCAATTAGAAATGCTTGGTTTCTTCGAATGTGGTCGCAATGTTCTAAAACTTGAAATTCATTTGCGCACTTCTTGGGTTTACAACATACACAAGACCCTATGTGCTGCAAGAGTCCTAGCAGCTTACAACATTTATGTTAATGTTAAGGTTTTAAAAGGATCATCTTAAATTTTACGTGTATTAGTCTATCTGAAAGTGTACAGGTTAATTTTACTGCACCTTGGTGGGTAATGGGTTTTACTTAATGACTCATCAAAAGTAATACGTTTCACTATCATTTTTATTTTAACGTTTAAAAATGGTTTTAAAATGTCGTTATCGATAATACTTGTTCATAAAATACTTGTATCTGTACTTAATTAAAATGACAGTGATGTATCGTTTACTTCGCTTGCACGTCGTTTTGGACAACACACTCTGCAAAGGCAGTACAAAGAAATGTGCAATGTTACAGCGCTGCCCACCCTCGCTTCTTCACCGACAACACCCCAACCAGTGAAGTGAACAATCCGGAACTGACGTCAATTCACGAGGACGAATGACGTGGCAAAAATCAAAGGACAAATCACAAATAAAATAGTTCCTAAACGCTTTTGTTTTTCATCTTTATTTGCAAAGTATTATTATAATACGTCTCCATATATTTCTGTCATTTCTTCACTTGTTTGCTACAGAGTCACATTTGAGCACAAGATGCGCTTACCGATAAGATTTGTGTGAGGCACGATTTTCGTTTGACGTTCAGTATCCTTCCGCCTAACGGAGGCCCTGGCCGTTTCCGGATTGCTTCTCTCCTGACCTGTTTCCGCCGCCATTGCGGGTTTCTGGAGTTCGGCGCTGCGGCCGGTCGCCGTCTTCTTGGGGCAGAGCACAAGTGAACATCTCGGGGGTGAACATTGTAGTAGGCATATTGTTATTTGATTTAGAAGTAGTGTAGTCGTATACTTATCTTAAGCTTTTTCTTTTTTATTAGCTATCCCAGTATCAAGTGAAGAAGCTGTAGCGTTAGTTGGCTAAGCTAGCTCAGAGATAGGCATTTCGGGAGTGAGAGAAGAGTGACCGCCATGGCTCAGATCCTGCCCATCCGCTTCCAGGAGCACCTGCAGGTACGCAGTAGGAATGGGGATAAAAAATCGAAAGCTAAGCCAGGAAGCCACGGCAAAATGAAAATGCGAGAAGCTCGTCTGCTAGCTGGCTCCGTTCATCAAACCGGTTTGCGCGTCACACATACCCAGCTAGTTGGTTACGTGACCCCCAGGGCTCGCGCAATAAACTCGTCTTCTAGGTTTTCTAGTTGTTTGTACCTGCAGTTCGAGCCAAACTGAGACGTTACTGGCGGCAGGGCCGTGTTTCTATCCTGCCGAGTTGTGGATTAGTTGTGTAAACGTCGCGGCGATGGACGGCTTAACGTGATTTGATGGACAGAGGGATCGGTCCTATGCTTGTCACTGTCACGCCAGTAAAGACGGGGACTGACCCACCCGAGGAGATTGGCGACCGCCTGCCGAGGCCTTCGACACTGCGCGGATAGATTGGCCGATGGCATTTGGCAGGTGCAGTCGAAATCAGCTCGGATAGAAGAATTAAAGTTTATTTACTAAATGCACAACAACACAGCAAACAACGGTAGAATCTAGCAATGAAATGAGTTGAGATCTTTGTTAGGTTTATGCTTAACTAGCGTTTGAGTGAATAGAGTAAGCGGACGTGAAACCACCTGGCCGCCTGTCGTGCTGAAAACGAGTCTTTGAGCCTCCCCTTAATTTATGCAAATGGTTGGAAAAGGAAGCTCGATTTAAATTATGCCTTCATGGACAATATTCCAACATTTCCAAAGTACTAATTACTGTTTCAAGATATAGTATGAGAAACGTTTAGCAGAAATTTGCTTCAATAGTCCTTAGCCTAGTATGGCGTCACGTGGTCAGTGCACGTTAAAATGCTAGTTTTTACCTAGTTTCATTGCTGTCAGGTACTTCAGTAGATACGATAACTAATTAAATCTACTTTTTGATTGAAATTACCTCTTCGCAAAAGACGATTGTGTTATAGGAAGCGGTTTTTGTATTTAAGCATACAATCGCTTGGTTTCAGGTTTTACATTGGAAATAAACTACAGAGTAACTCTGTCGACAGGCATATGGAGTGTGTGAGGAAAGTGTACTTCAGGTACAGAGCCCAAAGCCGCACCTCATGACGTCATAACTTATTGCGCTGCACTTCAAAGAAGGAAGAAGTGTCCATATTGCTCAACTTGCCTGGATGGTGTCAAAACTGTTTCACTGAACAGGAGGGAAAGAATAAACAAAGTTTGGGATTAGCAGTAAGATTTAGTCACCTGTGAAGTGTATGCATGTCTGCTTTGAGTTTGAGGCCTTTCCAGAGAAATGCATGATATGGGGGGTTTCAGTGAATTACATGGAAGTGACATTTGTCTGCATTTGAATACGGGCTATCTATAGCGCACACACACATTCTGCATTTGAATACAGACTATGTTCCAGTTGTCTGTTCTTCTGTTACTCAGTCATTTACCCTCTTACCAGGCTGTTGTTTTGACCTGACTGCACTGAACACACAATGGGATACCCAAGTGCTGCACTGGCTCTGTTTTCAGCCAACGTTCATTACAGTAGAAAGTTTGTCAGAAGCTGGCAGGCCTCGATACCCGAGATGTGATATTGATGGTTTATGGAATATTTCTGTGCTCTTGAAATAAAACTGAGTAGTCTGTCACCAGGGATTGTCGCAGGGTATTAAGTGAAATGTACAAAGCTTATATAGATATGGGTACCAAACAATGTGTATAAACATGATACAATAAAACAGAGATTTCAGCAAGATTGAGATTTGAATGTAAGTTGTATGATTAGCAATAGCTGATAACTGAGTTGTGCTGAAATACATGTCTGGCTTCTTTTGAGGAAGTATGCTTGGTGTGGGTCTTCATTTTCAGTGATTTATGGATGTTTTAATTGGTGGCATAGAAACATAGAGCAGTATTTAACCAGAGGAGGGATTCTGTTTCTGTACAGTGGTTCGCTCTTTATGGCTGCAGTATATATACAATGCAGGAAGGTTTTAATAATTTACGTGGAGCATGTTGTGTTCCTGTAGACTAAAGATGAGTGTAAGGTCTTTCTATGTTCTCACCTGTGTGAGACATTTTTTGAATGTAGTATTATGCTAGACCTTTCAGCATATTTTAAAGGGCATGGCCATTCAAATGAGGCATCGTTAAAAACTGTTTCTTTTCCTTTTCTTAAAGAGGATATCTCACCCTCCAAGAGGAATGAGTTAATCAGTTTCACTTCTGTGCTCATGTTCAATAGTAATCATTATCGCTGATATTCTTGTTGACCTTGAAAATAGGCTGTCAAAAGAAACTGATCTGTTTTCAAGGACAGTAAGGCTGGTGGCTAACACACTATATATCATAATTAATCTTCAACTTTTTCTACTGGGCATGTAGCTTTATTTCATTTGTAGACTCAGGTGTTTGGTGTGTCTCTGTGCCTTTAGAAAGTGTGTTCTGATAGGCCAAGTGGCCTGTGTAAAACGCAGTGTGTTGGAATCCTGTGCTCCTAGCTGGTGTTTAATTGCAGATGTGGGTCATGTTCTGCTGCAGTAGTAAAGGCATCCTGGGCCCCTGACCTACAATTTTGATAGGGGTGGCTATGGACGGTGCATCTAAACCACTCCTAAGTTTTGGGCTGCTCGCTGATTCCTAGCATGTACTCTTCTACTTCGCAGGGGAGTGTTAGGTTTGGTCTGATGATTTTAACAACACTATCCTGCCCTTCTTTGCTATATTTTCAGTTATTCATGTAATTCTTTTTCATTACTTGGTTGAACAAGTGTGTTGTGCAGGAAACAGAATGTTTTATTTGTTTATAGGGAGGCAAATGTGTTTCCTGCCAAGTGTCCTTGGCATGCGAAGGTCATCGTGAGCAACGGATACCCCAGGGGAGACTTGCAGTATTGCTTCACGTGTACTGTAGTCTACCTTCTGTTACACCACAGGCAGGATTTATTCAAACATAAAGCAGTGCATTTTAAACATTGCTTCGCTTGACCTTTGAACCCAGATGAGGGTAGTACCAATTTATTTGGCTTGTCTGTTATTTTCCTTTTAAATATTTCTGTGAAAACTGCCACAGTGACTGTAAAATTATTATTGTTTCAGCACCGATGTGGGTTTGGCATCATGGGTCACACGCTGTGCAGTCGTCCTGCTGCCCTGTATAATTGTCATTTCATTGACTTCCTGCAATTAGTTTCTCAGTGGTGTGCTGCTGTTGGATGAAGAACACGTGAAGTGGCGGTAGGGTGTCACAGGCTGTGCACGTCACGTGGCCTGCACGTCACATTGACCGTGCATGGCCCTTTCCATGGGGCTGGTTCGTGAATTTCCCTGCCCCCTGGTGTTGCCTGCTTCTGAGCCTCTGTTGCTGATCAAGTTGCTCAAGCCCACTGACCCCACTTAAGAACTCCTCAAGCTTTTTATGTGGAAATGGGTCTGTGTCCAAGTAGCATAGTTATAGTGGCACTACAGTGCCTTGGGATTGCCCGTCCTCCTGGTTATGATGGTATCTGTCATAAGCTACTAGCACCCCCTTTCCCATTCTGCTGTGTGAGGCCAAATCCTATGCCGAATGGTAGCAAATGGACGTTTTAGCTTATATACGGCATTTGCTTTGTTTGTGTGGTGAAATGTTTTCAGATTTTTACTGGCATAATGGGTCACCCAGTCTGGCTCCCTAAAATAGAAACATTATATGCATAAAGAAATTTAAATAGGGCTTCAATGGTGTAGTGTATTGAAATGTCAGTCTGAATGGCTGAATAGGCTTTCTGTTTTTATGGAGGATATGTCCTGGTTTTGTTTTGGTGTTCTTCAGTCAGTATCATTTGTGCATACGAGGGCCCTGTTTTAGTGTGGTGGTTAGGCTTTTATGAAGTGTGTTTTAACAGCCCTCTCACCAGTAATGGTGATAATTAAAAAATCAGCCAAGTGATTGGTAGCTGTTGAAGGAGTTAATGGAGATCTCATGTTAATGCTTCACTGGAAAGCTGTCTGGGCCTTGAACCCTGAACTGGCAACTAGATTCCTGTGTCTTTGGTTACAGGGATTAAATTTGCTGTGTCCTGCTCAGATATGTACAATAACTGCCACACAGGTTGCAAGGGAGAAATTCTTAGAACGTGTTTTACAGGGACGGCAACTCCAGCAACCTGCTTCCTTTCTTTAGGACCCATCTCTCCATCACCTTTTCAGCAGCCGCTGGTCACATGCAGTCATGTGGTCTCCGCGAGCTTGCGCGAGAGTGTTGTTTTAAACCGCCGAGACAATGGCCGGCTTCCTGTTGGGAGCCGCTGCATTCTCAGCGATTTTTACATCCTTCCTTGCACTTTGAACCCAGCTGCATGCATCATTCTTTTTATTATTTTTTTTTTCTTTTGCTGGCAGATTGAGAGGAACAGAGTGAACCCCAGGACCCCTGGGCCCCTCTCTGCTGAGCTGTGGGTGCTTCAGCATGAGCAGTCACTTTGCTGCTGAACAGCTCCTCCATTTGGGGGAATTGGTCCTTCCAAACAGGGGCACTCCATGTGAGAGCCTCGAGCAGTAGAAGTAATCAGCAGGTGTTTGTACACTATCATCTACATGATCTTGCCCCCATTTTCATGTTTGCTTTGGATTTTTCTTACTAAACTGTGTATTTCCCATATGAAATAAGCCTGTAACTGCCGATAGTGGAGTTTCTAAGAGAAAATGAAACATTTTCTATAAGTTAACTGTATGCTGGCTTAGTTTTCTTCTTGGTGAATTGATTTCCTTTGAAAAGTGTCCACGCAGCATAGCCTTTGTCATGAGCATGAGCCCAGATGAGGTTAACCTTTACTCAGGAAGGTGGCCCCTGATTTTTTTTTTATTTTGTTTTATTTTCTCTCATCCCCATCATCCCACTGGCCAGCTCTCACTGCCTGGTTGTGGTGTTACTCTGCTCTAATAATGCCTTTCACGATGTTGCTAAAGGTTCCTCCATTAGTCACGTGACAGTTTGGCTATGTGTCAGCAGCAGCCTTGACTTTTTGTGCTGGTTCTGCAGAAGGTTCAAAATGTAACAGTCCTAAGACTAAACTAATGATAGATTGGATCTGGCTGAAGTGTCACTTGCTGTTGGTCTCATGTTTTTATTATGTTTTTAACTCAAACTGGAAGTGCTTTACATGTCTTTTGAAAGAAGCAAGTAATATTGAATCTTTGGTGTAGACTGTTGTGAAATTACTAATGCAGCCAGATGCAGAATTTGATGGATTCAAACCTAATTTGACTTAAGATTATAAAGCATTTAAAATGTTTGTTTCATGAATATTTTACCTTCCTTTCCCTGTTTTGAGACATTGCATCTTTGATTCTTGGTTTATTGGTTCCTGTCTCAAGCCTTTATTTGTCTGAGTTTAATGATGGTAAAAAGATTTCCTCCATATGGATTGAGACATTTTGATAGAAAATGCATTAGATGTGTTTGAGCCCCTGAAGTGTAACCAATCAAATGGGACACCTATTTGAACAAAATAGTTTATAGAACCCTGTGCTGCTCCCCTCAAAATAACTGACCACACAGGATGACAGTGGAAATTCAGCAGGCTCTTCTGAGACCGTAGATATTGTAATTGTGAAGCATCTTCCTCTGTCATTAGGGGCTGTAATATTTAATCATTGCTTTGTTTGGCAAAACTAATGAACACCACAGGGAAGAACAAGACCAAGGTTAATGCCCCCCCCCCCTGAACGCAGCTGGTCCTGATGTGTGAATCATACCTGCCCCTCAGCCAGTAGTATTGATGATGTCGCACCACCTTACCCTCATTAGTGAATATTACCTTAGCTCGTTGGAGAATTCCCCTCAGCAAATGGCAGCCAGGTCAGGGAGTCCCTCTGGCCAATGAAAGAAGCTGAAACTGCTGTGACCTTGCATCTGACATCACAGCTTTGTTAGCCTGCTAGACATTGTTAGCTGTTCCTTTACCTGTTTCAAAATACTGATGAGCAAACTCCTTTGCACTTGCTCAGAACTGCAGTGTGGCTGCCTGTTTTATCTGTGACATGCAGAGTCTGAAGATAGAATGATGATAAAAAGCATTTGCAGGGACTCGTGTGAATCAGGGTTGGGCCTGGGAGTGTCTGTGCACCCCATTGATTGCTGGTAGGGGTTTGCGCTTCTGTTAAGTCCTTCCTGGAAATGTGGCTTGCATTGGCTGATTAGAGCATTGGGTGAGGCCTGTTTTTAGCTAGCGGAGACATGCTGAGCCCAGAAAGACTCCCACTGTGTGACTGGAATGCACCAGCATTCTGGAATTGTGGGTGTTGAAGTGATGTCATGGTAGAATTTATTTTGCCACATATCCGTGGATATCCAGTGTAAAAGAACTCAGAAGATAGATATGTAAGCATTCTGTTGGGCTCCTTCAGGTGTAATTGTGTAGAATAAATGGCTCTCGTGCCTTGCTAAAGGTCTGTATACACTACTGTAGCTGTATCTCAGCTCTCCATTACTTTATCTAGCAATAATGCTTGGATGTTGAAGGGGAAGTGCCAGATCCATGCTGTTCCCCTTCCTGAACTATGGCTAGTATGCTTTGTAAAAGTGTGCCGTCTTTGACCCCCTGTCAGTGAGATCAGTCCTTTTTCTGGACATATCACTCATGCCCACCACAAACCCAGGTTACTAGATCCCCACACCTCCCTCTGTTGTAAGCTTTTCCAGGAACTGGTTTTGTTTTGAATGACTTGAGTTCACATTACTTGAGTTCACACTTCCTGTTTTTTGCTACATCGTGTAGCACGCTTTGCTAAGCAATTTTACCCCCTCCTCCTCCATGCTACGTTCTCCCAAACCTGGACTGAATGAGGAAATGGAAGTATGTCACCTGTGATTTATAGGGTGTTGCAATTTGAAGCAGATGAAATGCCTTACCCTGCCCGGAAGTGACTTTTTTTTTTAAATTGGCTGAAGTGACACCCATCTCACTCCTTTTGGGCTTGAGTTTTGATAGGAGACATATTAGGAAACTCCACCCCAGTGGGCTGGGTGGCCCCTTGGGATAAATGGGTCATTCTGAAAGGTGTCAGGCTTGGCCCCATGATATACTGGACATCCCCTAGAGCAGTGTTTCTTAACCCAGTCCTTGGGGACACCCAGACAGTGCATATTTTTGCTCCATCCCTTCTCACTGCAGACTTGTAGCAGGTATCCAGTGTTTTTGATTGCTTGGCTCAGATGTGCTGGTAGCTGGGAGGAAATTGGGGCATTGTGATTCATAGCTCATTTTCGCATTTATAAAAACTCAGCATCCCCCTCCAGCGGTGTCCCTCCTGCATTGTTTGGAAGCCCCTTATCCTTATAGCGTCGATCTGCTTTGTTTTTTTCCCATAGCTCCAAAACTTGGGGATAAATCCAGCCAACATTGGCTTCAGCACCCTGACCATGGAGTCTGACAAGTTCATCTGCGTCCGGGAGAAGGTCGGCGAACAGGCGCAGGTGGTGATCATTGACTTGAACGATGTGAACAATCCCATTCGCCGGCCCATCTCTGCGGACAGCGCCATCATGAATCCCGCCAGCAAGGTCATCGCTCTAAAAGGTCGGTGCCTGTCGGTATCCCCTGAGCTTCAGTGCAAGACTGTTTCATTATCCTCACATATAACACTGTAGGAGTCTGCCTCTGTTTTTTTAGATTGTGCTGTGCACTTCTTAATTTTTCTTAGGTTTTGTTTGTAAAACACAACCTGGCCTAACATCTTCCACTGTGTAAGTCAGAAGAGCATCACATTGCTAGATTGTGACGACTAGAATCTTCTGAGCTCACATATAGAAATGTTGCTTTTTGTTTTACATTAGTCTGTGCCTGCCTTTTTGAAATATTAGCAGTAAAAGGTGTTGTAATTTGTTCCTGCTGTCATAATTGCTTTCTCTTTTTGTTTGTTCATTTTTTTCTTTATGGCTTTCTTATGTGTATGCAGATGGTGAGTTAAAATTTGTATGTTTTTGTGGAAGTCACAATCCTGTTTAAGCCAACCTTTTGATTCATGTTTAATGTGCACTAATTAGATATTGTCTAATGAGTTCGCATTAAACAGCTTTATTTCTTTTGATCTGTTGAAATTATGTATTTCTTTGTGGTTTATATTTTCAGAATCCTCCTGAAGTAGCCAGTTTCTAGTATAACTGAGTTCTCAGCCCGTGTCAGAGTATATTAAAGGGTCTGATCAAGTATTTAGGATTTATTTATAAATAGAAAATTTATTTACATTCACAGATGTGTGTTGTCATTAAAAGTGTTTCTAGCCTCTTTGACTTACTGGCTTTAGGTTGATAAGTGCAGCTTGTGATTAAGTTAGGGAGGGAAACTGAGTCTTTTTGGGTACTAAACTCAGTGTCTGTGTTTTATACATTTTAACTATTCAGCAGATGCTTTTATTCTTTTTGAGAAAGCAAGGTCAGAGAATCTCTAGAGCTATTGGGCATTAAGGCCCTTGTTCTAGAGCCCAATGGTAAAATCACTCCTCCAACCCTGGCAATCTCCCTATCACAGGCACAGTGTCCTAACCCGCTGAGCCATGCATCTCCCCACTTGCATTAATAGTTTCAGCTTGATGCACACTACTCTTGGAAAGTGGTTCACTGACACCAGTGATCCATATTCCTTATGGACTTTAGCAGCGTACTGTCCAGCACTACCCAAGGATATGCTGCTGTGACTCTGGGTCGGCTTTAGATGTGGCTGATTTATGGCCCTGGTAATGGGGGCAGCTCCGTTTTTTTTTTTTTTCCTGTGCAGTTTGAGGCTATTGCAAAGTGCAGAAGCTTTTTCTAGAACTTTGTGCCCACTGCCACTTGCCTTGCCGCTGGAGGTGGCACTGACTTCCCATTCATCCCATCATCTGTTGATTTTTCCATCATGCCTTCTCCAGTACAGGGAGAAAATTTCTTGATGTTCAAAATGCACACAAAATTATTTCGTAAATGAAGTCAGACCCATTAAATTAAGCAATCCACTTTTTGTTGTAGAACACGTGTATTCAGAGTTAATGCAAACCAAATTCAAACCTGTTCCTTTGAAAACCTGCATGGAGCTGGCCTATGTGGAGACTCAATGGGTTTGAACTTTTTCTCTAGTGTGAACGCTGGCATAACACACGATTTGGTGATTGAATGTTGTCAGCAGAGATTTGTCACTTGTCTTTTGGACACTCGATTCTTATGAGCCATTATGGTCTGTGTAAGGTGGGGGGTGGATTTGTCTGAGGCATGTTGCTGAGGACAGCGGCTTTTTGGATACCCAGATTTTAGGAATGTGTTGTTGTGTTGTCTTAATCATCCATTGGGTGTGCTTGATTATGCATAGGCGAATAGATGGGGGCAGTTTTTGCAGGTGGGTGTCTTGCATTCATTGTCCATGCACGACAGAAGCTGGGTTATTATACTATTGCCCTGCATATCTATGATCAAAACTTCACTTTGTTGGAATTTCTATTTTGGATGTGTAATTCTTTTGGCTTGATTTGGCTAAATCTGGCAGATTGTGATTGGTGTGTGCTGCTTGCCTCCTGCTATATGATTTGATGATCTGTCATCAGTGCTTGAATTAACGTCATCTAAGAATGGAGTGGCCCTTACGATTTCCAGTTTCCATCCCTGTGACGGTCATGTGTCAGTACCTTTTTTTTTCCTTATCTGCATTCAGATGCCAGTGTCCCACCCCCTTCCCCTATCCCTTCCCCAACAGTCCATATTCAGTCGGTGTGACTCCTTAAGCACATACACATGTCCCATGACATGAAAGGCTGGTTTGAATACTAGTTTCGGTCAGTCCACTGCGCTAAATGTACACGATGATGGCGCCCATCGCATGAAGGTGCCGCTCTCATTGCTCTGCAATCAGAGCTTTTTGCATGCTGAGCATTCCGTGTGCATAATCCTAAATCTTAAATTTTTAACGCAGATCTTTGTCAGGGTGCTTGCTGACAAAAGATGGATTTATACAGTATTTTCATTCGCCTATAGAAGTTTCACTAACTCTAATGCCAAATAAATTTCACTTCTAAAACCATGGACGAAGGTACAATTTACTCCTACAGCCTACAAAAATTGATGCCCTGACCCATAGGGGTGACTAGCAGACCTGTTGCAGGTATTAGTGTGTTGGGTTTCATATTCCTGAAAATTTGTTGTCACTGTTAGTGTCGACATAGTTGAGATTTCCTCTCTGTCCTTAGGTTTCCTGACCCTTTGACCCCTTCATATCTACCTGAATGCAGATGTTCAGTTTAGTGATTGTTCCTGTTTCCTGTGCTCACCCTTTCTTTTGTATAGCTACTGTGTAATCAGTCATGGTGTGCTGCCTGATGCACTTAAACCCATGACTCTTGATATCTCTGCCTTGATTCTGCCTGTTCGGCTGTATTCCATCATTCCCATATTGCCATAACGACGCTCACCTGTTGTTTCCAGCGGCAAAAACCCTGCAGATCTTCAACATTGAGATGAAGAGCAAGATGAAAGCCCACACCATGACAGATGACGTCACCTTCTGGAAGTGGATCTCGCTGAACACGGTGGCGCTGGTGACGGACAACGCTGTGTACCACTGGAGCATGGAGGGAGACTCCCAGCCCATCAAAGTGTTTGACCGTCACTCCAGTCTGGCTGGCTGTCAGATAATCAACTACCGCACTGACGCCAAGCAGAAATGGTTGCTTCTCATTGGTATTTCTGCACAGGTATTTGGGCTGGAGATTAATCGTTATGCATGTAATATATTATGATTAAAAGGTGTTTGTATGTTTGTACCGAATTTCTGTTAATTCCGATTTCCTGGTTTCCTGGTTTACCTGGCATGAAGTTAACTTCAGCTGTTCACTACCAAGTGTTTTGAGTTACATGGCTACAAACGCTGCCATCTTTCTCCTCAGCAAAACCGCGTGGTCGGTGCCATGCAGCTCTACTCTGTGGACCGTAAGGTGTCCCAGCCCATCGAGGGCCATGCGGCAGGCTTTGCCCAGTTCAAAATGGAAGGAAACGCTGAGGAGTCCACCCTCTTCTGCTTCGCCGTCCGTGGTCAGGCTGGCGGGAAGGTGGGCTGATGGCTGCTTCTGCTTTCGGGCTGGTTCGCTTTGCGGTCACACTGATTCACATCCTCTTGCTTTAGTTGCACATAATCGAAGTGGGGACTCCGCCCACCGGGAACCAGCCCTTTCCTAAGAAAGCCGTAGACGTCTTCTTCCCGCCCGAGGCCCAGAACGACTTTCCCGTCGCCATGCAGGTACAGCCACCCTAGGGAAATTGCTGTGCTTCAGGTTTTGGGCTGTGTGGTCAGTCTGCAGGCTGGTGACCTGGAATATGTTTGTGCAGTAGCACATAGCTTGTGCTGGGGATCTGTGCCCCTGTCTGGTAGGTTGTGGGTTTGAAACCTGTGGTTGGCAGAGTAACCATGTCAACATCTCATTCTTGAGCAAGGCCTTTAACCCCTACTATCTCAGAGTCTTTATATCCTGGCTCTCACCCCAAGATTTTTAGTTTAAAAAATAAGTCTTTAATATGTATACATTTTCCTCCAGGTTTTTTTTTTACTGTTAAATCTAGATTTATCATTTTTATTGGGTCTCCATAGCAACTCTCAAACATTCTGGTAACCCAGCCATTGTTAAAAATACTTGGGCCTCTCGATACAGATTAGCTCCAAGCAAGATGTCGTGTTCCTCATCACCAAGTATGGCTATATCCACCTGTACGACCTGGAGACGGGCACCTGCATCTACATGAACCGTATCAGCGGCGAGACCATCTTCGTTACTGCCCCCCATGAGGCCACCGCCGGCATCATCGGCGTCAACAGGAAGGGACAGGTACATGCCACCCCCCCATCCTCCCCAACGTCCCGGTGAAGACGCTACTCCAAGCTTTGAGTTTGTTTACTTAAAAATAATAATAATAAAATACAAAAATAGGCTTCTTTATTTTGCTCTTAGAAAACAAGTTACACGCTGTAAAGTATAATTATAATTAATTATTTAAGTACTTGTATCACTTAATATTTTATAACCCTTGAACACACAACTGAATAATTTATACAAATTTAAAATCATTAGATGGTAGTCTGTTATGTGCACATGCATATGTAATGCCTGCATTTTACGACGGCTAAAGCTGTCGCCTGTAGTGTGTGGCGGTCAGTGGACAGGATCTCCACACTTGTGAACTGCCGTCAGCCATCAGCCAAATGAATTTCCATTACTTAAGAGGTGGGTGGGACCTAAAACCAGCTTAGACTAGTGTCCTTCGCCTGTGTGGTTTGGCTTAGAGGGATGTACAGCTGTCAATGCTGACCGCAGGAAAGGTTTGTAGACCTAACCTGGGGGGAGGGGGTTTGACCTAGTGCTACTGTACCTGTTTCGTCTTTCTCCTTGTGGTGGGGTGGGGGAGTGGCTTTGGCACGTTTATCGTTGATGCCCTGCTCTTGTCTGTTTGGGCCTGCTGTGCTTCACAGAAGCAGATCAGCGTAGTCATGAGCCTGGAGCCTAGTCAGCCCTGAGGGCGGAATGCGCCACGAGCTGGTCACCGGGGGGGTGAAGTGCTAATTTGATATTTTAGATACGTCTTATTAAAGGTTTTTATGTCTGGTTTAAAAAGTTAAAGAAAAAGAATCCGTTGCTTCACATCTATGAAGAGATTCTGTGATTCTGTGGGAACAATGAAGTGATGTGGCAACACAGAAGTGTCTGGTTCCTCAGCAGTCTGCTGAGGCCTCCTATTGGCCGCCACCTCACCTGCGCAGGCTACTTGCAATAGCTTATAAATAAATTTATGCCAAAGCCAGGTAGCCATGAAATATTGAGAGGAGTGGAAAACCAATCTTTGGGGGCGGGAGGGGATAGGGGGTTAAAGTCTGACCCTGATCCCCTGATGATGTCATGGATGACACTGGGATGCCTCCATGTTTTTATTTGAAGCCTCACATAGTGATCTGTGCCTTGATTCATGTTCTCAGCCCCCTTGTCCCCCCCCCCCCATGGGTCAGACCTGCTCTCACTCAGCAGCTGTCTAGCTCGCTTATGCCTGTACTTTGCTGTGTGGAACCGAGGAGGGTTCTAGCAAGCTGCATTCGCTCTTGGCATCCGGGGTTCGCTAAGTGACCTTGAGATGGCGCAGCCCTGAAATCTTTGCCGCAGTGCCTGTCTCTATCATCTCTCTGTGACTTTGCCGTTTAGCTTGTCCATGGTGTCTGAATGTGTTACCGGGTGTGGTTGGACGGTCACTCTGTATGACCAAATCTCCCATCACCAGATCGGTGGCCTCTGTGACTTTTTTTCCCTGTGTGCCTGATATTTCTTTTTTAATTTAGTGACTATCATCAGAATAGATGATCAGGTAGCTGATTCTCTGGTTAGTTTTTTGTGTGGCAGAATGCCGTCAGTATGACCTTTATTTTCAGATGTTGCCTCTCATTAGCTGAAGCCTTTTCTTGGCCCCCTCCTGTTTGGCTGACCCGCTGGGTGTTACGTAGGGCGCTTTTCCACCGCACAAAGTACGGTACTTTCGGTACTTTTCCATTGACTTCCGGTCAAGTACCAGTACTGAAATTTTGAGTATCAAAAGTGCCAAACCAGTTGGGGTACTTCTTTGGTACTTTGGGGTGGGACTTGCAAACGTATTTGCTGTCGATTGGT
>JAABNX020000119.1:16156384-16174868 GCA_015163995.2 Mormyrus lacerda
CACCGCACAAAGTACGGTACTTTCGCTTTTCCATTGACTTCCGGTCGAGTACCAGTACCGAAATTTCGAGTACCAAATGTGCAAACCAGTTGGGGTACTACTTTGGTACTTTGGGGTGGGACGTATTTGCTGTTGATTGGTTATGCAAATAGCCTGCCGCAGAAACGCAAAATACAACCGCAATCTTTTGAAACACACAGCGAACAGCGAGACGTGAAATAAAAACCAGTAGAAACAAAAATATAAAAAAAAGTGAAATGGAAGGATGGACAAACGAGGAAACACAGGCTTTAGTCGCCATATGGTCGGATGATCCAGCGAGATTTGGATGACACAACTCGAAATAAAAAAGTTTTTGCCGTCCTGGCAATTCAGTTTCTCTGTGTTTCCTCTGTCGCGCGCTGACTTGTGCATAGTTTCGTTGCTGTTTGTCTTTTTACAAAGCTCATGAGTTAATCAAAATCATATATTTTAAAACATCACATGCCTCTTTGATGTTTCTTGTTTTTACGGATAATAAATGAAATTATTTAATTCGCTGGATTGAGAGATTTCTTTATGAGAACGGTATAGAATTGCTTAAGACTATATTATACATAACGATCTACTGTATTCACATGTAATAATGTACCCGAGTAATTGTCAGATATCTCACATACATCTTTGCCTAAATATTAGGAGAAACATTGTTTCCTGAAATCCAGGATATTTGGTTCGCACCTGTTAAAACAGGTTTACAGCAACTCTGGGCTTCGGTACTAATAACAATACTGTATTCACATGTAATAATGTACCTGAGGGATTTGTCAGACATTTCACATACCTCTTTGCTTTAATATTAGGGGAAACATTTATTTCCTGATAGACAGGAGAAACAGGGAAACTGAATTGCCCGGAACACTGTAAAACCAAGCTGCTTGAAAATCAAAAAACATAATTAATTTATTTGCTTTAAAAAGACTGAATTAGCAGTAAGCTTATTCTTATACTGCTTTGATCGGCTTAGCCAAAGTAATATTGAATATTACTGAATCTTATACTGTGATAAAAGTTGACATAACAATAAACCGCATTTTCCAGCCTAAACTGTTAGTTTAAATTTTGGGCAGTTTTTTTTTTTTTTTTAAATAAAAAGAAAATATGATTTAAACTGCGCTTTGTGACGATGCAGGTCAGGGGCGGTCACTGATGATGTCATTTGGTGCCGGTACCTTTTTTTTATGCCAGTGGAAAACTAACACGAATGAAGTACCGTACTTTCGGTACTTTATGGAGGTACCGATAGTGCCAAAGGTACTTAGTGGCCCTGGCCTAAGCAAAGCTTGTCTGGCTGTTTGAAATGGAGAAGCACTTGTTGACTTACTGCTGGTCCCACAGGTCTTATCGAAGGGCCCTTAATGTCCTCTTTGAGCATTTACTTTGTCCCTAAAAGCTCCCAGCCACGCTAGCCCTGTTTTTCCTGTCCTCATCCGGTCACAAACGTGGGGGAAAGGGTCACAGGCTCTGTCCTTGATGTTCTCGAGTCTTTTGAAAGTGCGTTGTGATATGAATGTCATGAATTCTGCTCTGGCTCCTGGCTGGTCATACCAGGATTCATTTGGGATTTTTATGAAGAAAATAAAGCTGATTCTCCTGTAAAAGTACTGATAGCCTGCATTTTGATGATGGCAGGGAGGATGACAGTTTGCAGTTTGTTGGCTTTAAGCGGGCTGCCTTTATTCCCCCGCTGTCCATCTCGCTGCTGGGAAGTCTTCACCCTCTTTGCAGGAGACTCCCATTCCTTCACAGCCGCGCTTTCTGTTGACATGTCTAGCTGCTTACTGTTTGGGTTAGATGATAGAGAATAGAGCACTGTGTGACTGTCAGCTCGCCTTTTCAGCCCTTTCGGTCCCTGCCTTCGCAGGTGCTCTCCGTGTGTGTCGAGGAGGAGAACATCATTCCCTACATCACTAACGTGCTGCAGAACCCCGATCTGGCCCTACGCATGGCCGTCCGCAACAACCTGGCCGGCGCTGAGGAGCTCTTCGCTCGCAAGTTCAACAACCTCTTCGCGGGAGGAAACTACTCCGAGGCAGCCAAAGTGGCTGCCAATGCTCCAAAGGTTCCCTCTCTCATTACCCATGCCTTATCTTTGGCCCCCTGTGCAACTGCTGGATGCTTTTAAATATTTGCCGAAAGTTTATGTATTTGATTTGTTTGGTGTGGGGGGAGTCTATGTAAAATGATGTTTCCCAAATAATGTTATTTTTTGCTTTTCCTGTTTTCTGTTGTGTGGGTTGCAAAATCACACTGGCCATCTTTGTATATATAAAATCTCTTGGTGTAAAGATCTGCTTCATTGAACACAGTGTTCATAGGTTGGATTAACGGTTCTTCTCGTGACTGGCTCTTGCGTCTTCAGACGGTTCGGTCAACTTCCTCTGGTGTTACTTCATCTCCCAGAGCTGCTTGCAGTAAATCTGGGCTTTTGTAACACAGAGGAAGAGTGACCCACCCTTGTTTGTCTCAGGGAATCCTGCGTACACCAGACACCATCCGGCGGTTCCAGAGTGTCCCCGCCCAGCCTGGCCAGACCTCCCCCCTGCTCCAGTACTTTGGCATCCTGCTGGATCAGGGCCAACTCAACAAATATGAATCCCTAGAGCTGTGCCGTCCCGTCCTACAGCAAGGCCGCAAGCAGCTGCTGGAGAAGTGGCTGAAGGAGGACAAGGTATGCCTCTCAACGGGGGTTAGCAGCACTGCTTTCCTGGGTCTAAATTATATCACTTGAAATGTCATTCAACGGTTTTATGGGAACATTTTCTAGGAAAAGTCCTACTTGGCCCTCTGGCGCTTAATAAAAAATGAAGGTGAGAAGCAAAGACTCATCTCTTCCTGGACATCTTCCTGGGAGTTTCATAGATTTTTTCCATCCTCAGACATTCTCCACATGCACATTGTTGGCTTGTAAAGAGTTTTGGGAAGCTACACAAACAGGTTTTGTGCTCCGAGGGTAACTGTTGAATGTCTCCTTATAGCTTGAGTGCTCAGAAGAACTTGGAGATCTGGTGAAGTCTGTGGACCCCACTCTTGCCCTAAGCGTCTACTTGCGGGCAAACGTCCCCAACAAGGTCATCCAGTGCTTTGCAGAGACTGGGCAGTTCCCCAAAATCGTGCTCTATGCCAAGAAGGTACGATTAAATATATATGCCTCTGACTGGTTCCTGTTTACACTTTATTTAGCAGATGCTTCAGTCAGGCGTGACTAAAATAACACGGGCGAGCCCCATCCTCATCCTGACTTTGAGGATTGCATCTGCTCATAGCAATTACTGTTATTATGCAGAAATGGTCTTACGAATTAGTGAATTAATCTTTCATTCAAGCTTGGAGAGCTCAACGCCTCTTTCATCGAGCTATGGCCCTACAGGGCACATGATGGACAGCTCTCCAAAGACACCCTGTCACGCATGCGTGTCTGTGTGTGTACTTCAAAGGTGAATCATGCTCCCATATGTCTGCCGCAGGTGGGATACACTCCCGATTGGATCTTCCTACTCCGCAACGTGATGCGCATCAGCCCTGAGCAGGGCCTTCAGTTCTCCCAGATGCTGGTGCAAGATGAGGAGCCACTGGCCGACATCACGCAGGTCAGACTTTGCCCTCAGTGCCCTCTAGCTGCAGGGAGGCCTCAGGTTCAGCTTCACATCCTCAGAGCTTTTGTTGAGTACACACAACCTCTTTCTCCCCTGTGGCCAGATCGTGGACGTATTCATGGAGTACAACCTGATCCAGCAGTGCACGTCCTTTTTGCTGGATGCACTGAAGAACAATCGTCCCTCAGAAGGTCCATTGCAGACCCGCCTGCTGGAGATGAACCTCATGCATGCCCCACAGGTGCCAGCAGATTCTCATTTTGGTTGGTCTATCAAAAGAGAGAGTACTTCATGTTGCTATATCCCTTTATAAAACTATTTTTTCCTGGACTGAAGTATTTGCATCTCCCTGTGGTTGACTTTTCGTTGGTTGGTCTAAAGTGTTTCCACTGGTTTTGCGCAGGTTGCTGATGCCATTCTGGGCAACCAGATGTTCACCCACTATGACCGCGCTCACATTGCCCAGCTGTGTGAGAAGGCAGGCCTTCTGCAGAGGGCCTTGGAACACTATACTGACCTGTATGATATCAAACGTGCAGTGGTCCACACCCACCTGCTCAACCCTGAGGTAATGGCCCAAAATACCAGAAGGGGGTCCACTGTCAGAAGTCATGCCGAGTCTTTGCTCTGACACCTCATTTGAATTCTTCACGCAGTGGCTGGTGAACTTCTTTGGCTCACTGTCTGTGGAGGACTCCATGGAGTGTCTGAGGGCCATGCTGTCAGCCAACATCCGTCAGAACCTGCAAATCTGTGTCCAGGTGGCTTCAAAATACCATGAGCAGCTGGGCACACAGGCTCTCACCGAGCTCTTCGAGTCCTTCAAGAGCTTTGAGGGTATGCTGTTTCAGCATCGTGTCATCAGAGATTTTTCTCGCAATTGTAATGTAGAAATTGCCTGGTTTTCATGGCTTGTGTGTTGCTTTTTTCCTCTGTTCCTCTAAGAGATTAGTTTTTGTTGATCATTTTCGTTTAGTCGTGCCTGTTTTGCAGGTTTGTTCTACTTCCTGGGCTCCATTGTGAACTTCAGCCAGGATCCAGAAGTTCATTTTAAGTACATCCAGGCGGCTTGCAAAACTGGCCAGATCAAGGAGGTGGAAAGGATCTGTCGGGAGAGCAACTGCTATGATCCGGAGCGTGTGAAGAATTTCCTAAAGGTAGGGCATGCCCGGAAGAGAGAATGAGGACAGTCATGAGGATAAGATCTACAGCATACATAGATGCACACATTCTACTTCTTTGAAAGCCTTAGTCTCCATACAAAGTGTACTCTAAAAATGTACACCATTGTCCTGCCCCTCTGTTTTGCTATGTGATGGTCTTTGTCGCTGAATACCAGACGTCTTTGTTCAGAATGTTTAATAGCTGGAATTCCAATGGCCTGAGTGAATTGTTCTTTTGTGGCAGAGGACCTCATTTCATTCATACCCGTATGTCAAAATTCTGTCTCTAATGCTGTTGGTATATATAATGTCAAGGCTTTTTGTCCGTCCTAGTTATTCAGTGATTCCCATTTGAGAAATTTTATTTTTTGAGCTAAGCTAATGCTAACCTAAAAGCATCCACAATGCCTTTATTGGTAAGAAGTGTACAAAAACTATTTCCTGATGGCAGTTGTTATCTTTTGTGCTTTTCCTTGTCTTTGGAATGGGCAGGACATGTACCAGGTAAATCTCCCAGTACAGGACCTCCTCCCTTTATTTTCACCCGTTCTCTGATACAGGATTAAACCTGGGATTTGTATGATGATTATATTAACAGTCTATCAGTAGCACCTCACCCCAAAGGCCAGGTGTGATAGTTCAATAAGACAGCTTTGTTGTGTATGTTGAGTTCAGAGGATCTTACATAGGCACTCTTTATATAGCTATCAGCAAGAGAGTCTTTGAAACACGTTCTAGAGAAGGGTGTGGATCTGTGACCATCAACAGTGTCCTATTTCCAGAAGGAATCCCCTCCACTTTTGTGTCTGAACAGCTTATTGTTACTGGTTGCACTGGTTTGGTTCCTTTTGTAGCTGTCGAACCAGTAGGGGGTACTTCATATTCACATAGCTATGCTGCAGTACAGCAATTCTGACATGCAGGAATAAAAAAATACTTGGTCACAAACTTAACCTTGTTTGATTGGGCTATCAGTAAATGTTGAATCTCAACTGATTTAAGAAAAATAAAACGCTACAGTTCATTGCATGTTTTCTGTTAACGACCCTGCCCAGATTTCCAGTTGTCATTGGGGATCCAGCCCTCAGAGTTGCACAATCCCAGAGTATTAATCCTGTAGGACTTTCAGTGGCAGTTTGACGGTGCTGGACGTGTCAGTAGGGAATGTGAAGGCTGTATGTGGTCCAGTGTTAGTGTTGAGTGTGTGAGTGTGTGGCAGTGAGGGCACGTCACAGCTCGTGAGTGTGTGTACAGGCCGCACTGCTAGCCTAGACTCTTCTTGGTCTGATTTTATTACTCAGTTTGCATTATTTACTCGATTCTACAGAAGACCAACCTCTGCCACCTTAGCCATCCTTTAACTTTGAAACGTTACACTTTCCATTCGTTGTATTCCCGATGTATTTTCATTTTGAATCTTTGTTTTCCTTTCACTCAGGCAGGATTGATTCGGTTACGAAACAGCATCTGGTTTTATTTTGTCCCCCCCCCCCCGCCCCACTCATTTTTCATCCAAACCTATAGCAAAATTTTGCAGTCAAATCTGTAGTGGACCGCAGTGTATATTATTGTCAGTATTTGGGGTCAAATTGAACCCGACAGCTTCGTCTTGAATGACATTCCTTATAGTAGTTTTATTTCATTGTAGCTGGAGGATTAAGGCTCATTTCCTCCTTGCATGTATTTAGGAAAATGCCTTGACTCAGTGCCAGGCAGGTTTGACTGTGATTTCAGCGGGCTGTGTTTACCTATATGAATTAGCTTTTGATGTGTGCACCTTCCTGTCCCCCCATGAACAGGAGGCTAAACTGACTGATCAGCTCCCCCTCATCATTGTATGTGATCGCTTTGACTTCGTCCACGACCTGGTCCTGTACCTATACCGCAACAACCTGCAGAAATACATTGAAATCTACGTTCAGAAGGTTTGTATATACTGGCAAAATGACTGAGCTCTTGTCCTAGTCTGTCTTCTCAATTTTTAAATGCTTTTGAAAATGATCGATTGTGCTGATTTTCATTTCATTTTTGAGCATAGTTGTCTTCAACCGGCACAGACCAGTGTTGTATGTGCCATATGTCAAAATGCTATATTCATACAGGTGAACCCCAGCCGTCTGCCAGTGGTGATCGGTGGACTCCTGGATGTGGATTGCTCTGAGGACGTCATCAAGAACCTCATCTTGGTGGTCCGGGGCCAGTTCTCCACTGACGAGCTGGTGGCTGAGGTTGAGAAGAGGAACAGGTCCTACCATTCTGTGTTTTATTGGATTTAATTAGATCTCATCTACCTGCTTGCATCTCCAAAACGAAAGTAAAAACCAAAATGCAAGGGTATAAATTAATTGAACTGAAGATAAACTTCAAATGTTTATTTACAGCTGAATGCTAGTAGCAGCAGCATTTATACATAATATTTTACTCTACTAGACCAGAAATTATAACTTTGGAGGATTCACTGGCAGCTTCCACACAAGCTGGAAAGCGCTGCTCCTGGATGGAGCTGAATGTCTTCTCGATGCAACCCTTGTTCCAGACGAGCCATGTGCTCAAATGCTGACTCTCCGTGTCGCATAGGCTGAAGCTGCTGCTTCCCTGGCTGGAGTCGCGCATCCACGAGGGCTGCGAGGAGCCTGCTACCCACAACGCCCTGGCCAAGATCTACATTGACAGCAACAACAACC
This sequence comes from Mormyrus lacerda, assembly GCA_015163995.2. Lineage (NCBI taxonomy): Eukaryota > Metazoa > Chordata > Actinopteri > Osteoglossiformes > Mormyridae > Mormyrus > Mormyrus lacerda. The sequence goes on from JAABNX020000119.1 coordinate 16,163,867, forward strand.
CTGAGCGCTTCCTGCGGGAGAACCCCTACTACGACAGCCGTGTGGTGGGCAAGTACTGCGAGAAGAGGGACCCTCACCTGGCCTGTGTGGCTTACGAGCGAGGGCAGTGTGACCAGGAGCTCATTAACGTGAGTGCCTCCAGCGGAGTGATGGTCTATTTTAGGCAAGGTCAGAGAGCCTGGAAAGTAACGCATATTGCTTTATATGGATGCAGGTCTGCAATGAGAACTCCCTCTTCAAGAGTCTGTCCCGCTACCTGGTGCGCCGCAGGGACCCTGATCTCTGGGCTAGTGTGCTCCTGGAGACTAACCCATACAGAAGACCCCTTATCGACCAGGTGAGTATTGTCCTTTCTGGGATGCTCTGAAGATGGGCTTTTCTGGTTTCTGGTGCGGGCATAAACTTCCCGAGATGAGACTGCTGCTTATACTATTTCATCTTTTACTCAAGGTTGTCCAGACTGCTCTGTCAGAAACACAGGATCCAGAGGAGGTGTCAGTCACAGTCAAGGCTTTCATGACAGCAGACCTTCCTAATGAACTCATTGAGCTCCTGGAGAAGATTGTGTTGGACAACTCAGTCTTCAGTGAACACAGGTAAATAGGTTCTCCCTGCTTTTGTGTTTGTATTCTGCACCTTGCATGTGTCGTGATAGTAATTCCTTTCCATTTGTCTCTTTTATTAGGAATCTGCAGAACCTCCTCATCCTCACAGCCATCAAAGCTGACCGAACTCGTGTGATGGAGTACATCAACCGTCTTGACAATTACGATGCTCCAGATATTGCTAATATTGCCATCAGCAATGAGCTTTTTGAAGAGGCCTTTGCCATTTTCAGGAAGTTTGATGTCAACACATCTGCCGTGCAGGTACAAAAAAGCCATTTGTGTTTCACCGCCGCCATGATATTTAAAAAACAAAACAGACTGCTGATTTTCTGGTGTTTCAGGTTCTGATTGAGCACATTGGAAACCTGGACCGGGCTTATGAGTTTGCTGAGCGATGCAATGAGCCAGCTGTGTGGAGCCAGCTGGCTAAAGCCCAGCTGCAAAAGGGTTTGGTGAAGGAGGCCATCGACTCCTACATCAAGGCTGACGATCCATCAGCATACATGGAGGTGGTGCAGGCAGCCAACCAAAGTGGTAAGAGGCAAAATCTGACTCTTGGCAGCGTTACTGGTGGTGGAACCACATTGTGTTTAGAGCTTCTCTAAGTGCTCTAAGCATTTAAAAAAATTTTTGTAGGCAACTGGGAGGATCTTGTGAAGTTCTTACAAATGGCCCGGAAAAAGGCGCGTGAATCTTACGTGGAGACGGAGCTGATTTTTGCTCTAGCTAAAACCAACCGCCTCGCCGAACTTGAGGAGTTCATCAATGGACCCAACAATGCTCACATCCAGCAAGTATGTGTCGCGTGTTTACACAAGAAAAGCAATAAACATGATCAAGAAGCACGTTATATACACAAAGCGGTATTGTGGATGTTTGTGAGGTAAACATCTTTTTTTCTTTTCTGTAAAGGTTGGCGACCGATGCTACGATGAGAAGATGTACGAAGCTGCTAAGTTGCTGTATAACAACGTCTCCAACTTTGGACGGCTGGCTTCCACCCTAGTCCACCTCGGGGAATACCAGGCTGCAGTGGATGGAGCTCGTAAGGCCAACAGCACTCGTACCTGGAAGGAGGTAAGAAGTGTTTTTCAGGTCAGAAAATGTCTGTGTGTTGGAAATGAAACTGTTGCTCTAGTAAGGCTTAGGGTGTTTTATCCTGTTAACCCCTTTTTGCTACTGTCCAGGTCTGCTTCGCCTGTGTGGATGGGAAGGAATTCCGCCTGGCCCAGATGTGTGGACTTCACATTGTAGTTCATGCTGATGAGCTGGAGGAGCTGATTAACTATTACCAGGTAACATCTAAAACCACCTGAATAAGGCTAAGGAATTATTCTTTCTCATTTGGGGTGAGAAACATTGATGTCCTCTAAAGAAAAGCTGATTCCCCCCCCCCCCCCACAGGACCGTGGCTACTTTGAGGAGCTGATCACCATGCTGGAGGCAGCCCTGGGACTGGAGAGGGCACACATGGGCATGTTCACAGAGTTGGCCATCCTTTACTCCAAATTCAAACCACAGAAGATGAGGGAGCACCTGGAGCTCTTCTGGTCTCGTGTCAACATCCCGAAGGTGAGGTTAAGAGCTGTAGGGTCCACTAGTGATAGGCTGCCTGGTATGTCTTATGAATCAAGTCAAATTAATTTCTGATTGCTTGGACACTTCACTGATGGTCAATTTGCATGGCAGGTTTTGAGGGCTGCAGAACAGGCCCACCTGTGGGCAGAGCTGGTCTTCCTGTACGACAAGTATGAGGAGTATGACAACGCCATCATCACCATGATGAACCACCCAACAGATGCTTGGAAAGAAGGGCAGTTCAAAGACATCATCACCAAGGTGCAAGATTGGGCAGTATTAATTATGTGACTGCCACGTAATTAAATCTGAAATACTAGATTTTCAGCACCTTACTGCTTTGAATATGTTACTGGTTTTTAAGATCAAATAAAACTTCTTGAGCTGTTTTGGAACACAGCTTTTGTTTTTATTTGAAGGTGGCTAATGTGGAGCTGTATTACAAAGCAATCCAGTTCTACTTGGAGTTCAAGCCGTTGTTGTTGAATGACCTGCTCATTGTGCTGTCCCCGCGTCTGGACCATTCCCGTGCAGTCAACTTCTTCTCCAAGGTAGCAGTCTGTCTTGCATGTATCCTTCCTGCTCTGTTTTGTCCTCTTTATCATTGTAAATATTTTATTTTTTGTAAAACATTTATCAACATTTAGGGTATTGAATGATGAGCCTTACTGAATGATCACATTATTCCTGTTCCTAATGGTAATTTTTTTCCCTTGCAGGTTAAACAGCTGCCACTGGTAAAACCATATCTTCGGTCTGTACAGAATCATAACAACAAGTCAGTCAATGAGGCACTTAACAATCTCTTCATCACAGAGGAAGATTATCAGGTCAGTGAAATGCACAACTTGCTTTGACCCCTGTTAATATTATCTAATAGTCCATTGATCATTTGGGCCAGCCACCTAATGCAGCTAAGCACCAAAACCCCTGGGTTGACTCTCGCTCTTCATGTCCACAGGCCCTGCGGACGTCCATAGACGCCTATGATAACTTCGATAACATCTCACTGGCCCAGCGTCTGGAGAAACACGAGCTCATTGAATTCAGAAGAATTGCTGCATACCTTTTTAAGGGCAACAACCGTTGGAAACAAAGCGTGGAGCTCTGCAAGAAGGACAAACTCTACAAGGTGTGTAGTGGATCTGTGCTTGTAAGGAGAACTTGTTACCTGTGTTGATCTGTAAAATCATAGCACCTTCATATGCTCTTGCAGTTCTACATTGCTTCTAGTGTAGTCCAAGTTTAGTACTTCCATCACAAGGCAGGAGGGCAACAATTGTAACAAAAGAGGGGTGGTATTCATTAGGAATGGAGTTCCTGTTGATTGTAGAGAATCTGTGATGTTTGTAAGATGTTTAGCACTGTACCGAAAGCCACTATGAACGTCCCCTGTACTGGCAAACCAGGATGCCATGCAGTATGCCTCTGAGTCCAAGGACATTGAGCTGGCGGAGGAGCTCCTCCAGTGGTTCCTTCAGGAGGATAAGAAGGAGTGCTTCGCTGCCTGTCTCTTCACCTGCTATGACCTGCTGCGGCCCGACGTGGTCCTGGAGACTGCTTGGAGGCACAACATCATGGACTTCTCCATGCCGTACTTTATCCAGGTCATGAGGGAGTACTTGAGTAAGGTAAGTCGGGGAGTTTCCGGCGTGACTTCTCGCGCTAATGTGTGTTGGCATCTCTGACCAAATTATAGCGCAAGTTCCCTTCTGTTTTGTCTAATAGCACCTTAGATCCAAAAGCTGTTACTCCCAGCAGTGCAGACCATTGTGTGAAAACCTCTTAATCTGCTAGTCAGTCTCACGCGATCCTCAATCATGCACCTGCACTTCCTTTAGTGACTCCCCAACACTAACCAATGCCTAATGCTCCCCCCCACCAAGGCGTCCTTTTTTTCCAGTCAATCATTATCGCCGCTATACAGACATAGCCGCAGGGATGCTCTTGAGGCTATGATTGTCTATGATCGCTCCCATACCAGTACAAATGACCTGCTTTTCCTGCCTGTAGCTTTTCTAAGCATCTCACCAGCTCCAGGGTGAATATGCATAGTTACACCCTAACTATCAGCCTGCGGAAACTGGCAGCAACCCTGGTTGCAGCTCATTAACTGATTTCATTTGTAGCCATCAACATAATCAGGCAGGCTGCATTTTATCAAGCTTCTCTGATTTATGACTTGGAAAAATGCTACGCACCATCCTTTTGAATGGCACCATTTAAGTGGTGCACAAGTTGTACCTGAAATGCTTATAACTTATGAGCAAGAAGTTAATAGTTTTCCTGGGAATGTGTTAGAATATAAAATAAACAATACGGCGGGACAGGATGATCATCCGAGCTTTTAAATGTAATGCTCACTTCGCACGTGACGGAGAAGCCAGACAAAACCATCTGGATTTATATGGGGGTGGATGTGTTGACTTATCCTTACCTCTGACCTAAAAATTGCTTTCTTGCTTGTTTTCTCCCCTCTCCTTGGCGGTGATTTCGCCCTATCTCAACTTGTTTATCTTAATTATGTAAAATTAAGTTTGTTGTTTTTCTAAGCTGCGCCTCTGAATTCCTTTTCAGGTTGATGCAATTAAGGAAAAGGTGAAAGTAGATTCTTTCATTTTTTTACTTCCTGTCTGGAGGACTGGTACCCCAGGAAATCTGCATGAGTTATTTTCTTTCCATAATACACTGCTGCTTTTGAAACAACACATTCAATAGTGTTTTCCCAAAACTCGACTGTAGTGTAGGCAGACTTCTAGAACCATCAACCTGTAGACTCTTAGATACTAATTAAGCAGTCAAGTGACATGAATTAATCTACTAAACAGCAATCTGCCTTTGGTTGCCAGTCCCGTGTCACCCACCAACACCGCTGAACTAGATGTTTGAGTGTGAGATTACATATAAAAAGTTTTTAATCCTGAAGTCACCCATTGTACTCAAGTGGAGGAAAGGTCTTGGCACTTAATGGACAAAAGTGGTCTTCCATGGATTTAATAGTTACCAAAAGCGTTGTGCAAGATTAAACTCCAAGAGTAGATGGTACGACCTCCATGGTCATAATCTATCTCTTGAAACGTGTGATATAGGGTGGTTATATTTTGATACTTACAGTAACCCTTTATTTCATGTATTGTTAAATTTTAGTCGAACTTCGTTGAACCAAATGAGTCCCAGTCTTGGTTATAACAGTGTTAGGACACACACATCTGTGATGTCAGTGTTGTCAGAAATGACTCAGACTCTTATCCGTGAGTTGCATGGGAACTTGTAATCCAGGTTGTTGATTTTCAGGCCAAATATAAACCTATAGTCCAGAGGCAAAGCTGAGGTCCTTCACTGAGCTTCAGGCCGAGAATGAGCACGCGGGTGTGTATGTGTGGGTGTGTACGTATGTGCGTGCGATATATGACACACCTCTCTTGGAGTGAGCATGCGTGCCCTCTGTTGGCTAGAGCGTCACTGCTTAAGGGGCAGGAGACGTTGCTTCTGGCTGTGCATACTTCTTGGAAAGCCCTGAATGGCTTTACAAATCATCTGCTCTCACTTTTGGCTTCGGTTCTTTTTTTTTTCCCCATGCGCACATTTAACCTCAGATGTCACATAACTAGCATGTATTTTCCTCTTTTGTGATGGTCCTGCAGCTTGTTGAAATACCTGGAAAGAGCCTTTTTAACAACACTTACTAATTCCCTAACAAAGTATGTATGGAACTGAACCCAATTCTCAGGATTGGTGTAGGGTACGTTACCAAAGTAGCGAGACTGTACCTCCCTACCGTAAGATGCCAGTGTCACCATGAAGAAAGTGTCCTGTTCCTCTGCCTGCTTCTTTTCCTAGTACTTTTTGCCACCTTTTTGCTGCATCTGATAGTCTCAAAGCAAATCATATTTCTAACATCTCTGGCAAACCTAGTTTGTGCTACGCTTCTAAAATTTCTTTTCTGATGGGAATTTTAGATTAACCCAGCAGGAGATCAAGGCAGCTATTTGGCCCTTGGCTGAATGGTGTTACAAACGTGATTTATGGAGATGCTTATTATGTAGTAACTGCCTCTAGTGGTGAAGGATATGTACTACATACACACTCCTAACACAGAGAATGACCAGTTATTGTGACCACACACAGTAAATGGGTTTGGTTCTCTGCATACAGTTCCTATTAATTAATACATAAAATGAAGGATTTTAAATGAGATGACAGACTGGTGGGCCCATTCGTTGCAGGTACCAGTTTGTGGATTATATATTTTGGCTTTAAATTGGTCTTCAACTCACCATGTGTGTGTGTCCGGCCTTCTGCACCCTGTGACACACATGCCTTGAGTTTGACCAGATGTTCTCCTCCCTGCTTAGAATGGTCCCATTTCTCTGTCGTACGTAGGTTAGGATTGATACACTAAAATGTCAAAGGCTTTTCCACCGTTTTCGCCGGAGGTGCCGTGCTCACGGGCGTGGCTCTGTTTACCTTTTTGGGTTCCCCCTTCGGGCTCATTTCCCTGCCGTGCCTCTTTCAGGTGGACAAGCTGGACGCATCAGAGTCACTGAGGAAGGAGGAAGAGCAGGCCACAGAGACACAGCCCATTGTTTACGGTAGGGCCTCGCACCACACCGCACTGTCTGGTGTCCCACGGCGCTACCATGTGCCCTCCAGGTCACATGATTGCAGGCCGTTTACTCTATGTAGGATTTCCTGTGAATCGCAGATGCACAACAGACACATCTGCATATACAGTCGAACCTGGTTATGTCGCCGGCCTAGGGGTTTGCTAAAAAGCGAGAACCAAAAACCAATATGGCAGCAATATATTAACATGTACTTGAAATTTATTTATGTGCGTTAAATGAGAATGTACATGCATGGGTTTTTGGTGTTTTTTTACACAACAGCTTTGCCGCGATTTGACGCGATCGGCATGCTATATAAAAGAACATACATGTTGGCTAACAAAAAGGCATATATGCACCAACTAAAAGCAGAGATTTACCAGTATACGATAAAAGCCACTGTCAATTCTCAATACAAACCTTTATATTCTCCAACATTGCAAACACAAAGATTGTTCAGAAAATCACAAAAAACCTACGTTCATTTTTACAAAAAGCTAACTAGTGTCAAAATTAAATTCGAGTCATTTTGCTCTGACACAGCTCTGAAAAGTATCATCCATGCGGTTAATATGTTTTCTTTACAAAATCTAAAATGCTTTGTTGCTTTTTGCCTTTAACAGTTTGCTTGAAAACAAATGTTTCAATATTATTTATGCTGTCTAAAACAGTTTCATCTCCTACAAAAGAACCATACCGGCGAATCTTTTGTAGCATTTCTATCACCTCACCGGCAGAGGGAATTGGTTCCAAATCTTCGTCCGCATCTTCCTCATCTTCATTGTCATTGCCGCATGCAGATATGCTTGGCTGTGACTGCACACTTGATATAATGTCTTCATTGGTGATCATGCCATCAGTACATGTAACGACGTCTTTGTCGATGTCTATGTAATCTCGGAATTCCTGGACAGTGATGGCTAACTCCTGTGCCTCCTCTTCCAAGACGGCATCTGTAAGGCTTGATTCTTCCGTGAGTTTTTCTGCGGCTGCACTGCACTGTGCCTGAAACTCATCATTGGAAATATCCTAAATGACGCAGTGCATCCAGCAGTTCGATTGTTTCCTTCTTCACGTTATTCCAGGCTGATCTAAGGAAGTTCATTGCATCTATAAGGGAAGGGGTGTACTGCAGCTTTTTTTCATCATGGAGCAGGTATTGGCGCATCAATGTTTTCCTGTAGTACACCTTAAGCACTTGGATTATCCCCTGGTCCATTGGTTGGATCTTACTTGTGTTAGGTGGGAGGTAGAAGATCGTAATAGTCTTGAGACCAGGAATATCCGGATGAGCTCTACAGTTGTCCACGATTAGTGCCACCTTCCTTTTTTCTGCTTGGAACTTCCTGTCCCACTTTTTTACTTATGCACTGAATAGGTCTCCTGTGATCCAGGCTCTTGGCTGGCCGTCGTAATCGCATGGGAGAATTTTGGTCTGCTTAAAGCATCTGGGAGTCTTGGACTTTCCTATAACGTAGAGCGGGAGTTTCCGACTTTTTCGATCCTTCAACTTTTTTCCACCATGACAAGCCTCCCCACGAAATGCCATAGTCTTGTCTGGAAGGCATTTCCAAAACAACCCAGTTTCATCAGCATTAAAAATGTTCCGAGCCTCATAGGTATCCAAAAGTATGTGCATGAGTCTTCAGCCATGAATCCACCTGCTTCTGTTGAACCGCAGCGCTCTCTCCACAAATTGCTTTGAAGACAATGTTGTGCCTCTTTTTGAAACGATCCAGCCACCCCTGACTTGCTTTAAAGTCAAGGTGTCCTAGCTTTGCAGCAAGGATGTCCGCCTTCTCCATCAGTAAGGAACCATTGATGGGAAAGTTTGTCGCTCGTGTATTTGTGAACCATTGAAACGCTGCTTCGTCGACATCTTTGTGCACAGCCGCTCTAAATTTTTTTTTCTTTCTGGATCAAAGACAGACTTCTCATAATACATTTGCTTTATCACGTCAGCCTTCTTTTTCCATCCTGAAATGGTGTTTGCTGGAATGCCATGCTGACGACTAAGGTCTGCCGGTTTTGTACCTTTTTTTAGCTGCAGTATAATTTCATACCTTTTCCTTAAGAGAACTGGACAATCAGTCATTAACTCCTCCAGACATTTTTTGAAGGAAAAAAATAAACCGAATAGCTACAGCGTGTTATCCCTCAAATTCAACAAGAATGAGTGAACTGTCATTGGAGTGAACGATCAATTTATTGGTTAGTCCAAAGCTAGCATAAATGTAAGCATGAACCATTCACACCTGGCCACATTCCCCACCTTTTATGGTTTTTGGGATTTACCTGGATTGCGTTTCTCCACTGCGTTGTTCAGCAAATTACCAAATTACATTGCGACTGTTCAGTACTTGTGATACATTTTAAAAAGCCGGCGATTAGTCATGGGGCTCGAGATAACCGATGATAAGTGGCGATTTTGGTCTTTTGTGCTTGAGATATTAGGGTTCGGCGACTTCAAAGAATCAACATAACCGATTAGAAAATGCTAATGCAAAGAGGGAATTTGGTCGTTACATTTTAAAAACGTCGACTTAATAGGGTTCGCGAGTTAACAGAAGTCGAGATAAGTGGGTTCGACTGTAGGTAGAAGTGTCTGTACAAAAAAATGTTTTATGGGATCTATTCAGATGGAGCCACCGATTCAGAACAGGTAGCATTCCCTACGCTGGTGTCCGTGTGCGTTGTCTCCTTGTATCAGCTGCTCATAATGTTTTTTCCCACTTGGGTGAAATTTCGATAAAATGCATCTCTCCTGCAGGCACACCTCAGCTGATGCTTACCGCCGGCCCCAGCGTCGCTGTGCCCCCCCAGCAGGCTTACGGCTACGGCTACACGGCGCCGGCCGGCTATGCTGCCACCCCCCCCCAACCCCAGCCAGGTTTTGGCTACGGCATGTGAGGCCCCCACCTTGCTGTGCCTGGGGCCTGTCCATCCCATCTGTCAAGCAGTTCTCCACCAGCTTGTAATGATTATCTACTCACTGCAGGAGATTCAAATAAGCAGTTATTTTTTTTTATTATTATTGCTATTTTCTTTTTAATTTTTCCATGAAGGACATTTTATTTCTGTCACTTAAATTTTGGATCATAATGTTTGTTGCCTCTACATTCCATTTTCAGTATAATTATTGTCCCTCCCCCCCCCCCCGTTTTATTTCTAGGGAAATTAATGTATGTTTAGATTTGGAAGAGAACGTCCACAATTAAAGGTCTCTTTTGAAGCATCTTATTTGCACTCTGTAGTGAGAGGAAACTAATGTAGAATTACCATGTTGATGTAAGCAGCTTGTTCTAAGATACATTTAATTATTGTATATTAAAGTTCAATATTCATATTTGAACATTGAACTGGCGCTTACACAACTACAACAGCTAGAAACACTAAAAAAAAAAAACACAAAAAAGTGTAGTTGTGTAAAGAAAAAAAAAAAGAAAAATGCATACAGACGTGGTTTAAAAAGTAAATTCTAATCTTTCCCCAGCCTATGCAGGTTACCCAGTTTAACTGTGTAGAGTTTTTTTTCCCATTCACTCCATGTATACCAGGTGACCTTCTGTTGTGCTGTCGACAGTGTTGTGTGGGACCATTCCATTTGAAGGGGGTGGGGGGGGGGCCCTTCTAACCTGTGTGTATTAATTAACCCGTCCCTTGTGCTGAGGTTTGTGTATGCTGGATATTGTGGTGTACTAGGTCACCGTTCCAAGTGTACAGAAGAGGATTTAAAACCTAATACCACACTGTCCTGAGTTTGTTTTTTGCAATTTGCCCACTGATGAAATTGAGAATAAAATTACAGGACTATTTTGATGTCTAAATCGGTGTGTTAAAATCATAAATCCTCCCTCAGTTACCTTAATATTTCATCTTCACTTAATTTATACATATATATTGGATCATCATAAATGAATTCCCTCAAAATAAAGGCTTCTTGTTTGTCAAGAACAGTTCTGTGTAATGCCTGTTTATGTGCCATGTATTTTGTTAATTCAGAGTATGGCTCATAATTATACATAATTTGTATTAAAGGTTTTAACATGCATTTCAAATGTGGAAATGCTTTAGTGTAACTGTAAATGTTAACAAATGCAATAACCAGCTCAATGAGTGGCTGTATATGGTGAAACAAATATACTCAACTATGTACGTGTACAATTGTCTGATTTACGGAAATGTCGTTGCCTATTGCAGAATGTCACA
>JAABNX020000119.1:16181294-16194735 GCA_015163995.2 Mormyrus lacerda
TGTCAAAAGCTTTGCTAAGGTCAATAAATGCTATGTAGAGGTCTCTGTGCTGCTCTCTACTCTTCTCAAGCAGCTGCTGCAGAACAAAGATCATGTCGATAGTGGATCTGGACTTCTGGAAGCCACACTGCGTTTCAGGAAGAGTATATTCTGAGATGTATTCCACCAGTCGATTGAGCATGATCTTTGCTAGTACTTTCCCAGCGGTGGAAAGAAGCGAGATTCCCCAGCTGTTGCCACAGTCTGCTTGATCCCCTTTTTGCTTATAGAGGACAACAATGTTAGCATCCTTCCAGTCCCGAGGGACTTTCTCACACTTCCAGATATGAACAATCAGGAGGTACACACACACACACACACACACACACACACAAACACACCTGCAGCTCTTGACCTGAGGACTTTTCATAGACTAGGACAGGTTTGTAAAACTGGTTTCAAACCTGTGCCCATGTGCACATCTGCTGCAAAATCAGAGATCTCACGTTTTCTGCCAGATTGTTCTGTTAAATGCTGTCTCTTATGAATGAATCTAGACCCATCTCAAGCGGTTTGTCAGTTAACAGCTGTAAATGTGTGTGAAGTTTTCCTCCTTGTCTGCCCGGGCTTTTCCTCGACCTGCAAAGTGTACATAAACAGTCCTGAGCTGTGTGTAATTACGGCTTGGACGGGCACACCATCACTGGGTCCATCTCTTGCTTGTGTTTAACTCCTGGTCTGTTTGAAAACTCTGCCTTTTGGGATCGTGTCACTTTAATGACTGCGTTTTAGTCATCTTCTCGGGTGTATTTCTTGTTTTCGGGCATTTATGGCGTACGTTTTAAGTGGCCAGAGGCATGTGGAGTTAAGACGTGCTGCAGTTACCCTGTTTTTGTGGTCCTGGTGTGAAAGCTGATTTGGTTCGGGCTGGAGCATGTCTATGATTGCCCCCCCCGCCCCTCTGCCTTCAGATCCGCTGGTCCAGGAAGAAATTGGTGCGATGGCCGAACATGGGACTGACTGTGAGCTGCCACAGAGACGGACTGGATCCAAGGAGCAGCAAAATGGGAAGTTTGCAGGTGGGTACCAGGTTATTTATGAGAAACCTGCCTACTGTGTGTCAAGGAGAGTTTTTGGAGAGTGGTGGCTCTGTTCACCGTGAGAGGGAAATGAGGCCTCCGGGCTCATAGTGACATGCTGGACGTGGGCTTGAGGCATCGCCTGCTGCCAGTGATGGGAACTCTAATAGCAAAAGTGGGTACCGGGAACTCAATGGTTAAGTGATAATGTTCAGATAAGGCCTTCTCATAATGAAGAGAAGCTTATCTATTCATCTCTGTCAGAGTTAAGGGGAAAGGAATTCAAGAAAAGAGGGGAATTACCTGCTGCATGAAATTGGCTTATCAGAAACCACTGAGAAACCCATCACTGAGTGTAGCTTTAAACTTAAACCTATAAAGTTACAGGCACAGGTTAGTTTAAAAAGTTAGTTTAAAAAGGAACTTATGATTAAGCGATCTTGAATCTGGGTGCTGATTTGAACCCAAAGACCCAAGAAGGGGGTGGTCCTAGGGGTGTAACTTGAGACCATCCGCTGGTAGGGATTTGCAGACTCTTTTGACCTGCTTTACCCTTTGGAGGCATGTGGTCCCGTGTGACTGACGGGCACTTGTCCCATTGCCAACCAACAGATGGTGTGTCGCTGGCTGACAGGAAGCAGTGGGAGAAGGAGGAGCGCCTGGGCCTGGTGCTGTGGAAAAAGCCCCTTGTGACATTGCACTACTTTTTCCTGGAGACCCTGATCACCCTGAAGGACTGGACCTGGAAGTAAGAGTCACTATGGAGCCCCCCAGGAGGTCCATGTTACCTGTGGGAGGATTCTGGGAGTTCATTGGAGTCACTCTGCCCAGTGTTCTGTTAATTGGCTCAAGAATTTGGGATGTCCTCTGAGAGAGAGTTTAGTGATGGGTTTGAAAAACTGAGTAGACTTGTCCTGCAATGCCCCCTCAGCCAGTCCATACAGCTAGCCTATCTGCCCTTCACATTGCTGCAGTTTACTGTGGGGGGGGGGGGGGCACTGCATCTTGATCTGCCCCCTAAAAAATAAGATCCCGCCCCACCCCTGCCCCATTGGTTGTGGATGTGGTGAGCTCGACCCTGCCAATGTGGAGCCAGGTCCAAGGTCCTTGTGTCTCCTGTTTCCTTATGGCATCCTTTGCCCAATGGGCTGTCTCCTGAATTCCACATGTGGACCGACATGCTGACAGGCCACCCTCAAAGTGAGTCACACCAGGAGTCTTCTGGGTGTTTTCTCACCAAACCGATACGTATGACTGCTCATCCTGGACTTTTACCAGACGTGCAATGTGACCCTAACTATCTGCTGGGCTAGTTTTAAAGGGGGGGGGTTCTTTGAATGCTATTAAGTATATATTGTGTCCTTCGTCTCTCCCCACCCCCCACATGAGCTGAAACTGTTCCGCATCTCTTGGCAAGACTCACTCCTGCTCTTATTCCAGGCTGTGCCAGCGGAAGGGGGCTGTATTCTCTGTGCTAGTTCTCTTCGCAATCTTCTCCATGGTCTACTCCGTCGAGGGAACCCATCAGGAGGTGAGGTGCTGCCACAGATTACATTTGAGAGAGAAGATGGGGTCACAGGGGGCGTCCCCGCTGGTGCGGACGTGCCGGGGGTGCACTGGGGAGAGGCGGTCATGCGAGGGCAAGCGCCGAGCGCATGGCGTGTTTTTGTTTTCCTCCTCTTGGCTGCTGCTCCGAGCATGTGGCCAAACCGCCGGCCCGCTAATGAAAACCACGAATGTTTACAAGGAAAGTGGGGGGGGAAGCCAGAGGAGAAGGGGGTGAGGTGGCATTTCGCAACCGTGGCCCTGCTGCCTTCGGGACTCGTGTACAGTCTGCCCCATGGATGTGCCTGTTCCCCGGCACTCAGGGCCTGCAAGGTCCCATGACACTATTATGGAGTGCTCGTATGTCGATTCATTAGTTTGTTTCTCTGTGTGTATGTGACCTGCAGTATGTGCAGTACCTGGAGAAGAAGTTTCTCTGGTGTGCCTACTGGGTAGGCTTGGGCGTGCTGTCTTCCGTTGGCCTGGGGACAGGCCTCCACACCTTCCTGCTGTACCTGGTAAGTGACCCCCCTTTCCTCTCTCTCACACATGCGAGCATGCGCATGTGCACATGATGACGGAGCCTTCCCCTCAGTCACTCATTGCGGAAGGTTACTGAGTGCATGCTTTCTGGCATTGACTGATGTTGAGTTCAGTGTTAGTCCTAGGTGTGGCCAGGGGGTGGGGTGGGGGTGGTGGGCGAGCGAGCCGCTCCTCCATTGGGAGGGAAGGGGGGGGGCGTGTACGGATGCGTTTGGGCCTCTGAAAAGAGCACAGCGGAGGGGAGGGGTGTCGGGTTTCTCCTTTTGGATCAGCTCACAGGCTTTCCAGAGGCTGCACTTTGGTTCTCAGGGTACACTTGAGGACAGCGTCCCCTCACCCAGAAATGGGGCCCATGGTGTAGTGCTGGGGGATAATGGACCTGAAACATCTGCTTGTCTTTATTGTGCAGAAGAACATTATTAAGAGTGAACTTGGCACCTGCCATCTGGCGGTGTTCTTACAATTGGAATATGCTGGAAACCATTATATATCTTAGTAGTCGGTTTTGGGTTGTATTGTTGTAGCCAAGGTTCCGTCATTCTTTCCCATCTATTCTCCTGTTATTTGCTGCTGCCATCTAGTGGCCTTTAGGAAATTCTGCTTTGGATTTAAATTTAAAATAGCATCCTCTATATATTACGGAGCCCCTTGTGTATCATGGTGGAGAAAACATCTCATAGTAATTTGTGCTCTCGCATTTATATTTTGGGCTCTCAAGTTAGTACTGTAATAACTGAGCTCTGCTCACCTAAGTTAAAATATCTCAAACGTTCTAAGGGCTTGCTATAACTAACTCGCAGAAATTACTATGAGAATATTTTTCTCTGTCATGATAACTAAGGGGCTTCATAGATTATCTAAAGTGAAATTGTACATATTTTACTCGGGGGGGGGGGGGACGAAAATGTAGATGAAGTTCTACAAATTAAAACTAATCTGTGCATGGATTAGTTATATATGGAATGCATTAAATTTAATATTGACTACCAAAATATGGAATGACTTTTAACGCCTAGCTAAGTTGTCTGCATTATTGATTATGTGGCATTAGTCTTGATGACTAGCTTGCTTGGTATGTCTTTGCTCATTTTGCAACCTATGGAAGTGGCTTTGTCGTCTCTGTCTGTGTCTTTATATTTAAGATTTGACCCGATGGCTTATCAGTTCTGTTACTGACACTGTTGGCGAAATTCCCAGTGATGTTTGTGGACATGCCTTGCCATTGTTGTACATCCTTGCACAAACCTTTCTTTCACTTTGTATTCTGGATTGCAGTTTCGATGTTTCATGGGGGTTGGCATAAGAAATTAAATTGGGATTTGTGAGTTGACATACAAAGGGGAGCTGATAACACACAAGAAGTTTAGTTACTCGTAAATGCATAAAACATATGTACAATACTGGGCGTCTGGAGGACACAGAGTGTGTTTAATGCAGCCTCTCGCAGGATAGAAAGATCACTGTGAGATCATTGAGAGATATCATGCATTTCTTGTATCTTTTTGGTTCACTCTGCTCATATGCTCGCAAGAGGACCAAAAATCTTTACCGTTTTTCCACCTCAAGGGGGGTCTACGCCCCTAACTCCTATGATATGGATGGATCAACTGTAATCCTGCTGTTGGTATACCTACTTTGGACAGAAGATGGCGCCATCCTCCATTTTACTGACACTCCCTAAACAGTAGTAGGTTATTTTAGTTATAGTGTTTTACTGTCATGAGCATGGTAGACAATCAGTTTTGCTGTACAATGAAATTCTGACTTTGGACATCCTCTTTTCACCACAGAAAATAGAATAAGAACATAAATTAACATAAATACGTAACTAACTGGTAAGGTGTGTGTTTTCAGAGGTATGATTGGTTGGTGTTTATAATGACCTTGCACTATAAACACTAACCATTTCTACCTTATTCTATTTTTTCTGGTGAAAGGAGGATTTCTATTTTAATATTAGCTGGTTATATCAGAATATAGCAATTTTATTATAATTATTTATGACAATGAGGCCTCCTTAGTAAGTGGTCATAATAGTTTAGTACTGAATAAATAGCTTAAATCAGACTTAAAATACCAGTTGATAGTGGAGCAGCATGTCTGGAGAACTGCTGCCCTTTCTTAGTTCTGCTTGGGACACAAGATGTTCCCCCTGTTCAGGGTGGTACGGTCTGCAACCCTCTCACTAGCCTGTGGAGCAGAAACTATCTGCAAGTGACGTGGGGGGGGGGTGTAGTGTAGTGCTGTCCGGGAGATCTCACGTCCTCTTAGGGGAGAGCCGTGTGCCAGTAAGTCAGTCGTTCCATGTGCATGGGGGAAAAATGTTAGGCAGTCGTCCGAGTAACATAAAGGGAAAACTGAACAAGCTCTGAAGCCTGTGGGATGCGTATAAGTTTTAAAGATCATGATGTTACCCCCCCCCACACCTACTGTAGGTCTCTGTAGCTATTTTCAGCTAATGTAAGTGGCAGCTAATATCTTATAGGTCTCAATGAATGTTTGTTTAGTCAAGTGAACAGCTATTCAAATTGACCATGTTTCAGGAAATATGCAACAGTAGGACACTCTGGCATGTTCCAGAAGGCCGGGCCATGGAGACTACTTCAGCTCACGTCAGGGGGAGGGGTCAATCTGTTACTCTATTGTTATGGCTGGGCTTGATGATGATGCTGCCCCCCCCCGCCCCTTCCCTTAAAAAAAACGCAATAAAGGTCACACAATTTTGTACCTTCAGTGAGTGTGTTTCTTAGATGATAATCCTCCATCCTGTTATCTGCCTGCCTATCTCTGAAACTAAGACTGCATCCATGGAACGATGAGGACCTGCACTGATTATAAGGCGTCCTCAGGGGCTTGATTTAAGCATTTCTGTTTTAGAGTGTCTCCTCGGGCATGGGGGGGGAGGGGCGGGGTGCTAGAGTTAGTGCTTAAGTGCTGAGTCATGTCTCAGAGTGAGGGGGGATTGGGTGCCATGAGCCTAGGGGTGGGAACGGCTGTGCGGTTCCATCTGGGGCCACTGCAGACGCCTTCCCTGGGGGTGGGGCCTGATTTGCGGGGGATTGGTCCTGCTCCATTCCCATTTTGGCTTGCCTATAGTAGGATCTTCCAGAACCTTCCATGTGTGGCAGCAAAGTTGATCTTTCTTTTTTTTTTTAATTAAAGCATGAGTCAGGAATTTACTCGCCCAAAAAAAAAAAAGGTAACTTACCCCCCTCCCCATACTTAATCACTGCTGACTAGGGTGCGGCGGCCTGGAAGTTGAGAATGTTGGGGCAGGCTTAAAATTGTTTGGATGAAAGTGTATACATGCATTCTTTATTAAATTAAAGTCTGTAATGTGTCCTCATTAAGCAATTATGGTCACTAGGATATTGCTGTACTTTTCTGTTAGTTGACAAAAAAAGATTTTGAAATGTTGCACTTGGATTGGTGCATGTCCTGTTTAGTGATAAAAGGTGGAAAAGTCATTTAATTACTCAAGCCTCCTGAAATGGAAACTTCTTCCCTTTTCTGTGAAGGCTGCACATATTTGAATATGTGCTAAATGCGCCACGGCGTCTGCGGGCCGTCCAGGCCATGTGAGCCGCAGTTCTCAAAGACCATGTAAAAAAACTGAAGTTCACTCATAGGAGGTTCTATATTAGGCGACTGCTCAGCATTTCAAAATTGCATGTTAGACGCTCAAACAGGAATGCAAAATTACCCTTGTGAGGCCTTTGAAATTTAATTTCACTGCTGGTAATTACGACTAGCTCAGCTCTAATTACCAGCAACTGTCATAGGACACCACAGCCTGAGCTTTGGCTGAAGTTCTGGGGAATTCTGCCAGTGGCTGGTTGGTTTGATTCTCCATAACTGCCTTTCAAAATTCCCCCCCACCAGACTTCCTCTCAGCCACTCCAACCTTTGATCGCTAAAGATTGAGCGTCCTGGCTGCGACAATGCCTTTTTTGGGGGGGGGGGGATTGCTATATTGGAGTCAGCTTTCTGGATGACGGAGGCAGTAACAACCGCCCCCGCCCCGCCCATGCCCATGCCCCCCAGCTGTGTCTGCCAGAGGTAGTGTCACATATCCGGCTAGTGCCACTGCCTGGCTGCTAGCTACCAGTACAAAATGCCTTTCATTCAGCGGGAATGAGCCCTTTTGTTTGGAGGGGTACACGCATGAATGACTCACCTGTACGTTGCATTTTTTTCACCCTCCCCCTTCCATTTCTCTGTTTCCTTCTACCTCCCAAATTGTGAAACCACAAGAGGATGTGCAGGGAGCTATAGAGCAGAGGTGGGCTCATGGGCTAAATGGGCAACAGTCATTGGACGGGCATTTTTACTGTGTTAATGGTCATTCTTGATTTTCTGATGCTTCGCAACTGGCCTTGGGAAGGTGTCAGACTTGGCCTAAAGCTTCCTCTCTTGGTCTGGGATGGGCAATTTATCCTGTTTACACAAATCTCTTTATTGCTGTGTCTGGTGCTAGACTCTCCTTGGAGAGCCTGGGTTGGGGAAGAGATGCTCACGGTTCCCCCCTGTTTGCTGTCTCGCTGTGAGCCCCGGATTTCACCAAGCAGCTTGACACACTAGGAGCTACCTGCAGCAGTGGATGACACTGACAGGTATCGACACTGTAAAACCTGGCTGTTCAAATCCCTCCTCCAAAAAATGAGGCTGTGGGCTGGGTTTTTGAGTTCCCCACCCTTAGGCCACCAACACTGAAAGCAGGATCTGCCTTGGTGTTTGGAGCTATGACATCGGCTCTTCAAATACATCCCTTTGAAAGGCACATTTTAAAAGTAATGGGGATGCAGGTAAAGCACCCTTCCACCCCCCTTCCCACATGGTGCTCCCTGAAAAGCCAGCAAGACCAGGAAATCGCCACTGCAGTCCCCCTCCCATTGGTTCCGGAGAGGTGACTGTTGCATGTCACGCCTCTGTACACCATGTGTTGTTAGCTTCTGGTTGCTATGGCTATGCATGTGGGTCTTGTCCCTCCACCCTTTGTATGGAAACATGGAAACGGATTCAGTGCAGAACAGCCTGCGTTGGTGGCCCTCATAGGCACCAAACTGCGGTCCCAGTGCCCAGCCCTCTGGCCCTGTGTGCCACCTTCTGATAGCCCTTTTCCACCAGTGCAGTGCTGATGCCAGTTAACATGTCGTGGCTGTAAAACAGACTGTGGCCTGGTTCCTCAAAAAGCCTGTTTTCCACTAATGCCATGCCAGTGCTGACTGGAAGCAGATTCTCAGGTGGTGCTTAAGTAGCACAACCAAAGAACCAGCCTGCATTTCCACCGGTTAAAAACAAGTTATAACAGTCAGTATGCACACACCGATGCACAAGTAATATTTCTGTGTTCTTTGGTTTTTTTTTTTTTTTTTTTTTGGCTGCTGCTAACCTAGGCTCTGGTTCTTAAGTTAGCATTAGTCAGAACATTCTTTTTTGTAAAACAGTAGCTAGAGGCATTACAAAGCATTACTGATTGATATTTATAACTAATTATATGCTTTATTTTTATAGTCTTATAAATGTTGTTTTTAACTAGTGGAAATTTGGGGAAGTTCTTTTCGCCTATCCCATCATGCTTTTCTTATGACACAGACACATGCAGGTGAGAGCAAGCTTGGGGGGTCAGCCAGCGTGCCGTGCCCCTGGAGCTGGGGTTTAAGGGCCAAGCTCAAGGGCCCAGTGGTAGGATTTGAGATGGTGACCTTTCTACAACAGGGAACAGAGAACTAACCCGCTGAACCACACACACTGCCCCCTCACTGTTGGCACAGTCCTTATTGCATGATCAGTTATTTAGCTATGATATTTTTTAATTAATATTAATTCTGGCCTTTTTGGTTCTCATGGCTGCATTCTGTCAGCTGAAGTTACTTACTGTCCAAGACTCCCTCTGCAAACACGTAAAAGGGAATCCTTCCCGAAACCAAATAAATGATGCCATTTTTCCCCTTCTGCAGCTGCCACCGCAGCATTAGGAATGGGTGATAGAGGTGGTGCAACGCATGTTCATGGCTGCACGCGTGCGGCATCCTCACTGGGTGCCCAGGGGAACGGCACACCTACTCAGCAGGGACTGCTCGGTCCTGGCATGTCTGGCGAGACAGGTCACAGCTCCGGAATGTCGCCGGTATTATATGTACGGAGTGCCACTGATAGTTTGCGTCTTATGGTGACATGTCGGTTACGTGGCCTATCTCAAGAATCCAAGCTATTTTACTTTCCATTGTATGTCTCTCCGGCCTCTCGGTGAGGGTATGACTGCAGATGTCTGTAGTCAAAGACAAATTATAATGTTTTATTGGGCTTACAGCTGCTGACATAACTCACTAATTTTTCCGCCAGGAAGGACTGGAAGGTTAAACCGATCCCTGTGTGGAGAGCGTTATTTACACCCTCTACAATGACCAGTCCTGGAAGGCTTCTTGCTTACTGGGGGTCTAAAACCATGTTCCCACTCAAGCATTATGACTAATTTATTTCAGGCATAGAACATTAGCCCACACTGGCGATGACTTCATTTCTGTGTGCCTGTGTGTGTAAGAGAGAGAGACTGATGCATGAACTTTCAGACTGCTCAGCAACTCCAGTGTGATGGTGATACCATCCTATAAATCCATCATCGAGGCCTCTTCTGCTTGTGAAAAGATGACTGCAGAATTTTCGCTCATCTGTGGAATGGGTATGGGGGCAGCAGGCTATCGCACATGATTTATTAATAACGATGGTGGCTACAGAGGAATCCGAGAGGTCTTTGGGTGGGGATCACTTGCCTCCCATTAATGTGAGATGCCCGTCACGCTGTTTTAGGGAATACCTGTCTGGTGAAATGAGATGTGGTCTTCTTGGAGGTTGAGATGGGAAGAGCCAGATACTTGAAGGTCAAAAGGTCTTGGGGTGGAGTTGGGTGGGGTGTGGGAGTACTTATACCTGGTGCATTATTGTATTAGGAGCGAGGCCCCCCCCCCCCCAACAAAAAAAAAATTACCCACATGTCCATTCTTCAGTGTCAGACAGGTGCCGGGACAGGCATATGGAGCGACTGACTAATTGTGTACCTGCCATGTGCTGCCCGGCTTCACTGTCACAGTGATCCGTGAAGTGCGTTTACCCTCCACCAATGAAAGACCCGGTTAATATTTAATGATTCTTCCAATAGTGGGCAAGGCAGGCCCGAGGTGTATGAGGACTCTGTGACTCATGGGCGTGGCAGGAATGGACGGCGGTTTGGAGACCGAGACTCTCTGCCAAGCGTGACACTGTGCCTGCCTGCAGGCGGGGCAGGCTGTTTGAACATGCTGCAGGTACTCACTCTGCCATCCCCTCCACGCATCTATATTCCCTGATCCTGTAAAGGGGAGCCAGGGGGCGCCGTCACCTCCCATCTATGCTCTGAGGACTTTGTGTCCAGCTGGTCCCCCATCACTGCCAGTACCTGAATTTTTCAAGCTAAAGCAAGGCTGGTTGGCATCAAGTAGATTTTCTGTATGAACGGCATTTTCCTGTTGCCATTTTGGGGTTTTGAAAAGTGCTTCCCATCCCCTTGAAGGAGCATGATGAGACTTTATCATGAGATGGTCCTTTGTGTTCCTCAAGTTGGAAAGATAAGCTAAACAAAAAGCCAGGCAGACTGCAAACTTTACAGAGTTTACAACCCCCCCCCCCCACACACACACACACACACACATCCCTGTTCCTCACCAGCCTGCTTTAGTTACGGCTCTCAGGGTCTGAGAAACATCTGGCATGGCTTGTAGGTGTTGGACAGCATGCCGGGACTTGTACAGGAACAATGTCTGACTCTTCTTTCAGACTTTCACCGGCTTTTTCCACTAATATAGTCTGAATTAGGCTTCAATTACATAGTTTTCATGTTTGAATGCATGACTGTCAAGATAACTGTTCCTTTCAGCTCAGTACTTCTCTGAGTGTCACTGAGCTGTCTCAGATCAGGTTAAATGGCCCCACAGAAACTCTGGAGTTCCTCATGGCTCGTTCCACCATACATGTGCTCATCATGTGTTAGCTGCCTGTTTTACTGAGGTTCGTGTCACTCTGCTCAGTGTGATGCTTTCGTTGAAATGCAGACACTATTCACCGCGGATGTGATTTCAGTTCCTTTGTATAATAGTGCTTCCCACGGTGCACTGCATTGGGGGTATTCACAACCCTTCTGATGTAATAAGTCTTTGTAACTTGCAATGATGCACGATTAACCTAAAAAGAAAATCAGAATTACAAAAGAGTGTCAGCATCCTGGACAGGAGGCTTGAGAGTAGTTGTGTGTGTGTGTGTGTGTGTGTGTCTCTCTCTCTCTCTCTCTCTCTCTCTCTCTCTCTCTCTCTCTCTCTCTCTCTCTCTGCTGGACATTCACTTTTCTAAAAGAATCATGTTGTAATAAAACAGATTAATAGCACACAAAGAAATCGATGTGGTGAGTCTCTGTTCATTGCGAGTTTTTCTACTTGTTGTCTTTGTGTGTTTGCAGGTGGTAACCAGAGTTAACCTGGGCTGTATTTTCGAGCCAAGGAACCAAATACTGACTGCCTTCTGCACCCTCTGTCCCTCAGGGTCCTCACATAGCATCTGTCACCCTGGCAGCGTATGAGTGTAACTCCGTGGACTTTCCTGAGCCCCCTTACCCCGAGCAAATCATCTGCCCCCAGGACGAGGTGGTCGGGGGCGGCATCTCCTTGTGGGCCATCATCTCCAAGGTCCGCCTCGAGGCCTGCATGTGGGTGAGTTCTTCAGTCATGCTACAATGTTTAGTTGACCAACAATATCATGGTAATTGGTGAAGGTTGTCTGTTCAAATCCCAGGATCAACAGAATGATGTCACCATTGGGCATCTGAGCAAGACCCTTGGCCCCCAATAGCTCCAGAGACTGGCTGACCCTGCTTCCTCATATGTATGCCACTCTGTATAAAAACATCAACTAAATGTATAAATAAAGCAAGCCACCGCTGTATCATATATAAATATATAAATTTAAAAGACACATATATAGAAGAGGTACACCTATCTTACACTGCACACTAGAGTTTTTTTTTTCCAATCTCTTTTACTTGTTCATAAGCACTCTCGTTTGCAGAACAGAAGGTTTT
Source organism: Mormyrus lacerda (assembly GCA_015163995.2). Classification (NCBI taxonomy): domain Eukaryota; kingdom Metazoa; phylum Chordata; class Actinopteri; order Osteoglossiformes; family Mormyridae; genus Mormyrus; species Mormyrus lacerda. The sequence goes on from JAABNX020000119.1 coordinate 16,193,547, forward strand.
GCCATGTTGCTAGTTGTTAACCGTGAATCGAAAAAGTAAATTCAACAGAGAATGTGGATTTGCGTTTGACGCAAGCCGCCAGTAGATGGAGGCGTGCCGTGTTGTCGGACATGTCGTCTTCTACTCAGAAATGATTATCTGTTTTCAGTTCTGGTCATACTGTGTGTTTTTTTTTTTTTTTTTTTTTTATAACCGCATTGAGGTAGTTATTGATTGCGTCTGTCTTGTGACTGTGAGAAGTGTGTTCTGCCACATACCTCAATGGAGGAAGAAGCACTTCCCTTTTAATGAACGTCATCGACTTCTTGAACTTCGCCAAACTGAGTCTGCAACTTCTGTTTGTGGGACAGTGTGTACCTCTTGGGTTTTAAGGTTTGTGTCCTGTGTGTAATATACCAGTTGGTATGCCCTCTGGTGTGTCACATTGGTCACATATTCCCCCACATCATGACAGTAACCTACATCACGACAGAACACAATAATCTGTCTGAACTCGCTCTGTGCGATAGGTGTGTGATTTACATCATATTTATTTAGCAGAAGCTTTTATCTAAGGTGAGATACATTTTTCAGAAAGCAGGGTCAGATGGTCCCTGAAGCAACTGGGGTTAAGGGCCTTGCTCAACAGCTCAACCAAAGCGCTCTGCTAACCCTGGGATTTGAATTGGTGAACTTAGTCACAGGCACAGAGTCTTGACCTGCTGAGTCAAGTGCACAGATCACCCCTCTATAATGTGGTTGAACTTACTGTTCATTGACAAATGTGGACAGTGGGCATCAGATCATCAACTCCCCCTCCCAAATGTCAGAAATGGCAGGGGACAGGTTAGCCATTTGTGTTTGGTACACCCCCATAGCTGGCACCAGCTGCCATTGTTGGGGATCAGTAGCCAGCCCACACAAAGGGTTGGCACACCTTGTGGGTAAATGCACTAAGGCGACCGAAGCAAAACAAACTAGGGGACACGCCTACCCACGAAAGGTCGGCTGGAGGCCGCCGTGAGGAACTGCCCATTTCTGTGGCCGTCCTCCATTTCTTGTTTAGTTTTTAAGCTCCCAATTCGCCCTGTGCCAGCAGAACTGTCATTGGAGGGCTATCTGCAGATGTGGCGGTTTCATGTAAAATTATGTACACATTCAAAAATTTCTTCCCCAACCAGTTCGGGGGGGGGGGGGGGGGGGGGGGGGG
>JAABNX020000119.1:16194748-16207518 GCA_015163995.2 Mormyrus lacerda
CCAACGCTCCAAGACAGGTGGCATGGTTCTGCCTCACACCCCGCCCCATAGTCAATGCACCAGCTGCCCCCGTGATTAAGGCCTCAACTGCCCTGGTTTGCATCAAAGCACCTTGTGTGTACAAGGAACTGGGAGTGCAGATTGAGGTAGCCTCTCCTACACCCCTCTCTTCCGGGGTGTAAGACATCATCCTGATGGACCTTTTCCCAACTTGGCTTTGTTTGTTTGGTAAGCTTTAGAAGCAGATTGGTGGGAGTACGTATTTGTTTTTCCTCTGAGGTGCTCCTCCTACCCCCCCCCACCCTTGGACTGTCGGTCACCCCCGCAAGACAGAGAGGCCCATGCTTGTCACTCGAGAGCGAACGTTAGCTTGTAAGACCGACAAATTTCGGCAGTTGTTTTGCGGTTTTTCTCTAATTCATTTCAGCATTAAATCCTGATCTGCCTGATTACTCCTCTTGTCGTCTGGCCAGCTTCCTTTCGTTTGAACTCTCGGGGGGGAGAAAGAGGCGGGCGATCCCACTCAGCTGTTTTAATGGAAAAACAGTTCACAAGTGGCCCTTTCCACGAGAGCAGTGGCCAGTATTTCTTGACCATATCTCACGCACTATAACTTCAGCCCCTTGCTGAACCTGCTGAATGGCTCTATGTGAGTGTTTTTGGTTTATAGGTAAGGTAGGCTTTCATTTGACTCCTTTCTGATGTCAGGTTGGCACCTCTGGAGAAAAGCACACATCCCGTACACAATCCATAATTTCAGAGGCTTCCACTCAAGGGGAAACTGCGGTCTCTGGCTGTTGGAATGTCTCTCTGCGCTTATGACTTCCTTTACCGGTGGGAATGGGTCAGGGTGTCACCTGGCTAGTGCCGATGACCTGGCTGTGTTCACACCTCTGTTTCCGCTTCGTTCACCTGCCAGGGGGCGGGCACGGCCATTGGGGAGCTGCCCCCGTACTTTATGGCTCGTGCTGCCAGGCTCTCGGGCACTGAGCCGGACGATGAGGACTATGAAGAATTTGAAGAGATGCTGGAACAGGCTGAGAGCGCTCAGGTGAGTGTGTCCCACAGTGTGCACAACATTCTGACCTGATCAAGCACCCTGGGTTAAAAAAAAAAAAAACAGTAATAAACCAATAAAGATTACTGGTGTCCATAAGGCTCTATCCTCCAGTCCTACCCTCTACCTGCCTCACACACTGTGCCCTGCTCTCCTTTCCCTGTAATCCCATGATGCACGGGGATATCATGTCCACCCATCATCTGACATGGTGCCTCCCGGATGTGCCAGCGAAATTCTTGCTCGCATAATTTCAGCCCAAAGGACCTCTGGCACAATGTGAGGGTGTTGTTTACGTCTTCCGGGACCTTCCACGGATGTTTCAGCACAAGGTAGACAGTCCCGGGTGTCGAGACAATGCAGTGACAGCAGAGCGGTGACTGAAAAGGAAGACGAAGAGATTAGTGATCCTGGGATTAAGGCCGTCGCCTATCAAACTGCAACTTTAAATAAAATGCCAGACGGTAGAGCACATTGTCCATTCGGTGTTTCTGAAAACCGCATAAAGATTTTTTTCTTTTTTTTTTTTCCTCCCCTTTTTAAACATTGTTAAAATCCCGCTCTTGACATGGTTAATCTGAAATCGATGTCATCGTTTAGAATGTGGGAAGTTAATTTTTCATTCGCCTTTGGTAAACCTGAATTAAGAAATAATCTTTTAAAAAAAAAAAAATTAAAGCAACAAAACCTTGATTTAAATTTTCCATGGCCAAGTATCTCCAACGTCCCGTAAGCTGCAGTGTTCGGACAAGGACTCGTGCAGCGGCGGCAGGCGGTGGTGATCTTATAGTCTCTTGCGCACACATGTGATGCGTCATTTGAGGCTGCTGTTGGGTGGAGGGATGGGGGGCTAAAACCATACCTGCAGTCAATTCCAGATGCTGCTAATGTTAACAGCGGTTCCCACCGCCTGCATCTGAGAGCCAGCTGCTGACATTACAGGCATATAGCTGTCCTCGTATAAAGGGCTCCTCCTGCCTTCTGGGAACCCTGTGGACCGTCTGACCCCCAGAACATAGAGGACCACCTTCCAGACAAATGGTCTCAGCTTATCCCTAATTTATTTCCTTTAATTACTTCTAAGTGCTGGAAGTATGCCCCTCCCCCACACCCCCATGCCCATCCTCCTCTCTAAGTCTTTCTCCTCTCCAGCATGGGAATGTGTGGTGGTGGGATGTTCCAGAATGTTGCAGTGCCTTCTAGGAGTTGAGCTGTCTCCTGTCCTCACATGTGGATGGTCTCTGGCAAGCGCTACTGATTTGTAGCATCCGTGAGCCATTCACCGTTGTGATCGATGTCTGTGGTGGGCAAACTTCAGGAACATCCCAGAGAAAAGGTGTTTTGTGGTTCATTTGGTCAGAATGTTTTTCATTTTTCATTTGTAATACTTTTTGTAACTTTGAGATGCGTTATTTAATCTTTCTTCAAACCTGGAAGGATGGGATTAACGCTATGTTCTCTATCATCTGAATTCTTTAACTTCCCATATGTGGACTCAGACTTGACTTTTTAGCCTTGTTTTTTGTACACTAGGTTTGTTTATTGTTTTATCAAAAATATGAGAGTTTAAAATGTGCATTTTTCTGTCTTTGCCAAGTCAGGAAGGGGAAGTGCCCACAGTGACCTGTGGCTGGCAGCTAAATCATGAGCATGAGGAGGATGGTATCTTCAGGCATCTGAACAGTACAGAACTTAGGCAGAAGGCCTTAAGATTAAGCATTTTACCTGCTTTGCTGCTTTCCCTCACAAAATTAAGTGGCCAAGAAAAAAATACATATACAAAAAGAATATCAGTCAGTGTTAGGACTGTTTTTAACTGTAATAACCTGAAGCCTGCTGTGTCTTATATCGCTGGGGGGACGCCCATCTTCCGAATTAGGCATTTCTTCCAGTACAGAAGAGGTTAAGTGTCTGTGAATTGCCGACTGCCAACTCCCAGGATCGGGAGCGAGCACAACCCGTCCTGGGCGTGTGCCCGATGCGCTTGTCCCCCACCGCCGAGCCCTTGCCGGCTTGTGGTTTGCCCACGCGGCTCACGTGACTTCTCTGAAGGCTCCCCCCCCATCTCCTCTTTATTTCCAGTAAACTGTTTGAAAGGGGGGTGAGTCAGAGTAAAACCAGCTTCCCTTTAACCGCAGCTTGTTAAAGAATTTGTCAACGTGGACTCTCCAGGGGTGCTTATTTTTTGTCTCCCCCTATGATAGAATTAAATGTTCTTAGCCGAGGTTTAGCTAAGATATCACAGAACCGTGCCGGTCCAGTGCCGATGGAACCGAAAACGAAGCGCCGCGGTCTGCTAAGAGTTAACGGCCCAAAAAGCTGAACGTCCCCTTCCGTGAAAGGGCTTCATTCAGAAAATGTCGTGTGGGTGTCGGCTTGGTGATATATGTATGCGTTATTCTTAACGAGCAGTTTACCGCCCCATTCCAGCTGCTCCGTCGCCTCCCTGTTTTACATGTCTCCTCCTGCTCATCCTCAAACATTTCCAACATTAAACGGAAAATATAACGGACTACTAAATATTTCTGCGTGTTATTAATATGTGTGTATATATATATATATATATGTGTTATTAATATGTGTGTGTGTGTATGTATGTGTATATATATATATGTATATATATATGTGTGTGTGTGTATATATATATATATGTGTGTGTATATATATATATGTGTGTGTGTGTGTGTGTGTATATATATATAAATATATATATATATATAAAATATGGAATGTGCGTGTCCACTTGCGAAACATTTCTAAATTTTAAGGAATGCTGTCCTCCATGTACAAGCCGAAACGGGTTCACAAAACAGGTTTCAGGATTACGATATATCATTAAAAGTGCGCAATTTGTCCATTTGCGTCATTCTCCGTCGTCTCTGTGGTGAGAGAGCGGAGTTTGCATTTAAAGTGCAGGATCTGCAGTTTGTACAGTAATTACAGAACACCCATTACAAAAAAGTTTTAGCCTCACCATTATACCTCAATCTTGATTTACAAGAACCTGGGTTATACTTAGACTGTTTCAATAGTACTAGTATTTTACAAGTACGAAAGTAAGATAAGCTATGACCCCACAAATAAATTAATTTGTGAATGAGTTATTCAGATATAATTTGCTTTAGAACATGGTGATCACACTTCCATTCTTTTAATGGTTGTCAAGAGCTGCTAAATGTAATTGCCTTTAAACCCATCCCATAGGAATGGACCTATTGCCAGTAATTTTCCATGACTGAGAATTTCCAAAAAAAGGAGAGGTTTTTGTTTTGGATTTTATGTGCACATCTGATGTACTGTTTTGTGGTTCAAACCAGATGAAAGAGGGTCTTTGAGATCTTGATAGTCAATTATAAAGTTTGCTCTCTTGCTTTCACCAAACTGTATTCTATAACCCTCCCGTTTTTCATTATCCATTGTAATGAAACCTGTCTGTGGGAATCATATTTGTTGATGAGGCGGCAATAAGATATGCTTTGTGTCTTCACTTCCCCCCCGCCCCAAAGATACCCCTGAATTTTTGCTCTCTGGATTTTTCTATGCCCCCCATGTGTCTCCCTGCAGTAGCTTTCATTGTTGAAAACCAGCCCAGAGATTTTTTGTCATAAACCACACAAATTCCAGCCGATGGACTGGCATCACTATCATTGTGCCCCAGATCAAAAGAATTCAAACGTCTGAGTTGCAATGAAAACTGAAGTTGATTGGTTGTCATCTTGTGGCAAAAATTCAAATTTGAACCAATGAGAGTGATTTCAGTTAAGCCACTTCAGAGTAGAACATTTCCCTTGGCTAAATGTTGGTTGTTTGGGAAAAAATAGTCTTTACAAGAGCCCTTCATGTCCATATTAGGTTTAAAGATTCTGTGAAACTAGCACATTGTTACACTTGCCTACTGTGACTTTGAAGTTTTAAAACAGTGAAGTACATTTTAAAAAACCTTGTTAAATTTCCCCCAATTTGAAAAGGAAGTGATTTTGCCAATCTTTAATTACAATGCAAATGATAACATCAATTTAAAATAAACATATTTAAATTGATGTTATCATTTGCATTGTAATGCAATTTGATGCACAGATTTGAAAATTGAAATTTTAGTTTAGCAGATAGTTTAGTGAAGCTATTAGTCTTGTAAGTTAATAAACGAAGGCAGATTTTCATTATTGACAGCAGTTTTATAGATCACAGAAATGTTAATTTAGGTTTTTAGTTTTTACCTGTGTAAATAGTTTCTGAGATTCCTCAATTATTGTACTTCATTGCAAAAAAATACTTTATGTTGTGTAATTTTTTTTAATTAAAAATGTAAAATAGGCATTTAGAACATGTGGCAGACTAGTCTATTGAAGCTCAAATCAGTTGTCTTTGTGCTAAATCAATCATATTTAACATTATACTGCATTTTAATAAGTTGCAGATTATTCTCAAACTGGAAACCATAATTTCAAATTTTATATTATGTAAATTGTATTTTCCTTAGCAGCTCATACTCCGCACTTTTAGATTTGATATCCATTATAAAAATATGAAAACAGAAAAAAAGAATCAGAAGAAAACAGACTTTCTGGAAGTGTGATTGTTAAAAAGCATGACATCCTGTGTAAAAATATTAAACACTGAAAGAAATCATCATTGATAGTAGACATTATCCTTATAATGAACATGATTCTTCAGGTTTTAATATTACTATCACATAATGCTTACCTTCACAACTGTGCTTAGAATATTTTACAGGCATAAAAAATTACCAAATATAAAATGTTGGTGGAAATTAATTTTTCCTCCTTTGGGGCATTTATATCTCTGCTTTTTGGTCACAATAATGCAGACAAATATTTCTTAAACACCTTCCAGCAATATTTTTCATTTGCCATGTTAACCCTCCTCTTCCCAGCAAAGGTAGATTAAGGAAAATTGTGTGCCATTCTTAGAAGGGAAAAAAACTACTACTTTGTAGAGCTGATGGACACAAGGGAAACATGAAGAATCCGTAAGGTTTCTGACTCATTGGAATTATCTGGGAGTCCGATCTTGTCTGTTGTTCCTTATTCCCAAAAATTAATGGATTTGAAAACCTTCTGTGTTGGGTAAGTAACTGGAAAGGTCAATTTTGTTTTGAGAATTAAATAAAATTATTTTTGTTAGTATTAAGAAAATAATAATAACTCAGTTTTACAGGCACAAATAACAGATTTTTTAAGAGGGAATAAATCTTTTTTGTTTCTGTCTCTGGGTGATACTGTATTGTTAGCGAATGACAGCCGCAACATGTATCATTGTCCTGATTTTGTTGGTCAGTATTTTTAATTACAGCTTATATTGCATTTTATTGAAAATGGGATATGTCGTCTTAATGTAGAAATGTTTTTTTTCTCCCCCCTTTGGGAGGGAGGGGGGGGGGATAGGCACATTTTCTTTTACCTTTTAAGGTGATTTTACATACCTGTGTCTCATGGTAATTGGAGGTGGATGAACAAAAATATAATCATTTAAGCAGTTCTTAATGTCTCTTGAATACTTCCCTTCCAAGGTGTTAATATTGTTTCTGAATTAAAATTTGTCATAGTTTGTTCATTTATATGGTCAGTTTCTATTTGAATATTTTCTTCAACAAGAAATCTTGAACTGAATTGTTTTAAATATTTTATGTTATGTTTCTGTTTTGAACAGAACATTGTTTAAAAATCTATTCTGAATTACTTTTCAGATTTTGTGTAGAAATTAATCTTCTGTTACTGTTTTATATTTTGGGTATGCAAACATATCGCAAACATTAAAGCGATGCCTTTCAGCTCTGTCTGATAAATATGCAGGTTTTTGATTAATCAATTCTTGCAAATACAATTCATTACATGCATTAAAAACAACATCCAAATTAAGGTACTGGAAATTAAGTAAAAAGGAAAATTATTCTTTTCAAAATCATAAAATGAAATCCTACAAAAACATCTTCATTTCCTTTTAAACACTTTAACATTTATATAACACTATAGTGCTTTTAAAAATTAAAAAAAGTTTGTATTGAGCTTGAACAGAATTATGGAAAAATGGTTAATATTTTTTAATTAACGCATAAAACTGTTATTCTTCAAGTAAATATCTTATTTAAGAATATGTTCTGTGTTGATGTAGAATTTTACTTGATTCTTTTTGCATTTGTTTTAAAACATTAAAATAACTTGTTTTTTTCCCTGAAAGTTGAAACAAATAAGTTTCGAGCAATGTAATCAAGTAAAAAAACGTTTGAAGTTAAAGTTGATAAAACTGAAGTTGTTCTGATTGGAAAAACAACTTGATTTTTAATTTTGGGACCCATTATCTAGAGAATTATTAAATGGTATTTCTTTTGAATATGTAAGGTTTGTCACAACTTAAAAAAAATCAGATTACCCTGTATTTGAAAATGTCTCTTTTTAAATGTTTCTAAATTCTGCTAATTTTCCCATTTTTAGGACTTTGCAACCAGAGCAAAGCTGGCGGTCCAGAAAATGGTTCAAAAAGTTGGATTTTTTGGAATTCTAGCTTGTGCCTCTGTAAGTAAGACTGATAAAACCTGTGTGATAAAATTGATAATACCTGTAAAAATCCAAAATTCCTGTAACAGCATGACCAGGAAATGGATAAATGTATGCCAGTTATGATTTAGAATATATGTTTTGGTAATTCAGTTTTGGTGTACTTGTATTAAAACATTATGTTTTGTGGTGATGATGGACTATAGCTAGAATGCAGTTTATTTTAATTATAGGTCTGTAACAGTTATACGTAAAAACAAATGCCAATTACCAATTTGGGTTGGTTATTTTTTTGTACTGTCATATTTTCAATGATACTTCCACTTCAGATTTTAATGTGACCAACTTGCATAAGCTTATCAAATTTATCAAAATTATTTGAAACACTGGACATTTGTGTTAATTCAGCCTATATATGTAATTTCAAACTAAATACAATTGTATTTGAGTGCTTGCTGTCTTAAAGCCTTTTTCTTTGTTTTCTTTCTGGTCTTTTTCAGATCCCAAACCCCCTCTTTGACTTGGCTGGGATAACATGTGGCCACTTTCTGGTTCCTTTCTGGACCTTTTTTGGTGCAACACTTATTGGGAAAGCAGTTATTAAAATGCACATCCAGGTGAGAAAGGTTTCCAGCATTCTGTGCTTCCCCACCTTTCATTTTGATCAGTAACCATTTTGTCATCTTTGGGCCACAGGTTGCACTTGAAATGCATACATTTATTATTAAAAGCCTGTCATTTTCTTTTTTATTATTAAAGAGGATGGATTCCTCATTTAGCTCTTTATCCAAGCATCTTGTTTAAGTCATCAATCTAGGGGGTGGAGGCATGACAGACTCACCTCCCCAGAGGAGCCATTTTGTGTAGCAGACCTGTAGAATGGGTCGTCCATTTTGTGCAGGCAGCTGCAGAGCAGGGGATGTGGCAGGAGGGACCGTTACTGAGGAAATGTTTCAGTGATTAGGTAGTTGTGATTCTGAAAGTCGGTAGCCTTTTCAAAAATAAATACTTGGCATAGTTTGGGGGGGGGGGTGCTCGGGTGTGATGTATAATCTGGCTGACTTGTACATCACATCGGACAAAAGCATCTGCTGAATGAGACGTGTAACATGTTGCGGCGGCTTTTACATTACATTGTATGTACCAGTGTTCAAGGAATCCCCCAGAATTGAAGTCCTTACTTTATGGAGTACCTCCTGAAATACATACCCATAAAATGGGTGAATGTTTTTGTGCAGGTAAAAATTGAAGATTGACCCAGATTATATTTGATAAATCAGAATGTTTTTTTTTTATGTCAAATAGGTACAGACCTTTTAAGTCATTACTTTAATAGCTTTTGAGATGTTCAAGTACCCCTGACCTGATGAGTGGGGACCTTGCTTTCATTCCCATGGGGTGATAGTGGGATTTTACTACCAATTTTCTGAAAAAGATGTTTTTCAAGCTTTATTTTTTAACCTAGTTTAGTGATTTTTTTGTAGGCTTCTATGAGTAAACTGATGATGAAATTGTCCAGTTTTTTTTCATTGAACCAATTTAAAATAGTTGCATTTCAAATGAGCTTTTTAGTGCAGTTTTTGAGATAAGTGCGGACAAGCCACTGGTTGGCAAAAAGAGTAAGAAATATCCTTGAATTTTATGAAAAAATTAATGTGATTTTTCTGTATAGTGCGCTTATATACTACATAATTATGAGTATTCTTCTTGATTTGCTTTAATATCACTTATGATAAACCGATGTGTTTTGTGTTTTCACAAAAAGGAGGCTTAGTTTCTTAGGCAAAATACTCAGAAAAGTAAACAGTAAACCATGCGATGTGCATGTATGAAATACAGTGTCCAGGGGAAAAGGCTATCTATGGGGATCTCAGGTTGTTAGCTGCTTAATTCCAAGTGTCTGTATACCCTTGGTTGTAGGCAAATCCTGTGGGCTGCTTGGAAAAAATGCATCTATGGAAACTGGGTAGCCTTGATTTTCCTTTCATGTTCTTCTATCATGTAACATTTTTTGTAGACATTGCTTGACACACACACACACACACACACACACACACACACACAATCTTGTAGTTTTTTTCAATTCATCTAATACCCCTGAAAAGGATCACACTTAAAAATGAAAGCATATGTACCCCCAGAATAATGCATATTGGGAAGAAAATTAACAATAAACAGTAATAAAGATTTTTTTTTTCCAACAGGGAAAGAAATCCTTCTATAGAGTATAGTGTGTAGTAGGGCTCAGTCACTCAGAGGCATATTTGCATATAGGTGTGCGCAGAATGGTGATATGTGTGAAACAATACACAGTTTTCATTGGATATGCATTTCTTTTTAAAGAAAGCAGGTACTAGGATTTTATTTTCATGTATAGTTAATTGGGTCCATAATTTAATTATAAAATTAATTTAGAGGTTGCGAATGATATGATACCTAAAGCCTATGGAAATGACTCAGCGTTTGGGCCGTTTCGGTTTGGCCACGCTGTACAGCGCTGACTCCTGCTACTTCAGAGCTTCAGGTCATGCCAGTTATTAGCAGGTTCAGGCACCTAATAATTTGATTGAAATGTTTCATTGAATGCAGTATCAGCACACCTGGTCTTCCCGGTCAGGCATTAATGATACCACAATAATCCACAGGCCTCCCACCCAAACTAAACCATGGTGGCATTTATTTATTTATCTAAGGCATTCTAATGAATTTTAATGTGTGTATGGTAAATAAGTGTAGCATATCTAACAAGCTTATGCAGTGAACCTGATGATGATTAAATACAATGTGATACAATGTTTATTGTATTTAGCGAGTAATGAGTGTGTGTGTCTGAGTGTGTAGATGTCCAGTCTGTGAATTAGCTCGATTTTTCCTGGGATTTTTCACAAACAAGGAGACTTTTTGTTATCTTGTGAAATTTCTTGTTGGTCTGATTCACTTATAGTCATCTTGCTGACAGGAAGATGGTGATAAATGATTGTTGTCTGTTCTACAGTCAGTTTCTTTAGTGTAATTTACATCTGAGGTTGACTCGTATCTTCTGCAATGCTCCAATATCAATGAATAATGGTTTTTGCTATGACTGGCAGTTCTTCCTGTAACAGAGAAGGATAAGATTACAGCTAATTATTAAATGGTTTAGAATAAGGTATTTTTTCTGTGATTCCTTCTTGTTGATCTCTGGGCATTTATAGTAGGTCTACATATTTTTACCATACCACCAAGCCATTGATAATGTGGCAAATCAGCATATATGTCCGCTTTCATTAAGTGGGTCCGCCACCTCAGAATAACTGTAGCATATGCTGGACATAATTAACATTTCTACCATGGTTTCAAACAACTAAAGTCATACCATGTTCTTGTGGAGTTTAAAATCAAAATCCTGAGGATGTAACTAAAAGCTCTCTGAGATCTAAAAATTATGAAAATGATTCATAAAGTAATATATTGTAATTAAAAGGGAACTTTTTGTCAAATGATCATTTTGCATGTCCATTGCCTGTCTTTAAATAAAGGATAAAACAATGGACCTCTGTAGCGTGATCGTCAACAAGCTGTTTTTTCCCCTACAAAATAAGCCTCAAAGACTAAATAAATGATTCCTGTTAACCACTTTGCAGGAGTGTGTCATAAATAGATCTTATGAGTAGAAACATTTACTTTTGAAAGACCCCTTGATGGCAACTCATCATAGAATGTGTAATCAAAGATTAATGAGTTATGTTCATAAAGCTTAATGGTCAGTTGCTTTCTCTTGTCCAGTCTGGCCGTGTGACTAATCAAATTTTAGGAATGTAGACTTAAGTAAATCACTGGTCTTGGTGTACTTTTCTAGACGATGTTGCGTGAGTCTACCAAGCAGTGATTTCATCAGCTTTCTGTGCTTTAATTGGCTGCTCACCTTTTAACCAGACACTAACCCCCTCCATGTTTTTGTTTTCCCCCCTCCTCCCTGGACCTAATGAGTTGGCAGGCATGCGTCATGGTATACCTCTTTAAAGTTGTCTTCAATGACAATGTGTCCTCAAGCCTGACTTCTGCGTTGCTACTTTTGAGGGTATCCTATAATTGGCTGTGGACAAATTTGCTGTGAATATCACGTCTTGAAATTGACACCTATATGCTTGACCATTTACATATTTTTCTCTGTTCTCTCTCTCCCCCCCCCCTCCGCCCCACCAGAAACTGTTTGTTATTATAACGTTCAGCAAGCACATAGTGGAACAGATGGTGTCCCTGATCGGGTGAGTAATTCGACTACCAACCTAAAGAAGTACAAGGGGAGAAAAGGGGGGTGGCCAGCCCACAGTCTGAGATGAAAGAGTTAATGGGAGCTGAAGGTTGAGACGGAGCCTCACATCCTCCCTTTTTTGGTCTTGCCTCAGTGTTGGGCGGGAAACTGTGCTCTTTCAAAGTCTGCTGGTGGGCGGAAATTGTGATGTGAGTTTGACGATGATGAAGTTGGTTAGTTCAAGGACAATGGAGAGCTTTTGGCTTTTTTGTGGCCATCTCTCCATGAATGAGGCAGTCTGATCGGTTTTTGAATGGGGTCATTTGACTTATAAATATAGAAGCTCATAAGCCCGTGCCCAAGGTCCCGTGGTCTGCAGAGTCATGAGCGTTGATTTGGCACATTTATTTGGTTTCGTTGTCCCTCCTACCACCTCTTTGTCTCAGACACATGTGCCACGGTGACAGCACAAGGACGCGGTTCATGTTGTGGATATTGTGTGAGATCTTTTGTTCTAGGCGCGTGGCTTGAAGATGCTGTAAAAGGCTTAGGCGCATCGCTAACAGGATGTCTCAGAGGCCCGGCAGGAATGGCCCATTGATAGCGGGCAGCTGGCGCGGCCCTCACTCAAAGGGCCCGTACGGACCTGTCTTCCATCCTGTAGGCGCATGCGTCACGGCAACATGTTCTGCGGCTTAGCACCCCCATCTAGACCCCATGACACCCCCCCACCCCCTCACAGTCTCCGGATGCCTGGGATAGTGGCTGTGCTGTAACGGCACCGTTACGAGCCGGTTGGGCGTGTCGCAGACCACATGCTTGCATATGAACCGAGGAAAACGATGCTGAAATCTCAGGTGGAGATTGCATCAGCTTAGTCTCAGCCTGATCCCACCTCACACCCCACCCAACCCCAATTAACCCCTGATGAAATTTCTTTCTGTGTAGAAGATTAAATATATTT
>JAABNX020000119.1:16207618-16219424 GCA_015163995.2 Mormyrus lacerda
TGTATATGTGTGTGTGTGTGTGTGTGTATGTATGTATGTGTATATATATATATATATATATATATGTGTGTGTATATATGTATATGTGTGTGTGTGTGTGTCTATATATATGTGTATATTTTTTTGCAATCATGCAATGGAAATATTTGCCACACAGTTAAGAGGTTAAATGCAATTATCAGTGATAGTTTATCAATCCACAAGATGTTCATTTTATTTCTGTTTTTTTTTTCTTTTCCTCTCCCAGTGTGTGATTATTTCTGTCAAATGACAGTTGTTTTTGCCGCCACTTTTTAAACTCTTCATTTTCAGATGTGGTCATGAGATTTTTTATTTTTTTTTTGTCATCGTCTTCTTCCCAGAGCTGAGTTGTTGGGTCTGATAAACCCATTGAACCATTCACTGAAACTCATACGTTTGCGTTGATTGACAAGTTTCTGTATTTGTCAGAGGAGAACTTTTCTCCGTTCTGAAGTTTCCCCTTTACAACTTTTTAACCGTCAGTTTCCTGCATGTGGCCCCTCTACCAAGTTGCAAATCTCTTGGTTTTTGCTTCATTGACGCACTGAAGCTCTGACCTAGATCCACTGTAGGACTGATGCTCTCCGTTTTAACCCTTCTAGCAACAACCCACATTTACACTTTTTCCACATGGTGGAAAACTTGTTTCAGACATAAATTTAATACTTCAGTTTTGATTCAGCTGAACATTAACCCTGGCCTTTTAGGTCTTTGTCTTGCTTTGTCTTCTGTAGTACGTTCACTTTTGCATTGGTTGAGCAGTTTTTGAAACTGCTGGTTATTGTGATAAGTTTTACTATCCTGCCATTCTGCTGCGTGGTGCCTCAGAGCCACAAAAGCTGATGGTCTTGGTGACCACTGCAGATTTTTGCATACTGTGTGCGTTTCAGCTATCACTCATCACGGCAAGTGAAGTCATCACTGTGTCCATGTGCAGTGTGGAAAGGCATTGATTCTATAACACTCTAAAATATGTATGCTTATCTCATTTAACTTGAGGAAAGTAAATTGCAGAGTAATTAAATAATACTGATATTTCACATTTCTGTGCGTGACCTGCTAATGACCTTCGCTGGTGAGTCTTGTGGTAGCTGCATGTTTTGTCCCTCTGTTTTGGCTCCACTAGAACGTATCATGGGAAAAGATCCATGGATCTCAATAGAAATGGAAATAATTTATTTTTATTGTTAAGTTTGTGAATTAAAAAAGAACCTATACATGGTCCATTTTCTGAGATTTTAAATTGTACTTTAGTTTAGTTTTAGTAATTCTAAAACCTTTTCCCTACAATTTAGTACAGTTGTATGGATTATGGAGGTGCCAAAAACATTAATAATACTGTTGCCAGGATCATATAGTGCATTGTGGTGTTTAATCTTAGCTCTCCTGCATTTTTATTAATTCCAGCAGATATTGCAGGATATGATAATGGAAAACCCTCCTCGCCTCCTCCAATGCATTTAGTCCTTATACTACTAGTCTAATAGTATTAATTATTTTGTTTTAATTTCATAATCATTTTCTGTATATATATTTTCTGTATTTCTATATATTCATATAGTCTCCTATATGAAACACTGTAGAATGCACCAGTCTGATCTTATCCCAGGTTTCTGAAGTCATTATGGCTTTAGCTGCAAATCAGGTTTCTCAGACAAACTAGACGTGAATTCTGAAATTATCACTGTGGTGCACAGTTATGAGAAATGGCTTTCCATTGTATGTATGCCCGGATGCTTTTTCTATACCCTTCTGTCCCATAAAACATCCCATTTGAAGTATTGAAATATGAATTCATATATAGTATCCATATTAATCATATAATTGCCTAATATATTTATGCTGTAGTTTTATTTTTACCAATAAAATTGTACCTTTTTTACTTTCTGTTTTATGAGGAAGTGACCTTTGGATTCATTGATAATTTCAGTATCACATGACGTGATTTTAAAGATTAACTAAATGTAACAGAGAATGTAATAAAAATGAACTCTTAGTGAGGAACGGTAACATTACACATCTAGTACCCAAAAGATTTTGGAATTTATTTTTTTTAAAGTAACAGGTTAGAATCTGAGCTAATATGATTGTAATATCAAACCGCAGAAATTTTAACTGAATTATTTTTAATCTTTAAAATGTAAAATGTTGGTAAATTCATTAACAAATTCTTGGATGGGACAATCCTTAATAATCTGCATATATTCTAAGTATATACATAGCAGCAATTACCTTTATTATTATTCTGCTTTACTACAAACAAATGTAAAAAGAATCTTTTATTTTACCTTTAATTTTTTAAGTTTTTAAATGGTTGGCCCAATCTAATTTGTGTATTTCATCTTCAAAATCTACTCCAATCCAGTTTAATGTTTTTGCCCTAAGTTTCACATGTTGCCTAGCTGGTTGGTATCCCAAATTAGGTAGAATCGATCTGATTGTCTGAACTGATTTTGGCATGTAGGCTTGCAAACAGGTAGACTTTCATATCATCTGAAAGACTTTGCATGACTTGCGACCCTGAACTCATTTTATCACAGCAGTTGTTTGGTTCATTGGAAAATGTACAGTCACTCCATTCTGACATTGACTGTACTTCTCACATTTGTTTGCATAAAGCTTCATTTTCAATTTGTTGAACTGGGCTCTGAAGTAGGAAAGGCTGATTTTGGTTGTTTGTGATGTTTTGAGGCAGTATTTAAGCCTGTAAAATCTGAAGGGTGACACAATTCAGAAATGGGCCATTGTATTTTAATTGAACAAATTGTCAAAATAAGCTTTTGCGTCAAGCCTTGATTTTGATTAAATTTGGCGTGTGAATTACACATGCTTCTAAAAAAAAAAAAAAATCCAATTTAGACAATGTGACTCCTCTTACACTGTGGGTAACAAAATTCAGAGTGTTTTCTTATGCGTTGTATTTTTTTTTGTTACAGCTACTGTTATAGTTAGTACTTTTTTGGTGTGGTCAAATTTAACTTTTGCTTGAGTCTACGTTTCTTTTTTCAAGGTCAAATTTTATCTCTTGCTTATTTAAAAAAAATTAAGGCCTTGATGTACCAAGATAGTTTTTTGTAATGAAATACAAATGTTAGGTGTACTATTTGTTTGTAAAAAGACATGGTACTCGTTCCCCTTCATGAGATAAATTAAAAAAAAAATTGAGTCTCCTAAGGTATGTGGAGGGAGGGATAATTTTTTCCCCATTTAACTGGGAATAAATAATTTTGCACTTGCTTTTAAATATATATATATATATATATATATAAAATGTGACACTCAACCTACAAAAACATCGGAGACTGCACACTAATCTCATTTTTTTAATTTGCTTATTTAATAAAAACAGCCAAAGGTGTAGCCTGAAGTGTTTGGGGGGTCTTTGCAAGGAATTTTTCCTATGTCTTGCAAGATGAAGTACAGACATACCATATATGTATAAACGGGCATACTATATACATTCCATATACAGAATATTTAAACAAAAACATTTCCGTGCTCCAGAAGGTATATATGCAATTCATATTTCAAGTTTCATCAAAATCAAAAATGGTGATGCAAAGTTGTTGCTGTTTGCCGATTTTAAAATGGAATGACCCAAGTATCTCATGAGAGAATCTTTTTTTAGTAAATGGATTTTTTTTTTTACTAAATGATTGGTAGTCCCCATTCGAAAGGGCCATATTCACCTGAAAACAGCTTTTCACCTGGTTTCAGCTGGTAGACTAAATGTTAAAGACTATTTAAATGTCTTGTGTTTTTTGTTCCCAACAGGGAAGAATGATGCCAAAAATGTTAATCACTTTTCAGCTTTCATTAGATTTCCATGTCTAACCTAATACTATGAGTGCTTTGAAATGCCTTTTTAAAATAGGATTAATAGGAACTAGACTGAAATGTAACAGAGACTGATAGGACTTAATCATTTGTCATGAGTCGGTTTCGTGACCATTCCTTAAGGATTGTCTTTCATTCGTAGACCATTGCCAAAGATGACTTTTGATGATTTTTTTTTTCCATATTTATTTTAATTATAGTCTGGATAAACCATAAATGGGGTCCTGTCTTACCATTTTTTGCTGATTTTACAGCTTTTGGCCAAAAGAATGCTTCACCAGACCTTCAGCTGTAATTAATTCACAACAATAATGAGATAAAAGGCTTTGCCTTTGGTTATTCCTCCCCTTGCTTACATTTCATCTCCCTGTAAACACCATGCCTGCTCTTTGATTATAGAGCTTCCCTGTCAGGGCCACTGTAAATGTACAGTTACTACATTGTGACATTGATTCTGACATTTATCTGTATGAAGCTTTATAATTTTTAAAATG
Organism: Mormyrus lacerda; assembly: GCA_015163995.2. Classification (NCBI taxonomy): domain Eukaryota; kingdom Metazoa; phylum Chordata; class Actinopteri; order Osteoglossiformes; family Mormyridae; genus Mormyrus; species Mormyrus lacerda. The sequence continues at coordinate 16,211,971 of JAABNX020000119.1, forward strand.
GGGCTCTTTGTGATTTGTCACTAATGATGTTTGGGGCAATATTGTGAAAACACTCCCTTTAAGATTAACAAAATTCAGTAATATCTTACATTACATAAGAATTTCATTTTTTTAATAAATTACTTGGAATCCCAATGCTAATTAGTCCCCTCCTTAGTGTTTATGTTCAGTCCAAGTTATAAGTATATTTTCTGGCCAGTTTTAAGTGGGGCCCGTTTATAGTTCCTGGTGACCGTGTTAGAAAAATGTTTCACCCTTGCGTGTTTGAGTGGCCTCCATCAGTCATGCGGCTTGGAGGAATCCCCTGTGAAGTCCCAGGGATCCACGCCGACCCTGGGCTCGCCCAGCACCACTCTCACCTGAGCTACAACATGACCATCAGGCTCACATTCCTATGTGAGCAGTTCACGTCTGTGTGAACTGGCGAAGTTGTGTCCGATCCATCTGCTTCTTATTTTTAGAGTTGCCTGTATCCCGACGCTGAATTGCAAAGTCTTCGGCTTTAAGGACTTGAGTGGGTATGTTTTAACCAGCTGGCTTTTTACCAGCGTATGATATAAGGGTGAAATCATTTACCTTTTGCAGTAGTTGAGTAACCGTTAAAGAAGTATCTGTTTAATACCTACGCCAGCAGGGTCACTGCCCTTGGTCTCCCCCCTGCACCTGGGCAGGGCCTGCGTACATATTTAAGTGTGTGAATATTTACAGCGTGACAGCTTAGTTCAGGAGGATCTGTCCTCTTTCTCTGCGAACGTCTGCATTTCTACTTACTGGTGTGTCGTGGTTCATTCCTCTGAAGAGCACCATAGTTTTTTTTTTTTTTTTTAAATTTGGGATGGCATCCTGTACTTTTGGGTGCCAAACCCAAGATGTTGGAATGTGACAGTATTTTTTTCCTGGTGCTGTACCTATTCAAACACTTACGTTAGGACTCACTGCTGGGATTCTTCTTAATCCAATAAATAATAATCACAAGTGTACATTTGTTTAGCAGACACCTATCCGGTGCAGCATATGTATTTGAGAAAGCTGTGTCTCACAGCCCTTGGAGCACTGGTGATATTACTTTGTCGATATCGAGGATTTTAATTGGCAGTCTTCCAATCATTGTCACATTGTCTAATCCGTAACAAGGAAGATTTATTTATTTTGGATGTATAGGATAATCTTTAAGTCAAGGTATGCAAAGAATGATTAAAGACTACACAAAGGTGTGTTACAACATCTCACACATCCTATCAGCGGAATTGAGGGGAAAAAAGTGAAATATCCTCCAGATCACCCTTCAGATGGGGGGAAAATGAGGGAATGGTTTCTATTAGCTATTTCCATAAAAAAGACGTTATTGAAAACTGCTCACCGCAGTGTTTTCAAATGTGTTACTCATCGCTGAGTAAGCTGAGAGTTTTAGGCCCTGGGTCACCTGAGCAACGTGGCCTTTTACAAAGGTGCCATTGATCAATATGAATAGCTTTTTGATCTACCTGTGAATATTTCAGTGGGATTTCTCTCTTGATGTGAGGCCCTGCTCATTCCATAGGAGGTACTCTGCATGACTGTTCATTATGAGCAATTAAATTAAATGTGGCGTGCTCCCAGATTGGCTACCCCCCCACCTTGGTAACTTCGGCCATAAATCACAGTCTCTGGGCACCAGATTCCCTAGGAACCAATCTAGGATTGCTGGTCTTTTGGATGTCGTTCCTAAAAGGGGATCTGGAGTGGGGGCCCTGTTACTGAGTGATGAGCCATAAGGGCGGCATGACACCTTCCATGTTGAACTGCTGTTCGGCCCATTTATTTAGCACCTGCAGCAGCTTCCTATCGGCTGTCCTGCACAGTGTGGAGGGCTCCATGTGCTTTCTTGCTGATTTTATCCATGCCACTCTCCATCCTGTCTACCTCGTGTCGACTTGCTTTCCGCCTTATTCATCTATGACACATTTGTTTTTTAAGTCTCTCCCATTTCCCCTACCTCCCCCCCTCATCTTAAAATGTCCAGATGGCAGTGAGTTTAACCCCTTATCTCATGTTGAGGTCAAAAACAAAAAAACAGAAATCGAAGGGCTGGGAATTTGCTTTGTCAAGCAAATTTTCTATATTTTCTATGAAGAAAAACCCTAATCAAAATTACGACACCCTTAACCCCTATCCATCCCTAACCTTAACCATAATACAACCCAAATACAAGACTTTTGGCATTTTTACTTTTTTGGTTGCATTCACAGATTTTTATCAAACTGAGGTTATCCAAAAGGGGATACATACACACACACATAATTATATACACACATACTTACATGTACATATGAATTGTTTTAATACAAATGCTTTGTCCATAAATAATAAGCATCAAACTGGTCAAATGAAATGATTTATTAGAATAAGCCTCGCCTGTCCCAGATCAGGTGCGCGAACGAGTGACCTGCAATCGGGCACTTTCCCCGGTAATAATGGGCATATAGTGTGCTTGACCCCACACTGGAGAATCAGCGCTGATTTATGTCTAGTAATACAATCTGAAGCCTCGGGGTTTCATCAGTGAACAGCTCATCGGCTGTGTTCAGGCGAGGTCTCTGTAGACTTGCATACTGAATTATTGTACAATCTGTGACACTATCAGTGTTCTTTAAAATATGTGGTGAGAAAAATAAGATTTGGCTTATTCTGATAAATCATTTAATTTGACCAGTTTGATACTTAGTATTTATGGACAAAGCATTTGTATTAAAACAATTCATATGTATATGTAAGTGTGTGTGTGTGTGTGTGTGTATATGTGAAGTCTGAAAGTTCTCATGTCACAAGAGAGAAATAAAAAAAAAAAAAACATGTGAATGCAATCCAAAAAAAAAACATACATGCGTGCGCACACACACAAGTTGGTCTTCCTATCTAAATGGGGACTATCCATTCATTTCTATGTGGAAAAAAATCCCAGTCACAACACCCTTAACCCTTATCCATCCCTAATCATAAACATAATACAACCCAAATACAAGACTTTTGGCAATTTTTACTTTTTTGACTGTATTCACAGATTTTTATAAAACTGAGGTTATCCAAATGGGGACCTCCAAAAGATTTTAGGTTTTACTACACTTTGGGGACAATTTGGTTCTCATATGTGATCTATGCAAACCCACATAATACACACACACACACACACACACACTGTTTTTAATTTCCCTCTTATGACATGCGAACTGCCAGGCTTTGTTCCATGCACAGGTATGTATTTAGTTTGTATTTTACCTGTATTTTCAGTGTCCAAACCAAGTAGCCTGTGCATTCTACCGTATCAGACAAAGTCACCAGCAAATCCCTCCTTATTCCTGTTACTCATATCTAATGGAAATCGCTGGTGTGTATAGGCGGCCATCGTCCCACTTGCCCGCGTACAGTAACGTACTTTCTGTTTTGTGGGCGAAAGCGTGACAGCATTCACTAGGTTTTGTTCTTGCCTTTGATATTTTTAGCTGTTAAATACCTTGTGATATTTTATATTCATGCGTCTCATTCTGCTGGTAGTGATTAGAAAATCATGCTGGTAGCTGTTCAGCCACCTCTGGCTGTCATTTATTAGGAAGTATCATTTTGAACAATGCTTGTGAATGCCAGTGTGTTCTGCTTTACAAAATCTATGCTGCTATGGGGCAACACCTGGTCCCTTGGTGTTTTTGTTTAGTCTGCGAGCTGCCTGATGCAAATCCACACTGATGTTGTGTGTACAGGCTGGGGCTTCATGAAGGTAGTGCTGTCAGTCAGGGCTTGTGGCTCGCAGTGTGGACCTGGTGCTGTGCCTAGAGTTTGTCACATGCCTCTGGATTGTTGATAATGATTATTATTATTTATTGTAAGGGCCGTGTTTTAACCTTACCAAGATCACCAGCATCTGGACAATGGCTGGTATAATTCGCCCTCCATTTCCTGGTACCCAGCTCCCAGGGGAGAGTTTAGCTGGCACACCCAACGGACCTGTAAGGATAAGTCATTTCCCCCCATAAATGATGATCTCATCACACACCCCCCATCCTTTTTATTTAGCGCTTTGTTTCACAGCAAAAGCAGACAGTTCAAGCTCCACCTAATTTACCCAATGGCTTTGCGATCTCCCTCCAAGACGGGCACCATGTTTCCCTGATGAGGTCACTGGGAAGGCCCCCGATTGACTGGGAGATGAATGTAGTGCACTGAAAAGCAGGAGTGATCGAGGCTTATCTCACTCGAGTCTAACTACACTGCTTTACCTTCCATTTGCAGTCTAAATTTCTCTGAATTCAGTCTTAAATTCCTTTTACAAAACTGTATGACTTAAAGGTTTTGTCATTTTACCTCTGTATGAGATTATTTTTTATATAGCAACAATAAATATGATTTAAATTGACCATTTTGCAAATACTGGTCTTGGCCACCTTTAATTTCACCCTTTAAATGAAGCCTTTGTGGTTCCTTTTATGGGAATTTCTAAATTCTGGGCCTGAATCATTCTGGGAGTGAGAGGTCAGAAAAAGAGCATAAAATGTGATGAAGCTTCACAGCAGCTTGTCTGTACCGTGCTGGTAAATGCCGTTTTCCTAACTTCAGTCATGCTTGGGTCCATTCCCCACTTTAAAAGAGCTGCATAAAGATGGTGCCATTCTTAAAAATAGCAAGCTTCGTTTTTCAGCCTAGGTGTGCTGCATACGAGCATGTGGGCCCCTTTGTCCAAGCAGCTCCTACCACTGCAGTGAATGGAGGGGGCCCTGCAGTGTTGGTAAAGTCTGCATGCTGTTTGACACATCCCCCCCCTTGATGGCACTAGACATGCGGGGCCACTGTAGCACAGACCCAGTCAAAGGTCTCTTCTGACTCATCACAAGAGGAATTTTGTCACAAGGAAATGAATGGTGACAATTTTTTTTTCTCTTTAACTCGCCAGCAGGAAATGATAGGCCATTAAAATCCTAAACAATGTCTGCCGCGTTTAACCCTGTAAGCTACTTGGGGTCGGCTGGCTTTTAGAAGCTCTGGCTTTCTTCAGAACAGCCCTCACTTTATCTCCCCCGATGACTGATTGGCGGTTACCGCATCTCCGCCATGCTGCTCGGTCTGCCCCCAGCTCGACATTCTGCTCGAACACGTATTGGAAACCGTCGCTATCTGATCTGGCTCAGTCGCCTCATATAGAAACCCGTTTGATGGCCACTTCAGGCGGCTGTTCACGGGAGCATTTCCTCCGGCTTGCTTCCTTTGACTTCAGTGGCATGTTGTCCTCCTTTCGCACCGCGTGTCAAATGCCATCCCGAGAGCTCGGCACTTGTCCCTCCCTAGCCAGTGTGGGGTCACTGGGCCTGACGTGAGGCTCTGTTGTCCTGATACTGATACACAGGCCTGGCTCTGTGTGAGTCAGTGTGGCGGCAGGTCTGGGAAACGGCACGGAGGCCAAACCCTGAGGCCTGAGTCACCTTGCCCTCTGCATGGTGCTGAACTCAGACTCTAGATGATGAGCTCATGCAGGTCAGCAAGTCAGCATCAGCTAAATGCCTTCTTGCTTTGTCTCAAAGCTCGTGTCAGTAGTGCCTCAGTCTTCTTATACGTCTGTGTGTTCAGGGCCCAGCCTTAGCTGTACTGCTAATGTATTGCACTGGCCTTAAAAATAAAGCTATATCTGTCTGTGATCAATGCCACTGATTTCAGGTGTGTGTGTGTCTGTCGTGTATATTTAATGTCCCCATAATGTGATAAAGTCTGATGTTGAGGGGACCAATTTTTCGGTTCCCACCAGGGGAAACTGAATTTTATAAAAAAAAAAAAATAAAAATATATCTGTGACCGCAATTAAAAACTAAAAATGCCAAAAGTCTTGTATTTCGTTTGGTTACTTATGGTTAATTAAGGTTAGGGGCTGGTTAACGGTTATGGCTGACATTGTTGAGACTAGGGTTTTTCCCCATAGAAATGAATGGAGAGTCACCACAATGATTTGAATACAAACGTGTGTGTGTGTGTGTGTGTGTTTGTGTGTTTGATTTGGACTTTGTGACTTTTATTTTTTGTAATGAATTTCCGGGTGTGTATTTCCTTGCGTAATGGTACATTGCGATGAAATAGTGAGTTAAAATTTTTGTCATCTTACTTCATGATAATCTGTCACTATAGTGTGTTTTTTTTTTCAGTTTTTTCCCCTGTTCTCATTTCATATCATTTCATATTTTTATATTTTATTCATTTTCTGTCCTTTTGTACCTTCATTGCGCTTGTGTTACTCAAACTGAATTTAAGGATTACTGGACTACGTAGTGTAAGGTGGGTAAAATTCCTGACATAATTTCTTGTGTAAATATAACCTACATATGTACAATTTTTCTTTTGTATTTTAATAGTTTAAAGTGTTTCATATGAGTTCAATATTCATTTATATTTGTTTTTTTAATTACTATTGTAACAAGAAAGAGGATGGAGGCAAAGATTAGTCTGATAAAAATATAATTGTAGCCATCCTGAGAATTTCATTTATAAACTGACAAAGTTTTATTCTTGGGTGCAAAATACCATCTTTTGGAATGTGATGTCTCATGTGCTGTGTTTTGTATGTGTCTGTTTCTGAGAGTATATAAAAAATATATGTTTGAGCATTGTGGTTTTCCCTCCAGTCGATAATGCCAATCAGTAATTATTTTCTAATTAATTTCCAATTTTGAAATGTTATTTTAAAGGAGTGCAGTAATTCACTGGTGTGATGTTTAACATGTCATACAATGGGGAAAGTGTTTATTGTGAAGATTTGCATAGTAAATGTATTATGCAGTGTTCTTGTAATGAGCTTTATGATTTTAATCCATTTTCTCATTTTGGAAGAAATGTTGATGTATATGCCTTAATATAGCCTAAAGGGTCTTTTTAATTATTAATTTCCCCCCTCCTCCCACATAGGAACCTGCTTATTTTTGGCAACATATAGAAGCCTCACAGTGGTCTTTTAAAAGATTTAATTAGCAGATATGTTTGGAAGGTATTTAAAAAAACTTTTTAAAAAAAAAAAGTGTCCGGAAAATAAATACTGATGGTATAAATACCATGAATAAATTAATTAACATTATTTATGTAGGTTTCTTTGGATGTGGGTTGAGGATAAAGTTTTTGGTTCGGAGGCTTGCGTTAAGACTGTACAACAATGTGAGAAATGGAAACCACCTTTGTTTGATGAGGACCTCCTGTACCTCATGGTGCGGTGTGACCCGGTGTGGTGTACTGACTCGCCGGACCCATGACTCGCTATTGCTCATAGAGTCCGAGTTGCTCGCGGTTGCAATCGCTGAGACTCGGGGGGGTGTGGGGGTCGTCTCATTCAGCCTCAGTACACGTTGTTGGCTTAGAATTTTGGATTTGGTAAAAAAGTATGTGTATGTTTATGTGTGTGTGTATGTATATGTATATGTGTGATGTAATATATATTACACACACACACATTT
>JAABNX020000119.1:16229628-16253867 GCA_015163995.2 Mormyrus lacerda
TCTTCTTTTTTGTGAAGTGTCCTTGAGTGTTTGAAAGGCGCTATATAAATAAAACTTATTATTATTATTATTATTATCTTTTCAAACACCCATCCAGTTTTTTGATAATAGTCCAGTTTGCTTCTCTATAGCCTTAATAATCGCTTTTGCCGGGCAATTTTATTGACCCCATCAGGTTATAATGGGGCAGGTGTGCGAGGAACCCGTCAAATAACCGTCTAACTAAAACAAAGAAACCGGGAAATCCCCTGTCAGAGCAAGCTTCATTTACAGAATTACTAACTGAATCATCCACGCCCTCCCGCGTCTAGCATTACTATTATTTTAAACTCGATTTTTTTTTAATTGCACTTTATTCTGATCAGGGGTTAGAAATGACTGCATCTATGCAGTATAATGAAAGAGCACTTTGACGCACGCAAAGCCCTCCGGGACCGAAAGAGTATACACGAGATACACAGTTTTAAATAGCGCACCATGCATGACGCTGGATCCAGCTCGCAGAGCTCTCTAAAAGGCAGAAGTTTGCAGTGTCCGCCGGCTCAGATCTCAGGGACTTAGCAACCACGTGGCAAGTTTAAACTTAGTAAGATCCTGTGTGGGGGACACCAGCCGCGCTGGGTGACACCACGGCCTTAAAGCAGTTGTTCCCGGAGTTCTACCTCTGGCACAAGCCGAACCGATCCTCGCACCTCCCTTCGCCAGGGATGCGCAGCTGTTGCGTTAGCCTGGCGAACAACTTTGGCTCGATGTCACACTGGGTTTTATGCAGATAATGCTAGGGACAGGAAGCAGTTGCTGCCTAGTCGGTAAATTCTGAGATACACGCGGACAGCTGACATCTGCGGCGATCAGTTAGGCAATATTTTAATAAATGTAATTGTCTAAATCACATCGTGTGACATCCGTAAGAACAGCGTTTCCAAATTATTTTAAAACGTCGTATAACGTATTTAACTCATCCATCCGTTATCGTAACCGCTTTATCCCCAACTGGGGTCGCGGGTGCCCCGGAGCCTATCCCGGGAACAACGGGCGCAGGCGGGACCTAACCTGGGCGGGTGCCAACACACCATAGAACGTATTTAACGAATCATAAAATTTTACTTACAATGATTAAGGAATAACAAAATTTAATTAGAAAAATTAGCACCCAAGAGCTTAAATTAGTCTACATTCGATTGTGTTGTAAGCAATTTTATGCAGAATCCCATTAGGAAGTACAGAAGTTTGCAGATAGGTCGTGACTTGATTTTTTTGTAATACTTGTCCTTTTATTTTAAAGGAATTTAATTGATTTATTTATTGTTTACCGCAATCTATTATATGTAACAATGTCTGTCCTGCAGGGCCAATCAAACTTTTTTTGAAGTAGTGTGGGGGTTGGGGTGGGAGTAAATACACTCGGTAACAAAAAAAGGTAAGCACCCAGAAGTAATGGTCCGATTTGGATGTAATTTAGTACACGTGCAGACCAGCGATGGGTAGGTAAATGATTCGATTTGCAAGGAGCTGCCACGTCTAGTCACCAAACACAGAAGATGCCTCGTAGCCGCATTAGACAAGCAGCCTATTACCAGCACTTGACGGAGTTTGATAGGGGCCGCATTGTGGGTTTGCATGAGGCCGGGTGGTCGTATCGTACGTGCAATTAAACTGCATGTGGGCATGCAGATGTCACAGTCGCCCGATGTTGGAACCAATTGGCTCGTGAGGGCACCCACACACGTCGTGAAGGTTGTAGTCGCTCAAGACAGACCACACCAAGTGAGGATCGTCGTATTGTGTGCTAAACATTACACAGCCCATTTTTACACATCACATGTGTATTGGACTCTCTACAACACCCATCCCACACGGTGTCTCCTCGATTGGCATCAGCCGGGCTACCGGTTCACCGTCCTATGTGTAGGCTGCCGTTAACACCAGCGCAGAGGCGGGTGCGTTTGGAATGGTGCCGTAACCGTCGATGCATGAACTGATGACGTGTGGCGTCGTACCCTGTACAGCGATGAATCTGTCCTGGATTACCACGGATGACCATCGTGTGCACGCACGGCAGCGCCGAGGGGAGAGGACCAATCCTGCCACTGTTGTGGAAAGACACATTAACGTTACTCCTGGCATCATAATGTGGAGCCAGAGGGTATGACTTCAAGTCATCTATGGTAGTGATTCGGGGGACCCTGACGGCACAGCGCTACATCACTAACAATCTGCGGCCACATATTTTACCCCTTCAGAGACGGCACTCTGGTACAGTATTTCAACAAGGCAACGCCAGTCCATACATGGTACGCGTGTATATGGATTGCCTACATCACGTTGAAGTCCTCCCGTGGCCAGCCAGGTCCCCCGACCTTTCTCCAATCGAATATGTGTGGGATTAGCTTGGACGTCAACTGAGACCCAGTGCCAATCTGCAATATCTCGACAGTCAGTTACAACAGCTGTGGGGCGACTTGCAGCAGGAGAGGATACACGACTGTACGACTCCCTTCTGCACCGTATCGCCACATGTATCCAGGCCCGGGGGGTGTCACACACTATCGTATGCAGTATGCTAACTCTGTTGTCCGTTTGTTCTTATATTATAATAATCGCGATACAGTCACATGACCTTTCACCATGTACAGATTCATTTCATTTCCACCACTCGGTCTGAGTGTCTAACTTATTTGTCACTGAGTGTAATACTCGTTAATAATTATAGAGCACTTGTGTGAAAAAAGGGAAGCGGATTCCTGTAATCTGGAAAGTTAAAACGTTAAACTATTATGAAACCTGCAATTTAAAAACTAGATTGCACTACAGTCAATAGCACAATTAATATCTTTTCTCGAATAATTTATTAAATTACGTGCTATGTTTTTTCCAATGACGCAAAGTATTCCGCGTGTATGTTTCGTTTAGCAGAAAGAAAAGTATCATTTGTCGTATTCCAAATATTACTCCCATTACAATATCCCAAATATGAACCCATTACAGTCTCGAACCCAGCACGCAAGCTCTCATGCACCTCGCGTCGAGGTGACATCGCACGCATGCGCAGAGCGGACGACGTGCCTCCTGCGCCACTTTTTTCGTTCTCTTGGCGGCAGTGTACGCATGTGCGGTGCCGTAGCCGGTTATGGCGGCCGAGAGTGTGTTTCCATGAGGCGCCTTGCGATACCTATTCTTTCGGATTGAGAACGCAAAAAAGAGGGACCGAGGCCATGGCTGGCGTGTTCGACATCGACTTGGACCAGCCAGAGGAGAACGTCTCTGACGACGAGATTGAAGATGGGGTGAGTAGCCGGCCGTAGGTGCTGTATTTTCCGCGCAGCTTTGTGCAGGTAGAGCAGGCCCAGCGGTGCGGGCGACATGGCACATTGTCACTGCAGCAGAAAGCTACAGGCCCGATTCGTGACAGCGGCAGAAGAGGTCTGCCACTACGAGGCCCGGGCACTCTTTTAGTACCTAGCAGACTGTCAAAACGTTTGCGGTGGTGACAGCGGTTCGGCAGCTGCTTAGCGCCTCGGGTCTCCCCGTCTCTTCTCGGCTCTCATCGGCGGTCGTGTGTGTTTGCTGATGGAGTACCGGGGAACGTGTGCTCTGCGGTTATACTTTCGCTGTTTGGTGACCGTAGTGAGTTCACAGGCCCGGCCCTGTGCATAGAGTCACTCGCAGTGGGCTCCACGTCTGCTTTTCGCAACCACAGCCTCCTCTCGTGTGCGCACACACTGATTGTTTGGCTCCCTTATAATATGAAGGCAAACTCAGAAACAGGACTGTTTAGGTAATATTTACATCACATAAGTAAACACAATCCTCTGCTGAATGCTGCTAAAAATAAAATGCTGACCACACTCAGTAGTTTAAATACATATATAAGGAAGTATATATGTGGGTGTGCATACATATATAATATATTTTTGCCATTATCGACTTTATATGTTCATTTTTTTGGGGAATATTTGGCTTGTGTTGATGTAATATGCTACAATCCTTATATAAACGGGAAATTGGCAATCCAGGGCTTATTTAAACTAAAAATTTGGAGAAAAGGTAAAAGAGCTGAATTATTCACGTTACTCTGTTCAGGAAAAAACTGGTTATTTAAATGTCTTAAAATAAATGTAAGGGGAATTCACCCCCAGTAAGACATTATTTTTGTTTTGCTCACTCATGTTCAATGGAAACTGATGAAAAAGAGTGAAACACTGCAACAGTTTTGGGGGAGTCTGGCAGTTTATAGAAAGTTATACAAATGTTTCAAAATTGATTGTCAATGTGTGCATTGATGTTTTTACCGGGGTTTCTAAATATATTTTTGTTGTTTTTGAACTTGTTTTTTTCCTCCCATGCTGTGATGTTTTGGCCAAAACACAACTCACCTCTGCCCTGTTTTGCGTTCGGTGTCATGATTAGATAAACATCAGCCTGATTGATTGTTACTCACTGGGAATTGTATGAAATTGTGATGTACTTAAAATTATTTGGGGGCGGGGTATATTTTAATGCAGATGGATTTTTCATGATGGACAGCTTTGAAACTTGTCTCTGATAGCTTAATGAGTAAGTTGGGATAATCATTAAGGCTGCATTGCTCACCTTAAAGATCAGAAAGTTAGTGTTTATTTGTATGTTATAAAGGCACCCCTCGGTTTATACATTAAATATGAGCAGTGTTATTTTTAACATGGTAGATAAGTGTAATTTTAAATCAAGGTTAAGTTTATTAGCTTGTGTTGATACTGTAAATATTGGGGTTTTTTTCACTTTGGTGCAGTTTTTCAGTGTCTTCAAGGTGACCATATGTCATATGTACCTCTACCTTGTAATTGTTGAAAATATTTCAGTGATACCAACGTCCTTTAACAGCACCTCAGAGGTACTATACATGTGAACGAATGTTGATTTCAGCCACAAACAGAATTTATGTTGTACACATACCTCTTTGTATGACTTTACATGCAAGACTTAAAATAGGATAGGAAATTAAAAATTGTTACGCATGTGTTACTTATTGCTTACAGTAGTACTATGATGCTAAGTGGGTGTGGCCAGGTGTGGGGGGCAGTGCTTGTGTGAAACAGTTTCTGTAACATAGGAGATCACTCACTGCTTTTTAGTGTGAACGTCTGATCCGTGTGTGACGCCAATCTGATGCATGTGCCTGGGCATGGTGACCACACTTATCCTCAACTTCATCAGGATTAATGTCTAATTATTTTTTTTCTTCCATTGCAGGCCCAGAACAGTGAGTTCATGGATCAGTGCAACAGTTTCGAATTGTGAGTCTGATATCCTTTCTCAAGTGCATCAAGAAGTGGTCTTTTTATGTATCTGTCACTTTGAGACCCTTGTGTTCGATTTCTTGTGGTCATATTGTCTTTTCTGTGTATTACTACATGCCCATTCATCCACTGCTTCTTTGATTTTCTTTGTTCTAGAGTGTCAGATGACTGGACTGGACGTTTTTAAGTTTATTTTGATATAATTCCAGATGTAAAGCGCCTGCTTTAAGTTACCTGTGCTGCCTAATTGTGTGTTTTTTTCTCTCTTAGCAACATGGATGGCTGTGAAAAATTCGAAATCTCAGAAGACAGTGTCAATAAAGGAACAGAGCAAATTCGACCAGAGTGTTTTGAACTGCTTCGGGTCTTGGGAAAAGGTGGATATGGCAAGGTAATATAATCACAATCTGTGTATGGACACAAACAAGTTAAGGTCAGTTTCAGAGTTTTGTTAATAGTTAAAATCGCAGCTTAAGATGTACATCTCAAATAGTACGAACGCAATGATTGCTTAAATGAAATATGAATTGAACAGAAATGGTAAATGTCTTCAATGCTTTCCATTTCTTCTGCAGGTGTTCCAAGTTAGAAAGGTGTCCGGAGCTACATCAGGAAAAATTTTTGCTATGAAAGTCCTTAAAAAGGTAGTATTTGAAATGATTGTTTGGTGGGACTTTTGAACTTTGAGGGGACAAATAATATATTGTTTAGAACGTAGGTGGTGTATTCCATAGGATCCTCTTTAGGATGTTGAATAGACCACCTCCCACAAGGATAAGCCTATGAATCCCATAAGCCTATGAATCCCATAAGCCTATGAATTAAACCACATACGTTTTTAAACATCCTAAAGGGGATCCTGTGGATTAAACCACCTATATTTTTAAACATCCTAAATGGGATTCTATGGAATAGACCACCTATGTTTTTACATGCGATCCCCTTAAAAACGTAGGTGGTATATTCCATAGGATCCCCTTTAGGATGTTTAAAAACAGGTGGTTTAATTCATAGGCTTCCTTGTGGGATATTTTAAAAACATAGGTGGTGTAATCCATAGTCTTTTGTGTGGGACTTTATGCACAGTTGTATTCCTGCTCAGTGTAATTAAAGGAGCCTGGATGCATTATGAGGACCTGTAGTTAACGTGCAGAGACTTGACTAGCTCAGAAGACTTGCTTTTTCGGAAACGTCGGAACATCAGTCTGTTTTATGTAACGGCTTCACCAAAGTTCCCCTTTGATAAGTTGAAACTGAAAACAGATCTGTCTATATGCTGTGTATTTACAGTGCAGAGCCCTCAGCCAGTTTAGGCTGTTTAGAGGTGATGATAGATTTGACTTGTTTATAAAGGAATGCAAGCAAAATGCTCAAGACTTGCCAGAATCCGATCCCCTCCTCCCCCCCCCCCGGTAATAATTTATATGTTGTGATTTTGATCATGAATATTGTGACATAGCCTAGACACTTGTTTTCTTGCATAATTGACAGTTATGATTTTTATGCAAATTGCATCAAGGCATGAGTCTGTTGTTGGTGTAATTTTTCATTATACTCATCACATGCTTAACTATTAGTAAAACAATTTGGATATCATAATTAGAAAAACTCAACCACCCATCATAATTAATCATTTTATGCATATTAATTTTAGAATTTTGTGATAATTATTGATATTGTGAAAATATTGTGATATAATTTTTAGGGCATATCACTCAGCCCTATATTTTACTCTTTGCATTTTGCTTCTGAGGACACTGTGTGCCATTGTTAGTTTAGTTTTACACTCAAAGCTATGTTGCAAAATGAAACACATCCAAAATGCTTTAAGCAATATACACAGTCCAAACAAGTCCACAGTCCCTTCAAGCAAACAAATTCAATTTCAAGTTCGTTTCCAAGTTTTAAGCACTTAAACAATAGTTTTTTACTATGATTTGAGGGTCAAATGAAAGTGTAGATGCTGCATAGTTGTTATGTGCTCATTTTAAAACACTGTGTCTGGCTGTTGCGCATACCTGTGTTCATAGGTGGTACAAAATGCAGGCGGGTAGGGAGGACACACGGTCAGGCAAGGAGGGAGATAGGTAGCAAGCAGGTGAACAGGTAACAAGCAGGCAGGCAGGGCGGGACAGAGGTAGGTGGCAAGCAGGTGACACAAAGTGGAATAAATCCAAATTGTTGGTAATCCACAAAGGAGAGAGTTGATCCCAAGCATAAATTTCAAGTTTTACCAAAAGGGGGTAAAGTCAAAGTATCTTAAATTCTGTTTAAGTTTTAGTTCAAAGTTTAGGCTTAAAGTGGTAAAAAAACTATTTAGCTACAGCATCTTCCATTGCTGAGACCAGGAACCATGTGGAAGACGCCATCTTTGAGTCAGCCGGGTGACCTAAGGTAATATTAAAATAAAAGTTCCAAGCTAAAGGCCAGCAAATCTAAAGCAAAGTAAGAGTCTAAACCAAAAGCAAATTCAAACTAAATTTGGCTCCAACATACTGAGACATTCTGTTTTCTTGGAATGCTACAACCAAAACACTTTTTTTATTCACTCTTTTAAAAATGTGCAGATGCAATTTTTATAAGCTCCCAGTGAGTTAAGAGCTCAAGAGATGAATAAGACTGAAACTAGGGACTCGGAAGCTATTTCCTTATTAAAAGACCTTGGTGACGTTTGTGGTCCGCTGAGTCTGCATGATGTCATTACTGTCACATGGTCCTGGTTGTGTTGGATGAGAGCAGCTCGTACAGAGTTTTAACTGTGTTTCTTCACGGCGCAGGCAATGATCGTCCGCAACGCAAAGGATACGGCACACACCAAAGCCGAGCGCAACATCTTGGAGGAGGTCAAGCATCCATTTATCGTCGATCTCATTTACGCCTTCCAGACTGGAGGCAAGCTGTACCTCATCCTGGAGTACCTCAGTGGTAAGCAGAGCTGTGTCTGACCCAGGTCTCGTGGTTCAATGTTGTAGGATTGGCATGAAAAGTCTGTGCTGCTAAATGAGCTTCAGGACGTTAACCAACAATGCAAGATGACTTAAAACATTAAACCATTCTGCGGGTTCACATACATTGACAGATATGATTAACATCTGTTAATCATTCAGGTGTTTCATTCAGAATCATTGCCACAGGTGTATAATATCAAGCACCTAGCTAGGAGCAACAGAAACCCAGCCATGAAATGGCCGACCACGTAAAGTAACAGAGTAGGGTCGCCAAGTGCTGTGGTGCTTCTATGAGTGTGTAAAAGTTATCAGCGCTCTGGCTAAATAACTCAGAGTTCCAAATTAACCCCACTACAAACATTGTATGCAGGGAGCTTCATATGATGGGTTTCCATGGCCAAGCAATGCCAAGCATCGGATGGAGTGGTGCAAAACATGCTGCCCCTGGACTCTGGAGCTATGGAAATGTGTTCTCTGGATTGACAAATCATGCAATCTCTGTCTAACAGTCTGATGGTTGAGTCTAGATTTGGCAGATGCCAGCAATGTTAGCTGCCTGACCTCATTGTGCCAACTATAAAGTTTGGTGGAGGAAGGATAAACTTCCAGTGAAGGGAACTTTTAATACTTCAGGATACCAATACATTTTGGACAATTGTATGCTTCCAACTTTGCAGGAACAGTTTGGGGAAGGCCCTTTTCTGCTCCAGCATGACTGTGCCCCAATGCAGAAAGCAAGGCCCATAAAGACATGGTTGGTTAAGTCTGGTGTGGAAGAACTTGACTGACCCACACAAAACATAGACTAAAAAGGAGACTGTGAGCCAGGCCTTCATGATCGACATCAGTGCCTGACCTCATAAATGCTCTTCCGGGTGAATGGGCAAAAAATTCCCATAGACACACTCCAGCATCTCGTGGAAAGCCTTCATGGAAGAATGGACGAAGGGGAACCAAGTCCATACTCGTGCTTATGGATTTAGAATAGAGTGTCATAAAAGTTCCTCTCGGAGTAATGGCCAGTTGTCCCGATACTTTTTTCCATATAGTGTAGGAACTTTATCAAGCCTTTGCTTTACTTACCCTTGGCTCCTTGTTTGGCTCAGCCTAAACAATTAGAAGATTAGCTCACTCCATGGCTAGGTAAATGCTGACCAATCACAAATGAATTTCTTAAAGTGGACTTTTTGAACTCTTATACCTAAACACCCAGTCGTTCCAGAGAATCCTGTGGTCCAGCTCACATCTTGGAACTCAGGCCAAGCTTTACCTCATTTTAATAAAACTGGTACAATTCTGGTAAATCCTAGTGAGCATTTCCAATTAACAGCCTAAACCCAGTATTAATACTCACACATTGGGCCCTGGTGGTTGAGAAGTTAATGTGCCCTTTGAACCTGCCAATGAAGGTGGTGCTGCATGAAGGGGTTTGGAGCTTTTTTTAAAGTGTCTGTCCCTGGTGTTCAAGCTCGTCTTACTCTTCTGAGTGCTAAGACTCCATGTCCCCACTTACAGGGGGAGAGCTATTTATGCAACTAGAGAGAGAAGGGATTTTCATGGAGGACACGGCCTGGTATGTAGCATGTTGTTCGCTTTTCCTGCCGATAAACACCCGGGACACCAATGATCTCTGGCCCTCAAGCACTGAGAGCAATGCTTCTATCACAACCAAATCTGAACAGGGAATCCTGAATCAGGTGCTCAGTTAATGCCAGGATGTTTTCAAGTCAAATATTTGTGTAGATTTAAACATTATTAGACTTTTTATAACAACTTTGGGGTTCCTAATGTGTTTGTAATGCATTTCAATACACACTGTCATTGTGTTTGTGATTTGCCCAGTCAGTTCAAGGTTGTTCTAGGTAGTCTGGGTAGGGCTAGCAGCTGATATGCATGGTAACAGCCATCTCAAGTTGCCGGGGTTGATTCGCTTTTCGTTTTAGCTTTTATCTAGCAGAGATCTCCATGGCTCTGGGACACTTGCATCAAAAAGGGATCATCTACAGGGACCTCAAACCGGAAAACATCATGCTTAACAACCATGGTAATTAAAGATGTTGAGGGGTGTAGTCACGCTAAATGCAGTAGGGGCTGTGACTATAGTTAAATGTATTTTCTCACACACAGTTGAATGTGTAATTAGTATGAAATTTAGCCAGACACGCTTGGGGTCCTGTCCTCAAAACAGGATCATCCGCAAGCATTGTTGTGTTTAAAAAAAAAAAAAAAAAAACTTTTTTATTTTTAGTTCCTCTATACCCCCAAACACAGTTCATTCAGTTTTTTGTGTTTTTAATTACAGGTCACGTGAAGCTGACCGATTTCGGCCTGTGTAAAGAATCGATCCACGATGACACAGTCACTCACACGTTCTGTGGTACCATAGAATATATGTAGGTTGAGTGGATCTGTATGTCACTTCCAGTTTCCTGTGTACTTCCTGTGTGCCTGTGGTTTTGGTCCACCCCATGCTGGGGATGATAGTATCAGAATTCAGAGGCATGCTGTCTTGAACGTTTGTGATGCTTTGCTCCAGGGCCCCGGAGATCCTGATGAGAAGTGGCCACAACCGCGCTGTGGACTGGTGGAGTCTGGGAGCTCTGATGTACGATATGCTGACTGGCGCGGTAAGTCCGGATTTCTTCATAGTCCTCTTCTTTCAGGGTTCATTTTCAGCTTCCAGAATCTTCTAGAATATTCTGGAATTATCCTTATGAATGAGATGATAGGTATAAAGTCTAGCCTTCACTTCTGGTGTTCTGTCTAATAATGATGTTGTTGTCTCTTGTTGTTCCCAGCCACCCTTCACTGGTGAGAACCGGAAGAAAACCATAGATAAAATTCTGAAGTGCAAACTGAACCTTCCACCCTACCTCACACAAGAAGCCAGGGACCTTCTCAAAAAGGTGTGCCCTGCTTGGTCCCTGGAGATATGTCTGGCCACAATCTGGGCCATTACCAGATGGTCTGAACGTTGGGCTTTGTCTTGCAGCTGCTCAAAAGGAACGCCTCGTCACGTCTGGGGGCCGGACCCGGAGACGCCACTGAAGTGCAGGTACGTCACATGAATCCGGGCAGGGGCCTCGGCTCCGGGGAGCTGTCCTTCACTGGCCTTCCCATCTTTCACAGGCTCACCCTTTCTTCCGACACATCAACTGGGAAGAGCTCCTCGCCCGCAAGGTGGAGCCTCCTTTCAAACCCTTCCTGGTAGGCGCCATTGCGATAGACCTATCCAAAACATCAGCACCAGGGTCACTCGGTGGCTCACCGCCTCCTGCCGTGTTCCCACAGCAATCCGCCGACGACGTGAGCCAGTTTGACTCCAAGTTCACTAGCCAGACGCCGGTGGATAGTCCAGATGATTCGACGCTTAGTGAGAGTGCCAATCAAGTCTTCCTGGTATGGCGTTTGATTATTGTGGCTTTTCTGTATGCTCTGTCTTTCATCCCCTTCATTCAACCTTTTCCTGCTTTTTATGGCGTGGTTGCATCCATGATCTCCTCCTCCCTTGTTCCACTAGGGTTTTACATATGTGGCTCCATCCGTGTTGGAGAATGTCAAGGAGAAATTCTCTTTTGAGCCAAAAGTTCGATCACCTCGACGGTTTCTGGGAAGCCCAAGAACACCAGTGAGGTATTGCCCCGCCCCCACCCCCGACTGTTTTCTTTTCTATATCGTTAGTTGGTCTTTCTTGTGGTTATTTTAGCTGAGTGGTTTTGAGATGAGAAGCTCCAGTTAATCCGGTTTTGATTATGACTTCTGTTTTAAGATACTCAGACCCTGAAATTGGTGAGTGATTTTTAGCTCAGGAATTTGCAAAGTCCTCTTTTGGAAATGAACACTTCAGGTTATGGCAGAAACGGCTCCAGGTTATTTGTGCGGCCCCTCCCTCTAACGTCACTTCCCACCCACCCCCACCCTCAGCCCTGTGAAGTTCGCTGGTGCAGACTGCTGGCCCCGGGGCCCGCCGCTGCCTGTGGCCCCATCTCTCCAATCCCCCACAGAGCTGGCCATGGAGGTGTCCACAGTGGAGCAGATGGACGTGACGGCCAGTGCGGAGGCCTCAGCCCCCCTGCCCATCCGGCAGCCAGCTGGTACCAATCCGGGGCCTTTCAAGAAGCAGGCCTACCCCATGATCTCCAAGAGGCCTGAGCACCTGAGGATGAATCTTTGACGCTCAGCTTGACCCTTCCCCCTTTCCTTTTTTTTTTATTTTTTAACGGACACGAGAAAATGAAACGAACACATCTTCTCACCACCAGCCTGATCATACATCTGCCCCCTGTTTCCATGGCGAGTGTGACTCCACCTCCACGCGGGGACTGGCTTTTTTCATCTTCTCCTGGGTTGGCTTGACAGATTTGAGCTGGGCCTTACTCTGATTATACTCATTTTTATTTTATAATTTTTTTTTTTTTTTTTTTTTTTTTTTACATGATTCTGGCTCATCAGGAAAATTAAATGAACGAGGGAGGAAAGTTGTCATCCGCGTACGAACACACATGGAATGTTGGAGTTCTCTTCTACAGTATTACTCTAGATGCTGTGTCGCTTTCCTGTTTATTTTGGTTTCTTTTTGAGAATGAAAGGATGAATTATTGAACAAATGTATTGTAATTTAAGGATCAATTGTGGTCCTGCAATGCAAATATGTGATGCATCTGATGGGTTTGCAGCAAGCTGCCGCTAACATCCTATAAAATACTAGATCAGTATATAAACACTACAATAAAAAAAAGAACAAATTAGTTTTAATATCTTTCCATTTAAATGATGTGGGTTTGAGTGTGATTGGCCCAATAAGATCCTTGCGGCCTAGGTTTTTTTCTCCACTCTTTGTTGCTTCTCAGTTTTTCAGTACGAGGGTGTATTTTGTCAAACATGACTTGCTGACTGAATGGCACGGTGAAATGGCGCTCTACCACATGTCCAATACCAAATG
Organism: Mormyrus lacerda; assembly: GCA_015163995.2. Classification (NCBI taxonomy): domain Eukaryota; kingdom Metazoa; phylum Chordata; class Actinopteri; order Osteoglossiformes; family Mormyridae; genus Mormyrus; species Mormyrus lacerda. The sequence goes on from JAABNX020000119.1 coordinate 16,242,798, forward strand.
TAGCAGACGGCTGTGTTATAGGCTTGTGCAGCCATTCTGAATTGTGTGAGAAAATGTTGATGACATCATGGATTTTAAGGCCTTTTCAGTATGACTGACAAACACCCTACAGACAGTTTGGCGCTTTCCCTTGCTCTTTCACTCTCTCTGTCTGTCTGTCTGTCTGTTTCTTTCTTTTCTTTCTTTTGAGTGCCAGAATCCACGTACAGGTTAAGAACTTTAATAAACCCGTGAACAAGTTTACTGTTTTAAAAAAAGAATAATAATAATAATAATAGGCTGATCTTCCAAGGTCATTTTCTCTGCTGAAATTACAGCTTCTGTCTTTTGCTTTCCTTTCTGTGATTAATATCACGGTTTGATGTGAGGCCAATCCTTGCTCGCTGCCTTACATATAGTATTAACTGTCCATCCCAACTAGGTGAAGTATTTTTATGGTTATTATTTTATAATGTGCACCTGAGAAATGACTGATGCTTTACTAAACCATGTTGTGACCTCCATGTCCATTACAGGATGTCTTAAACACTTCACTGTCACTGAGGCTTTATCTGTTTTCTAAACTGAGCCAGAGGAGTAAAGCCATAACTTTCTCGTCCATAATCGGCAGACGTATTCAGAACCAGACCTCGGGGTGGGACCCACATGGCGTGATGGTGTGTCCCGGCTGCTTGTTGGCATCCAAGTTGGCAGAGCGATATCTTTCGTGAGTGGCTCCTGATGTTGCCGTGGTTGCTGTGACCGCGACAGAGAGGTCAGGGCTCCATGTTGTGTTGATGTTGAATAAACACTATGATTTTTATTCGATATTTGGTCTCTTCTCTATTGCACATGGATGCTTCCCTTGAAGTTTTTTTTTTAAATTCCAGTTAGCATTCATGCATCGGAATTCCTACAAGTAAAAAAAATAAAAAGAATAACATACCTATTCTGTATGACATAATCAGCCCTATCTGACCTCTCGGAGAAGTGTTCTAGCTGTGACATAGAGCACCAGTGAATGTCCAGAAGGTCATAGGCATGGATCTTATGGTTTTAGGACAGCATGTGAGTTACAGTTGACGTACGTTGACAAGTACCCGTTAGTACCTCATTGTTTAGCCAGATGTTTAGCTGCTTCTACATCGCCCTCCCTGTTCCCCCCCCCGTTTTATGGATAGTGAGTTTGTTCCCAGCTTCGCGATCTTGGAGCGGTGTTGGTTTTATTCACAATGGGCTTGGGCTTCTCAGGCACTTGGTGTCTGCAGTACGAGATACTAGATGACTTGAGCTGTGTGAATGCTCACGAGTGGCCTGGCCTTCCTGGGAAGCAGGTGTGAGGTTGTCAGATGAGCAGAGTCTCTACAACTTAGGAGCTTCCATCTTGGAATCTGGTCTTTGAAAAGCAGGTTGGCTGACATTTGTCCAGCGCAAGGAGGCTCTTTGTTGAATATGACAGTCAGGTCAGAAGGCACAGAGAGAAGGCCGCGCTGCTCCTGACGCTCCCATTTCTGCTCGATTCTCATTCTGTGATGGTTTGATGAGCGTATCGGAACTGTGGACTCCAGTATGCAGAAACATGTTGTGATCTTGAAAGCCTGCATTTCTAGCCAAGGTTTCTCATTTGCTAACCAGCAGGTGGCAGAGTGGTGCCCTTCAGTATCACTCAGAACTTTTCTTCAGTTCAAAGCTGTTAAATGTTTTTTTTTTGTTTTTGTTATAACTTTACTGTGATTCTTTTTAACGATGTGTGTAATTTATTCAAGTGCCATTCAGATTATCCTGCGTTCTACATCAAAGACACTATGCAAATGTCATATTTATTTGTTTGGATTTGACTTTCTCCACTAAAGTGTTTTATTTTTATATATATATATATATATATATATATAATATAAAATATGTTTTTTTCCCTTCCCCATTTTAGTTTACTGTTTTATAATAAATTAGGGATCATTTCATTGCTTAATATATTTAAGCTATATTATTTAGCTGAAGCCAGTTACCCTCCCCCTATCTTGTACAGTAGTAGGGTCTGTTTGGTACCTAAGTATTTCAGAGGGTGGGTACAGACTTGACAAAAAGCAGGACTGTGTAGCTAGGGGAAAGGACAAAAGACTTGTATGAAGACCAAAACATTCACGCATCTGTTATTTGCAGGTATCAGAAATAGCTCACGATCTTGTGCTGGGTGTATGTATATGTGTGTATGTGTATGTATGATTTGTACTTTGAGTTCCTGTTCCAAATTCCCTTCAGTTGATAGAAGTGTGAAGTGGTTTCAACTGTTGATGCAAAAAATGGTAAGTCTGTGCCTTTTCAAAATATCTATAAATATATATATACAGCTTGTGCACTGGCGGTTGGTGGAGTGCCATGTTTAGGAGGGAGAAATTCTCACTTTGTTTACTGGCAGCATCTGTAAACATTTTTCCCCAAGTGCTTTATGATGGCCTTTCTTATACAGTGTCGAACTTAACTAGGTGTTAAAAGCCGTGGTTTCATTTTATGGTTGTCTTAGTAAATAGTAATTGCTGGGCTTGCCTTATTTTTTATTTAAATTTTTTTAAAGAAATAAATGTAATTAAACCTATGGGATTATTGGGAGGGAGGACATAGATTCCTCCGCTATGAAAAGAGATTTCTGACACTTGAGGAATAATATGGCAGTCTTTTTAAAAAGCTGCTGATTTGTTTTCTCTCTTTGAACTTCAAAGATGTACATAATCTTTATTATCTGGAAAAACATCCTTTATCCACATGTAGTTGTAGATCTTAACATTCTGTATACAAAGTTGGGTAATTCAGGTCCAGAGAGTAAAATTCCAGACCAATATTTTGTTTCAACCAACCAGTTAAGCATAAAGAGTACTGGAGTATAAGAGCTGGTTGGTTGAAACAAAATCCCGGTCTGAAATTTTACTTTCTGGACCTGAATTACCCAACTCTGTCTGTATATGCCTCTTTGTGCTTATAACAGGAGAGGTCATTTGTGATCTGGAGCTGGAACAACTACCCAAAAACCAGGGACCTGTGTTGCCTCCAAACGCCAGCTGCATAATAATGACCAAAACAAGTCTCCTCTGGAGAAACATGTGCGTTTGGTTATCACAGTCCCATAGAATATTTTGCCTTTTATTTTAGTGCTGGATAAGTAACTATTGACTTTATTTTTATGAACTCTAGGTATGTGTGTGTGTGTTTTTTTTTTTATTTTTTTTTTTACCTCTTTTTCTTATTATTCAGTAGTAAAGATCCCCTAGTGCATCTTGCCTCATGCATAAAGAATGTCTCGTTCTGAAAAGCTGTTGCATATTTCATAGGTTTGCTTTTGAAACTATACACTACTCCTTGTATGCTCCCATTTCTCTATCAAGCACCTGTATAATCTAATTGAATCATGTTAGTGTCTGTAAATTCAGTAGCTAGTTTTTAAATCATTGATTTTAGGAAAATGACTTGAGTTCTTCATATGCGATAGCTTAGTCACACAAACTACCTTTATTGAGCTATGTAATATACAGAGGGACTGCTAACTTGGTCTGGATGACTCAACATAAAATTTTGAAACAAGTTCTCTTTGAGGTGGGGGGTAAATACTGTGGAGTTTTTTTTAATGTTTTGAACATCAGATTAGGAGCAAGATGGACAGTAGTACAAATGCATTTCATGTGGAGTTTAACCTTTGCCCTTGATTTTAAAAGTCACTGGCTGTAAATAGATGAATGGCATTAAAGTCTGTTCATTACTACCTGTCAGGAGGATGTGTGCGCTACTTTCAAGCCTCTCTTTAACAAAATCACACTAACCAGAGACACCCTAGCATTTTATTAAGTGATGCAAAACAAGAGAAACACTTCAACAGAAAGGATCACTGTAACAATATGGATATATTCCCCAGTCTTTGGTTCATTCGTTACTTAAAAGAATATAACTGCACCACTTCAGAAACAGCTAGTTTCTGAATGTGTGGTTTCAAATTTTTACACATACCAGTATGTAACTGTTGCATATTTCTTAAATCGTGAAAATCTGCTTAAAGCTCTGAAAAAACAAAAATAAAATCAACATCCCATGGAAGTAAATGAGTATTTAAATATCAAGAGACCATTACATGTAGGTGATTGCATTAGATTGATGCATTTCTGCAGAACGTCACAGTCTTTAAGACTTAACAACATATGACATCTGAATACCGAGGTGTCTGCACTTGGGTAAGGAGGGGCGGCTAGTTGTTTTTATTCCCTTGAAAAGTAGCACCTAGCACACAGTATTGCTCAAACACAAATCAGAGAAAATGAGCAAATCATTCACCCCCTTCTCCCCCCGCCCCCACACCATCTATATACAAGCTTAATTGAGGTCAAGCATGAGACCATTAAAATACCTCACTTTTTTAATTAAAGAGTAATATTAATCCTGCAAAATATTAACACGTATTCTACTTTCTAAAAGATAACAAGTAGATTCTCCTCCAGGATTTAGTAGATTTATGAAGGCCTGGTATCTTTAAGGCCCTTCAAAACACCAAGAAGTGTGTACATTACTCTGAGGAGCGGTCATGAAACAGGCTCCTACAAGCAGAACTGATTCAATGTGGTAGAAGATACAGGACTCCTTTGTGATGAGGTGTGATGATTTGTGTTCTGGACACCAGGTGCCAGCACGGTACAATCTAGGTTTAACCAAAGACCACTGCAGTTGACATTATACTTAAAAGTCAGCAAAGCAGTAAAGCAAGCCAACTTGTCTGACATGAAGTTTTTGATGTCTGATCATATTCACCCCCCGAAGAAAAGGCCCACCCTTCACTTGGTTTCTCAGTAAACCTGCAGGTGGGGAGATGTGGCTCCATCCTGCCACTTGTGGACTTTGTCTGTTATCACAGTGCGGCAGAGTGGACAAGTCCTCTCGCGGTTGAGCCACAATGCAATGCACTCGTCACAGAAGATGTGCTTCGGGACAAAGGAAAGAGTACACATTTCACATTTCATATGGGATCCAGTTTAATTTATATATTTTTTAGATGTCACTCATTGGCCATGCTTGGACCCCCACCCACGGACATAGGCTTTACCTGACACGGCAGAGCTCGGGGCTCCCTGAAAGCGGCCTTGCAAATGGGGCAGACGTCTCCGGCTTCGAAACACTGGCTTTTGGTGGCAGCAACTCCATTATTCTGCAAAAAACACATGTTCAGTTTCCATGAAGGCACCGCCCAAGTTAGTCATGCATATAAATGATGCTTTATTTTTCGTTTGCTAAAGTATGAGTACAGGCATCCTTTTGCATTTACATGTCCCATCTGGCTCTCCTTTGAGACACAAACACACTCAAACAGGTGAGTGAATCTTGGCTGACCCTGTGCTAACCCTGACTTCTCTTAAATTGTTTTTTACCCATCCATGAGTGCACAATTCACAATACAAGCACATAATTAAATTTCAGTTTTCAAAATTTAACCAGTTATGCAAGATGACCATTTTGCATTCAACCATGACTTTTGGTACCTGACTGCTGAGAAATATTCGGATAGTTTTCTGAACAGACCCCCAATGTCCGTACAGTCCCAGAAGCTGTGGGGAAAGCAGCATGGCTGTCACACATAAATCTGTCTGGTTCAGATCTTTAAACTCTACTGATGAGAAAACAAAATCTTTCAGACCTATAGTTGAAGTCATACCCTGCTGGGCTGTTAGACTACAGTGGGAAATATATATAAAAAAACTTCTGTGAACTATAAAACATTAGAAAGGACCCCAACTATTGCCAAAAGCTTGATTTCATCCTGTCTTACCTTCAGAATCAGGTAGACCAAAGCTAAAAGGATACCAAGTGTCAGAGCAGAGGAGCCTTCCGCCTCCTGGTAGGTGACCAAATAGCGGAACCACAATGGCATCGGAGCTATCGTCTGGTAAACCTGACCAATTTCTTCTAAGAGCATGTACCATCGGCCCTAAAGAACAAAGCAAGAGAAACATCAACTATAGACCTAATACTGATCCAACAAACAGAATACCAAACACTTTGGCTGGACAGAGATACCAGCCTTACCTTCAACTTGGAAGCCACGAGAGGAACAGGCAATAGAAGAATAAGGCACTTCACTCCCATAAATATGAACTTCAATATGAAGTTGGTCACACCCACAGTCCACAACACTTCCCAGAAGCCCAGGAACTCAACAGTAGGATTCACCAAGATTAGGCTGTAATGACAGAGGAAAGGAGAAGTTGTACAGGAGAAGTGACTGAGCTGTCTGTTCTGTTCTGTTCTACCAACAATGACAGGGTGCCCAAATCTGCTCCTGGCTGCCTAGTGTATAGGCTGGTACATGGATAAAAGGGTACATTGGTGAGCTGCTTACCAGTAATGAAAACCTGCTAGGTCTACATTCAGGGACCCCTACTGTAGAGTCTCTAATTACTCTTACCTGTAATAAAGAGTCTCGGTGTGGAACGTGTAGTAGAGGAGGAGTGTGGAGGACATCATGAACAGCAGAAGCCACAGGCAGTGAAGCTTGGAGCGCCGGCCCTGAAATGAGACCAGTTGACGCATTGGGTTTCCTGGGAAGCTTCAGAACATATTGGGTGATGCTTACAATAACCTACCTGCAGGAAGACCTGCTTTTGGATGCTTTTGTTTGCATAAAGGAAGGTTGTAAACAGGCCAGCTCCAACTGCTAAACCTACAAGAAACCATACAACTATTCAAATATCACATACATATAAAACTGCAAATTCATAATGCAGAAAAACAGGTCTGGTTTATGCTTCCATGCATTTTTGATATGCATTTGTTTACATGTGATATATAGATTCTTTTAATTATATAAATACAATGCCATAGTCCATGTTTAAACATCAAGCAATTAATACCTGTAACACCAGATGAACTATAATCCTACACAAATAATCACATTTTGATAATTAAGCAAGCAAACTGACAGTATAGCTGTCCTGCTTGAGGCCAGTCTAACACAAAACAGTTTGGTCAGGAGAGCCTTAGTGGTCCAAGGCAGTGTTTCTCAAACGAGTCCCGGGAGATCCCCAGCGGTCCATGTTTTTGCTCCCTCCCAACTCTCAGGGAATTTGGAGAGAGCAAAAACCTGAACTGTCTGAAGGTCCCCGGGGACTGATTTGAGAAACGTTCATCCAAGGAGTCAGTTGGTTGTGGTGTTTTTTGTTAATCTCTTCAATAAAGTTTTCTGTGGTGAAACCTGGTATCCCAAGGTTAACCAGGATTGGACTCTCTTTTGTTAAATCGCCAATTTAACAATGGAAATAACCAACTGCAAAATGTCTTAATAAAATCACTAAATACTATGAACAGTCCGGAACTGAAAGCAAGGAGCTGGCAGAATAACCCACCTAGGGCATGCTGGGTAATTAGTTTGGCACAAAGGATCACAATAAAAGGAAGACTTTTCTGGAGCCATCGAAAGAGGTAATGCAGTTCAGAGAAGGACATGCTCGGCTCTCCAGCCTCCAAATCGGCATCTCCTGGGTCTGACTCGGGCTCGCCATGGGAATGGGGGTGCTCGTGAGAATGTGAGTGGGAATGGGTGTGGCCATGTGCTCCAGCTCTTTGCCTCCTGGATGCTGGCCGACCACAGGCCTCTCCGGAGGAGCTGCATATGGATACCTGGACCTCCTCCCCGGCAGCCCCCACGGCAGGCGTCCTTGTAAGCAGCTCAGGTTGCAAGGTTAAGGATAAGCTGGTGCCTGCTTGAGGGTGAAGCTCGTTTGGGTTGGTCTGCATTACAGATGGTGATTCTTTTGGTTTCAGCAATATTCTGGACTCTGCAGAATAACTCCTAAAACACGCCAAGAAATGAATTATAGAACAGTGCCACTATACGTTTCCTCTTAATTATACGGTTTCTATAGACTTACCAGGAGTTGCACTTAATATATAACTGAAATGCAGCATCAAGGAGAAACCAGACACATGTTTTGAAGACTAATTAATCGTTTCTGTTTTAGCACCTGTTGCTTCCCCCTTGCCACAGGAATCACTAGTACTTATAACGTTTCGATAAACAGTGGGAGCAAGCCCATTGCTTCACCTGTTATGGAGTATTAAATGTTATTACACATTAAAACCGCATAAATCACATTATTAAGCCACCCTTTTGGACTGGATGTAGCTAACGTTAAATAGTTAATGATATACTCCCGTGATCGTATTAATTGTTGGACCACTTTTTGCATAGTGACTAGTTCTATTACATAGTTCTATTACGACGCATGACTTGTATCAAACTAGTAGTGATGTTTGTAAAAAATGACACCCGGCTGGTATGTGGCGTTTATAAATATAGTTCATCCAAAGCTAATGAAATAAACACAGTTCGAGTACCTGTCATGATGAGTTCGGAGTTTCATGGCAAATGTTCAATATCCATTTATTATTCAGGGAGTTCAAAAATAAAAATAAAAAACAAACTAAAGAAACAAAAACTAGTTACTTATAATATACACCTACTGATTCGCAGACATCTTTACGGGTAAAACGCTACGTAACAAAAAAAGGTCAAAGGGTAGTTTTTTATTACTTCAATTTTTTTTCTTATTGTGCGTTGTGTTATTAACATACAATGTAACAAGTACCTATTTAATTTTTAAAGCTGATAATTAATACTCCGGGTGTTTTCTAATTTAAAAAAAGACGTAAAAAGTGATGACGTAAAAAGTGATGACGTAAATACGTCTCGTAAACTAACGTATCACGACTGTTGTCATGCCAACCTGCATAGCAACAGTTTTTAAAGGTACAGTTCATTTTGTAAAAGTTAAACTACTTAAAATCTGCTTCAGAACAGCTGAATTCCCCTAGTTTCAAATCCAAAGAAATACTAAGAAATAGTTGTAAATTGTACTTACAAAGTGGAAAGAAGGATTAGCTATATAAAATAGCAAATGTCAGGTGAGCATTTAAAAAGGAGCAAAAATATTTTTGTAATTTTGTCTTTTATTGCTTGATTGCATTATTCAAGGATCAAACTTAATACATTTAATCTATGTTGCAGAATTAAGGGTTAAATAAGTCCTTGATGGCAGCTACCATTCAATCACACTCATTCATTCAATAGTAACAAAATGCCCTTTCATCTTCACCTAGTCATGAAGTTGCACAGATTATGGTGTCAGTGTCATTATTTCAATATGGTTCACAGGATGCCTTTGTGACGCCGGGCTCTCAGCCCTGGGTTCTCCCTTCATAATAAGAGTCATACTAAGCTGATGTATTAAATGCATATCCATGCCATGCACTGCAGTGCTGGACCACTACGGAAATTTCTCATTTTATGTTTGCCCACATAACAACTAGTTGCCAGTGTAGTTTTTTCGCCGTCTACCTCAATATTGTCTGCCACATTTGCACAGCTCAGGGAACTGAGAACACTGTTTACCAATAGCACTGATATGCAAGATTTCTTTCATATAGATAGGACCATAAGATACATTTTTGTTGCCATCAGAGGCATATAAGTCTTATGACCATCAATCCGGCGAGCGGGGAAGCAGGCGAAACAGAACCAGGAAGTGCAGGCAAGCGGGGTTTATTGGGTACAGACAGGCTGACGGCAACAAACATTAATGACAGAACTGGGGATTACTGACTGAGACGCGGACTAAATACACAGGAGAAGCTACGATTAACAGGATACAGGTGAGAACATGTAGTAACACTAGGTAACGAGGTGGGCGTGGCACACACGAGGATCGGACAGAGCTGGGCGTGACAGAACCCCCCCCCCAAGGCACGCACACCGGGCGCGCCCCAGGGGAGGCGACGGACGAGATGAACCGGGAAAACAAAACCAAGACATCAACGAGGCACAGGGAACAGGACAGACACAGAACAAACACAATGGCAGAAGCCAGGACAAGACCTGACAAAGGACAGGGAACGCAGACAGACAAGGAAGGGAGACACAGGGAGAACACAGGCAGGTGGAACAAAAGGGCCAGGAGTGAACGAAGGACCCACAGGAGGAGGAACAAAGGGATGAGGAGCAGACAGGACCGGACGGGGGGCAAAAGGGAGCCCAAGGAAGCCCAGGCGGGCAACAGGCAGCAGCTGGAGGGGCCGCGGGCGAAAGGGAGAAGGGAGTAGGAGGGAACCACACAGGGGTCGAGGGAATGACGAAGAGGCCACGGAGGGAGCAGGAGGGAACACCAGTGAAGGCAGGCAGGAGGGGGAAGCCGTGGCAGGCGACGGGACAGCCGGAGAAGGTGCCTTCCGTCGCCCCGCCGAAGCAGGGGGGCTCGGAGGCAGCACCGGGGGGGGACCCGGAGGCGACCGCTAACCCTGACCTGGAGGAACCGCTGATGGCCCCGGAGCCCCAGTCAAGGCGTGCAAGGGCAAGTCAGGGGGCAGGACCCTAGCCCAACGTTTATGTCCCCTCCCCATCTTGGACACCGACAGGCAGCGTTTTGGGCGGAGTTGACTGTGCCAGGGCGAGGGACCAGGAGTCATTAGGGAGGTCCCTGAGGGGTACCATACAAGCTCCTCCTCCTCACTAGATAAAGGAGGTAGGTCCCGATTATCTGGGACCTCCTCAGGGACTGGAGTCTGTGTCGGCCAGCAGGGGGCGCCTCTGTGGACGTGGCAGCGTCTTCGGGCGGAGCTGCAGCGGGCACTGCCAGTTCCTGGCCAGCAGGGGCCGCCTCCAAGACCGGCTCAGGCGGGACAGGTACAGACAGGGCAGGTACCGGCAGGTCAGATACCGGTGTTGCCCCTTTTTGGGCTTTAGGGGCCCGCGGGATTGCGTCCCTCACCGGGTTAATCCATTTACCGGCTAGGCGCTCCAGCCGGTAAGGTACGCCTCCAGCAGAGGTGGCATCTCCCTGGCGAGGCTGGTCAGGGGTAATGTCTTGCAGGCAGCCTCAGGGTCCTCCTGTGTGAGCTGGGAGAGCCCGCACTCACTGGCAGGAATGAAGGTCTGTTCCTGCTGCCCTCTGTTTTTTCGCCTCTTCTGGCTGTTTGCGGCGGTAGGCAGCACCGGCTTAAGAACATAAGAACATAAGAAATATACAAACGAGAGGAGGCCATTCGGCCCATCAAGCTCGCTTGGGGAGAACT
>JAABNX020000119.1:16253967-16268595 GCA_015163995.2 Mormyrus lacerda
CTGCGGTACCCCACTATGAACGCAGGCCCACTGTGACATTGTGCCTCTTATAACTACTCGCTGCTTCCTATCTGTTATGTCCTTAGCTACGTCGCCCAGACTCCCTGTGAGATGTTCCGCTCTCCGCTGGGAGAGATACTCTCCTAAGCGTCGGAGGCACTTGCGTACCCTTTGAAGGGGGTACTGCTGCCCGGGCGGACGCTCCTCCGTGAGGAGATCCGTGCCCCGGGTGGCCAGTTCCAGGGCTACGGGATTGTCTTGTACCTCTGGCTGGGAGAGCCAATACACGGCCTCTTGCAGCAGACCAAACCGCTAGTGCTCGGTCTGCTGCACTGTGTTTTCGCAGAGTTCTGTTATGACCATCAAGCGGGGAAGCAGGCGAAACAGAACTAGGAAGTGCAGGCAAGCGGGGTTTATTGGGTACAGACAGGCTGACGGCAACAAACCTCAATCAAATCAATAACAGAACTGTGGATTTCTAACTGAGACATGGACTAAATACACAGGAGAAGCTATGATTAACAGGATACAGGTGAGAACAATCAGGAAGAAACATTATGTAACGAGGTGGGCATGGCACACACGAGACTCGGACAGAGCTAGGATTGACAATAAGTATAAATTTTTTTATTTTATTGAAAAACATCAAAAGTTAAGGTTCATACCAATTATTATACAGTCTAATTGCAATTTCATTTTGCCTTACCCAACTTCAAAAACTGACATATATTAATTGATGTTTCATTGGATTAAAAGCTTTTATTTCTAGAAATTCCCTTTTTTCAGAAATTTCTGACAAACAACACCGGCAAACGACTTTAACTAATGATAAACAGGTGACCAGTGAAATGCTGTGAATTCTGTGTCATACTGGTATATGTGGGTGAGAGTCGAATGGCCTTTTACATAACATTCTGATCCCTGGCTGTTGTCTGTAATTGTGCCCTGTGATGGACTGGCATCCTGTCCAGGGTGTCTCCTGCCTAGTGCCTCACTACAGCCCTCTGGTGGAGGGATTACGGGCGATGAATAGAACGATGATTGGTCAGTATTTATCTGTGTGTGGTAATTTGAAAGATTTGCTTTGCTAAGTGCATTTAACTTTGTAAAGTTTTTGTACAGAATTTAAATGCTGAAATCCAAAACTGAGCTTTGCTGCAATGGATGTACTGTACTAGGATTATGCTTGTCTTCAGTTAGGGGGCTCTGTGTGGCTCAGTGGGTTAGACCCCTGTGTCTGTTCAACTCCGAGGGTCAGCAGAGTGATTTCACGATTGGGCCCCTGAGCAACACCCTTATCCCCTTATGCTCCAGGGACTGGCTGACCCTAATTTTTCAAAAATGTACGCCACCTTGGATAAAAGCATCTGTTAATGAATAAATGTAATGTAGTGGTTATTGTTCCCTTAGGACCTTATAGGACAGTCTCTTGTTCCAGGTGTCTCACACCTGCCCTCTTTGTCATAGCTAAATCAAATCTTCTGCAAGGAGCGAGAGCGCTGTTCATTCTTGGCCAAAACTTCTTGCTGAAAGCTGGTTCTCATGTGCCATTCATCTTTCCCCTCTGTCTGTTCAGATGTTTTTCTGTTTTTTTCTTTATTGGTGCCCTGCCAACCATCTGTCCGCCCCAGACTCTCAGCAGGCAGAGGCTGACCTGCAGCTAGGGGGCGCCGCTGCTTGTCTCCCAGGGTATAATAGATTACATACAAAAAGAAACATGGAGTGTGGTAGCCCTGACCTAACTAACACACCTTTGAATCCTGCAGCTACTGCAGGAAAAGAGAACAGTATCATCTAAATACCATCACACATTTTTCATTATAAGGTTTATTACAACAAATGAGATAAATGCAAAATTGTAAAAGGATTGCTTTTTCTAAGCACTGGTTATATATAAGATTGATGACAAGAAATGCAATACTGAGGGTTATAAGACTTAAACCAAAATAATAACTGTGGAGCCTCTCTATAATTTAGATGCAGGCCTTTTCGTAATCTAGATTTCTTCATAATTTGATTGCAGGAAAAGCCCCTTGAGAATTTGTGCATATCTCTGCTCTGTCTTGAAGGTCAGGATATCGACACTTGCTGTGTCTGAGTGATGTTCAACAATAAAGGTATCAAAGTGGTGATGGGTGGGGGGGGGGGGGGTAGTGAGAGGGGCAGGTCAAGCAGGCAGCCCTATCATTATAAGATGCAGTCTGCATTTTACACAAAGACAGAGCGCTGTTACCTAAAACGCACTTCAATGACTTCAATGACATGACTCGAATGTCACCATTTTGGACATTTAACATCATGAACAGCTTAATAGACCCAGTGAAGGGAAAGAACTGCCTTTTGTGGTGTATTTGTGACTGCTCTCCATTCCAAGCACGATCAGCCTTGCCGCATTTTTGTTAAAATTTGATCATTTAAATTGTGTTTTCGGCTCATATTTTCACAGGCTTACAAACTGGAGGTTTTACACATTTCTGCAGTGTTTACTGAAGTATTATTTTTTAAGTATTTACCAAAGGAAATTGTGTGACCAGGCCATAAGTGTGATGTGTTCATGCTCCGTGTCACTATCTATCTATCTATCTATCTATCTATGAATGATAAAGAACAGTTCACTTCCCGTGTGTGCATCCCTCTGTACTTTCCTTACATGCTGAGCTGCACAGGATTCATTGCTCTGCAGTTGTTTCACACTTCAGCTTTTACAGTACAAAACAGACAAAACAGACATTTATGCATACCTACAACAACAATTTAGACTTTTTAAACTGAGGAAGAGTATTAACTAAATATTGGCTGCTCATGATTTTACCAAAAACCAAAACTGAATGGAAGTACCGTGCGACCCACACACAGCACTCTCTCTCTAATTCTCGTAGGCGAGCACTTTCCATTTGTACTATATACTATACTATATATGACTGATACCCATCATCCTGGAGTGTGTCCAGGCCTGTCAACTTTTATCCATAACATTTACCTTTACCTTTACCTTCATTGGCTGACGTCTCAAATTGTAATCACGACCGCATCACAGTGAGCAGATGGCTGTTGCTTGGCGGTCCTCAAGATGCCCAAAGGTGGGCAGTGACCATTCATTCTTGTCTCATTACGTTAGTGAAGGAGGAGAATCAATGTATAGAGGCAGAATGAGCTGCCTGTCCTCTGAACTTGATACTGCAAGGTTGATGCAATTGCTGGGTGAAGATGATACGCCCAGGAGGCCATTCCTGCCCCCTTACAGCCCCCTGTCTCTCACAGCCTCCTGCCCCTCACTGCCCCATCACAGCCACTTGCGTCTCACAGCCTCCAACCCCATCACAGCCCCCTGCCTCTCACAGCCTCCTGCCCCTCACTGCCCCATCACAGCCCCTTGTGTCTCACAGCCTCCAACCCCATCACAGCCCCCTGCCTCTCACAGCCTCCTACCTCTCACAGCCTTCCGGCCCATTACTGGCTTTTGCCCAGAGTGGCTGTTAGTTTGATTTCTGTCTCTTATTTTTCATGCAAATGTATATTTCTTTATATCATTGAGTTTTGCTTCTTGTTTTAATATTATACATTGTTTGTTTTCATCACAGTTTTTACTCTGTTTGTTTTGGTGTTTTGCATTTGTTGTTGTTTTGTTTTGTTGTATAAATACCCAAGGTCCCTTCAAATGACATTGCCATAGATCCACATAAGAAATCTTTTGCAGTGACGTTTATCAACAGAAATATCACAAATGAACACTGCCCCTCTGGCAGATAAGGTATTTGCATGCTTTTAAATGTATATATTGTGTTAAATAAAGATTCACAAACCGGAGCTGCTTGGAGTTTGAGGGTGTAGAGGTGTTGGGCGTGGGGTGTGTGTGGCTGTGTGTTGGTGTGGATGTGTGTTTGTGGCTGTGCGTATGTGGGGTGTGTGTGGCTGTGTGTGTTTGGCTGCCTGTATATAGGGTGTGTGTATTTGGCTGTGTGTATGTGGGGTGTGTGTAGCTGTGTGTGGCTGTGTGTATGTGGGGTGTGTGTGGCTGTGTGTGGGTGTGTGTGTGTTTGGCGGTCTGTATATGGGGTGTGTGTGTTTGGCTTTCTGTATATGGGGTTTATGTGTATTTGGCTGTCTGTATGTGGGGTGTATCTGGCTGTGTGTGTGTTTGGCGGTCTGTATATGGGGTGTGTGTGGGTGCGTGTGTGTGGCTGTGTGTATGTGGGGTGTGTGTGTTTGGTGGTCTGTATATGGGGTGTGTATGTTTGGCTGTCTGTATATGGGGTGTGTGTGTGTTTGGCTGTCTGTATGTGGGGTGTGTATGTGTGTGTGTTTTTGGCTGTATGTATGTGGGTGTGTGTGCGTTTCGCTACCTGTATCTGGGGTGTGTGTGTGTATGTTTGGCTGTCTGTACCTGAGGTGTGTGTGTTTGGCTGTCTGTATGTGGGGGGTGTGTGTGGCTGTGTGTATGTGGGGTGTGTGTGGCTGTGTGTGTTTGGCGGTCTGTATATGGGGTGTGTGTATTTGACTGTCTGTATGTGGGGTGTATGTGGCTGTGTGTGTGTTTGGCGGTCTGTATATGGGGTGTGTGTGTATTTGACTGTCTGTATGTGGGGTGTGTATGACTGTGTGTGGGTGCGTGTGTGTGTGTGGCTGTGTATATGGGGTGTGTATGTTTGGCTGTCTGTATATGGGGTGTGTGTGTGTGTTTGTCTGTCTGTTGTCTGTCTGTGGGTGTATGTGTGTTTGGCTGTCTATGAGGCTGTGTGTGGGTGTGGAAGGGTGTGTGTTTGACTGTCTGTATGTGGCTTTGTGTGGATGCGGGTGTGTGTGAGTTTGGCTGTCTGTATTTGGGGTTTGCGTGTGTGCATGCATCTATGTGAATGTCGGGTTTATGTGTATGTGTGTGTGTCTGTGTGTGGGTGCAGGTGTGTCTATGTGTATGTGGGGTATGTGAGTGTGTGTGCATGCACCTGTGTGTATATGACTGTGTGTGTATGTGGGGTGTGTATGTGCTTGTTTGTATATGGGTTGTGTGTGGGTGCGGGTGTGTCTGTGTGTATGTGGAGTGTATGTGCATGCATCTGTGTGTATGTGGGGTGCATGTGGCTGTGTGTGGGTACAGGTATGTGAGGAGTGTGTGTAGAGTGTGTGTGTGTATGCATGTGTACAGGGGTAGCAGTGTTTGGGTGGTGTCGTCAGGTTGAGCTGTGTGTGATCAGAACCCCCTAGGTGAGCATCCAAGGTTAGCAGCCATGCTGGCGGTTTGAAGAACGCTTCTGCTCTGCGGCTCCTTCCAGAGAAGATAATAAGGCCCCCAGATGCCCCTCAATTGTCCTACATGCAGGGTTGGGGGGGGGGGTAAATAGGGCATGGATGAAAAATGGCTTATCTTTTTGGCAAGTATTCATTTCGGTGGTTATACTACGTAAAAGCATTTTTCAATGCCAAAAACATTAGTGCAAGTGCTGGCGATTTAAGTAGATATTATGTATCACACAGATGTTATTTCTATCTAAAGCACATAGTTTGATGTACAGAAGTTAATTTGCTTCAATAACAGCCGTCAGCAGCTGTCCATTGAAAAATCGGTTGATCTGTAATTGGCCAGAATTGAGAGTAACTCTTCTCAGGCTGTTCTGTATAATTATCTGCCATGGCCACAATCCGTACGCCTATCACGCTGAAAGGAGGTTAATGCACGCCAGCCACAATCTTCTCCCAGTCTCCCTCTAGCGTGTAATTGTGCTATTATGCTGTAGGATATCGCGGCATTGGACACCCATGCTAGGTCTCTTGAGGTTAGCCTGACGTATGATCACCATGAGGTTTCAGGCACTTTATTTGAGGAAGTCCATTAGGAAAACAATAACGGATTTTCTTCCTTTTGCTGGAAGCCCGCAGGTTGGCTTGTTCATCACTCTTAAAAACCTCTTGGAAAGTTCTCAATTTGAGCAGCATAAACTACACACTGAACATTAACCGCACTTCCCAAGGTGACCCGCCTAGCTTGAGGTTGCTCATCACCCTGATATCATAAAACCGACTACCTGCTTCCTCACTACGCTGCATTTTTACTGAAATTGCCGTTGTAAAGCACAGATAACACAGATTCCTGATAAGCCAAAATCTAACACTGATGACCGTCGTAATCGTCATCACTGTTTACACAGGTTAGAAGGCTGGCACACAATGGCAGACATACGGAACAAATTCTTTCTTAAGAGATCTCATTAAATTTGGGTCCACGCGGTTCTGCAGCCACATTTGCTTGCAAAGTCGGCCGGTTAGTGAGAGGCAGCTAGCTGAACAGAGCCATCAGTTCTCTGAGCAGATTAGGTACAAAAGAGCAGGTCTGATGATCCTTGGAGATAAATGCTACTTGTTTATTACAAGTGGAATGTGCAGCAGCAGTAACCAAGTCCAGAGCAAGGGCAGAAGGTCAAAGAACTTGGTTTCCTAAAGACTTCCTGTATTATGTGTTTTGTGTTACTTCATTGTTTAGTCTGCTGCTATGGAGAGCTGACGCACTGAAGCTATTACCACTATCAGAACCTTTATTTGTTTGGGGGAGGGTCGATGCGTGTTGACATTGAGTGGACAACTTTCTCCTTTTTTGTCTGCTGGAATGCTGTAAATACTGGTATTTTTGAGGAAGCAGTGTATCTATTGCACTAGCTCGTCGTCACTTGGAGTCTGGCCTATCTTGTATGGCCTGGGGCTTCCCCTGGAGCTCTGCTGTGGCTGCCTGTCATCTTGCCAAGTTGACTATCACACCTGTCAGAGCATGATTCCTGTTCAGTGGCTCCCACTCTGAGTAACTAGCAAATTTTTTGGTGTCGCTCACTCAGTAGGGATGGCTGCAGATAGCGAGCGGAACGTTCCAGGCAGCCAGGCTTCGAGCTTTTATCTGCTGTCTGTAGACCATTGATATCTGAGAACTCCACTGTACACCATGGTGCATATACATATATATAAATGTATATATATATATTATATATATATATACATTTATATATATAAAAATAAAATAGATCTACATGTTCTTCAATCAGGGAAAACCTGAGCGAAAATGACATAGAAAAAGTTGGTCTCTGAATAAAGGTGGCGACACACTCGAGATCCAGCAGAGGGCGCATGATGAAAGGGTATGACTAAGGCCAAGAAACCAATTTAAACCAATGCATAATATGCATGTGCCTGTGATTTTCTCACGCATCCACTCAGTTCTCTACTAAAGATATGTCTCAATACCCACATTTTTCATGAAAAATAGCAAATTCATGCACATATTTTAATATATGTACGAATTAACTGTATACGCATCAGTCAGCAGCATTTTTTCATCATTCGGCAAAGCACTATTTCTGTTTACAGTCTTAAATTCCCCAAGACTCTGTAATTGTTTGATCAGCTTGTTCAAATGAGCACACTATTTGTGAAAATGTCACATTTAAACACAGAGGGATTCTTTTGGCATCTGCGCTACGCAGGGGGAATTTTAGAACTGTTGCGTCAACCTGCCCTTGAAAATAATTGCAGGGATTAAGCTTAAAAGATTTATTGACACAGTGACACAGGAACGGAGCCATCTAACGAACGTGGCTTTAACACACCAGGAAACTCGTCATGGAGAGCATCACTTGTCTTCCAGAAAAGCCGGGTGTTCTGTCCAGTTGAGCTACTTTGTCGAGTTAGGCTACCGTAGTGCTAATCGATAGCCTTAACCATAACCCCCCAAAAATCCGTACCCGTACTCTAACCCCCAAATGGTGGAACTGCACATGCACAAAAAGGCTCGATAGTATGTGTTGGTAGGTAGCTCAACTCGTCAGAACACCAGTTGTAAAAGGACAGGACAGCTTGTGTCTCAGTCCGTGTGTTTAAGGAAGAGTGTGAGTGTTTACGGTTGACATCCAGCAGGAGCTTGCCTGTGTACCTGACAGGAAAAGCTTGCTGTTATAGCCATGGTGGAACAGACCATTTCGAGGTGACCTTTCCAGGCTGCTATCCACAGTCGGCATGCCAGGTCAAATGCTGAAATTCCCCACCATGCAGGATGCAGACATGCCGGTACCTACTATTGAGAACACCAAGATCAAATCCTCAGTATTTTTTCTACAGCTCCAATAACCACAATCCATTATGGGGCACACTTAGGAAGAACTAAGTGAATTTTGACCTTGGTATTTTAAAAATCCCTGCAAGCAGATGTATGCTAAAAACAGAGAACATGTTTACCACCACTCTAACCATGCATATGCATGGGCCCCTTGAAGTTTGGCGCCCAGTTCGCCACATTTTGTAGATAAGTCAGAAAAACAATACTACAGTACATAATAATAATAATAATAATAATAATAATAATAATAATAAATGTAACTACATACAAGCTGCGCAATGGTTTCACAAGTGTCGCAAAGTGAAAGTCGTGCATGCATTCGTTGCGTACCATTGTATTTAACCTGAGTTTTTAATAACAGGCTTTATGGTAGTCCATAAGTCGGACGTCCTTAACCCAGGCACTCCCTGTAAATGCCTTTTGCAGGAGATGATGTTTTGCTAACCAGCCAGCTAGCTATGATGTTCTGGCTCTATTTGCCAGCTACTTGTTTTTGAAACCTCAGGGAATAATGATTTGAATGGGGTCCCAGAAACAACGAAGCAGCCCCTGACTAAGCACGCACCCTTAATAGAGCAGTTTATAGTGATTAATAAATAGCACAGACGCCACGTGAAGGGTTAATTTGGCCTTTCGCATGAGCCGGTCGTTCTGATTTTAATATCCTGCTCCCCCAATAATGGGCTTCCATATTGCGCTTAGCTGCCTTGCGCGGTGCGTTTCCTTCCCTGATGCATGGCCTCGCTTAGTTAATAGTATCTGACTTTGCATTTATTGTGCGTATTGTAATCTGGAGAGCGGCCTCGTAAGGGATATTACAGGTCAAGGATGTTGTAACGAGACCGCGAACAGGCTTCTGAATTAGCCGCTACATAAATATTTCTGCAAAGATAAATGTGATAGCGCGGCTGCACAGTAAACCATCGGCAGCCCTCCAGCGCAGCAGCTTAATCTGGCCTGCCCGCAATCCCTTGCAGCCAAGACCTGCTGATGAAGTTATCTGTACATTCCAGAGGAGCGGAGGCTTTCGAGGATGCCGCAAGGAAGGTGGAGGGAGGATGCCGGTTATTAAAGGCTTTGGGGGGAGCTGGTCTGGATTTAGAAAAATGTTCAGTTTGTTTGGCGTCTGGTTCTCTTTGACACAGTTCAGAAGGTCAGCGCAGGTCATTTCTGGCAGTGTGGCACATTTTAGCCACGAGCGCTCCTCCTATGCCGGTTAAGAGAAGCTTGTAAACGTTTGGGGAGACGGGTAGTGATTAAATGCTTGGACTGGTAAGGCAGAGGTTGTGGGTCAAGTTCCAAGAGACTACCAGCTGCAGTAGCCTTGAGCAAAACCTGCTCTAGTAAAACACCCAGCTGTACAAATAGTCAAAATTGTGAGATCAAAGAGTGGAGTATGGGACTGAGTGTGTGCAATTCTATTACCTAATATCTGTGCTTTTTTATTTCTGCACATAGTGCTTCTACACAGGGAAAAAATAATGCTTTTTAATCTGTTTTTACTTTGAGTAATGAAAAGGTAAGTATTTAATCGCACAGCAGTATATCCTGGTTCTGGGATGTCGGTATTTCCGATGGGTGTAAGATGCATAGTGCACACTTGGAAAGCATAATAATGTGTGTTGATCTGCCTCCTTGCTGTGACAACATTGTTCACTGTCAGGCTATTCGCGTGTGTGTGTTTGTGTCAGAATGAGAGTCAGAAACGTGAGAACACTCCTTCTGTTTTCACTGCACTCCCCAGTACTAATTACACCTGTCAATGCATTTTGGGGGAGCAATGTACGTAGCCCCCCTAGGAAAAAAAGTGTGTTTTAGAGAAAAAAAAACAGGTGTTACAAAAGTCAGATGGGAATACATGGGCGCCAGCTTAAGGAGAACCTCACCAATTGCTCTCTGGATCGCCAGCTCACAGAGACGCCTTGGCCTGCTGCACCATGCCAGCCAGCCTGTGATTAACACGTGGTGCTTGATGTGCTAAGTTTAATTACTGCACCTGGTTAGCGTGGGCATCCACGGAGGTGGGATCTATCATGCCCGCCAGCTCCAGTTAGAGGCGAGGAGGCGGCTCCCTGCACCCAATGCTCCCCCTCCAGACTCGGGCACCTTTCAGTGTTGCCAGATGGTCCACCACCAGCAGCTGGCTGACATCTGTGCTGGCCTGGTGTCTCTGCTCTGGTGTTAGCTGCCGTGTGCATCTGCCCAGCCCTCAGCTGGCATAGCATTTTTATCCACGCTGCCCCAGTGCCAGCATGGTATTTGTACCCATGCTGTCCTGGTGCCAGCCCCATATTTGTACCCACATTGCCCCAGGACCAGCCCCCTTTTGTACCCACACTGCCCCAGTACCAGCCCTCTTCTGTACTCACGCTGCCCCAGTGCCAGCCCAGGTGTTTGTATCCATGTTGCCCCAGTGCCAGGCCCATATACGTACCCATGGTGCCCCGATGCCGGCCCTGTATTTGTACCCACTCTGTCTCGGAGTCAGCTTGGTGTTTATACCGATACTGCCCCAGTGCTGGCAATTGGTTTTGTACTCATGCTGCCCAAGTGTTGCTACAGTACTTTGTTTCCATATTAGCCTGGGGTTCAGGATGATATGTGCCCACAGGGATATTGGTCAGTGTGGGTATGTGTGTCTATTTTATTGTACATTCTTGCATTTGAAAGAATTTTTTATTGGTTTAATACTCTAATTGTTTAAGTCATATCAGTTTCACATTACTAAAGATTTTAGCTGTTTCAACAAAATAGCTAAGATGCCAATAAAAGAGGATGAGAAACAAAGCAAATATCATGTTGACCCTGGGACAGCCGGCCACCCCCATCAAATAAATGAACTGCACACGGAGTCCTATGCAACTTTAGTTTCTCTCTTTTTGTGACACTTCCTTCTAAATAAAAAAGCTAACAAAAGAAAAATGTATGTGTATGTACACAAATGTGAGAGCTGCAGTCATAACGTCCCTGTGACTCCATCTATAATCGTCTGTAATCGTTTGTAATTGTCCTGAACTTTCACTGGCAGCTTCAACAGCCTGTGTGACTGAATGAAAGATTAATCACGAAATTAAGCCAGTAGTTTAGCTATGAAGTTTGGCACTTTGAAGGAAAACGTTGTGCTCACATTGCATTTTGGCAACACATGTTCCCAATTTTGGGGCTCCTTCCTTTTAGAAAAAAAAAGTTTTACCTTTTATATCAGTCTTAACCCTATCTTGTAAAAAACAGTAATGTAGTAGTCTGATATCCACTGATAAATTACAGATATTACTGAGTTCAATGGCATCTTTATTTTCTAATTGAGATGCCTAATCGATTTCTGGTGTCTGCCAAACACTATTTGCATACCTATAGTTATAAGCAGTAACCTGCATAAACCAACGGCAGCAACATTGTTGTGGTTCTGTCGTTTTTTTCCCTAAAATTAATTGGCACATTTGGGAAAAATAGAGTGTTTTCCCATTAGTATTGGCATGCAAGCTTTGAATTTATGACAGCAGCAGTCTCCCAGTAGGAGCTGAAACACATGCACATCTCTTTGTTACAGATTGATGCTGAGGGTGTAGTTATGGGTGATGCTATGGGCAGGGCTATGGGTGGAATTTATACCTGGTTGTATTTCTTGTTATGGCATCTTCATCTAAAAGAGTCCTTCATGTTTAATGCCAGGTATAACTTTGACATGTTGGAATTAAACTGTACGTTTTGGCTTTGACTGATAGACAACCTATTTCTGGACTGACTGATGTCATGGCAACTGTCACATGACCACAGTGTTCCAGTACAAACATAATATAGCCTGCCCATGTGGACTGAGGCCTCCTTGGATCTGTTAGGATTATTATGTGGAATCACAATATTGGATCAGAATGTCATAAGCGACCATAGATTCGGATTCGGACCATAGCAAAGCACATGTTTCGATGTGATATGTGTAATATGGTGTAATACGACCTAGTAGGGTATAAGGTCTAGCTAATTGGTACCCCTTCACACGTGAGTATAATGTAAACAGGTTTTGTGATGATGGCTGTGCTTGATTGTCCTGGCGTTTAATGTGGCAATAGGCAGGAACCATAATAAAAATTATAAATGGCTTTTGTAATGATTTACGCAGGGAATCACACGGTGATTAACATAGCAGATATCACACAGCGATTACAGTGGGAGCTACTACCCACCGCTCTCGGTGTCATCAGCTACTGCTGGACCTTCTGTCGTTCCCCACAAGTATCGGCTGCTGTGTACGCGTCATGTACATGTCTTGCTATTAATGCATGGGCTGTCAGTTTTCAGAGGATGGTCCATCTCAGTATGTTCCGCACAGTCCCACCTCATTTATTGAAAGCAGTAGTGAGGTTTCGCTGTTTCTGGGTGGTGTGGGGACTTTAATCACCAAGTCCTTTAGAAGCTCGGGAAAATTTTGTTTACTCCTTGACCCATGTCTTAATTTGCCAGTTGGCCATAAAACAAATGGCATGGGTTTTGTCTGAGTGCCTCCATTACCCGTCTGAGGAGGAGGCTGTAAACACAGCTCTCGTTTGCGCGGTCACTTAACCATCACTAAGAGCCAGGATTCACGTCCGGATGGCCGTCTGCTGCGCTCCTCTCTAGGAGGTGCAGTACAGCAGGTATACCTGAAGGTCGGTGGATCTCCACCGCGTCAGACAGAAGCATGTTCATGGTGATACGTTTCGCAGGAGGAAGATGACACTTTATTCTGTCCAATTCTGATCAAAAAGGGATAAATGCTTTTAGCAGAATGTTGTGGGTTGTTAAATGTCAGTTAGCATGTCATATAAAGACAGCTAACAATGCGGCAGCAGAGGGGAAAATGAAGCCAGGGGAATGGGTGAGGATTGAGTCTTCTATGACCAAGACATCCAGTCATCCATCTTCTAAATAATTATGCTTGGAATGTACTCTCTTTCTCACTTCTAGGTCCCTTTAGATCAGTGTTTCCCAATCCAGTCCACATTTTTGCTTTTGTTTTTGGAAGCAAAAATGTAGATTGTCTGGTAGGGAGCTTTGAGGGAGCAAAATCATGGACTGGCTGTGGGTCCCCGAGGACCAGGTAGGAAAACACTGCTTTAGATAAAAGCATCCGCTAAAAAAATACATGTAAATGTAAATGATATACAGTACAGGGTCTCAATGAGTGTGGTGTCTGTCTTAGGAAGCACAAGGACTAAGTCTGCCAACTTCCCGGATGGGATGACAGTCCATTGCAAGGCTCACAGAATCACTCTCTAAGGCAATTTAAAAACAGAAATTTACCCAACCAGTAATTTTCATTCACAAGTAAACAGAAACATACAAACTTAAATGACATTGTCCGATCCACATCAGAGTGTTGCAAAAGTGGATTGTACCAAGTCTGTCTCATGGAAAAAAAACATTAAGTGACTGAAAGGCAGCTTGTTCAATGCATATCATATCAACATGGGATTTTTGTTTTGTGTATATGAGCTACTTGGTCTGCGGGGTGTTCATTATTCCCTATGCTCCTGGGGCTTGGTGGCGCTATTAAATATTCAGTGTGCTTCTGGTCCAATTCTCCATTTTATGAAAATAGCATCTTTTTATGTAGAGGAACTAGATTCTTGTAACTAGGAACTAGTGGTCTTGCGGTCAGATATCACTCCTGATGAAAGTTTAATGTTTGATTTCTGCCTGATGATGAGGTTTCTTTGAGATAACCCTGCCTGGAGCCAGAATACCAACTATCTTACACCTGTGAGCTGGTCTTGGGGGGTGACACCAGGAGCATAGGGATGGAAAGTAAGATCTTGGTGTGGGAGGGTAAGCCAAGGGTATGGTTTCATCGATAGCGATTGAATTACTGTGCTGACATGTGGATCTGGGCATATAAGGCCTGTGTCAGATCCCAACTAACACTATTGGGTGCCTGATTGCAGTCTACCATAGAGGGAGGAGGGACACACACTTATTTGCTTATTATATATACACTTTTGAGAAATTGGGGTTTAAAGACCTTACTCACGCAGCATGAGATTTAACTGGCAACCTTCTGAGTAGAACATAACAACGTAAGAAATTTACAAACGAGAGGAGGCCATTTCGCCCATTGATTTAGTTTGGAGTATAGGTAGAGAGACAAAGCCTTAACTGGCTGATCCACGCACTACACCAGACGTTATCTCTGTCACCTAATGGCACAGGCATAAATTATGGGGGGCTGGGGGTGTAACCTCCCCCCCCCCCAATAATCAGAACCGGCCAATGCAGCCTCCCTCTATATAATCAAATTGTCATGACCAATGGATAAGGACCCAAGCCCCCCCAAAGTTAGGCCCTTGCCTACCGGTGATAACAGTGGAGTGTGAATGATGATCAGGAACATGCATAAATAAGCAGGCTAAAGTGGGGGGAGTATAGTGATCATCCTGGAATAATTACACAGCATTGTAGACTGCAGATTTTTTAACCACGATGAAGTTTTAAGAAAATCTGAAAGTAATAAATAACTCATGGCGGGGGGGGGGGGGGGCGGGGAGTGGGGTCTCTCACTC
>JAABNX020000119.1:16274789-16297273 GCA_015163995.2 Mormyrus lacerda
GTATATAAATGGCTGCTATTTTTCACTACATAAGTTTATTTGTGATTACCAGCAAGGAAGCAAGCACTAAAGAAAGAAAGAGAGAGGGAGATTATGGTTACAGAATGACAGAGACTTTGATGACATGTTAGTCTGCCGAATTAGTCCAGATGGACCCTGAGCAGTGTTGCGAAGATTACTTTGGAAATGTAATTCATTACAATTACAAGTTACTCTATTTAAAATGTAATAATAATGTAACTATTTACTTTACTAAATTATGATACACATCCTGGACCATTCTGCCATTGCTAATTTCCTGCTGATTTCCTGCCTGTCTGCCCATTTTTTCCTGAATCCATATTTTGCACTCTCCTCACATGGATCGTTAACCATTTTGAAATTTTGTAACCTGGCAGTGTTTACCTTACAGCAGTTCTAAACACTGACTACTGTCAAACTCCTTTCAATACATGAATTAACATGATTATAATTTATCAATTTAATAAAAATATCAAACATACCATACATACCATATAGACGTAATAATGATCTTAAACAATGGGTAAGAATAGATCCTCCCTTCATATTCAGTGAAAACCCAGATTCCCTCAGTGTAACAATTCGTAACATTAATGTTACATAAAATATACCTAAAATGTCAAAAAAATTTTAAAACTCAGCCTTCAGTTATTAAATTCTTTAGTGTGCTCATAATATAAACTTTTTGGGAGTCAAAACAAGATAAACTATGACTGATTTGACCACTCCGTGACGCTTCAGGATTACATTATACAAACATTTTATATACTTGATGATTCCATTTTACTTCTGATCTAAACAGTTCTTGCATCAGAACATGAAATTACAGCTGATTGTGTAATCACTTACCCCGTTGAAGTCAATTTTTCAATCACAAATCACGGAGTAGCTTTTTGCACGGTAAAATAAAATGGGTTAGCAGAGTGGTAAGGCTGCATCACCCAGGGGTTAGCTAGTTAGTGAATTTTCAAAACTCAATATGTCATAGCATGTCGGGAGTGCTAATACAGTCCTGATCAAAACTTTAAGACCACTTGAAAAATGGCAAAAAATCATATTTTGCATGATGTGCATGGAGTGAGACAAAACATTTTTTGAGCATGCAATTTATTGAAAACAATGCTTAAACTGAAACAAGCTGTTTCACAGCTGATCGAAAGTTTAGGATCACATGCCTTTTAATGTAACAACCGCTGTCCGGCAAGCAGGCCGGAAGCGGGGACGAACGAGGCAGACAGGCGAATATCCAAAAAAGGGGTTTATTGTAGCGAAAACACAACAGCGACTAACTTACATTACTACATCAATGACGGATCTCGGGAATACTGACTCAGACGCGGACTAAATACACAAGACAGGCTGAACATAACAGGTAACAGGTGATTACTATTGGGAATTAACACGAGGTAATGAGGGGGGCGTGGCACACAGGAGGGTCGGACGACCCGGGCGTGACATTTAAAGGCCAAATCTGTGCAAAGATGTGGATTCATTGTCATTTTCTGTCAGGTAGTTACGCTGTCATGATGTTCTGATGGCAAAATCAAAAAACCTCTCCCTTTTTGAACATGGTCGAGTTGTTGAACTGCATAAGCAGGGTCTCTCGCAGTGCGCCATTGCTGCTGAGGTGGGATGCAGTAAGACAGTCATTTAAA
Organism: Mormyrus lacerda; assembly: GCA_015163995.2. Lineage (NCBI taxonomy): Eukaryota > Metazoa > Chordata > Actinopteri > Osteoglossiformes > Mormyridae > Mormyrus > Mormyrus lacerda. The sequence continues at coordinate 16,276,466 of JAABNX020000119.1, forward strand.
ATTTCTTATATGAACCTTAGGGTTATGTAACAAAAAAGTCAAGTAGAAGACCCAAAAATATTTCACCAGCACTGAGCTGGAGGATCCAATTGGCTGTCTGTCAAGACACTGGACAATCCTCAACCCAAATTAAGGCCATTACTGGTGCCGACTGCAGCCCCATAACCATCAGACGGCATCTGAGACTGAAAGGCTTCAAAAACAAAAAACATCTTCAAAGGCCTTGTCTCCTTGAACGCCACAGAACTGCCTGTTTGGGCTTTGCAAGAGCACAAAACATGGGACATTCAAAGGTGGAAGAAAGTTTTATTCTCTGATGAGAAAAAATTTAACCTTGATGGTCTTGATGGTTTCCAATGTTACTGGCATGACAAGCAGATCCCACCTGAGATGTTTTCTATGTGCCACAGTGGGAGGGGGGGCACCATAATGGTCTGGGGTGCTTTTTCCTTCAGTGGAACAATGGAGCTTCAGGAGGTGCAGGGGTGTAAAACGGCCGTTGGCTATGTCCAGATGTTGCAGAGAGCATCCCTCATGACTGAGGGCTCTCGTCTGTGTGGTAATGACTGGGTTTTTCAACAGGACAATGCTACAGTACACAATGCCCGCAGGACAATGGACTTCTTCCAGGAGAATAACATCACTGTTTTGGCCCATCCTGCGTGTTCCCCTGATCTAAATCCAATTCGGGGATGGATGGCAAGGGAAGTTCACAAAAATGGACACCGGTTCCAGACAGTAGATGCCCTTTCTGCGGCTGTCTTCATCACTTGGAGAAATGTTCCCACTCACCTCATGGAAACACTTGCATCAAGCATGCTGCAACAAATTTTTGAAGTGATCAACAATAACCGTGGAGCTACTCAGTACTGAGTTCATGTTTGGAAGTTTGATTTCTGTTTTGGGGGTGGGGGATTACAGGTTTTTTTTTGTAGGTGTGGTCCTAAACTTTTGATATGCTGTGAAAAAGCCTGTTTCAGTTTAAGCGTTATTTTCAATAAATTGCATGCTCAAAAAATGTTTTATCTCACTCCCATTAATTTTTGTTGCATGCTGAAGCTCTACTTGGAACCTTGTTAAGATCCAACCATGCAAAATATGATTCTTTGCCATTTTTCAAGTGGTCTTAAACTTTTGATCGGGACTGTATAATTACCAATAACCTTAGCATATTGAAGGGGGACGGCACATATTCTACCAACGGGATCAGAAGTGCCAGTGTGGCTTTAAAATGCGGTACATACTTCGCGTTTCATTGTGGGGTTTACGCATTTTGTCAGTTTTACGTATGCTGTCAGTGTCCACGCATGCTGCCATTGTTTACATTTTGTTTTGTTGTACTATGAGCCGTATATTATGTTTGAGTTGATGTCGTCGTACAGTCTACCTGTCATAGCCAAGATTATTAGATCCGTATCGCACAGTGTGATCGGTAATGATTTTATAAGACAAATCACACAGTGTGTACTGAGCATTATACTTTAGAAGCATGGTGTGGCACGCTTTAGGTAGGTATGTCTTCGATCTCTGCCTTGTTTAATATGACAATTTGCAGTTACAGTTACGCTGCACTAACCTCTAGATGTTTCCTTAGGTTGGACATGGACTATTACGTAAATAGACAACATCTTTACAGCCGGTAAACACGCGCTGCATTGCACAGTTAAATTTGTGCCTTTTTCCTTAATGTATCGGAAATATTTTTTTTTATATTTCCAGCAATGCAATTTATTGCTTTCCTTTACTGCCATCGCCTGCAACAGAAGACAGCCCCGGCGAATTAATTAGCAGAATTGGCCGCAAATATAGACGCGACAGGATAACCAATCAGAACTATCAAATAGTTTCAAACTTTCGGCTGTGGAGGGAAATAACAAAGGAGGATGTTTTGCAAAAGAAAAACATGAAAAGCAATAAAAATACTGTTATTAAACATATTAGCAAGGTTTTGCATACAATCTTATGATGTAACTAAAATTGTAATCATAAATATTTCCGTAAGTAACTATAATTCGATTACACTTTTCTCTAGTAACTGTAACGGATTACACTTACATTTTTTTTTTTTGGAAATAAATTACGTAACGCCGTTACATGTAATTCGTTACTCCCCAACATTGACCGTGAGAAGGTCAAGGCAGTTGCATAGAGGCCTCAGGTTAATTCATGGGGGTGAGGCATATATAGTCTATTGCAGGGGTGCAGTATTTCATGGATTGGGAGTGATATGGCCCAGAGGACCGGTCCTGGGAACCGGCAATACACATCCTGAACCATTCTGCCATTGCTGATTTCCTGCCTGTCTGCCGATTTTTTCCTGAATCCATTTCTGCCCTTAGATTATGAGACCTACCTAGCCTGCCACCTGACTACACACACTGCCTCACCTTTTCCTGTCCTGTCCACTGACCACCGCCATTACCTTCAGATATGGATTCTGTTTGGATTGTTTTGGAACTGACCAAACGGACTATTGAATTTGAATTTGCAGTGATCCCAATAAACCAGGTTTTTGGGAACCTGATTGCACACAAGTGTCCTTCGTATTGTGCACTCTCCTCACATGTATAGGATAAACCAAATGGTGATTGGCATTACATGTGGTAATTCTGTGCATTGTAGGTTTTGAAATTTCCTCTTCCAGCTGGCAATAATAAACCTGCACGTGATGTGGATGTTGGGTCAGGTTCTGATTCAAGCATCTAGTCACCACACATTTCCCGAGAAGAAGAAATAATGTGAAAAGAGACTATAGACTTTGGAAAAAAACTTTGATTAGATATCCTCACTAGACTTTGAGCACATTTATCATTCATTTGCCAGAAATTGGAACAGAAATATTCTAAGCTCTTTTTTTCAGTGATATCTCGTCAACAGACTGTGTGTGTGTATCTTTTACAGAAGGGTTTGTTGATTTCTGGCTTTGATAACACAAATGTCCCCCTGTCTACCACTAAGTGTGAAGCAGTCACCGAAGCGTAGAGGGCACTACCTCACGTCCATGTCCTTGCTATGATGTGGTGGCCCCATCTCACCTGGGCTCGGAAGCCCGAACACAGATCTGAGGACATCTTGTGTATTTCTCATGACTAATCATGTAATTGATCATCGAGGCAGGTAATTACTCTCCTGCCAGAAACCACCAGCTATGAGAGCCAGGGTAATTAGGATACATCTCCTCTAGTGTACTTAAAAAAATGAATAACAATTCCTAAAATATCTCTTTTTTTTCTAAAATAGTGCAGTAGAACAGAAGCTCCCTGTACCATAGCTCTTTAAACACTGTGAGGCTTCCCTTCCAAATCAGATGTTTATTTTTAACGTGGGTTGCCTTCTGTCCCCATAAGAATGATTTGTTCTATAAGCATTGTCATCAGATCGATAAGGAACTGAACAGTTATTACCATGACAAAATGGCTACAGTGTAATCCTTATATTTTTTCTTTTTAGTAGCTAATTTTAATTTGGCCTTGGTTGTTGATTTACACAGAGACGAGTGGTTTTCATCTTATGGGAAGCTTTTCTGAAGCTATTTAGTAAAAAGGACCAGAGGAATTTGACCACCAAAGGCATTGAAAACGAGTTAGAAAATTTGAGAGGGAGGTTTAAGGAAATTATATGCATGAATGCAGTAATCAAAATAAAAAGATTAAAATAACACACAGTGTCCATTGGTTCCATCATGATTTATGCTGCCACGATTCTGGGATATATAGTTACAGGCAGAAAGAACAATATTAATGGACCAGTCAGACCGTAGTTCATTATGCTGCGAATTGCCAGTTTCATTTGCCAAGACTGGGTTCTCTTTGCATGCTGAATGCCATTCGGCTGAATATTTTTAGTTCAGGGTAGTGTTTTTAAGTCTTGTACTCCTTTTTGTTTGTATTTGGGGAATCTGTATGCAGAGTCTGTATTTTCAGGTGCTTATTTTGGGTCTCTGAGAGTTTATGTGTTTGTTAAGTACTTCTGTGTTTGTGGTTTGATAATCTAAATGTTCACTCTGGCTTTCATGAAGAGAAGCATTAGAACAGCTGAAATTCAAGGGTCGGACTTTCAGCTGTTTGTTTTCAAGACTGACTGATATTTACAAAACTGTTCTGTGGTACCTGATGCAAAATGAATTTCAAATTTAAAAACAAAACACAACTACAAGTGCTTGGCCAGACAAGTACATTACCCCAGTTTAGGAATTAGACATTCAGAAAATGAGCAACAATACTGTAAATCGGAGGCTTGTCTGTTCCAATTTTGAATCTGCACTTCTGTTTGTGGTAGTAACCGTTATGTGTGTAATTTAGTACAGTGCTTGGGATTATTTGATTACTGGATCATTATTCCATTTTTGGTTCTCATTGTGTGAGGTGAACCTGCCTTCTGCTCAGGTGTAGTTTAATATGGTGCTCTGGGTCATTTTAATACTGTACTATTGTTACTGAGGCAGTCCATTCTGGTCCTTAACATCGGCTGCCTTCTGATGCATCAAAGCTCTAAGCTTCCTGGGTATCATTCAGGTTTATTCTGGGTTTCTAGGTAAACCAGTTTTCTTCTACAGCCTCAGTTTTGCTGATGCCTTGATTCCTCACTTGCTGATAGCCAGTCTGTCAGGAGGTGCAGTTTATTTTCTGTCATCAAGACGTTCTGTTGTAACATATTGTGTGTGGGGGTGCGTGTGTGTGCCTTATGACGATTCATTCAATTTTAGGCTGAATGTTGTGTTTATTGGAAGCTAATGGAAAATCTTCCCACTGCTGTGTTTGATTCCTGTGTAAACTGCTTCACTACGCACTATATTGGTTATTCTGCATTTTTTTCTCTCCTAAATTTGCCTGATATCGCAGCCCACATGTTACAAGAACCCCAGTGTATAATTTTTCCATATTTTTGAATTCACTTTCTTCCTCCCTTCTCCATCTCCATACCCATCTGTCTGCCCCCACCTCACCTCTCCCCCCTCCCTTGCTAAGTGACTGTGCAGATAGAGACCTGTAAGAGCAAAGAGCATATTTGACTTCAAGATGAACCAGTCAGCTGTCGGATGGAATTGCTAACTCTGGCGTGAAACCCAGGTCATAGGAGACTAATCAGTTATTGAAATGCAACAAAAATAAAGGCAATGGCACAGATTTCATTTAGCCAGCCTGCAGACAGGCTGCCGTAGATGTGGCCTGAATTTAAAATTCAGGGAATACCGACACTGTCGAGGTGAGGGCAGTGGGGGATCCAAAGCTGAAAGGATGAAGTCTCTGTTCTTGTAAAAAGACTGTAGACTTGTCATTAATTATGTATTTCTCCAATAGAAATCCTTCTAATTACGTTCGGAGGACATGTCATCAAATTGGTTTCCTCTGAGCTTTATAAAAAAAATAGAATGAAAAAAGAAAGACAAGGAAAGAGGAAGGAAACAGGAAAGAGTGAAAATCAGCCAGAAAAGTATTTTTAGGTTTTACATAATGATTTTCTTTTGTAAGTCTCTTAATTACAGGAATACGTTTACTTTTGTATATTTAGTGGTATTTTAATATTCGTATTTATGTGGAAAAAATGGCATTTAGCCTCATGCTGAATATGTCTGAAAAGAGCACCATGAGTGAGACGCAGCTGTGGAGTGTGTATCTGCTGGAGGTGGATCATATCTGACACACTTCAGCACTCAACTGAATATCTGGTAAATTCTGTATATAGGTAAATATATATTGTTCTATTTACTACTACATAAAAATAAGTTAAGTCTGTCCTATTTCAAAACATGGATTTTGTTTTTTTACAGAAATATAACAAAACAATCTTTGTTAATGTCTTAAGGTGACTATATTTAGCTGTCCACCAGCCACTCCAGGATCTATCTTTAGCTCGCACGTCGCCAGAAGGGCTGCGAGTGTAAGGAACCCCCCCATTCTCCCCCCAGGGCTTGGGGAGTCGGGCAGTGTCAGACACCTGAATACCTGCCAGGAAATGGGTGACCTCTCTGCTGCTGGTCCCGCCGCTTAGTGGCCACTCTGGGAGCCCCACCTCAGCCCTGCCCTTCACTGTTGGCCTCGCCTCTCTGCTGTCAACCTCATCTCTCTTAGTAGTTGCTCTTGCAGCCCTGCATCTTTGCTGCCAGGCATGCTTCTCTCTTGCTGGCTCCGCCTCTTCATTGCCAGGCTGGCCTGTTATGGGACCTTGGAGATGACAGCTGCCTGAGGCTGAATTGATATTACTTACTCATTGGCCATTTCATCACTCTACTGGCACCTCCACGCAGGGCGGTCCCCAGCTTTAGTGATTTATGTGGCAGGATATCTCACAGGAGTGGTTAGGGTCTGCTTTGTCCCATGGGGGTGCCAGTTACCCCCCGTGTTTCAGAGAAGCCTGGCATGAGGGAGGAGATGACTGGTTTCTGGGCACTCAGACTTTTAATTACGGTGCCTATATTTATAAAGTGTCTCAGAATCACTACAAAGAGTCATGCTAAGGGTCTCACTAGGATTACAGTGTGTCCGACATCAAAGCAGAATGTGAGAAACAGTTAAAAAAGCTTCCTATACCCGCTCTCAGCTAGGAGTTCACATTTGAGAGAAAGTGACATCATGATTTTGCTACACCTGAACCGGACAAATGGCAAAGATGCGGCATTTTTAGTTCTCCTTTGAAATCCCGGGGACATTGGTTAGTTCTCTCATGTTTGAACAAATAGTAATAATAATAATGATGATGATGATGATCACCTGATGATGTACTGCTTCCGTAACCAGTATGTTGATTTCGGCAGAGAGCGCAGGAGCACTAAATAAATAAAAATGCACCCTGAAATGCACCTTTGCTGAAAAGTCCTGCGGCCTCATTTAACAACTTTGTTTAAAATTCATCGTGAAAAAAAGCATGCGCACCAAAAGAAAAAAATCTGTACGCACACAAAAATAAGGATTTATCAAATCTAGCACACGTAATGATTTATTTATCGCTCTTGTATATATTGCACAGCTGTTTCTTGCACTTTTGCACTATTTTGCACTTTTGGATTTCATGCCAAACCGTATTTTGTTATGTTGAGTTCTTGTGCTTAGAGCAATGATAATGAAGCTGAATCTGAAAGTGTGTTGAATGGCAATGCACTGCCGCTGCACTGCAATAAATTCCAGACCCCCCCCAAAAAATGTACAAACAAAGTACACAAATAAACAGAATTCCAGCAGAACAAAATAAATATAATTACATAAATGCATGATATATGTGGTATATATGTAAATATATCCCAGTTCATGTTTTTAGATTCACTGTTTTTCACGTGAAGTCGAGGGTTGATGGTACAGCAACTGTGTTTCCATAAATGTACATAGTTTTTTCTGTTAAATTTTCTTTGATAAATATGGCATGTTGCATAAAAAGTTGTGTATACATATTTCGGCTCACTTTTTGTACATACACAACTTTGAGAAATGAGGCCCCTGGATTGTATGTTCATTTGGAGAAAAGTGTCACCTAATGAAAAATCAAATGTACATTTACTTTTTACTTATCAGATGATTTCCAACCATATATCCAGTTTGGGGATATGGGGAGGATCTATCCCAAGTAACCAACCCATCACAAGGCACAGGGAATGAAACACCCTGGATGGGATGCCAGTTCATCACAGGGCACAGGGCATGGGACAAACTGGGCAGGATGCCTACCCATTACAGGGCACATGCATGCTCATGCTAACACACTATAGGTAATATGCAAACTCCTCCCCCAGACAATGGGGACAGGATTCAGTCCCCAGACCCTGGAGGTTGAGGCCACAGTACTGCCCTTGGCTTAAACCAAATGCAAAAGATTTTCCTCTATGGAAGTATGGGAATCATTTGGAAATTGGCTATAAAGGTAATACTTTTCTTTTAAGGAATGTAAGTAGAGACAAGCTGGCCCTGTTTGTCCCAGGTCTCATTGTCAGAGGTTTCCGTGTCAAAGTGAAAGCCTACAATCAATGCCTGGCCCCTTCCCCTCCTGCAGCCCACAATCAATTATTGAAATACTGCCTGTCATTGCCCCCCCCCCCCCAACTAGACAAACACAACTCTCTGAGACCCTCTCCATCTTGCTCCGGGATGCTGGTGTGGAGCTCCGTGCTCAGGAATGTGAGACCTCTATTTGTTTTCAGCCCATTCGGAGTGACACAAGGACCCATCAGTGTTCAGGAACAGAAGCCAGCCTACCTTTTTTTGAATGGGGGTATTATGCAAACTCAAGGATACGCAATACCTTTGAGTGCCCCCGATTTGCAAACCAAATTGCATGGGATTGAGCAGTTTACAGCCTCAGCATTACTCATTCATTCATTGTCCTGGTAGACACTCTATTTCTAGGGTAAGTGAAATTGCTCGGGTGACGATACACAGTGTAGTGGTGCTAATTGACATCAATCCTTTTTTTGCATTTATTCTTCAGAAAATACAGGCCTCTGCTTGCAGCCCTTATAAACACAGGGAAACAAATATCAACATTGTGTGGATGACTTTATAATTATGTGGTCAGGCCAGCCTATCTAGGAATGGTTCCCCTTATTGAGGTCAGAGTGTAAGTTAGTGACACAAAATTTCAGGTTAGAAATGTTGTAGAGGAGATTGTGTTTGTCTCTGGGCTTCTACAATCCTTGTTATCTAAATGACAGTGAGAATTTCATTACCACAAGCCCCCCTCCTGCCCTAGTACACAATCGCTGCTCCTGCCCGGATTATACCTGTCAAGCCTTGGTGGGCTTTTGGAGTTGGGGAGCAGGGACATGGTGAGAGCAGGATGGCAATCACATTCCTGGTCATGACGTCTTTCCTTGTGCCCCTGATTCGAGCTTGCGGTTTACATCACCTTGTGGAGCAGGTGTTCCCAGAAAGCCTTCTAGATTTTCTGGCAACACCCCCCTCCCCTCACCTGTATGTTTCATTGCTCTGATGGGGTCTGTGGAGCTGGAGGGATGCGGCCACCCGTTAAATGGGGCTGAGCTAATGCAAAACGGCATAGGCGTGGTGAATGGCGGCTCATGTCTGCACAGATCACATGATCAGCTTCTGGGCATGGGTTAATAATGCTCTTCTGGAAAAGGCCTCTTAAAACGAAAAACAGCATGCAGTAAATAAATCAACTGAGTCATCCAAAAAACAGCATGCAGTAAATAAATCAACTGTGTCATCCAAAGGGGAGGCCTGACAGTGGCATGAGCACACAAGCAGGCAGGTCCTGGCCGCTCTGCCCCATAAGGCCCGCCCTATTTGCAACTCCTCCACCAGGTGTCTGCCTCTGGGTGCTGTAGCAGTGGCCGGCATGACTCTACTACACTAGTTTATTGTTTGGCAGCACGGGAAACACAAGTGCAGCACCCCCTTCCAGAGGAGATTGGAGCCTCCTCCCTGGGTAAAGGCATTCTTCTCCCAGCTGAGTTTGCCTACCTATCAGCAGTAATTTCCAGCTAGCGAGTGCTTGTGGCTGTTGCTCAAAATAAGGATGAGAGATCAAACCTCAAAATGTGTTTAGGGTGGGGTTTTGGAAAAGTTCTCTCCTAAGTGCACCCAAGATGTCACAGGACAACAATGTCATGCAAATCTACTAGAATCCCTGTGATGGAAGGATGAGGAAGTGTACACTGTGAGTTTATATTTTTGTTACCCAAAACATCCCCCAGTGTCCATGGGAAGTCCCAGATTCGTCAGGCAGTTGAGTAGATTTATGTGGATTAGGTGGGGAAGTTAGCAGCATGGCTAATGTACTGTTGGTGCGGGCCATTTTGTGGGTGGTTAGGCAGGCCACACATTCTGCCCCTAATGTACCGGAGTGCAACCATGTTGATGCACTGGTGCAGTGAGTCAAACACTTTTTCTGTTTACTGGATTTCATCTGTGCAAAGTCTTGGCTACTTGCCAGGGTCACAAGGAAACCTGGAGCCTACCCCACACAGCACAGGGCCCAAGGTTGTGGGACACCCTGTTAGGGACTCGGGTGGGTTTTGGGCAATGGGAAAGCATGGTGCAGTCTGGTATGAAGGAGGTGGATAACCCACTGGTGGGTCAAAGTACAAACAGGGTTTTTTAACTGAAAGAAAAAAAAAACACAAGAAACATTTACAAAACAAAGGACCATGAGGGGTCAAAAGTAAATGGCAAAAGACTAATTACAAAACAGGTCCAACATACAAATTCACAAACATTCAACAATCAATGAACCACTAGCAAACTAAACAGAGGCAGGGACTTAAATAAAAGGGGTAACAAGACTAACAAGGGGCAGGTGAGATTAATCAACAAGGTTGGGAAAACAGGTCACAGGTGAAACTAATAATTAACTCAAGGAACTAAAACTAAGAACTAACCAAGAAATAGGGAAATCAGAATCTAACACTGGGGGAATAACAGACAGGTAGAAACACAAGCATGGGCACAAAAAACGAAACCAAAACCAAATACAAATCACCAGACACAGGAACTAGAAAAACTCATACAAATGAAACAAGATACAAAAACAGAGGGGGTGGGATTTTAACACACAACAGAGGGGCTCCCAGATAACCACATGCTTAACAAGTTGAGCCATGCAGCCAACAGGGAGTTGGGGAAAATACAAAGGACAGGATGGCCAGCAACGCCTGCTGACACCGAGTGGGACAACAGGAGCTGACCCTGACACACCTTTGACGGGATGCCAGTCCATCACATGCCACAGGACAGGGGACACCCTGGATGTGATGCCAGTCCATACCAGGACACAGGGCTGAGCACATAGCAAAGCAGACATAGACTCCTAAATTGATGGAGCCTGAATTAAATTCCAGGGGAGGAGAGGTAAGCAATGAGACAGAAAGAGCACATTCTCAGAAAAAGCTCGTACCCTCAACCTGCATTTTAAATACTTTGACTTGCTGCATGTTTAGTTACTTTTTAGGTTAAATCATTGTACTGTTGAACTTTTTTTACACTGCTTGAAAGGGTAGTAAAGACCCAGATGACAGCTCTTGGGGGTATTGTGAATTATCGAAAGAAGTATAAATCCGCTTTAATAAGCGTTCAGGAAACCAAAACCAACTGGCAAAGATAAATGTAGTTAATATTTTAAATTACATGCTGTTCCTTCATGCTAATGACTAAAATAATGCTTTCCGGTGACAGGAGGGAGGACACAGAGGTCATGCAGATTCTTTTTTATACTTAGAAAATTAAAAAGTGCCACCATCACGATCCATCAGAAGTTGATCGCCAGGGAGCTGGAGGAGCTGCGTGGGGTTCCCGCAGTCTCATGGTGATGGTGCGTTGATGACCATTTATCCAACAAAAATAAAGAAATAAATACCCACCCCATTCAGCACAAATGTGAACGCAGCTGCCCAATCATAGAGCTCCTCATTAATGTAATGCAAGCAGAGTCCAGTGGGAATAAGATGTATTACAATGCATCAAACATGCAACCCTGAGAGACGTTAATCATGTCATATGGAGTGTTCTTCTGCCTTTTGCAGCTGTTTTTTTATATTATTTCTGATCAAGACATCACAATCTACAATCTTGCCCCTAAAATTAAAATAACAATTATGCAAGTGGGGCGAATTATGATGTACTGGCATTACAGGGCTTCTTGGGAGATAAGATTATGATCTCTATCCTTCTGGATTAAAGGCATGGATTTTACCCCTGATGCTTTCTGATGAATATCTTGGTGGACTTGGATCTTTTACCGTTGACCAGGCACTACAACAAATAACACACCCAGCATTCCAAATATGCTTTGTCAACCACAGAAGCCGAGGCGATGGGTTGATGCCCCATCCTGGGTTGTTCCCTGCCTTGCACCTGTAGGCTCTGGAAAATGGATGGATGGATGGATGGAACTCAGAAGCACGACTGCATTGCCATCTACGCCTCCATTATGTTGTTAAATCTCACACATCAGGCACTGACAAGACTTGGCTGTTTCTTTGTTTTTTTTGTATGGTGCTGCTATTTTCTGACGGAAAAAAATAAGATTCATAATTTTCCCGGTTCTCCTGCTATGGCAACAAGCATGGCGGGCTGGTCTCATTAACTTACAATTTGCACAAAATCTTACTGCATTTATTAGCCCCATGCTGCTACATGCTGGAGGCTGCTCTTAAGAAACGGTGAAAGAGAGAGAGAGAGAGATAGGGAGAGAGAAAAATAACTCGTTACAGACACGTTTTTTCCATCTGTTCGCAGCTACCAGGGAGAAGGCGGTGGCCTAACGAAGGGGGTTCGACGGGGAGTGGCTGTAGGGGCCGCGCCGGATAATGCAGCAGCAATATATGCTACTTGGGCTTTTCTAAGGCACTGGTGCTGCAGAAATACCCCGATACAGGAGTGTGTGTGGCGTTAAGTTTGCACACTAAAGAGATGCCCTTGATGAGACTGTGCTGGGGTTGCAACACCCCCCTCCCCTCCCGGGTGATCCCCAAGGGTTGCTTACCAGGTTTGCTGTTTCTGCCCGCCCCCAGAATAGTGACTGTTTGTGGCCAATAGAGGGCCCCAAACCTGGGGGAGCCGAGACAAATGCCTGGTTTGAGTGGTGCCAAAAAGTGCTGCTGAGCTCAGCACTATGGTAGAGCTTTAAGGTGCAGGGAGGGCAGTCAGGAACCCCCCCATAACCCTGTGACCTGGGTCGGCTTTATCCAAAATGACAGTGATGAGTTTTGTCCCTGATGACAAGGTGGCATGATGCTGGTGTTTCCATAAACTTGAAGGAACCTGAAGCCTCTGTTGGGAAGTACAGAACAGAAGTATACCATGGATGGAATTCCAGGGATGAAATCTGGTAGCGCAGTGTGATTTGAATCTCTGCTCATGTCCCGTAGGTTGTGGGTTCATATCCCATATGCAAGACAATAAGGCCCCTTGGGCCCTTTACATTGCCCTTAAACCCAATTGCTGAAACAAGTCTCTGATCCTCACTTGTACATCGATTTGATCAAAAGTGTCTGCTAAATAGGTAAAAATATGACTCTAAAATGCATGACAAAGGGAGGCTCAAATCCTAAAACCAGGTGTGAGCAGCAGCAGCGCTACCCGCTGAGTCACTTTGTTGCCCTTTGATAATTAAATTAAAATTAAAAAATATGACTACAGAACGGATGGGTACAGTGAACAGATCTGGGTCTGTGCTTCACTAGGAAAATGTCAAACACACTATTATAATGTGATATTATGAGCTGAGGGGTGCTCTCAGCATTCAGCCACCTTCAGCCACTCTCTCAGCTTGCACGTCTAAACAGGCTTTGTTTAAGAGGAGCATTTTAGAACGTAAACACAGATTCAGTCCCGACAGCTCATTTTTGTTATGAGATTTTCCGGCTAAGGCCCAGTATCATCATCTGTGTGTTTAGACAAGATAATTGCTCACTATGTTCAGCCCGACAGAATCCTCTCAGTCCACTCTTATATATTAAATGAATCTGACCTGCACGGGGTAGGTCAGATTTGTCATGATTGCTGCGCTAGTTAAGCATCCTGACTATGGCAGCACTAACAACTACATAGCTGTTCCGATGTAACTGAAAGTAGGATGCATATGACCTCACATCTGCAGGAAAGTTCTGCCAATGAACTGTTGTCTTCTTGTTATGTTGTCTTGGCCTGGTAGATCCTAGGCGACTTCTTTTTCCCTTTTTGAAGTGCACGTTTGAACTCTGCAGAGAGAACCCCATCCTGATAGGTCAATGCCATTGATCGGTAGAGAGCTTTTGAAATGGTCACATGACGAGTCAGTAAAGGCAGTAAAGGCAACATCCATTGCAGCTGAAGGTTACTGGTCAATTGCCAAAGCCCCTTTTGAAAAACAAGTAGAGGAAAACTCTTTTGAAAGCCAGGACTTGCTGCACAGTAGTCTGCTTATTTCAGTACAATCATGTTTAGTAAGTTACAAATACCTTCCATTGAAATGTGATACAAATCTTATAGACTTGATGAATTCTAGTTTTGTTCCCAAATTAGTATAAGCATGATATAATTGGAATGGCCTTAATTTTGGGTAAATAAAACAACACAGCTTAAGCAAATAATTTCAGGCTAAATTCCAATTACAATTTTGCTTTCAATTCTGAACCTTATCAGATTGTCATTGAAATTACCAACACTGTGCTAATTCAATCAGATTTAATTTCCTTAATTTCCAGACATTTTCCTTCCTATTAGATTTATCCACAAATAAAGCTTCAAGGAATATGACCACATTTCACACCCTATGCTGCTGTAATTAACTTTACCATTATTTGGCAGACAGAAAGTGGCTGTGAGGCACAGCCAATTAGATATGCTGCAAAAATGGTCATAGCAATTTTTTTGGTAATGAAAGACATCAACTTCTGATGAAAAACCAGTTGTTCTCTCAATAGTCTAGCACACCCACCCAAAATGTTTTTAATGATTTTTGTCTTTGAACTCTTTTGACTAGTATTGATGTAATTCTGTTGGAGGTTTTTGAAGTAGCTCACTTTATCTAACATGTACATGCTCATATTTAACTAAAATTCTATCCAGGAACAATATTTCTGTCTGATGGTTTGTGGCATCATGGAAACAAAAAAATTTCCTTGTTATTGCAGGAATTAGAATTTTAAATTTAAACTTGATAACCTATTGTCACCTTAGACATAATGCTGGCTACTTTTATCTGCCCCTCCAAACACTTGCAATCAACAATAGTACATAATAATAATAATAATAATAATAATAATAATAATAATAATAATAATAAATATTAACATTGTATCAACATTTCATCCAGTACAGATAATGAAAGGTATGTTATACAAATGGGTCAATCAGGCTGACTGAAAACTACAATTATTTTGATACTATTCATGTTGACATGCAATGCTTTCTCAATCATAAAAATGCAAGCAATGCAAGGACATATTCTTCATATAAATGGCTATTCCATTACACAATGTAGATTTTTTAATCAAATAGCCAAATGAACTCAGAAGCCCTAAAGCAGACTCAGAAAACTGCTGCCAATATGTATTTTGTCTTTCTTTTCATTTATTCATGCCATCCATTTAAAATCAAGGCATTTTTTGTTGCTGTATGTGATTTGGATACATCTCTTTATATATATTTAAAGAGCTATTTCCTTTTTGGTGGAAACCATTCCAGGCTGATATTAACACATTTTGTCATTTGCAAACTATCCTTCTCTCATGTTGTTGACCACAACAGATTGAGATTGCGATATAAAAATCAGCTATAAAAAGTTTTCTTTTAATACATTTTAAATACTTAATGCTTAAATTTTTACCATGATATTTTTACCTCAAGCTATACCATACTGTTTTCAGTTTTATTATTTTATAATACATCCTTTCAACAATTTATAGTTAGATATAATTACACAATTACACACTGTTTAATAAGTATGATAATGAAAATATATTCAGATGGTGCATCAGTACCATAAAAATTAAAAATTGATGAAAGTAGGCAATGTAATCTCTGATGCTGAAATAAGTGTGTACATCAAAATAATTTTGAAATAGACGACATGCTTTTATTTTTTTTCAAAACAATATTTAATTTTATACAATGACACTTAGAATAAATACATTAAGGCAAAGTTTCAGCATTGTTTTCATAATAAGAAACTAAAGGCCTTTGGACATGGGCATATTTTAAAGTCAGAAAGAAAACAACTAACGAGAAGGCAAGAAAAATATCCCTGAATCATGACATTTTTGCATCACTACATTTGGTCATTATTCTTTAGTTGGCATGGTTACTGGAAAGGAACAAGTGAAACTGGTAAATCTACTCGGCAGTCATCCGCGTCCAAGGTGGCGCTAATGTGAACCTACAGACTCCTGAATTCCGGAATTTAATTACAAATAGACTAAAAGTAAAGGTTTGTACTGGACTATAACTCAGACACAATTAATTACACCGTTGTAAGCGTTACATGTATGCAGTGCAAAATACAACGCAAGCAAAAATGTAATTGTTGGTGATAGTCACAGTGCAACATGTTACACTAGTCGTGATTACATAACAATATATACTTTATAATGTTTGAGACTTAACAGACGTGCAGTAGTAACCATATTTATGACTAAATGTTTGATAGACTTTTAAACGTCCCGACCACACAGCTCCATTAGCTCATTCTCCACAAGCTCCACGCGTCAGATTGGCGCAGGCGCCTCGCGGCGACCCGGCGGACGCCCCGCGCGTCGATGCTCGCGCCGCCGAGACGGGACGCTGCCTCCTCTCGTTCGTTCTACGCCGCGGCGGCCGCCAGGTGGCGCGCCGCTAAAGTTGCCGGGTTTTGAAGGCCCGATCATTAGCGACGGGATCCAGTTGCTCAGTAGCGCCGCTCGCTCTCGCCTAGCGGCAATAGCCATCAGTTACCGTATTATTACACCCCTCATGACCACGAACGAGCCAATAGGCTCCGGGAGGCAGAGTTGTCCCTGTGGCCGCCATTAAAGAAAGGAATCCATGAATTCAAATGGAAACCAGCAGGAACAAGCACCGAAATTACACTTAAAATGATCGAGAAAATATAGCCCCACACCAGCTTTCGATCGTTTTTTTCTCCAAGATGCGTTTCGTCTTTAAATCGAATTTGGAGGCGGCAGAGGAATAGGGGAACGTTTTTTTAAGCAAAGACCGTTTTAAGCAAAGGGGGAGGGGGAGAGTTGCTTCTTTGCTCTCCTTTTCTTTTTTGTTTTAAGAGCATTTTTGCTTCTTTTCCCCCTCCGTTTTAACTTAACTTATTCGCGGATTTTAGCCGAAGCAGGGCGGCGATCGCGTCGCTTTTAATTTAAAAGGCGATACCTTTGGCGGACGAGCGAAGCCGAGGGGGGTTGTTGAATTACATTCAGCCAACCGATTGTTTTAAAAATAATTCTCCGCTGTTAGCCGAGCTAGCTATATTCACCTCAGGAGGGGGGGAAACACATATATGCGTTTGAAATTTTGTTCTTTCTTTCTCGGGAACTGAAACGATGGAGTGTTTGACCTCGCTGTGAAAGGATGAGTGCTTGTTTTGTACCGAACGGGGCCAGCCTGGAGGATTGCCATTCCAACCTATTCTGTCTGGTAAGAGATTTAAAACTAAAGGGAAAGCAGCCATTTTTAACTAGCTGAGAGGAGCTAATGCTAGCGCGAGCGGGTCAGGCTCACGGCCTGGCGCGCGCCGAGGATCCGACGCCGCCGCTCGTGCAGCTCGGCGTTTATTTCGGCTTTGCGAAGTTTTTTGCGGGGTTTTAATTTCATTTATTTTTGGCAGAATGGGGAGGGGGTCGCTGCTTGGCCGATGCGGCGTCCCCGCTTTCGCCTTATTTTAGCATCTAAGCTTGTGGCTGCAAGTCAAACTACGTTTGTCGCTTTCTGGATATTTAGTATATGCGCAATATCGGGACGATGTAAAGTTAATTCTTTGTTTATAGCCGTGCGGGGAAAATAAATAACTTTGTATGATCGTTTTAATTTATTTTTGGCTAAGGTGATCTGTGGCCTGAACTATTTTCACGTAGTATTATTTTACTTTTGTATGTTTGAAACCTACTTGATGTTTAGTAAACGATTAAATGGTCTAAGATGTCTATTTTCCGGGCTGTGAGGTACAGTAAATGGGGAGGGGGGCACGATTTAAAGTAACAGCTTTGCCTGATTGTTGCGTTCAGCTTGTTTTTCAATATATTTTTTTAGTATCCGATAGTGATTATCTGTTGGCGAGGCAAGTGGTTTTTTAAACAGTTGCATAACCTTATTTGTTTTGGTTTCATTTCAGAGTAAATGTTAAATATAGTTATTTACTGGATGCATTTAAGTGTAATCGTGCTTCCTTTATACTCGGGGCATTTGGGACGTGGTGGCGCAGCCATGATCGCAACTAACTTATTTGCCCAGGCAGTTTTTAACCTTATGCATTTGGGTGGATTACGACGTCGGGAAAGATCTGGTCTGATGTCTTGGTTTTTGTCACCCACTATTAGGCCCAGGCAGCGGCATGGCATTCTTTTGCAGACTCATTTATTAGCATTGCATTGAAAACTGGGGAAGCTGGCGATGCCATCTTTGTGATTTCGAGTACTATCTATAAATGGGAGGTCATCCGCCTTAACTGTTTAGTGGCTGTGTGTCCAGCCGAGGCAAATAACACCATTCTCTGGGAATTCAGGAGCCCCCCCCACAAACACACACGTTTCCTAGAAGTTTATCATTTGATTTGGAACGCGGTGTTGTGCGTCCCTAAATTGCAGTTAATTCCAATTACAGTCCCGAACTTGGCTTTAACCCCGTTTTATACCAGTGTAATTTTAGTGAGCATGAACGACTTAGGTTGGTTTAGCACACTGGACACTGAAGGAGGCCTGTTAATATTTTATTATACCTCTACTGTAATCAGCTGAGTGGTTTGAATGTAACTGCCATCAAAGTCATTTTACAGTAATTGTTGATTGGGAGGTATGCGTGTGTGCTTGGGGTGGGGGGAGGGGGTGTGTGAAGCCCGCCGTTACTACACAACGCAAGTTATTTGGCAGCTTTTTCAGTCTTGCCAGTGCGGGATTGTGAAATACTGTCATCGGAAAGGGAAAAGGGGGCGGTGAAAGGGGCCGTTTACTGCGATCCTTAGTCTTGTGGAGGATCGCAGCCACATTGATCTTGAATATGTTTTTTGTTTACGCCGCCTTAACGACAACTTTTCTCCCTCGATCAATGCGTTCAGCTCGTCGTCCTTACCCGCAGCGGCGATCACGACCAGCGGGGGGCGTCGCCCTCACCGGCTTGACAGCATGTTTGGCAGTGATCACTGGAGTTCAGCCCCGCTCCAATCTGTCCTGCAGTTGCATGATTATTTTCAGCAATATTTTTTTTCCTGAATAAGCGATTTTTTAAAAAAACTTTTAGATGTGCAATCAGGAAATGGTAGGATTGAGTGACTTTGTTTGGCCACCGTATTATAATGTTTAATTAGCCTTGTGCACGGTTGAAGGCCAGCTTTTTGGCTGTGAATCTAACCTGTGCTGAAAGCAGATTATCTTTCACACCAGCTGGTTTTCATAAATCATTAATGACTCTTACCAAATTTGTTCTCTGCCTCCAAGACATCTTCCCTTGTATTCACTCTTTTGCAGTTTTGCTGCATGTCTAAGGACAAGCATAGAAGGGGACATATTTTTAAATATGCCTTATTTACGTGTTCTTGAAATAGATTTCAAGAAGATTGTTTCTGATTTAAAGTCATCTGTTGCTGCTTCTAACACAGGGAGGGTGTTTGGGGGGGGGGGGTGAAATGAGAATATCACCTGTTGTCACAAGATTGCTGCAGATGGCAGCTGTTTCAAACGTTGCAGTGGGGGCAGGAATGCAGGGCACGCTGTGCAAATGCACGCAGACCTGGCAGCTTAATTTGAATGCAGGGGAAAAAAATTAGAGAAACCGTTAACTGATGGAGCCCCTATCCCTCAGAAACCTGCTAACCTGTTCCTCTACCTGAACTAATAGACTTGAAATGACACACTTCATTCCCCCTCCCAGCTCTGGCTCAGCAGTATGAGAATTTGCAGGGTCTAAACCAACCATAGAGATCTGGCCAAGATTTATTCTTAAGCGACAGCTTTTGAAATGAGCATGATTTTCATAAACTGGTGGAGTGAATGATCTGCCTCCCTGCATCTGGGAAATACATTTTTTAAAAAAAACAAAATGACTATCCCAGTTAAAAGCAATTGGCTTGATAACTGATGAGTGTTTCTGTTCACCGTGTACTTCCATGTAGCACTTCCGATTGGCTCAGTGTAATGTTCCAGGACTGTTTTAGACCTTAATTATAGTAAAAAGTATGTTTCCCTTTGCTTTTCTTCCCAACAAACTTCATTGTTATGAATCTCTGTGCTACATGCAAGGCCAAACTCTTAGACCAATCACCTGATGACTAATTGCCTGTGGCACTCTAACGCCTTTGGTCGAAACGCCAGGCCACCGGAATGCCACCCGAATGTTCCCCCACGATCTGCGTTCCAGCTTCACTGCCTCATGTGAGAGAGGGAGTTTGTTTTGGAACCCGTTTCAGTTTTGGCTGATGACGCTACTGAAACTTTTTAATAAAAAACCTTTAGACTGTAATCAAAGCTTTGTTTCCTCTGAGAGGAAGGGCTGGATTTGCAGGGACAAGTCGAGTGTCATCTCTTGTTTACACAGCCAGCTCGTGCCTGGTGAGAACACGCACACGCAGAACGCCGTGTTTTGCTGAGTGTCACTGTGTAGGGGTTTATTTCCTGGCGAGCCCAGAATAACTTGTGCTGCGCTTTCACGTTGCTTCAAATATAGTGTCATAATGGATTGTGGGGCCTTTTCCTGCAGATGAATAGCTAAAATCGACAGTCTTTACATAGTCTGGTTGTTTTGATGTTGCTCATTTTATTACTCTGCCCATGTTTCTTGGGCGCCTCCAACTACAGGGAAGGGTATGAATACTATGGATTGGTCTCTGCCTTATAACTTTCATATGAATCCTTCATATTTTGGCAGAGGGAGGCTATTTATTATGTATTGTTTAACAGAACACAAAATACTTTACTTTAGGAAAGGATTTGCTGTGTTGGTTTGGCTGGCAGAATGATGGTCTATGTTGAAGGGCTGTTTGTGTGTGTAAGTTGTGTAGTGTAATTTAGTTTTATTCACTTTCGCATAAGTGCCCTTGTCAGTGTTCAGATTTAATTTCGATTTTGCCAGTTTGTGTGTGTTCCTTTTACTGTAACTCCTGGCAGAAAGTGCTTTTCACTACTTGTCTGCCAGTATAAACTACTCTTGAATTGTGTAAAAAACAGTGCGGGGGGGGGGGGGGGGG
>JAABNX020000119.1:16301041-16318663 GCA_015163995.2 Mormyrus lacerda
GGGGCTCTGGATCTTTTTAATGCCTGTCTTTTAATCGCCACTGAGGGAAGGCTCGTGGGTGGGAGGTGCACCGGGGCCTGTTACCCACTGTTGGGGACCAAAGCACTTGAGAGGGCCGCTTCTTAATCTGCCCCTGGACACACGCTGGATTTATTCGAATTGGTTGCCAAACGAAAGGGCGCCCCTCGGTGGACTGTCGGTTGTGTTATGCAGATGGACCCCAGAGCTGCGGTGGCCTGCAATCCGCGGCTCTCAGATAAACATGGATGTTTTTATCTGGGAGGGTGATCTTTGCCTAGAAATTGACATATGTGGGGAGAAATGGTGGTCTGTCTGTGAAGCTAATCACTCAACTGACTACTCCAGCCCCCCATCCCAGGGTTGCCCCCCCCCCCCCATGAATGTTTTGCACTCTCAGTGGATTTACAGTGGCTACCTTGATATGTAGCGTGATTTTTTTTTTTTGCTTTTTGACTGAGGGCAGTGTTGGAAATGTGCATCAGTTATTAATGGCATTAGGGGTTGGGGGTGCTCTGCTCACCTTATGACTGTGGCTGTTGGAACCATGACACAGGAATCTGTCCTGTGTGATAACTCGGCTTGATGAGTCAAACCTGCTTTTGGTGCTGACCTACAACAGTTTGGGGGTGTGTGAGAGAGAACTCCCCGTGTTTTTGGGATGGTGCATCTTTTATCTGCAAGAAATTGAAAAAGAGATGCGGGTGGCTCTGAAGCAATCAGAAGGTGTGGTGGGGGTGTGCACCTTTTAAGGAGGATTGTGTCAACCTTGCGGGGTGTTCACAGAGCCCCTGTCTTTATGAGATTTGAGATATTTAAGGCTGGTGGATGGACAAGGAGGGTCAGGGGGTGTGTCTGAAATCGTGCACTTGCATCAGTGCACTGAGATGTAGTGCGCATTGCGCACTTCCTTCTGTGGGTAACACTACCATGTGTGCTTTCCTAAATGGAACACTAACATTTTGCACTTACCGGAAGTGACGGACTAGCATTTCGTGATTCTCCAATGCCCAAAATATCTGCCGTGAAAACTTGCCAAAAGTCCCTCCCCTTCCGCTTCGTAGTCAAAATGGCGTCCATTTAGTGCGAGTAGTGTCCATCATTCTGCAATGCGTTTTCTGACTGTGTTTAGTGCACCATCCGGGTACTTTCAATGCACTGAATTTTAGCTTGGTTGTCAGTGTGAACGCACTACACCCTAAAATTGCGGACACACCCCGAGTACTTCACTGAAATGAACTGAAAGAAGGTCTTATTGAGCAGCCAGCATTTGCTTATTTGGACTCTAAGAATGGCATTGTTTTTCCTGTTTGGTTTTCTTTTTAGATGCTGACTGAGGTAATTGATTAGAAAAAGTAGGTGATAAAGCTGCTGGCAGGAGCCAGGCCACACTGTATTAGACTGGTAGTGATTATACATAAAGGGTAATTCATGATTCTTTTCCACCACACCAGGTACCATACTTTTGGTACTTCAAGAAACTACCATAAGTATGGCACTACTTTGTTGGTTTTCCACTGGTGTAAAAACTGGTACCAGTGCTGAATGTCATTACACTATGAGGTGGAGCGTTGTGTACTGAATTCGTAGTATATTATAGTAGTATATTAGTATTAATACCAAGATTGCATGTTATGTACATGTAATTCTTACATTGGTAGTCAAGAGGTGGCGATTTCTAGTCCAGAGTCCAAATCCAGACCAAGATTTTGTTTCAACCAACCATTTGAGTTTAGAGTCTGAGTACTCTGGTAATTAGCTAGATTTAAGATCAGGCCTTTTCATACCTTCAATTCTATATGGACATTATAGTGCAGAGGGTTTAAGCTTCACTAATTATTTACTGTGTTCTAGGAAAAAATATTGCAAGTTTTTACAATTTTAATGATTCTTTTCAATATTATCTAGTATATATTTATACAAATATATAAACACCTTCCCCTGGGTTTGTGGGATGGGTCTGTAAGAAATTTTAACTGCTTTCTTGCTTTAAAAAAAAAAAAGAAAAACATGCTGCTGTAGTATTTCACAAAACACTTTTTTAAAAAATTCCTCTCATGCCATCTTGATGAATCTCTTCTGATCAGATGAGTTAGCTTGGATCTCTTCTCTTTTATCCATGTGTCCATTATTACTATTTTTTTTTACTTCATTTTCTGTTTTTTGAGTTGGTAACGTGTTTTGTTTTTTTTTCTCCTTCTTTCAGGACACATCAGTTGTATTCTGTTTCAGAAGCAGGGTATTTGCATGACCAATCGATAAAGAAAGCATTTGCAAGTACCACCTTGAAGTACCATATGTTCCTCAGCTGGTTTGGCACTTTAGGTACTGGTACTAGACCGGACGTCAATGGAAAAAGGAAAGTACCAAAAGTATGGTACCTGGTTTGGTGGAAAACCTCCCAAAGTGTTCTTGTGGTGGTGTGATTCCTCACCTGGATGTTTAGGTACAACTGCAGGATGCTTTATTGCCCTCCTGAAGCATTAACCAGCTTTGTTTTTTTAGATGGGGAGATCAGGGTTTAATTTGAATTGTCCTAGCATTAATTCGGTGGAATTTTTTTGGCACTAAAGCTGAAAAGTGTGTTAAGCCCATCCCTTTGCCAGTAGACTTTGAACTTGTGCTGGACATCTTATCAGAATGTCGGGCTACTTTGTGAATGGTGGGAGCAGGTGTGCTTGTAAGTTGTACCTTGTGGTCTCTGGGAGGATGAGGAGGAATGTTGAGGTTTCAATACCCCTGCAGCTGATGGGTCCCTGCTCTTTTAGCCCCTCTGGGGGTAAATGTTGAGGCTTGGGGATCCAGCCCTCTTGCATGGAGATGGTTTCCATGGGTATAATACAGCCGGCTGTACCCTACTCTGACCTCACCTGCTGGTGTCTGGGTCAACTTGGTGGCAGTGTTAGGCCCTCTCTTGCTCCTGCTTCCCGAGTCCCGGTTTCAGACTCCAGCTGGGTGCTGTTGCTTTGCCGAATCTGTGCCGTGACCCCTTGACCTGAACCCTGCTCAGAGGAAGAACACCGCTGAAGGTCATATAGGATGGCACATGTACCCCGGCAACCAGTACGGTCCGTAAATTGTCCTTGGGATAAATGAACCTCAGAATGTCACTGAACTGTGCTTTTTTGTTTAGATGAGTAATAACCTATCAAATGTATATGCTTGTTTCCCAGAAAAGACGCTGGCCTCCGTGAAGTCAAACAGGTTGTTAGGCTCATTTCTTGGGAAACTACTCATCACTTCCTGCACCGGCATGTGAAATTGATTCCAGCCCATCGCTGCCTTCAAGGTGGAACTCTTTGGCTAGGCTTCTGTTCTCTGGCAGGGTTGGAACTGTACAGGATGGATGGCTTTTTACTGCCTGTCCTTGCTATAATTTTTTGTTTTCCTGCGCTGGTTAAGGGTAGAAAAATTCTCAGCTTAGCATTTGAATACTGACTTGTGTAAATTTCAATATAAACTTAACAAGCATAATACAACATGTAAATAATAATTTAAACTTGTAAACAATACAAATACCAGCATCAGAATTCCAAACTATCAATGATCCTTAACGTTACATGTAAGCTACAGTTGGTTGAAGGCTCATTATCATTACCCCACTTCCCACCCAACGTAATTTGCGTTCTCTTTCAAAAGCGCTCGCTTTGTCTTTTAAAGCAACATTTCACAGTAAACCATTTAAATAAACAGGTCATGGAAAGATCAGATTTTAAGCCTTACCATTTTCTCCCAGGACTCTTCCAAAACGTCTGGCTGAGGCCTTGCACAAGGCAACATAGGTCACGTGTTCCACAGCAACAGATGTGCCTGTTTGTAAATCCGTGTGCTACAGTCAGATATTGGGCGATGCCAATACGTCAAATGCCAAATATGGGTGTAAATATTTCCTATTCATCAGTTTTCTAGTACACTCTTTAAAATGTCTAGCCAATTGAGTGGTGGAGTGGTTCCTGGGGGCCCTGCAGCTTTGCCCCTCCTCGATTGCTTTGGGTGCTGGTGTTCATCTCCATTTCCAAACACTCTGATGGTCATTCTCTGAAGCTTGGGCTGGGGGGGGGGGATGTTGTGGAATTAATTTTTGGTTTGTGACCTCGTGCCTCCCTTGGAACCAAGTCTGTGCCAGGAAAATGGAAAATCGGCATGGGAACTTCGCATTCTGCACTTTCCCGGTTCCTCGCTTCAGAGGTCCTAACTGCGCTAGGGGGTTCCTGATAATATGACTGTGGCAGTTGGATGTAGGGAGGAATTTTCTTAATCCTTCATTACCTGTTGTAAAAAGCCAGTCTGCGTTTTCCTGATAAGCTGCCTCCTGGATTTGTGCACCATGACATCCAGCACTAGGACTTCTGTTTTGACTTGCTTTGCTGGAAATCGATTGTGACTGTTAAGGCTGCTGGAGTATTTCAACCTGCAACCTTTTTTTTATTATTATTATTATAAAAAAAAAATACTTTTTAAAAAACCGGGCCCCCCAGCAGTTTGACCTTTTAGCAGTGTTGGTTCAGCCCGATTGGCTTTCCTCTGACACTGATTTGATGTTTTTGGAAGGTGATGCTGGTGTAGTGTTCTCCATCACTACTGGGGAATGGGGGGTGGTGGTGAAATTAATTGTGTTCTTGAATGGTTATTACGTCAGCTGTCGGAATGCTTATGTGCATGTGAAAAGGCGGCAGGTGGCATTGCAGTGACATTCCTCTGCATAGTTCACTGGTTTTGCAGCCGTCCCTGCTCAGTCTTTGTTAGCAGACAGACGAGGGCACTTGGACATTTGCCTCTCCTCCATCCCCTTGACATGACACTAATCTGAGATGTTCCCTGGGACATTAAACCACCATATTCATTTTGTAAGAGCCCCATTTTGCACATAGTTTGTGTTGTTGCTTTCCCCCCCCCCCCCCTCAGTGCACACACTCTCACACACACACACCCACCCACCCTTTCTGGTGTTTATTCACTCATTGCATGTGTTTGCTCCTCATCCAACCCCACCAGAAACACCCCACTCCCCCAGGTTTACCTGGGAACCGCTTCACAGCTGCTAATCGGCAAGACCTTTGACAAAATCCTGAGATCCGGGGGATGACAGTGGATTTATGAACTCTGACCACCCTTAAGTCCAGTATCCGATATTAAAGTTGTGTGGCTCTCAGGATGAGACTGGTGCATGTACCCAGCATGTAGTCCCCTGTCGGAGCGTCTGTTTGAGTGGCTGCGCCATTGCTGAACATGTCAGGAGCATAGTGACCGGGCATACGTGAGCGTGAACCTGATGCCAGTTTGCTGCGTAAACAGCCTTGCCCCGCCCCACCCTGCTGTGCCGCTTTGTTTGAGGTTTAAAAATAGCCTGGCCTGCGTTTTCCTCCTGCACTCGGCTCTGCTTTTGATGCGCTGTCATCAGCCGCGGCTCTGGGGCAGTCGTTGATTGCAGTCTTAAATTTGTGTGTTCTTATTCTTCTCTGGTCTTTTTGATGTTTTGGCAAATACGGCATGCTGTGTCATTCTTGGTGGTAATGTTGAAAAATCTGTTATAGTGTCAGTGTGTTGATGTGTAGATAACCTGTCAATTTAGCAATGCTAAATCTGTTGAGCTCATTGGTGATTTGTGTTCCATTCTTGCTTGCTTGCTCTCTTGCTTGGTTGTGATTGGTTCCCTTAACAAAGCCCTCCCCTAACCAGGAAGTGGGTAGCAGTTGCTTTGTTTGCTACCTTATGGTTGGTGGGAGTGCCCTTGTGCACACCCCTGATGCCCCCTCTCTGTGTGACCTGTTCGCACAGGCGAGGAAGATGGAGTTTGGGAGACCGGTCTGTCCTACGAGTGCCGCACGCTGCTCTTCAAGGCCATCCACAACCTGCTGGAGCGCTGCCTCATGAACCGCAGCTTTGTACGCTTCGGGAAGTGGTTTGTCAAGCCCTACGAGAAGGATGAGAAGCCTATCAACAAGAGGTACGTCTCGCCTCTGGGGTTGCCAGGTCATGTCCATCATCTGTTCTGGACTGGCTGATTGGTCATCGATCAGGGTCCAGTATTGATGGGGATTTGGTCATTCAAGAGCTTCCCTGATTGGCTGGTTCTGTCACGCCAGTGATTTGTCTGTCTCTCCTCCATTATATGCTTGTTTCACATGAATGGTTCATCGGTAATGCTGCTAGGGCCTGTGTTTTTGATGGGCTGCCGGAAGCGTTTCGTGTTGAGGACAGTGAGGAGATTTACTTCCAGAAACACAGCAAGAATTTCTTAGTGAGCTGCCCCCTTCGCTGTATCTCACGGGCAGGATTTGCTTGTGGCGCCTGTGCCTTTTGATAAGAAACTGAAATTCTAGTGCACAGGGCTCAGTTTCAAATATCTCTGCTGGATGTGTGTTTCAGTAGATCGAGTCAGATGCTGCACTCATGCGTGCAAGATTCTCTGGCCTCGTTTAAAGCCAACAGGATGGGCGGAGTGTTCTCAGACATGGGTGGTTCCTTCTCTGCAGAACTCTGTAAATTTAAAGGCTGGGTGGAGCGTTCACCTCAAAGGGCAGAGCCATCTCTATAATGGGAAGGGCACTCACCTGGGAGCTCAGTGTAAATGTTAAGGCCGCTCTCCTGATGCCAAGTGACGGGATGCCCTCCCTCATGGGTTGTGTTCCTTGCACCTACTTCATTATTTGACATGGGGGGGGGGACTCCCCTGTGGGAGACCCGTAGACCTGTCAGTTATCTGCCCAAACTCCCTGTTTCACCTTTACCTCTGTGCAGTTATTGACTTCAGGTTAATTTTTGTGTTTTTATGCTTTTTTTCATGAGTCTGGAGAGCTGAGGCTTGTGTGGCTTGGGACATGATAGTGGGACTCAACCCACTAACCTACAGTTGCTTATCTGCAGCTGCTTCTGCATTGGAAATCTCTCCCCATGTGGCCTGTTAAGGTGCCTGGCTTTTTCCCAAAGGAGGGGACTGGGGTGGGGACCCCAGAGCTTACTGGTTGGGATACGAATGCATCTGTGGGGAGGGTAGGGATGCTTTTGTGCTGATTCAGTCAACTGGCAGATCCAGCCAAACAACTACTTCCCACGAGTAAATATGTACTTCATGAGTGAAGATTCCACTCTGCATGCCTCACCTCACCTCATTGTGATCGCCCACTATGTAAACAGTCACTGCCTTTTAAAAACGACAGCTTTTGTG
This sequence comes from Mormyrus lacerda, assembly GCA_015163995.2. Lineage (NCBI taxonomy): Eukaryota > Metazoa > Chordata > Actinopteri > Osteoglossiformes > Mormyridae > Mormyrus > Mormyrus lacerda. The sequence goes on from JAABNX020000119.1 coordinate 16,308,228, forward strand.
TGTGAAGTTGAGGTTTACATATGGAAAATGTATTGTTTTTTTTTTCTTTAATGAAACCTGTTTAGTTTTATGTGAAAATGATAAATCGAAGCGGTCCATAATAGGCTCTGTAAATCTCAGTGTACACACCAGTGTTTCCCTTAGGTTTACAGCTTTGGGGGGGGGGGCACAGTGACACCGAGAGGACTCTTGGTATCCATGTGTTTTCTTTTAATGACAGCAGTCAAAGTTTTTTTTTTTTTGTCTGCTTTTCAGGTGGTTCATGCAACATTTTCCGACGCTCGCTCTCTGCTAGTGGGAGTGTACTCACCTGTGTGTATGCGCGCATCGGGTCGGAACTCCGTCACGCACGATACAGAGAGCAGAGGAGTATTTACACGTGACCATATAGAGACAAAATGTGTAAAGATAAATAACATTTATCTTGTTAATAAAGGGACAATGTTTAGACCTGTTCTATAGGAAAGGTAACTTTAAATGACTTCTGTTTTGACCTGGCGCTATATAGAAAATAAAATTAAATAAAATTAACTTTACCTTAAAGGCGGGGCAGGAGGTGCCGTTGAGGGGATGGGGCGCCCCCCTAATATAATGGTAGGGGAAACACTGTGCAGACTCATGGTATTTTATTGAATTGAAAAGTGTCAGGCACGTTGCATTAATAATTTTTCAATATGAATCGATCTGACGTGTGAGTGCTTCCCGCACACTGGCGGCCCTATTTATTCATCACGTTTAGTGTGAATTGCTTAAGTGTTGTTTTTGAAATGTTCAGGGCTTTCAGTGCCTGGTTGCAGCCCCAGCAAGAAGTGGTTGCTGAAGCCCTTCTTCTGGTCCTACCTGTATAAATGTAGGAGTGTGGCAGGTTGTGTTTATTATCATGGACCTTCTCTCTGTTCCTGTATTCAGGGTGCACGGTAGGACGGTTTATCACGTACCATGCATTGTGGGAGAAAGAGGCACTGCAGGAATGCAGCAAACACCACCTCCATGCGCAGCCTCCTGTGTAAAGGACAGGACTGGCTGACTGCACTGCATGGGCGGAGCACATCGGCACACACCTTAGCCCCATAGGACGGCTGCTTCCTGGGCTCGGCCTTGCCAACCAATGGCTGTGCTTGGCCCCGCCCTCCTGGCAGTGAGGCACACACTTGTCCTTGAGTCGATTTAGCTTTTAATATTTACTCTCCACTGTTATTTACTGACTTGGCATTCTGTTTTTCCACTTCCTTGCTAAGTTGTACTGTTAAATTTATTTTAACTAGTACGGAGAACTACAAAACTTTTTTTTTATGAAACTTCCATTCACTTGCCAAAAAATTGTCAAAATTGGTATGTAATGGAACTGAGGGTGATGGAAAGGTGCATTTAAATGCAAGTTGGCATGTGTAAACCCCCCCCCCCCCCCAGCTCTCTGCTCTTTGAACCTGTGGCATCGCACCAAGCCATCAAGGTCTGTTCTCGGGTAGACGGGAATCCAGGCCAGCTATGAGACTGGTGTTTGCCTGCCACGGCTTGCTGGTACTTCTTGTTTTTGTTTTAATGATTGAGGGTGCTAGGGGTTATGCAGGACAGGGTTAATGTCCCTCTCACCAAGCTGATAAACTTTTATCAGGAAACCAACTGACATGGAAGCCTAATGATTCGTCAGTAGATTCTGCTCATTCTGTGATAATAAGGCTGTAAATGCCCAGCTCTGCCCATATTTAATAGGAGTGTTGTACCTTATGTCCGTATCAGCATCTCTGTGTTATGTTTGGTCCACCTGCCTAATCTGAATCGGGTTTAGTGCTCTTTAAGTCTGTATTTCGCAACCCAGCCCTTGGGGACAACCAGTCTGTTCCCATTTTTGCTCCTTCCCAGCTCCCTGCCAGACAGTCCACATTTTTGCTCCCTCCCTGTCTGAGGGTCCCCGAGGACTGGGTAGTAAAACACTGCTTTAAGTAAAGTTGTAGTCCAAGCATGTTTGGGTGCTCTGCTGACACTCCCTTCACACCAGCAGAAGATCTAGAGGGGTTATCTTGAAGGATGAGTGCTTTCTATGGTGTCCTGCCCCGCCAATGAAACATTTGGAGCAAATGCCTGCTGGTTCTCTGTGGAGTCTGGAGTCATGGGAGGTGTTTACATTGTGACCCATTTTGTGTTCCCGCTGTTCGTTTGGTCTGTCTGCCTTTTGCCCTGGGCCGAACGTGATCCATTTAGATTTCAGGGTCTAATGGCTCATGAACACAAATGAAGCTGGATACTGAAGACCTCAAGCAGTCTGGCCAAATCAGAATGGGAATGTGTGTTTTTTGTCAACACAGAGCTGCTTCTGGAAGGATTTGACTGAGGGTTCTCTGTCTCTGTTTATCCTTTCTGTTATCAGATTTGAACTTCTATTTAAGACTCTTCTCTCCATTAAGTTTGTCTGAATGTTAAGTGTACTCTGGGCAAATGTTTTCTGTTTGCTCATCTTAATCTGCTCTCCCGATTTGCAAACTCAACCATGTTTAGCCATCACAGTATGTGGTGTCCTGTAATTGGCACCTTTGTGTTGTGGAATGAGTTTACTCATGTTGGATGTGGGCGAATGTAGTCGACTATTAGCCAAGTTCTTTCACTGCCTGTCCCAAGCCCACAGGATCGGTCTGTTCCAACTCTGCTCATGTCCACTGGCTGTTTATTTTCAAACTCAGTGCACATATATTTTCACATGTACGTGACGAAAGCTTGGGGCCAAGTGAACATGGTCAGCCAGCATCCCATACCCTGGATCTATTTGGGTAACGGCCTTGCTCGAGGGCCTAAGGATGATATGCTTCCTTTGCCAGCCAGAAATCAAACCCACAGCCTTCTGGACAAGGAATCTCTGACCCATTGAGTCAGACGTCGCCATCTTTGGTTTTGGACACTTTGCATTAGTGATCATTTTGTAAGAATTAAATGTGACCGTTGCCCCTTAGAACTATCCAGAGATGAGTAGGCTTTGATCCCATTTTAAATAGCATTGTGAATCCTTGTGGTGTTGGATGACTACTTGCAAATCTGTCTCATAATGTAACTTAATTTGAAGGACCTGTTTGACGTCAGTGTGACCAAGACTGCATGTTTTACTCTCACCTTTGTTTGGACCCGGTGCGGGAATCTCTTGTGCATGGCCGTCTTGGAATGTGCTACCTGCAGCTCTAGCTGACAGGTTTAAAAAGCAGCTTTTCTCAGTGTTTCCTGGCACGCCACTCCATCCTTTTCTGCAGAAGACATCACCTCATCTTTAATAGCCTGCCGTCCAGCCTGTTTTTATGGCTGCCACTTCGGCCCTGCATGACATGGGAAGACGTTTATAGAGCTCAGTGTAATCGCCTCATGCATTCGCCCGGCACTCTGTCGTCGTGCCTCTGTGGACAGCGTGAGGCATGGTCGGCACGTGACAAAGCTTCAGGATGCCATTTGGCCCCCTCCATTAAAAAAATGCTTTATAGTGATGCCATCTCATGTAGTTCTGACCCCAACCTGCAGGGGATGAGTAGGAAACAGCAGGCTCCATTTAGCCAGAGGGGTGTCCCAGTAATGATAGCTGGCCATAGGATCATGTTTTACCCATGACTACAAGCCCCCTCTTCTGTGGGTCGTTGTCATCCCGGGACTGAGTGAAAACACGAACAGCCCCTCGCTCTGAGCATCTGGCTGGACTCGCAGCACTATAGTGGAGGTCCTCTAGAGGCAGCTGATCCAGTGTTGTGGAATTTTCTGGCTCGGATCTGCGGCCGCTTGCTGTCAGGCGTGATGTTTGCGTACGTTGGGAATCCATCACCGGCAGCAAGGGGCGCTTCTTGCACACTGAGAGCAGGCTGAAAGCAGGGAGCCCAAAGTAGGACAGGGCAGGATAAACAGGCAGAAGCAGGAGTCTGGCAGAAGTGCTAAATTTATCCCTCTCACTAGTCTCTCTAGCAGCACGGATTCCACAGAGACCAGTGTGCCATGTGACCGTCTCTCTGGAGTATCATATTGCTAGTCGGACCGGAGGATAACGGTACCTCTTCGGGAATAGGTCACAGCGCACGTGACAGCTTTGACACCCCTACCCAGCTGGATGCCCAGCTCCTATGTGTTTCTTAAAAAATAATCTTCCTGGAAAGGCTGTCCCCACCCCCGATTCTCTGGAATGAGACGACATTCGCATTACCTTGGAGTGGCTGACTTTTTCAGACTGCAGGGTAGCTGCTGCTCCTCCTGGCCCCCGGCTACCTCTGGTTCTCCTAATGGCATTGCCTGTACCCTCAGTGGTAAATGTTTTGTTATAAATATGCCCCTTACCCGATTTGTGCAGCTTGTTCCGATTCTATACAGATCCTACTGCCACCTCGTCCTTCTCACATCCCCATCCCATGCCTAGGGCAGCTTTCTGACTGGGGACATCTGTGGCCCCCCATCCCGTTTATCTGTAAGTGCCTGCCGTGTAGCTTTGTTTACCTGACTGATCAGCTTTAATTACACATCCTGCTTTGCTTTACTTGCTCCTCCTGTTGATGGATCCGCCCATACTATGTGGAAATCGCTTATTGGCCAGGCTCCAGATTTTTGGATTGGTTTGTAAGGGAAAGTAATGAGAATTCCGGGCAGTTCGTAGAGCACCTGAAGTTCCCTGGGTTGTTCCATGTGGCTGATATCATCATTGGGAATATTGCCGGGAGCTCAGTGGTCCAGTGTGCCGTTGAGTGTGGTGTTGTGGCAGCCTTGCTCTAACTTTTGGGACACATTTGGCAGCGATCCTTCTGTCACCCCCATACAACTCGGAATGTGTTCCCAGGAATGCAGTCGGAAGGGGTAAAGAATGAGGGGGACAAGCCAGGCAACTTCATGGCGTGGGAATAAACGTCAGTCCCGATAGACTCGTTTGGTGCTCACATGGTATGGTGATGCTCTGGCTTGACGCAGCCCATGGGAAATGCGGCCTTGGCATGGTGCCAGCTCTCACCAGATGAAGCTGTGCTGTCAGGTGCTTGTCACCATAGTTTCTAGGTGACACTTGCTGATAGATCCTGGCACATGGAGCGCTGTCACTTGTGCGGCATGGTCAGTTCGCAGCTCATTGTTTGACTTTTTTTTTTTTTTTTTTTTTTTGGCATTCTCTGCCAGCACATTTCATCCCCATACACGTGTTCTCTCTGTACAGCCAGTGTTTGGCTTGCTGGCAGCCCAGCATGTGCTGGTATGTTCTGGAGCCTGGGTTGTGTAAGTGGAGATGGAGGGGGGGGGTGCTGGTCACACTATCCCCCCCGACACCACTCTAGGGCTGTCATGTGGGGTCAGCAAGTGGGGCATGACATCACCATGACTGCGGCAATACAGGGAAGAACCCCTGTCAAGCGAACTGGGAAATCCTGGGCCTCTCACTGCTCGCCTGGCTAATTTAAACTGAACTCGTCACTGGAGCTTGTGCCTCGTGGGGCCCCACACCAGTTGCCGGGCCTTTTTCTGGCACAGCTGCTGTGCCGTGAGGTGGGTGAGATGGGGCAGGGCGAGTGGGATAGGCGGGGTGCGGGCTTTGCTATGCAGTGTAGCTGCGGCAGAACTTTCCTCGTGGCCGTGCTGCGGCGTACGTGTATCTAGCTGATGAGCGGGGCCCTGGTGCCTGGCAGCAGCCTCTACCAGCTGCTACAGCTTACAGTATTATTAGCTAGAACTAGGCGTTCTCTCACCGTCAAAGTCCCTGACTTGTCTAGGTTCTTCAACGTACATCTTTAAGGGTCACGCACTGATGATATACTGATGTCAAACTTGATTGGTCTGTCTTGGCTGTGGGTGCGGTGGAGGGCATGGTTGTTCCTCTGGTCCCCACTTTCTGCCTTGTGCGCTGCGGTGAGTCTCTTTGTGGCCAGATAATCAATCAGGATTTTGAGCACCATGTTTAAAAGCCAGTAGATTTCCGTTCAGCGGAAGCCTGCTTCGGGTCTCTACATGCAGGGGACTACAGACATCTGTGGAATGTCATGGGCTGGGGGGGGGGGTGTTTTGGGGTTGTGTGAAAGCTCACCGCTTCACACACTGAGGTAGACACGGTTGCTGAATGCTGCCCAAATGGGCACTGCTGTTTTGCTGTGATGAGGAAGGCAGTCCCCAGCTGTGCTCCTGCACTCCTTTGCTTTTGTCTTCCCAGCTGGCCCGCTTTTCTTTGATACGAGCGCTCGAATCCATCCACTTTACTCCAGCCGCCTTCAAGTGGAAGCAGAGGTTCAGCCGACAGAAAATGCACGTTTTAACCTCAAATGCATTTTAACTTTTTTTTTTTCTCTCTCTCTCTCTCTCTCAAGTGCTTTCATGATTTGAAACTAGGGAGTAATTTGCTAACTGAGCAACAGCTCTGGTAATTGTTTTTGTAATTTGTTCTGAATTTGTGATTGCTGAATGAGAAGATTGAGTCCCTGGTCGCTGTGTAACAGGGCTGCATTTCCAAGTCTGTGTTACAGGCAGCACCGCACAGGACTTAAATTATTATATAGTGGTGCATATGCTCTCTTATTCATTGGCCAGGGGAAAGGGAGCAGGATGTTAGAAAGTAGTCACACCTCTTACCCTGTATGATCAGAATGATGAAAAAAGCAGCTTTTGTACTACAGTGCCTTCCCCCAGGTCTGGTGTCAAAGTACACGGTTGCCTGTCTCATTGACTCTACAAGAGAACATTCAGAGATGTAGATGGTCTGGCATGGTGTTGTGCATGCCACTGTGTGTCTACTTTCATGCGAAGTAAAAAGCACCCCTTAAGCCATCTTTACAGCTGTACGTTTCCCAGGGGTGGGCGATCTGTGAAACAATCGATCCTGAAAACGTCCACAATCTGCTTTTCATGTGAATAGTACAGATCATGATCTTTTACATCCACTGGATAATACTTCCAAACTTCCACATAAACCTCGATAGTCAATAATAGCATGTCCCCATCCAATCTGTACCATGCCGATTGCTCACATAAAATTATTTGTCATAGGTCACAAATGCGAGATCCTGTGATAGATACATGATATATTACATGGCTAAAAGGCACAGCCATTTAGGCGGGAAATCTGTGAAATGTTTGTGAACGATCCATGGTGTAACAACCCGATTTCTACCTCACATGTACCTCATTTACTGGCACTGCCTGATCATTCATGCTCTCATTTTACAGCATACCAAATTGTCTACAGCAAACTACAGGCTTTTTTTTTTTTTTTTTTTTTTTTTTTTTTTTTTTTTTTAAGCGAGAACTGGTTAACTGATTTTTGTTAGTGGAATTTTCTTTGCATGCCATTTTAAGTTTTCAGTCTTTCCAATCCTTTTTATAGCATCTATTACATTAAAGATGCTGTTTTCAAAATGGTAATTAAATCCTGAGTTAAACTGTATTTTAAATATTATAGTTGTCAGGTGCATCCTTTTTAAGGTGATTGTATAGTTTTGTAGTATTACCTCGGTGCCACTGTGGCCCGGCGAGTTTTGTAATACTCTGGACAACAAGGTGTCTCACTTTCCGAGCGACTGGGAATCCGCCGAGTTAGAAAAGTAGAGACGGCTTTCATTTTTCCGCAGCTGTGTGCATGTTATCGTGGAACTCCTGCATTCTAAAAATAGCCTGCAATGCCTTGCCAAATAGTGTGTGCGGCTGCTTAGGGGGCAGTGTGGAATCTGTACCACTGCCCCCTTGTGTTTAGTCCCAGAACTTTCCCCAAGTCCCCTTTCTGACCAGTTGTACAGTCTAAGTGGGGATGATGCTGGGTGCTGGTGTTTTGGTTTGAATTGTTGGCTCCCCATAAAGCCTGTTGTCCTTTGTGCCATGAGCACTCTGCCCCCGCATGTCCGCTTTCAGCTTGCATTACCCCATCTTGCCCCTACCCCACTCACCCCTAGATGATGTATCCTCTTCATGTGAAGAACAGACAGCTAGTGAAAGATCTCATTGTGGGCCTGGGACAAAGGGCCTGACAGGCCGTGCTCTCCGGGTCAGGCAGCATTCGGACACAGCTTCCATTTCAGCATGTTGTGCCCTGCATGTTCCCGGAGTGTGTTCCGGGACAGCACTGAGGTCGTAGCCCTGTGTAGTCATGGCGACCAGCTGATGCTTAAAGGTCTCATTGGTATGTTTCACTTGTGCTATACCACCACACCCTTTGCCCTACCTGGAGCCCTGCATTCACCCTTATGCGCAACTGGCTGTTCAGATCTCTGTGCTGCTGGTGGGAATCCCGACCGCCTTCTAACTAGTGCCGCTGTGCCTGTTGCGACTCTCACCCTCCCAGTTTGAAGCCACTCCCACCCTCTTCTTTGCACGTGGTACTGCCAGGATGAGCCCCGCCCCCCCATTGTGTGGTGCTTTCAGGTTTACGCTAAGACCACCTGCATTGCCGCTTGTTTACTGAGAGAGTTTGATTTTGGTTAACTTTTCCCGATGATGAGTCTGCTAGCTTTTGGTTGTACATCCAGCTCTTGCTGTTTTAGCTTCCGAATGGGTTGAGTCTGCTATATTACTGGGGGGTGTTGCTTCTGGGCGGCAGGCCCATCGACGTCCACAAAAGAATTTAGCAAAGAGGCTTAGCGGGTTGCCGTGGCTGACACGCCTTCTCTCATCTGTCTCATCTGTCTTCTGCAGTGAGCACTTGTCCTGCGCCTTCACCTTCTTCCTTCACGGAGACAGCAACGTGTGCACCAGTGTGGAGATCAACCAGCACCAGCCGGTCTACCACCTCAGCGAGGACCACCTGACGCTGGCTCAACAGTCCAGCAGCCCCTTCCAAGGTAAGTCCTGCACCGTCCCCTATGGCTGCTCTAAGACTGTGGACTGCCAAAGCCCACCGTGGGGTGGCACGAGACCCTCATAGCCATCGGGCGTTTGATTCTTCGTTACTGTCACCCAGGTTGGTGTGACAACCAGACTACTCACTCCCTGCCCGCCTGGTTATGCTGCAGTGTGGTCTGATTGTGGTAGTCTGGGATGTCGTTTGGCGTAATCCTATGCGCACCTATGGGCTTCTACAGGCTCCCTGCACTTCTAGGCCCAGAGTCGCTCTGGCTTGACCTCCTTTTTATGGAGCATTGACATTCAGGATGTGACTTCACTAAAACAGGTAGCCTGGCTGTAATGAGCTCACGGGCGTTTCTGTGATCTGTCCACACCATTGGGGGGAATTGTTTTTATTTTTGTGCCAAATCTTTGCTTCAATGGCGTTTTGTGTTGGACAGAAGGAGAATCTGGAGTTTTGAGGTGATACGGCTAGCTACCGCTAGGGCCTGAGAAGCACCGATGACATCTTGGCAGTGGTGGTTCAGGTGTGGGCCTGTCACGTCCCGCTGCAGTGATATGGAACCTTTGCCCAGTCCACATTAATGGAGGCTGGTACTCTCCATGGCACTCCATAAGAGCCCTTGTCTGGTGCAGCTGAACGGCTTGTAACGCTGAGCTTTTGCCAGTTGGCTTGCAACTTCTTGACCAACTGACTGACTATGTAGCAGTGTTGTTCATTTTATTTCATTTTATTCAGGGCTAACTTGGGCCCCCATTGCCAGTTTTGCTCAGAGGCCGATGTCAATGCTGTCATGCTAGTCTGGCTTAAGCTTGTCGGCATCTCTTGGAACGCAGTGAGCTTGGCTTGTCTGCCATGACAGTATGGCACAGTAAAGACAACTATTTACCTCAAGGTACAGTAAATAGTAATTAAAGTATGACTCTGGCGAGCAGCGAGGTTTGGCAAAGGGTTGCTACCACGCCACCTGGTGGAATCCTCAACACCCTGGAGACTTAGTGGGATTTAACTCTCCCACGGAGGAGCTGTTACCAAGTGACGGAGATGTGATTCAGGCGGCCCGCTGACATGGCAACCCCCGGGGTGTTTAATGGTAGTCACACAGCATTGCAGGGATCCCTGTGCCATTTCCTTGGCTCCTTGTAGCAGAGCCTCACGGTTGGATTCCCAGAACATCGGGCTTGTGGATCGATACGACGGCTGGCGGTGAGATGGCCTAGTAGGGGGGGCCTCCCAGCAGGCTCTTGTCTCGTTTTGCCTTTAGCTCCTAGGCGACGCTTTAGCAGAAAGGTCAGCAGCGATGGCTGAGTCTCTCAGCGTTCTTTCGCCCACGGCGGCCCGATTAAAGCACCCTTTATGCCAGTTGAATGGGGCTCCTGATTGTGCCGGTCCTGCCGTTCTCTGGGGCTCTAAAGGGCATCGGTCGTGTGTGCCTGGCGCTCAAAGCTCCCTGGGGGCTGCAGAGAGCTTGTGGGACAGCCTCACACACATATATACACATATGTCCCACACATATACGTGTGTGTGTGTGTGTGTATATATGTGTGTGTGTGTATATATGTGTGTGTGTGTATATATGTGTGTGTGTGTGTGTATATATATGTGTGTGTGTGTGTGTCTATATGTATGCGTGTGTGTATGTATGCCTGTGTGTGTGTGTGTATATATGTATGTGTGT
>JAABNX020000119.1:16318763-16335643 GCA_015163995.2 Mormyrus lacerda
TGTGTGTGTGTGTGTGTGTGTGTGTATGTGTGTGTGTGTGTGTGTGTGTATGTGTGTGTGTGTGTGTGTGTGTGTGTATATATATGTGTGTGTATATATATATGTGTGTGTGTGTGTGTGTGTGTGTGCATGCATGCATACATACATACATACATACATACATACATACAATTTTTAGATATTTTTTTTATGTGAGAGCTCACTGTGTGTGTTTGTGTGTCCTCCTCCAGTGATCTTGAGTCCATTTGGGCTGAATGGGACCCTTACCGGCCAGTCCTTCAAGCTTTCGGACCCCCCCACGCAGAAGCTGATCGAGGAGTGGAACCAGTTTTATCCAATTAGTCCCTGCTCCAAGGAGAGCTCTGAGGACAAGATGGAGGACATGGACTGGGAGGACGACTCTCTAGCCGCTGTTGAGGTCCTCGTTGGTAAGACTCCCTGCAGGGAACAGGCTTGGGGGGGGTGGAACAGTATATCTTGCAGAGATTTTGGAAGGAACATATGCGCTTCTTTCAGGCGGCGTCCGAATGGTGTATCCTTCCTGCCTGGTGCTGGTACCTCAGTCCGATATCCCTGCCATGGCCCCCATGGGGTCCTCCCACTGCACAGCTGTCTATACGGGTGGCCACCAAGTGCCTGCTTCCCAGCGAGACCCTGCCATCTCGTCTGTCACCCTTACACCTCCAACCTCTCCAGAGGAGGCCCAGACAGGTGGGCACTTGCATCTGAGGGCTTCTGTGGTTTGGACTGGGTGAGAGCCCTTTTACATTTACCTTATCCCCTCCCCCACAGTGGACTCCCAGTTGGCGCCCAAGTGGGTGAAGTTCCCATCGGCATCAGACGGCTTCAGCACGGACAGCACGGGCCACCATGGTGGCAGGATCCCACGGAAGCTAGCCGGCCAGGTGGTGGAGCGAGTCTGGCAGGAGTGCAACCTCAACCGAGGGCAGAACAAGTATGTGCAAGGGTGCGACTCTGGTCCCTCCTCCCCTACGGTAAAGCAGGATTAGCAGTCAGCCTGCAGTGGGCCCCTGACACTAACGTGGTGACTCACCTGCCAGGCGTGTTCACAGTTCAGTTAGCCCTAGAGACGAGGGTGCTGCCCGCCTTGGGTATTTTTAGCCCCCTCCCGCCTGGCCCCACCTCACCCCACCTTTATTTTAAGCCACTTGTCAGCATTTTAATTGATGTATTTACGCCGTGCTGTTTTGAGAGTGGTGCCAGCCTAATTCCGCACCTTCGGAAAAACAACACGGCCTGGTCGCTCCGGCCCAGGATAACGGGAGCCTCTGCTGGTCACCAGGAGGAAGTTTCCAGTAGCCAGCAGTGGTGCCAGCGGTGCCTGTGAGGAGGAGCCAGGGGACAAACTGGGGACCTGGGATTTTGTGGAGCCCACGCAGAGATCCAACTGCAACTGCTCAAGGTAAAAGAGCCGTGTTGTAGACCAGCTGGTTTTGGTGGGTTGCTGCATTTAACCCTCTGGAGTCGATGGCATCGTCAGCGATGCAGAGTGTGTTTCTCGTGTATTTCAGTTCATAACTCGCTGAAATTTTATTATAGAAACATGAAAAAAAACACTAACTTCGTAATCGGTCGTCTTTTCAAAACGTCCATTGTCGGAAGTATTAAAGTTATTTAAATTAGGATAAATCAGTTAAAGAGTAAACCATGTCACCTTACTTTGTGTTACCTGCATCTAGGGTGTGTAGTGTCTCTGTCACCCGAAGATCGCTATTCACATTCTAAACAGCCACATTAGCGCACATTCAGATCGCATTCGTATGGAAATTTGACGAGCAGTGCAGCGGTGAAACGCGTTCCGGATACATACCCATCGGCGCCATAAAAGGGGGGGTAGGGACGTGGCCAGGTGACAATGGCTCATTAATACACAAAGTTGCTACATATACAAAGAAAGGAGCCAGAAAACGTGACATGCGTTAGCTTTTTGTTATTTATCCAACTGATTGTTGCAACGACACCATTTAGTCATATTCATGTAGCCATATCTTTGCTGATCAGATATCTGGGATCAAAAAAACTGCCACCATTGCTTATGTACTTTTTATAAAGTTTCTGCAAGTGTTCCAAACTGCATTTTGCAATATCTATACTTTGTCGAATTACAAACTTCATATATATTTACAAAGTACAATAGGATTAAGATGAGTTTTATGCCAATACAAATATATAACAAATTTATTTGCCATGAATTAAGTTTATGATATTGAATAAAATGTGTGACCATGCCCCAGTCAGTGAAAGTGTGTCCCTTACCCCTAGATTTCAGAGGGCTAAGGTCACAGTCAATGATCTGTCTTCACGCACATGTCTGATTCCATGCAAAGTCTCTGAGTAGGCATCCTTTCACTCCCTGAGAATGTCCCATTCTGCTGCACTCCCACCTAAAATAGTGTTGTCCTCTGGAGTGTTTAACCTCCTCCAGACCTGACGCAGTTGCCAGCATGGGTCCTATAGCATCTTTTGGAAGTTGGTGGGTCTTCTTGGGTTGGTCCATCCTTCTGGCTTGTGGGACATGACTTGGGGTTGGGGAATGCTGCTAAAATGACACCTTGAACTTTTCACTTGGGGGGGGGGGGGATATGTGCCTGGAATCCCCTTTCAAATTCTTGTTACATTTTCATCAGCTGGACAGAGGTTAGTGCTTGTGTGCGTCTGTAGTGCCTCCTCTCTCTTTCTGGGCCTGTCAGGCAGCTGATGGCTTCATAACCCCCTGATGGGGAGAGGGGGGAATCAGTCGCCCTGAGTTGTGAGCCCGGCCTGCATCACCACAACAGTGTCCCACCCCTCTGTCAGCCCAGCCCTAAGTAGACACTCCCAGTTTATCATGCCAAATCCAATCGGCAGTCTTCGCAAGGGACTGAAATCTGAGATGTGTGTTTGGATCCCCCCCCCCCTCCCCACTGTGATTATAAAGTGCATGGCGGCAGTCAGCTCTGCCTGGGTGTGGCCATCTGTGCCGTGTGAGTGTCAGGCTGGCTCCAGGCAGGCTGTCCCTTCTCTGCCTTTGGTCCCCCCCCACAGTAAACGATGTGATAAAGAAAAGAAGCAGGGAAATCTCACCTGTGAAACCAACTGCTAATGTAAAAATAAAATAAAGTAATGCCCTTATCGTCTGCCATTACAAGTTAGTTGGTGCATATTCTTTTAAAATCTGCAGCTTGAGGCTTTTTATGTGGTCATTTTAAACTTGTCTTTATTTCCTTTATAAAATTTCTAACCTTTACCTCCCTCCCCCCCTAGGCACAAAACCCTCAAGCAGCGAGCTGGCAGTGTTTCGGGGCAGCCCCAGTCTGTTGGCCAAACCCCCCTGCCAGCCCCCAAGCACAAGGCAGCAGAGAAGCTGGACAAGGGCGACAAACAGCAGAAACGGCCGCAGACGCCATTCCACCACCGCAGCTCTACGTGTGAGGATGGGTCACTGGAGTCAGACACCGCCAGTCAACGGCTGGGCATGCGGGCACCAGATGCGGGCCGTTTCTCTGGTCTCCGGCACACTGACGTGGTCAGCGGGACTGCCACCAAGACGCCACAGCTGCACAATGGCCCTCCGGAAATGGTGGGCTCACCCCAGCCCCCCTCACTGAGCCCCCACCCCTGTGACCGTGGTGATGAGCCGGGTGAGGCGGTGAAAAACCCCTCCACCCCCCATGGTCCCCAGTTCTACCAGCCAGCTGCCGAGCCCTGCCTTTCGGCCTCCAAGGGCCCGGAGGACAGTCGGCTGGAAGCCCTAGCCCCGTCCTTCCAGACGGCCTTCCCCGAAGCTCTGGAGCCCACCGTGTATGTGGGGGCCGCTGTCAGCCTGCAGGATGACTCCGCCCACGTACCCTGGCGCTGCTTCAACTTGCCACGCCGGAAAGACCTCGAGTTCCCTACACCGCAACTGCCTGTGGACAAGCTGCGGGATGATACCTTCGCCGGGCAGGATGCTGCCGTCTCGGTCACAGAGTGAGTTTGCTGCCCACCGCTTCTGGAACGTTCTGTCCAACATTAATGAACCGCCATGCTGACTCGAGGCCCTCACTCATGGGTCAGGGACCTGCGCTGCATTAATTATCCACCGTTTGACCCATTGGTGCAGTGTAGCCTTGTTTGTGACAGCCCGGGGGCTGTTGTGTGAGATTCACATATGTGGCCAGAAGAAAACAGGAGCTTGTCCATCTTAGCAGGAATCCTGGTGGGGTTATGTAATTCTAGGATACTCCCTATTTATTCTGGTGCTGTGTAATCCTCCGGATGGAGCTCTGAATGGCCATTAATCTCCGGCCAGGCTGTTCTTCCCCATTGGACCGGATCAGAACCGGTCGGGCAGCCTATGTCCCCGTCCTGGGTCGGTGCCTCTGCTCTGCACGCGTGAGGTGGGAATTTCACATGTGATGCTGCCCACACTGCCCACTCGCTCAGCGGGGCTGTTGCCCATAGCAGTCCATGTGCCTTTGTTTTCCACCGACCTGTAAAGTCAGGCTTAGGTCTATGGTGCCCTCTGTTTGGTAATTGAGCCCGTCGCCCCCAGTGTCTCCATGGTGACACTTTGCCATTAGTCCGTCAATTGGTTGTGTCGGAATCGAGTTGCACACTGATGCCTTTTGGGGAAGTGTCATGGAGCGGGAAATGGCAGTAAAAAAGAGGTATTAATGATCATTCATCCACGGAATGACGTGAACATCCATGTTCTCACTGCTGTACTTTTATGGTCGCATGAGAAACATGGAGAGGTTCTTTCAGAGAATGATTTCAAAGGATCCACATTCATGTACAGTGTTCCCTGCTTTTGAACTACTACACCCTCAGTATGAGTTCTCCCGTGGTGAACTGGGTTTGTGTGACAGATGCATTAAATGAGTGTGCTGAGTTACCTGAACCTGCAATGGTGGTGAGCTCCTGCCCAGTATTTTCTGAAATCTGCATGTGGTATTGATCCCTGGCCCCTGTTTGTGGGGGCTTCCCCCTTTGCAGCAACTGAAATATCCCTGTTTTTGTTCTGAAGTTTGAGTTTGACAACTTGCGTCTGCAGCAGTTAGTCTAGTTTACAAAAGTTTGGCCTCCAATGATTTTGCCTGAATTGGTGTTTAACCTTTTAAAATAAAAACAAGAGCCAAGAAGTAAAATTTTAAAGGGAATTACAGCCAGAAATCGGGTTACTTTTGCCATGAATGTCAGTGTAACTCTCAGCTACTTCTATGCCATAATATTAGCTCCCTGGTCCTGTATGGCTTCTAATTGTACATTTCCCATAAGTCTTTGCTGCACAGATGGTGTTTAGACTGACACAGAGCTGCACAGCACAGGAAATGAAAGTTGATTCAGTTACTGTCATGCTAATAGGAGGAAACTTTATTTGGAAATGTCCTGGAGCGGTCCAGTATGAGCATTGTTGGAATTCCCCCTCAGCGCATGTTGCGGTGGCTGTCTGTCATATACGATGTCCCCCTCAGGTTAATGGCCACTTCCAAGAAGTCGCTGAAGGTGTCCGAGGAGTTGGTGCAGACCTACCTGCAAAGGAAGAACCAGTACCTGGTGGCGGCAGTTGCCGATGGCGAGCATGAACCCGAGGTGGACCCGTACGCTTTCGTGGACGGAGATGTGGAATTTATGTTCCCTGACAAAAAGGACAAGCAGGGCGGCGAGAGGGAGGCGGGGAGGAAACACAAGGTATGCCGGCGTCACCCCCCGCAGGGCACCCCTCACAGGAAACCTGCACTCACCACCCCATTGTTTGCTGTTCTCGAAGATGCCGGCTCTTTAGATACTTTCCTGCTATTCTCTTTTTCTCTGCATTCTGTGAATTCTTTTTTGCCAGTCTTTCCCATATATTCTGGCTTTTTTTTTCCTTTCCTCCTTCAGACAGGCAGCGATTAGTTACAGCCTGATGGCCTCCTGCTCTCCGAAGGCTCTTTTGGAGCTCTTGGAGTTTTTGTTTGTGCTGATGGCAGATCCCTGGTCCTTAACTCCTGGATAGTTTCTCAGATATTAATGTTATGTACCTTTTGCTAGTTTTGTTGTTTTCTAGCAGAAATGTGCTTTTTTTTAAGATGCTTTGAATATGCATACCCTGAGGGTTAGAGTAGGCACAGGTCAGGTAGATCGGCACCCCCTACAGGTCCACTCCTGAACTGCAGGTCCCCAGCTGTACATGTAGCCATGTTCCTGCATCTGTGTGCCAAGTTTATTTTTGACTAGTTGAAGCAGTACAGTGACTCTGCTCCTCTCCATCCCCTTGCAGGGCGATGATGGCGGTGTGGGTTCAGCGGATTGCGAGGATGCCATGTCGCTGTTCAGCCCATCTGGAAAGTCGGGTAAGGTCCCCATGCAGAGATGCCAGCAAACAGTAACTCTGTAGGCCTGTTGCTGCCCCCCCCCCCCTTACGCACACACACACCTTTGGCGATGGTGTTATCTAGCACTCCCAAAACAGTCCAACAAAGGGGTGCTCACAATGGCCCATGTCTCCCGCAGATGCCCAGCGCGCAGCCGCCCACAACCGCACAGCCTCCACCAGCCTGATGAATGAGACAGACCTGGCGGTCTCCATCAACGACCTGGACAACCTCTTTAACTCGGACGAGGATGAGCTCGCGGTCAGTGGCACGAAAGGGGCACGTGGCAGAGACAGGCTGTAATGAATATCCAATTAGCTGGAAACGGCCTTGCCAGATGGGCTTGCTGTGTGCGCGTATGTGTGTGGAGGCTCTGGTGTATACGTATTGGTGCTGAGTGTTAAAATAATGCCATTTTCCCAGTGCACTGAGAAGGTGTCTTAGGCCTTTGTTAGCTTGCCAGGGCCAAAATATGATCAGATAGCATTTGTGCAGGCTTCTGGTGGATTTTTTTTTTTGAGGCTAAATCTATGTTCCTTGCTGAGTGTTTGTTTTCGCAACGGCTGTTAAATGCTTACGCCCTGCTTCTCCTCTTCTCCACAGCCTGGCTCCAGGCGAGCCGTCAATGGGACAGATGAAAAGTTTGGCAACAAGGAAGCGAAGCCGGCAACGTTGGACCCCCTCTCCTGCATAAGTAAGACTGTCCAGCTCCCGGCTGAATACGAGCCATTGATCTGGCTTTTAAACCTGTCTAAATGCCCCAAACGCGCAGCCAAAGCAAATTAATGAGGTACAAAAATGCCATTTACTCCCCGCTGACATTGAAGGGGGTCTCTGCAGTTTCCCATGCACGTTAAAGAGCGATCCGCCGGTTAATTGGTTACTCGTCAGATTTCTCCTAGGAGTGCCACCTGGTGGACGGGTTGGGTATTTTTGTCGCTCTTTTGAAATGGAGCTAGTTTCGGTGTCACAGGCATCGCTGCAGATAGTTGCCTGTTAACACCTGCACGCCATAACAGATGCAACCTGAGGGGAGGGTTTGACATGGCCTCTCATGTTCATAGCCACATTTTACCACTTTTTCCCTATTCAGCTTGGAATGACATTTTGTGCTTCTGAGCCCCTTGTCAATAAATAAAAAGTAGAATTTCATAGAAAGAAAAAAAAAAAACTTCCTCTGACTACGAGTTTCGCCTCTATTGTTTTGCTCTTTAGTGTAGTACACTGTAGTTTTAAGTAATGTTTTTGCTGGGATCGTACCAGTTTTGAAATTGAGTAGCATGAAGTTTGATCTCCATACTTATTTGTTGACAATTTATGTGGATTCTGATTAGGGATGTTTTTGCTCCCACCCCCCTCCCGAAATTCAGGCTCTGCTGACTTGCACCAGATGTTCCCCACCCCTCCTTCCCTGGAGCAGCACATCATGGGCTACTCCCCTATGAACACTGGTGGCAAGGAGTATGGCGGCATGGACACCGGGGCCAGCATGACTGTGCTTGATAGCTCCGCCTCACTGGGCGGCCAGTTCAAGATCGAGGTGGAGGAGAGCTTCTGCAGTCCCAAGCCATCTGAAATCAAGGTTCACCACCCGTCCAGTGTGTCCTGTACACCCAGTAGCCCTTGCCCTCAAATATATGCACTACACTCCGCATAAATCACACTCGAATTGGGTGTCCCTGAAAAGTCTTTTTTTTTTTTTTTAAATACCCTGCCCCTATTGTTTGGTCCAACTGCTTATCACTGAAAACCATTAGTCTGCAAGCTGTCTGCTGGCCTTGGGTCAGCTGCTAATCATGTGATGCAGGTGTTTCTAGCTTTGAGGAACGGAAAAATGCACATTTAAGGGTCTCAGGTGCTGTGAAAGTATCTGCCCACACATTCTCTCTGATGTGCACCCCCCATCTTCAGGATTTCTCGTTCGTGTACAAGCCAGAACAGTGCCAGGCTTTTGTGGGCTGCTCCATGTTCGCGCCCCTCAAGACGCTGCCCAGCCAGTGCATGCCACCCATCAACCTGCCCGAGGAGTGTGTATACAGACCCAGCTGGGCGCTGGGCAAGCTGGAGCTCCTGAACCCGGTGCCCGGCCTGACCTTCATCAACAAGGACAGGTAAGGTGCTAACCCCCCCCCCCCCCCCAAAAGTGTGTCTCTTGTCACCCTTTAACTCCCAGACTGTCTGTCAGCACTGAAAGCTGTTTGCTCAAGGGTGTAATATGAGCTTTACATCCTCATGCTTAACCTCCATTTCACACATTTGTCCTCATGGAAACCTGTCTGGAAGCATCAGATGTGTGGTGGGGGTGGGGATCTACACATGTATACACTGACAAGCCTTACACTTACAGAACGTTCTCACTGACCTCATCTCTTCTGTTGTTTTGGAAGAATAGCTCTCTGGGATTTACTTTGTGGCCCTTTCTCAGTTAACTCTCGAGTCGCCGTCCCGCATGCGGGACATGACAGAAATTTTGCAAAACCGTTTAAATAACTCTGCAAGTTTTTGTCATATACACATTTTAAAAGCACCATCAGAAACCTTGGACGGTCTACTTTTCATATCTCGAAGCAGCTCTGATTGCCCACCCACTTGCAAATCGCGCTATTCGCATGATAATAACATGATAATCCAGCAGTTAGTATTGGGTAAAGAAATATGTGAATACGCCCATTGTAATTAAAATAAACAAAAGCACATGTTGGTAGTGTTTACACTGATCGATACAATATGGCACGCACATACGTCTCTGCAGCTGAAGCTTTGCACCAGTGTTGCCACTTTCACCAGCGAATCTCATACCTGTGTGCATGGCTTGGTGGACTAAGTAATGAGGTTGCTGCTTCAGATCCAGCCTATTTAGAAGGTGAATAGTGATCTTCAGCTGAAAGCGACACTATACGCCTCCGATGCAGGTAAAACAAAGAAATGTGACGCGTTTTGCTTTTTTTTACCGAAAAAATGAATACTTCCGACAATGGAAGTTTCGAAAAGACAGACTATGGATTTAGTCAGTGTTTTTTTTTTTTTTCATGATTCTACATAATGATTTCAGCGAGATATAAACTGAAATACACGAGAAAGATATTCGGTCGACAATGCCCTCATCTCTGTAGCGTTAATAATAGTGAATTTATATATAGAGATTTTATTTACGTAAACTCTGCATAGGCACCGCATCATATTTATATTGTCACTGATTTAATTTTTCATTCCATCTACCAATAAACTGTGAAAAGGATTTTATTGTTGCTACTTTTCCTGCGTTTCAAATTACCTCTCCGAAGTGATGGGTGTGGGGTGCAGTGACATTCCAGACTGATGGGCCATTGACAGTATGCTAACTACTACAGGTGTGGGGACACCTATCCCATCAATATTCATTGCGCAGGCCACTGACTTTGAGGAAAAAGTGTCACTCTAAAGTTCTAACACTAGTAATCAAACCACATAAAATTTCAGAATGTCTTTCACCTATGTGTAGCCAACCCCTGTGTGTCTAAGCTCAGTGTTCTGAAGTCTTGCCTAGAAATGTCAATAATGTGATTTTTTTAAAGATCTGAGCAGTGGCATATTTAGAGTGTATAAACTGCCATCTCTCAGTCATTTTTAAAGAACATTAACCCTCTCGAGTCTGAGGCCTCTCAGCCACTTTCGGGGTAGTCTGACATGCCTTGACATTTTAAAATATTTCACCTATCTAAAAAACATTTATCCCAAAGGGTTACATGTGTTTTTATTCAGCACAAACTCAGCATCAATAATCTAAGACCACTTAGAATGTTGTTATTCTATTTTAGTGAAAATCAACTTTAAAAACATATGCTTTTCTTTTTTATTTTTTTTTTTTAATAAAAAAAAGATATGCTTTTGAAAAACCTATTTTCAGACATGCTGAGAAAGTGTTAACCCCTGTAATGATTTCAAGTATTTATTTGATTTTTTTATTTTTTTTTGTTCCTGGTTATGAGTGGGGAAATGTGTGGGAATGTGGGTTCTCCTTGCTATAAATTGAGCAGTGGAAGGAAAGCTGGTTGCTGCTAAACTGGGCAGTGAATTCTCAGCCTGGCTCTGAAAAGCAGCCTGGACACCTTAATGACGACGTGTTCAGGCCGTCTATACCGGGCACAAGTCAGCTCTAATTTTAAGGCATATTAACTGTATGCATGTGAACAGCATTTCGGGGGCCGTATGTCCACAGCAGCTGGCCATCTGGAAATAGCACCTCCTTGGGAGAAGGGATGGAGCGGGGCGGGGTGAGGCGAGAGGCCTCGCATAGCCGCATATTCAATGCCTGAGTTGGCCTGCTGGCTGCAGTTTCATGTTCAGCTTGTTTTAGTAGCTTGTACGCTGATTTTGTCCTGTGTGCCCACTAGGGGCAGCAGAGCTCTTTGTGCAGTGAGGGTATTTAATGCGCTTGTATAACAAACAACCTGTCTTCCCCACAGTAACATCCCAAGCGTGGGCAGTGCCCTGGACCAGGACTATAGCCAGACATACACGCCCCAGACCCAAACCCCCTTCCTCTCAAACAGTGCTCCTCCAAGTAACAGCGGCCCAGGAATCCTACCCTCACCAGCCACCCCTCGCTTCTCGGCACCAACTCCACGCACGCCCCGCACTCCACGCACACCTCGCGGGCCCTCCAGTGTGCAGGGCTCGTTGAAGTATGAGGAGCTGTACTCGCCCGCATCCACGCCCTCAACCTGCCGGCCACTGAACTCTGTGGAGCCGGCGACGGTGCCATCAGTGCCAGAGGCGCACAGCCTGTATGTCACGCTCATCCTTTCTGAGTCCGTCATGAACCTTTTCAAGGACTGCAACTTTGACAGCTGCTGCATCTGCGTGTGCAACATGAACATCAAGGGTGCCGACGTGGGTGTCTACATCAGCGACCCCAACTGTGAGGCACAGTATACCTGCACGTGTGGTTTCAGCGCCGTCATCAACCGACGCTACGGCAATGGTGCCGGCCTCTTCCTGGAGGATGAGCTAGATATCATTGGGCGTGGCACGGATGCAGGCCGTGAGGCCGAGCGGCGCTTTGAGGCCCTGCGTGCTGCCTCCCTGGAGCGGCCCGGTGTGCTGAGGGACCGTGTCCCTGACGAAGTTATCCTGCTGCTCCAGGATCAGTGTACTAACCCATTCTCACCCATGCTGGGCCTGGAAGCAGATGGTGTGGCCAGCAGCCCTACCTCCGTGCGTGTGGAGGAGCGGGATTACCACGGCGACTGTTACCTGGCGCTGGAGCATGGCCGGCAGTTCATGGACAACATGTCTGGTGGCAAGGTGGACGAGGTGCTGGTGAAGAGCACTTGTCTCCACCACTGGGCCAAACGCAATGGTGGGGGGGGGGGGGGGGGGGGGGGGGGGGGGGGGGGGGGGGGGGGGGGGGGGGGGGGGGGGGGGGGGGGGGGNNNCCAGCTGTGGACGTCAGCATGCTTTGCTCCCAGGACGTACTGCGAGTGCTGATGTCCCTGCAGCCTGTGCTGCAGGACGCCATCCAGAAAAAGCGGACCGTGCGCTCCTGGGGTGTGCAGGGCCCCCTCACCTGGCAGCAGTTCCACAAGATGGCAGGCCGAGGCTCGTACGGTAAGCGCCTGCTAATGAAACAGCCAGCTGCCCACGGCCTGAAAGAGACTCCAGGTGCTCAGTGTCTCCTCCCCTTAGGCACGGACGAGTCTCCTGAACCATTGCCCATACCCACCTTCCTGGTGGGATACGAGTACGACTTTGTAGTCCTGTCACCATTTGGCCTGCCCTACTGGGAGAAGCTGCTTCTGGACCCTTTTGGCTCCCAGAGGGACGTGGGCTACCTGGTGGTATGTCCCGAGAATGACGCACTGCTCAATGGCGCCAAGAGCTTCTTCAGAGACCTGACTGCAGTCTATGAGGTGAGGTGCCACCATGGCTGCAGCCCTTTCCGTGTAGGAATTGGTCACTCCTTCAACCATATTGTCTGTCGGCTCATCAACCTGCTAGCGACTAACTGTCCGATCTGATGGGTAACTACAGCTATGTCTGTTTCGCCCTTCTCCAGTCTTGTCGGCTTGGCCAGCACCGGCCCATCTCCAGAGTGTACACGGATGGCATTGTGCGTGTGGGTGGCTCCGCCTCCCGGAAGCTTGCAGAGAGGCCTGTGAGCGATTGGTTCGTCAAGGCGGCAAGTGATGGCGACGCCTTCGGCAAGCTCAAACTCTACGCCCAAGTGTGCCGTCACGAGCTCGGTACGTCAGAGCAGATACTGGCTGGCTATGAGCCATTGGATCTATACGGGTCTATTGCATTCTGCCTCGATTTCTTACTTTTTGGTCTCGTTCATTGTGCTTCCATTTTCACAAGCGGTGGGAGCGCTGCCAGTTTAAAGGGAGACATTTTACCCCTCGTGTAAATGTACAGATGAGAACTCCATTTGTGAGTTTCATGGCAGGTGATGGTTTGGGGTGGGAGTGGCTGGGAGCTGGGCCATGGATGGAGGGCCATTTTTTATCTCTATGGCTGGAGCCGCCTTATTTTCTCTGCCTGTACGGAAGTTTTAGTCTGCGAACCTTCAGGTGTTTCCTCTGGCTCACGGCCATCTTCTCGTTCCTGCAGCGCCCTACCTCTCCACCCAGTCTTTGGATGGCTCCCTGCTCACCCAGCCAAACCCCGCACCTGCCCCCACACAGCCTGCACAGCCCCCAAACTCCTCCTCCTCCTCATCAGCTGGGTCGCAGGCCACTGGTGTCCCTGGCAGCTCCCTGCTCTCCGGTAGCAGCCTGAGCAGTGGCAGTAATCCCACGGTAGCAGGGGCCCCAGGCCCCCAGGGGGCAGGTGGTGCCATACAGTCTGCCAAGCCGAGCTCCTTTCCCCCCTTCGGCGGTATGGCTGTGCAGGGCAGTGGCTCGCAGGGTGCGCAGCTGGGGCAGCCAGCCACTGCTCAGGGTGCTGGAGTCTCTGGGGATGTGGCGGCTGGCAGCAACAATGCACACGGGCCCACAGAACCAGCTGAAAGGTAGGCAGTGTCAGCCTGAAGGTCATGACCCCCATTTGACTGTGACGCTGCACTGCTCCAAAGCCCCCCCCGGTAACCCCCTGCTTGGGCACCCCTCTCTTGCAGCACCATGGAGCGTGAGAAGGTTGGCGTCCCCACAGATGGCGAGTCGCATGCCGTCAGTTACCCACCGGCCATCATGATCTACATCGTGGACCCGTTTAGCTACGAGGAGCCAGAGGGGGGGTCGCACTCCAGCGTGTGGACCCTGGGCCTGCTGCGCTGCTATCTGGAACTGCTGCAGTTCCTGCCTCCACATGTCAGGAATGCCGTGTTTGTGCAGGTAGGAGAGGGGTGTTCCTGTACCCTGGTTTCTTGCATAGGGTTGGGGCATCACTGTGGTGTGCATATATGATGGTTTGCCTGTTTGTGCCAGATCATCCCCTGCCAGTACCTGCTGCAGCCCGTCCGCAGTGAGGAGCGCCATGTCTATGTGCAGCACCTCAAGTCCCTGGCCTTCTCGGTGTTCTCCCAGTGCCGGCGCCCCCTACCTACCTCCACCAATGTCAAGACGCTGACGGGTTTTGGGCCGGGCCTTGCCCTGGACACTGCCCTCCAGAGCCCAGAGGTATGGGCCCCTTGTGGCTTTTTGAGTACTTTATCGTCAGAGCCCTGCCTGTGGGTCTTGACCCCTTCTCTTCCCCCCCAATGTCATCGACAGCGACCCGAGTGCCTGCGGCTGTATACACCGCCCTTCATCCTGGCACCAGTGAAGGACAAGCAGACAGAGTTGGGCGAGACATTCGGCGAGGCTTCGCAGAAGTACAATGTACTCTTTGTGGGCTACTGCCTGTCCCACGACCAGCGATGGCTGCTGGCCACTGCTACTGACCTCTATGGCGAGCTCCTGGAGACCTGCGTCATCAGCATCGATGTGCCTAACAGGTGCGCTGCGTGCCGGCTCCTATGGGGCTCTGGGGTGCTCTTCCAGAGCGCCATTATCGCTCATGAACTGCGGTTACCTTATTTAAGGTGATAACTTATCAATGGTGTCATTGCAGGATTCAGAATTTGATCTAATTAGTGCCTCATTTATACGTATCAGCACTGGGCTTCCAGTCTATATAAGTTGACTTGCAGTCCAAATAATTATTTTATACCCAAGATAGCATCCCCTTGTGGCGCTCTGAGACCAATCTATTTCCTTCCATTTCCTACCCTTCTGTTTGCGTATAACAACTGCCACCGTTTCCCCACTCAGGGCACGTCGGAAAAAGGGCTCGGCTCGACGCCTAGGCCTTCAGAAGCTATGGGACTGGTGTCTGGGCCTGGTGCAGATGACCTCACTGCCATGGAGGGTGGTGATTGGTCGCCTTGGCAGGATAGGACATGGGGAGCTCAGAGGTGCGACTTTAAATTCCTGGGAGAATTTTGTAATGCAGGGGTCTCCAACTCCGGTCCTGGTGAGCTACTATCCATTATGTTCTGGCTGTCTTCTGATGAGTCACACTAGTTCTCAGGTAAATACCAAGTGTGGCTCATCAGAAGCCAGGTAGGATAGAAAACTTACTGGATAGTAGCTCTCCAGGACTGGAGTTGGAGACCCCCGCTGTAATGTGTTGTAGCCCGGACACAAGTAGGATGGTGGGGGGTTGGTGTCACCTCATGATGTTGTTCCCTCCTTGTCCCCCCGCTTCCACAGACTGGAGCATCCTGCTCAGCAGGCGCAACCTACAATCCCTCAGTCGCCGCTTGAAGGAGATGTGCAGGATGTGCGGCATCTCTGCTGCGGACACTCCCAGCATCCTCAGCGCCTGCCTGGTTGCCATGGAGCCCCAGGGCTCCTTCGTCATCATGCCAGGTAGCGGGACTCACTGCTGGAGTGAACCATTGTGTTCCTGAGCGTCAAACCCTAAGCTGACATCGCAGCCAGTGGTGGGGCAGTCCGATTCAGCCAGAACGTAGCTGTGATCTCTCTTCTATGGCTGCATGGCATTTTATCACTAAAACAGCGTCAGGCTCATCTGTTTTGCACCGCTGTTATTGGAAGAGAATCAGGGAATTTAATACTGTGGTTCTTCGCTGAAGCTAATCTGAAAGCAGTGGCCTGTTCACCAGACAAACCGTGGAAGGCTAAGTGGTCACGTTTAATTTGCTTCTCCCTGCCTTCACAGACTCCGTGTCCACGGGATCTGTTTTCGGCCGCAGCACGACGCTGAACATGCAGACATCCCAGCTGAACACGCCGCAGGACACCTCCTGCACGCACATCCTGGTGTTCCCCACCTCCGCCTTCGTGCAGGTCGCCAGCTCTAGCTACACTACGGAGAACCTTGACATCGCCTTCAACCCCATCAATGGTGGGTTGGTACTTAAACATTGTCATGGACTGAACCAGCCAATCGTGCTTCACTGACCCCCGTCCTGATTTCTCCTGCTTCCCTCAGATGGGCCGGATGCAATTGGTATCTTTGAGCTGCTGGAGACAGAGAATGACCTGGTGGACCCAGACATCATCAACATCTTGCCCGCCTCGCCCACCACCTCGCCTGTGCACTCGCCAGGCTCACACTACCACCACGGCGGGGATGGCAGCAAGGTGAGTTGGCAGGCAAGCTCTCTGTGCTGCTCTCCTCATGGTAGCTTAATGGTTAATGCACCTTCCCCTGCTCCTGCTCAGGGTCAGAGCACCGACCGGATGGAGTCTCACGACGAGGCCCCCAACATCCTCCAGCAGCCTCTGGCCCTTGGCTACTTTGTGTCGACCGCTAAGGCTGGACCGTTGCCCGACTGGTTTTGGTCAGCCTGTCCGCAAGCACAGAACCAGTGCCCCCTGTTCCTCAAGGTGAGTGGCTGCTCAGTGCTGGATGCTACATTTCCAGACGCGAGCATCCCCAGCAAACCCCTGTTAATGGGGAAACAAATAATTATGATGCATATAGGACAGGAGTTGCCTATCTGTTACATCTCCATCGCATCTTATGGCATTTTATGACTGTGCTTCTCAATCGCAAATAATTGATTTGTTCTCCTGTAGGACCGTTTTGAGTAATTGACCAAATGAGCAAATCGTCCTAATCCTCCAGCTTGTGGAGACGGAACCCGAGGGCTTGGATCTGCCAGTCAGGCTGGATGTGTGGTTTAGCGAGTGACTCATTACTCGCTGTCGTTCTCTCCCTCCCGTCCAGTAAAATAACGTGTGGAGGGAAAAGCACTCTGAACCTTCTCGTTGTGTGTACTGGTGTTCAAATGTGTGGATTCCTCCCATTCATTCTTGCCCCTCATCACCGCAGGCCTCTTTGCACCTCCACGTGTCTTCAGTGCAATCAGACGAGCTGCTGCATGGCAAACACTCCCACCCCCTCGACTCCAACCAGACCTCAGACGTGCTCAGGTATCTTGTTTTTTTGTCCGACTTCTTGTGAATATGGAACTAACCTGTTAAAATACAGTTAGCAGTTAGACCTGGCAGTTAAATAGTAAAACACCCTTTTGATTGTATTGAATTACTGAGCCACGGTGTTCTGTATTGTGTTCAGTTGTGGAAGTTTTCCTAACCCCTCTTGGGGGGG
>JAABNX020000119.1:16335662-16373717 GCA_015163995.2 Mormyrus lacerda
CAGATTCGTTCTGGAACAGTACAATGCCCTCTCCTGGCTGACATGCGACCCAGCAATGCAGGACAGGCGCTCCTGCCTGCCCATTCACTTTGTGGTGCTGAATCAGATGTACAACTTCATCATGAACATGCTGTAGAGGACAGAGCAGGGCTGCCATGAGAAGAGGAGGAGGAGGAGCAGCAGCAAGAAGACTGCAGTGGCGCTCGAATGGGATTTACCTGTCACATGACTACAGTGCTGGACTTTATAGGAGTCTGGAGGTCTCTCAATGCACCGAATGTTCCAGAAAGCCAGTACCATGGAGGCAGTGCAGGCCCCGTCACTGGCTTCTCAGCGCACCCCCCCCCTCCCCCCAGGGATTCGGCGGCCTGTGGGAGGCAGGGCCAGTGACGGGAGGGCGAGCCCCCACCCAAGCCATGGTATTTGCTGCAGAAACACTGAAATTGGCCAGTCTGCGTCACGTGTCTGTACAATACGGATGATGAGGGACTTTGTCATGAAACCAACTAATCAGACTCACATAAAGATCTGAAATTCCTATCATTGGATGAAATTGTATCCCGTTGAAATGCCTGCATCTATCTTATTTATTGTAAGTTTTTAAATGTATAATTTGTCTTATTTCTTAACCTCTTTTATATATTCAAAAATCTAGAAGGTTTATATTGCCTTCCTGCTTTAAAGCAATTGGTCTAAAATATATGTAATCGTCTTAAAAAAAAAAAACAAACACAAAAACTACAAAAATAAAGTTGCAGTAGGTTGCTTTTAGAGTATTATTTTTTGTAAGGGGGACAGATTTGTATCGTCATGATGTACAGATGAAGTAGGTTGGGGGTTTATGTCCATGCCTTGTGTGTGGGGGGCTTACAGCTAAGCTGTAGTGCAGAGTACTTGTACAGCAATGAAGTTCACTGTGTTCTAATAACAGGTACATTGTCTTATATAGTATTTTATACCACACATTTAGACACAAAAACCAAACGGCAATATATATATAAAATCTATATAAATGCTGCCCTACTGCGTGTGGTGCAGCCTCTGTTTTAGGAATAAAATGCGTCAACTCAATTCTCCTGTGCTTGTGTTTTTTGGGGGGAGGGATTGATGTGTGAAATCTGGCCATGGACGACAGGGAAGCCTCTTTCAAGAAATGAAATCTAACCCGCGTACCTCTTGGTCTAGCCGACCCTCAGGTTCCCCCACTAGCCTGGTTACTGGGTGTCAGGACGTGTGCCTGCTGCCCTGGGTGAGCCCCCCGCCCACACGGCCTGAACCCTTGTTTAACCTATCGACCCTAATCAAGTATGGCCTTCCTGCAGAGATGTCAAGAACCCCCCCCTTTCCTGTTTTCTAATACCTAGCTACAGTGACATTTCAAGGGAATGGCATTGCTTTGTCAAAGTAAATGTGTGGTGTAAATTACCATCTATCGGGATATGCATTTTTTTTGTACACAGAGGAAGATGAATGGCATTTCGGGTGTTGATCTTTCGCTGTTGGAATAAAACCTGTATACATAGTTCAAAGAATCTGTATCTCCCCGGGATACTAAAATCAGTAGTTTTCTCTGAAGTGATTGAATCCATGTCGATACGTTTCACATGAAGGTCAATAAGCTGTGATTTGTGTAAATATATACATATATAAATATGAAATGTCAAATTTTATGATTCTACTGTATAAAAAGTTGTGCAAAGTGGCAACTTTTTGTTCCGTTTTTGAATTTTGTAGCTGTTTCTCCAGAATGTGCACATTTAGATAGACTTCTTACAGTATGGTGCCATGCTATGAGGGCAAAAACCACAACATATGGCATCAAGCACAGATTCAATGCAAGTTCTGTGAGACCAGATGGGATAGAAGTGATATTTCAAGATATGCTCAGAGCTTCTAGGAGTTTGAAATTATCCAGATTTGAGCTCATACCCCCTTGACTTCAAATGCATATATTTTATGTAATTCTGGTGCCCTTTTAAATTCTAATTAAGTTCATTCTTTATTGGTCACGTTCCAATTTCAAGAATTTCACAAAATACAATTAGTACAATGTATTCGTAAGCCTTAAGCAGGAACTTATTGAACTGAACAATGAATTTTTAACAATACGTTGTACTAAACTGGGTAAAAATGAGTCCCCAGTATCTATTCAAGATGTGTACATTTCAATTTTAAATCTAGTGTACCTCTAAACCATGGTGTTAAATCATTTTCAATAATAGAGAAATAGAATATTAAGAATCCAGTGCTTTTTTTTGCTGTGAGCTCTTGATAAATGACAAACATCACGTTGACATGAAATAAATCCCATATTTGGTTTCTCTGTAAACTCCACTATGTATTTGCCGCCTCATGTTAAAGTGGTCAGGATAGACATTGGGGGGAAAAAAACACTAGCTGACCACAGGTTTGCAGGTGTTGCTTTGCACTGACCATTGGCTTGCTTGAAGGTTTCAGGGAATATCCAGGTTATTTTTAATAGTACACTGTCCAAAGATCAGCTCTTTGCATTGTTTCTAACCACACCTTAAATATTATTAATTCTGATTTTGTAAAGAAAAAATATGAGTAATAAAGGGGACAGTTTCTCTCTATAAAATCCAGATGACTTTTGAATATTGTGATTAAATATCACTGTAGAGTATTCTTGATACTTTTAAATGTTTCCAAAGGAGGAATAAATGAGATTTGTTTAATTATCAATGGTTACTGTGAACACAGAATAAAACCTCACTTGTTTTCTGGAAAAAAATGTAAAAATCTCCTTCCGGAGTACATATACCTGTGTTTGAAAAGAGAAAAACTTGCGATGTGGGTCCAAGTCATTAAAAATATGCATTGAAGCAAGAAAAGAAATGCAATGTAATATGGAGTTTATCGCTTTATACTAGTGAAATCTGTCCATTTCAGGAACTGAAGCACCTTGTTGCAAATCCCAGGAAAATGTCATTGAATGTCACCTGTTTGATTTGCTGCCAGGATATTTGGCATATTTCAATAGTACAAAGTAACTAGATTTCGTTAACCCTTTAAGTTGGGAATTGCTAAAAGTAATTAATTAGGCAAATAAATGATCATGAATCCTGACCTTGATATCTGCAGACCAGACCTTACACTTGGACTCCTGCTGTTTTTCTCATCTTCATATTGTTTCTGAGATCCAAATTATTCAACTCTGTAACTCTGAGAAGTGCTTGAAATTCTCTTGAATTAAAAAGTTATCTTAGAAGCTGGTAGACAGTTCAATTCTCGTTAACACAATCATTTTTTTCTGATGGGTAGTGGAGAAATGATGTTTAGAGCTACAGAGGCCTGAAAGCTGAACATTGTACAAATTGTGGTTAGGAATTTACAATGAAATGGAAATTTAACAATGAAAAGGGTTCATACTTTTTAAACCATTTGGGATGAATAATAAAATAATTTATTCATAAAGTTATCCGACGTTTCTCTTTTGTTTGAAGCAACTGGAACTTCCATGGTGGTTACTTTAAATTGTAGACTTATTATCAGGTAGCTTAGTACGGAAATGATATGTTAAGTAATTCACAATAAGGTGAGTTAAAGTGTGTGCGATCTATAATGTACTGGTACAGTGATCTTTCTCAGGCGCTTTCTCCGCGCGTCATGCGGCAGCTTCTTGTCTTTCTCTTTTTTGTCCAGCAGGGTCGCTTCGCCCGTCGAGCTGTTGACCGTGCAGGGTAACAAACTATCGAGTGCTGAAGGAGAAAGAGAGAGTGAAAGCCTCGGAACATCCACATAATCCTCAATTTTTTTATAAAAACCGATGAAGGCTGTGTGTATGTAGTTGTTTGCTTAGTGGAATGGACCCGACGCGGCGAGCTGAAGCACGCCGAGGCTGAGTTCTCGAAGTACGCTTTGCGGAATCAGGAAACCCCGAGGTTGTTGGGAGGGTGAAGGCCTGTCCCGTCACTCCAGGAAAAATAGCAAATTAAAACTAAACAAGGTAAGCAGCGGATGAGAATAACACAACGGCGATCTTATAATATGTGCACCGAAAGCTCATTTAATAAATCTGTATTGTTAATGCTACGGTGATCTAATCGGTATTAAAAATTCACCTCACCCTATATACGCTTCTAAAGTATGAATGAAGTGAGAATCCAAATATCATTTTTTTTTTCATTTACAATAAATGTTTCTTTATAACCGGTCTGAATTTTATTAATTTATCGTAAACTCCGTAGAAACTTATGGAATTTCCCTGAAGCTGTTCACGCTAAAGCTCGGCATCTCGGGTGACGCTCTAAGTAGCCACCGCTACCCGTATTAGCGCTCTGCCGGAGGTGCTCTCAATATGCATTTGTAATAAGTGGCTTATGAGATAAAAAAAAATAAATAAATAAATAAATAAATAAGATGTCCACGGGGTTCAGTTGCTTCCGAAGGCAGACGGTCGTACCTAGGTGTGCTGCTTGTTGTGCAGCTGGACAGACTTTTAAGGTCCAACTACCTCTTCCTAAACACGTGCCAGGCAGGTGCAGGGATCGCGGCGGGATGTCGGACAGCGCGGGGCTGCAGCATGTCAGCCCTTACGCCTTCGAGGCTATGCAGAAGGTGGACGTGGTACGGCTGGCGGCCCTCAGCGACCCGGAGCTGAGGCTTCTGCTGCCGTGCCTGGTGCGAATGGCGCTGTGTGCACCAGCCGACCAGAGCCAATCCTGGGCACAGGACAAAAAACTGATTCTGCGCCTGCTGTCAGGGGTAGAGGCCGTCAACTCCATAGTTGCGCTGCTGTCTGTCGATTTCCACGCGCTGGAGCAGGACGCCAGGAAGGAGCAGCAGCTCAGGTAATGTACAGGTGTGGGTGGTCCCTGTGATGCTGGCTAGGGAACCCCTTGTCATTGGGGTTTCCAACTGCCCATATCTCTCACTGCATGGTGATGAGGATAGTTGTCCTAGAAGGTGCTGTATGTCCAAGGTGCTGAATGTCAGATTCAGCAGCATTTTCTTCCCCAAGGCTGTAAGGACAATAACTGTCCTGCTTCCCACCTGCTTATCCATTCCTGAAAAGTACTACCCCCCCCCCCCTTAATCTTATTACTTTTACCTATTTATTTAGTTCTCCCACCCCATTATGCTGGGGCCTGTACTACAAAGTGGGGTAACATGTCGGATTTAAGGTATTCTGGGGAAATGTAATTGAACAGATATGAAGTCCATTTAGACTGTGGTACCTTAAATCCAACAAATTACCCCGATAAGCCAGCAACCTCGCTTTGTTGTACAGGCCACTGGTGTATTTCTTTACATACACATTACATGTATATCGTCCTGTGTCCAGCCTCCTGGTTTTTGCACTTATGGTATTGTTAAACCTTCCCTCTGTCACTTGCATCATTTGTCCTGGAGAACATTATTATACACACTGCATACCTGAATATGGAAGGTATGACAGCAGAGCTAACTTGACTACAGACAATACCGTCTTCGTTGGCACAGCTGAATGTGTTGATGTCTCTCATACCTGGCAGGCACAAGGCTGGCGGGTCGAATGGGGAGAGCGTCCTGGTTTCGCAGCTGCAACATGGCCTAACCCTGGAGTTTGAGCACAGCGACCCCCTAAGGAGGCTCAGGCTGGCACTGAGCGAGCTGCTGGCAATAATGAACAAGGTACAGCCCACTGTGTCTCCCCAGCCCCCCTCATGCTGTCATCCATCTGGCCTTGTCTTTCCTTGGTAGTCTATGTTTCATAATAATAATATCAGCAGTAACAGTGGAATTTTTTTTTGAGAAATTAGGCATTTTCATGTGCCCCATCTTGCTCTCCATGAGAGACAGACACCTGAGTTTATATACAGATGAGTGCAAGTTTTAGGGTCTGAGGACAATTATTTAGGGTTAAGAGCCTGACCCAAGGGCCAACTCAGACAACCATGGGATTCAAACCTTTGAACTTGCACTCAGCTACAGATTCCAAATTTGTTGAGCTGCTCATTGCCCTGATTATTATTATTTTTATTATTATTATTATTATTATTATAATAACAATATTGATATGTGGCATGTGACTCAATGGGTTAACATGCTGTGTGAGTAATTGAAAGGTCGCCAGTTCAAATCCCAGTGTCCTCAGAGTAATTTCGCTGTTGGGTTCTTGAGCAAGGCCATTAACGGCTACTTACTCCATGGACTGTCTGACCCAACTTTCTCAAAACAAAATAAAAACCTATGTCGCTTTTGATAAAAAATATCTACAAAATAAAATGGATTTTTTTTTCTATATGCATATTTTTTAAACTGAAAATAAACCCGGTTTAGGATGTAAACAAAGAACAGTAGTCAGAATGGATAATTTTAAGCAGGTGTTACGAGTATGTTTTCTTCACATATCATTAGACCACGCTCTGAAGCTCTGTCTCTTCTGGAGTTCTCGAATTTCTCTGTGATGATATTTCACTCCTGAGCATTCTCTCCTTGGGATCAGAGTCATGGTAGCCACTCTTAGGGAAATCTGTTCACTTTCACGTAAACCATGGGGCTCGCCAGTATTCTGCTTGTCTTTCAGATTGTCAGTATCCTTCCCTTGGTGATATTGACTCTGTTTTCATGAGGAATATTTGAAGCAAACAGGCCCAACGATATACAAAACAAATGGATGTTCTAATGAGAACTTTGTAATTAAAGATTGTTTTTGCTGTACCTGCCATAAGTTGGGAACAACTTATAAAAGCACGTTTTATTTAACCTGTAGGGTTTTTCTTCTCAGATCTACAAAAATCATTCATGCTGATTACCATTTGAATATAAGTCATAACTATAATGTATACTATTGATGCTAGCTTGACCTTATTTGTCACAGTATTTTTTTTCTATTCATTTTTAATAGCTTTTTATGAGCAGTCAGTATGATTTAGACCGAGGCAGTGTGTGACAGCAGCAGAATCCCTCACTCCTGTCTGTCTTGCTTGCAGGTCTCCGACTTGAATGGCGAGTTTTTCTTGAAATCCTCGGAATTGTTTGAA
Organism: Mormyrus lacerda; assembly: GCA_015163995.2. Classification (NCBI taxonomy): domain Eukaryota; kingdom Metazoa; phylum Chordata; class Actinopteri; order Osteoglossiformes; family Mormyridae; genus Mormyrus; species Mormyrus lacerda. Next base: position 16,342,649 of record JAABNX020000119.1, read on the forward strand.
AGCCCCGTGTATTTGGAGGAGGTAGCGGATGTGCTGTGCATCTTACAAGCAGGTGAAGTGAATTGCTGAAGCCCCTGATGATTCAACTAATGGATTTAATTTGTAATCGATGTGCCGAATGAGGAGCTGGCTGCTGGATGTCTCTGGTGCTTATACTCCCCACCTCCCTACAGAATTGCCCTCCTTGCTGCCCATCGTGGAGGTCGCGGAGGCCCTTCTGCACGTCCGCAATGGCGACTGGTTCCTCTGTTTGCTCGTAGCTAATGTCCCGGACAGCTTCAGTGAGGGTACATCTTTTCTGGGCGCTGCCTTGTTGGCTCCTCCTCCTCCCGTTTACTCTTTTATTGGTGTCTTTGTAGATAATACTATACAAAAGTGAAAACCATGTGTTTATATGAATCTTTGTCTAATTTGGTTGATTTCTAGTGGCAGGAAAAACAATATAGGTAACGAGTTCAGATAAAGGAAATTGTTGCTATCAAGCTAGCTGACTTGTATAGCGAATTTATTCATTGACTGTAGAATAAGGACTGCATCTGTTTAATAATTAATGTAATTGATGTAGTGACTGTTTGTGCCCAACAGGGGGTCCCAAACCTCGGGTGTCTTGTGCCAGTGTGTGATTTGAGTAGTGGTAAACAGCACTGCTCTGTGGGGCAGTCAATTTTATGACGTGTCTGTTGTTGGGCCTGCGGGGGGGGACAGTGTGTAGGGGGCTCATCAAGAACGGGGAACGGCAGGACGAGGAGAGTGCGGGTGGCCGGCGCCGCACAGAGGCACTGCGGCAGCTATGCCAGATGAATCCCTCGCAGTCCCTCAACGTCCGTGCTATGGTGGTGAGCTGGCACCCTTGCAGTGCCAATGATAATGGCTAATTGCGGCTTCTGGGAGCGGCTGCCTCCACTCTAAAACTTTAATTTATACGCCCTGACCGGTCATTACAAGGCAATGATCCTGGAGCCTCTTTGTTTTTAAAAACATATCTAATAAAGTGAAATATATTCCTTGTGTTATAATTGGTCTGACTGGAATGGTGCTAATTATTATTCTGCACAACCGGAATGCCATTAATCATATAAATTAACCATGGGCTTTGAACCCATAACATGATGATTAATCAAATTAGCTTAATTATGGTTAGATAAAGAAAACCTATTTGAAACACACGTTTAAATACATTGGCAATTTCAACATATCCTAAGCAAAGCCTTGAAAATAATGATAGTGGGACTTATCCGTATTTAATTGGTTTGTTAGAGGTCTGTTGTTTACCGATTACTCTGTTGCGACTTTGCAGCCTGGTTGTGTTCTGTGACCCCTCCCCAGGTGGAGGAGTGTCACCTCCCTGGCTTGGGCGTGGCCCTGACGCTGGACTACAAGCCGGACTTGGCTGACGATGCCGTCAGCCCCCTGGTGTCCTTCGTCAGCGGCCTGCTACTGGGCACCAGTGGCAAAGTGCGCACCTGGTTCGGCATGTTCATCCGCAATGGGCAGCAGGTGGGTGCTCTGGCCCCCGCCGCCCCGGGGCCACCATGGCAAGACAGACAGACAGACGCGATGCTCATTTCTGTCTGTTAATTAGCGTGTGATTCACACCTGGAACACCAGGCGGGGCCACTTACCGGCTGAATAATTGCTCTGATTAAGAGGCATGTTGGCCCTTTCTGTGGCTGACCGGCAGCCGCTTGTCCGGTGGGAACTCCCTGACGGGTGGTGCTGTGACTCCGCCCCCTAGAGGAAGCGGGAGAGCAGCTCGGTGCTCTGGCAGATGCGCAGACAGCTGCTTCTGGAGTTGGTGGCCATTCTGCCGCGCTCCCGCAGCGCGCGCCTGCCTGATGACGGAGACTCTGAGGGTGGTGGCAGCTCATCAGGGTACTCAGGTCTGCGGGAGGAGCATGTGGTGAAGGCCAGCGCCCTGCTGCGGCTGTACTGTGCCCTTATGGGCATTGCGGGCCTCAGGTAGGTGCCATTGTTGACTCTGTCCAATCTTTAGATTTTGGGCCGCTCCAACGCTCCTGCTTGGTCTCAAGTGGGAGCGGTATGAAATTGATGATGAGGGTGTGTTGGTCTTGTGGGATGTCCAGCAGGAGGCGATGGTATGTCATTGGAATAAGCATGTGGCTAAAATGCTGCGTTAACCCTGAAACCGATATATGTCACAGCTAAAGAGCATTAGAGCATTCCTCATAGTGCAGGGTGCCTTGAGCAATCATGAAATGCCATTAATCTATTGACAGTGATAAATCAGATTTTACTTAAAGTAATTTCTTATTATTGCAGGATGCTGCTACAGTAAGTGCTTAACCAAAAGTGAGATTATGGGCAGACTGTCTTTAGCGCTATAATACTCCTCTCTAACATGGTCTCTTTGCTGAGTAACATGGTCAGTCACAGTTCTGGTAAGTCAGTGGCGATGCTTAGTGTGGGTCTTGAGTTGGCTTTTCGCAGTAATGCAGTGAGACAGTGTGTCTGTCGGCTCTGTTGTTTATAGCAGTATTTCTCAACCTGTGGGTTGCGACTGAAAAGGATGTCAAGAGGCGATTTTCAGTGGGTCCCTGAGTACGTTGCTAAAAAATTAATAGTCTGGGTCCTGAAGCTAAACCAGTTGGGAAGCCCTGACTTATAGAGTCTGTATGTGGACGCGTGTCCCTGTGTGTCTCCACGACCCCGCAGGCCCACCGACGAAGAGGCTGAGCAGCTGCTACAGCTGATGACGAGCCGCCCCCCCGCCACACCAGCTGGTGTGCGCTTTGTCTCACTCTCCTTCTGCATGCTGCTGGCCTTCCCAACCCTCGTCAGGTATGCAGGCTCCCAGGCTGCTCCAGCAAGGCTTCTGCTCCCTAAAAGCTCTGTGTCAGTGACACTGTGGATATCCTTGTCGCTTTGCGGTGACCTGACACGTCTTAATGCTCCTTAATCGCCCTCCTAGTGAAGAATGTTTAAGTGCCTTAGTATCTTGTTTCTGGAGCACCAGACCACTTACGTGTGGTTTGGTGCGGCGCATCACTGAGAAGCCATGGTCATGTGACTGGCGGCACTCATGTCACCCCCTGCAGCACACCCGAGCAGGAGCAGCTGATGGTGATGTGGCTTAGCTGGATGATTAAGGAGGAGGAGTACTTCGAGAGGTGAGTCTCCATCTGTGGCCTGTGTGTGTGTGTGTGTGTGTGTGTGTAGGGTTAGTAAATTGCTGCTGCCCTGTCTGTTTTGAGGATGCATTACAACCTCTGTGTTAATCCCTTCTCTCCCTACCTGTCTCTGCCTGCCCCCCCCCCCCCGGCTTCCTCCGTCTCAGTGCTGCAGGTGTCTCTGCTTCCTTTGGAGAGATGCTGCTGCTGGTTGCCATGTATTTCCATAGCAACCAGCTCAGTGCCATCATCGAGCTGGTCTGTTCCACTTTGGGGATGAAGGTAACGTGAAGATCAAACCCAACCTCGTGGAAGGGCGGGGCCTGGCTCTCTAATCGCTGTCCTACTCAGCCGTCGCTGTATAGCCATTTGTTATAGTAATTAAGTTCAAAGCCCTTCAGAATTGAACTGTTCTTTTTTAACTAATTGTTTCATGGTCTCCTGTTTTTCCCATGGGTAATGACAAGAAGTGATTGTAAATTGTTAATTTTTCTCTCATTCCCCTCGTTCGCTGGCCATCCCACAACACTGTGATTAATCACTTGCTGGTCCCCCCTCCCCTAGATTGTCATAAAACCAAGCTCCCTGAGCAAGATGAAGACCATTTTTACGCAGGAGATCTTCACAGAGCAGGTATGCATCAGCATTTTTGAGGGAAGCCCCCGCCCCCGTGTGTCATCCCTGACTCCATCCTGTGGAAGCACTGGGCTGAAGTGGCCTTAGAAAATACTGAGAGTTAGTTTGGGCAGGAGGGGGGTGGATCTGGGCCCTGGATACCACGGTAACCACAGTACCGATTTCTGTAAGCCAATAAAACTCCTGGTTTAGAACCTTGAGTTCCACAGAAAAGCACTCGGGGACTTTTTACCTTGATGCAGACCCCCCCCCCCTGCTTTTAGGGTCCTTAATGAATTGCTGTGAAGGGCTTGTTTGCAGCCTGACCCCTGTGCGGAGGTCCGACTCCCCATGCGGTCCCCTGATCCCTCTTTTGGCAGGGTTTCTCCTCTCCTGATGGAGATGGTTACAGATGGTAGATGGTGGCTTTTCTGAAGAGTGTTACCTCCTCTACCCACAGTGTAATGGTTGAATGTGACTGTCAGCTTGCCCATTGGTCTTCAGTTGTGCCTTCAATGTGTTGCCTCCTCCAAAAGTCATTTCTGTCCATCTTTCTTGCACTCTCTCTCCTCTCTTCCTGCCTTATTGAAGCGATTCATGTTGGTGTCTTAGGAGTTGAATTTTATCTCAAACAAGAACAGCGGGGGTGGGGGAAGTGTGAAGCATGTGCAGGCGGTGCCTCAGCATGCTCAGCTAAAGGAGAAACACTTTCCCTGTGCTAGTTTCTGAAAAACTCAGAATAGCCCCATGTGTGGGGCAGTAGTCCAGCAGGCAGCCAGCCTAGCACGACTGAAATGTGTGCATCGTCATGGCGACTGGCTGCCCCATAACAGTCATTATGGTTCGACGATGTAGGTGGTCACTGCCCATGCCGTGAGAGTCGCTGTCACCAACAACCTGAGCGCCAACATCACCGGCTTCCTCCCTATTCACTGCATCTACCAGCTGCTCAAGAGCAGGGCCTTCACCAAGCACAAGGTCTCCATCAAGGTAGGCTGCCTGATGTCCACATTGGGGTGAGGCCAGCTCGGGGGTCCTACAGTGGGCTTTGGGCCATTTGGGCCATGATCTGTCTTCACCCGCAGGACTGGATCTTCAGACAGCTGTGCGAGACATCCACGCCGCTCCACACGCAGCTTCTGCCCCTCATTGATGTCTACATCAACTCCATCCTCACGCCAGCCTCCAAGGCCAACCCCGAGGCCACCAATCAGCCAATCACAGAGCAGGAGATCCTGAGCGTCTTCCAGGGCCTGACCGGGGTTTGTGCTCCCGCATCACCCCATAGCTGCCGTGTAGATCAGGGCATATCTTAACCACACTAAGGGGGTTTAATGTCATCTAACACACAGGAGCACTGCTAAAGCCTTTCTGTTTCCTTGTGTACTGGTTTTTGAGTCACTTGTGTAGTAACTACTGGCTGGGAAATTCATATTTTTTCCTTTAAATTATGTCCTCCTTTAATTGAGTGAAGTGCTTAGTCTGAAATTTAGCAGATCGATTTATGCATATCGCTTTCAGCTTTGCCGTTGTTTGGCATGGTCGCTTAAGGCCATGAACACTCTAAGATTAGGTTCCCCAATACTGGTCCTGTAGGGGCGGTCTGCATCACAGTTTATTGCTACCCTATTCACATCTGGCCCATGATTCCAAATCCAGGTCTTGTTTTCATTTCTCCCAGATAGTCAGTTTAATAATCACTGTTTATGATTGGACCGAGGCTTCACACCTGGCTCACAGGTAAAGATGGTTGGAAAATCAGCAGTCCTCGGTCATTATGACCCGTGATTTGAATAGTCCTGGTTTACAGATTTCCCTCCTCCAACACACCTTATTCAGCTTGCCTGGTAATAGCCAGGTTTATTATGTGTGTTTGAGCAGGGAAATCTGTAAAATGTGTTGCAGACTGGCCCTCCAGGACCAAAATTGGGGAACCCTGCTCAGTTTGAAGGTGGGAGTGTTGTGAAGCATTTAGGGATCCTCAGAGCTGGCAGACATCATTGTCCTCTAAACATCCACCTTTCCTACTGACTGACAGGGGGACTGCGGCCGCACCCGTTCCCGCTACAGCATCACCACTCAGCTGCTGATCCTCTACTACATCCTGTCCTATGAGGAGGCCCTGCTGGCCAGCACAAAGGCCTTGGGTGTGTAACCCTCCTTTCTTCTTCCCCCCTTCAAGGTGATGCCTAGGGTTGATTCCATGAGAGATGGTATCTGACCTGTGCAGAAAGCCCACCTTTGTCCCTTGTTGTTAACCTTAATGGAAGTCTTTAGCTCCTGGCCCGTACAACCTGCTCTGTTTTCATGGCTCGGTGGTGCCTGCTTTGTCACTCGCATCCTGGCCTTTTGGACGAAATTCTGGAGCCGACCGTTTGTCACCTGGCTGAGGGCCAGCGTTCGAGGACCACCTGAGGGTCAATAAGTCCAGCCATTAAAAGCCCCCGCTTGTTTGATGAATAACACGCTGGCAGTTTCTCACACTAATGGTTCTCATCCGTGTCGTACCTCAGAAACTGCCATCTGTTATCAGGTAGACGCTACGCTGGAAGGGGTGGTCTCTCTGGATAATGAGCTACAGCTGGGCAAGGGGGTAGCGGGATGGGGAGAGTCGCTCTCTTGGTCGGGTCCTGGTTGGCTTCATTCTAAGGCCTTCCTCTCCCTTCAGCCCTGATGCAGAAGAAACCTAAATCGTACTCTGCCACTCTCATGGACCAGATCCCCATCAAATACCTGATCCGGCAGGCCCAGGGGCTGCAGCAGGAGCTGGCCGGTGAGTCCCATCCCGTAGCTTCTCCTGGCTTGCCAGGTGGTACTTGGTTCAAATCCTCTTCCCGGTGGAGTTTAACTGCCCTGCATCCAGTCACGCACTCATTCTGCTCTAATAAAATTATCTAAAATTCTAAATTCAAATTCTAAATAATGCCCAAATTGTCCTGATTTTTACCATAATATCATTTATAACACCCCCATTTCTCTGCTAATTGCGCTCTGTGATCAGGTGGCTGAAGTATTCTTATCCATCTTGTAGAGTACAGTGCGTGTATATGTGGGTCCTCCCTGTGGCACTGCGCCATCCTCTCTGTTATCATTGGAGTTTTACCCCTTGTTGGTTAAAGGGCCACAGCATATTCTGGAAACCATTCCCAGTGTTCGAGGACCATCGGAGGATCAAAGAGTCCAGCCGTTAAAAGCCCCCACTTGTTTGATGAATAATGCGCTGGTTTCTCACAATAATGGTTATCATTCGTGTTGTACCAGAAACTGCCCCTACCTTCCCAGGACAATGGAGCCTGTTGTTTTATCACGCCGCCTCTCAGCCTGAATGGCTTGGCTGGTGTACACTGTACAGATGGATGGGCCTGTTGTTCCTGTCCTGCTGCAAAGTATTGTGGGACATCAGATTGAAGGACCCACCACATGTCATTGTTCTCCATGCCTCATCACTGCCCCTGCATCGCATCTGCCCCTCTAGGGCTGCACTCTGCTCTGCTGCGCCTCCTGGCAACAAACTACCCCCATCTGTGCATGGTGGAGGACTGGATTTGCGAGGAGGAGATCACGGGCACGCTGCCCCTGTTGCGCAGGATGCTCCTCACCAGGCCCACCTGCAAGTACTCCCAGCAGCAGCTGCAAGAGGGTAAGTGTAGCCATGCAGTGCCTAGCCACTATGGAAGGCATCCCGGCCTCCTTCTTTCATGCTTACAAAGAGTTATTCCTTAATGTGATAGCTGTTTGAGTGTGACTTCATTTATTGATGTAAGACAGCGTTTTGTTTAACAGAATAACCTTGAGGCAGAAGCTCCCCCTATGGGCTACTTCCTAGAAGTGCAGCGATTTGTTGCCATTGTGGTTGGTGAAGAGTAATTGCCTGCCTGCTCTCTTGTGACCCATGCAGCACAGAAGCTGAGATGAGTTTTGTCAAATGCTGAATTCAGCCAAATGACACGAGTGCTCATAGCTACACCCATAGCTGGAGGACTGTGTAGACTTGGATATTTTCTGTACATGTTTACTTATTGCAAATAACATTATCATTAAATCATGCCTCTAGGCCTCAGAGTTGTGTGTTGCCTCCCCTTAAGCTCCTCCGGCTGTTGCTCACCACAATGACACTTCCTACCCCAGCCTTTCAAGGGCCCCCCTCCAGCAGCCCCGAGCTGATGCAGATCCTCCAGCACCTGACGCTGTTGTCGGCTAGCGACCTGATCCCATATGCAGAGGAGCTGACGGCCAACATGAGTCTGCTGCTGGGTGATGGCGTGCCCCGCAGGATCCTGCACACTGTCAACCGCCTCTGGATGGTGCTCAACACCGTCATGCCCAGGAGGTCTGTGCCCTCTGGTCTTCAGTGAGACCAAAGTTACCTGCTTCCAGTAACTGTCCAGAAGTCGTCGGCACCATATGGGGGGTTCTGGAACATTCCCTGGGAATGTGGACATGCTACTCCTGGTGCTGTGGGTGCAGATCACCCTTTCAAACAGCTCGGCACCAACGGTTATTGATCGGCCTGAACTGTGAATGTTGGGGGAGGGTTAGGGGGTGCAATCGATAGGCTGGATCTTAACAAGCTTGCACAAGTGGCTACTTTTGGGTGGAGGTGTAACACTTCGATATTGAGTGCAGTTGGGACCTTTTGACAGATGAAAGCATAATAAGGCTGCAGATGTTGCCAAGATGTTGTTTTTATGAAGTCGTCATTGATTCATGTCAGCACTGAACAGGAGGGCCCTTTCTAAGACTCTGATTGGCTGGACATCATCTCCATTTTCCGTGCGTGTTCAGAATGTCACTTAACTGGCATCCATGGTCCCTGCAGGCTCTGGGTCATGACCGTGAATGCACTGCAGCCCTGTGCCAAGCTCCCACGCCTGCAGAGGTACACTCAGAACGACTTGATGATTGATCCCCTCATTGTGCTTCGCTGTGACCGTAGAGTCTACAGGTGAGGGGGCGAGTGTGCGTGCATTTTAGATGTCTGGGGCTCCTGTGGACAGTGATGTCATATCTGATATGATACTAGTTGATGTCTTCTGGTGATGCTGAGGTTAGTGACCATGTGTCACTAGCTTGAGGCTGTCACTGACGATGCACTGACCACGTCAAAACATCAGCTTCTCTGTTTGGGTAGCTGTGTGCTGTCTCCTCCGTCAGCCTTCACCTGCACCTGCTGTCCCCACTTAGGTGCCCTCCACTGATGGACATCACTCTGCACATGCTCAATGGCTACCTTCTGGCCTCCAAGGCCTACCTGAATGCACATCTGAAGGAGACTGCTGATCTGGACCGGCAGACCCAGACCATCTCAAACCCGGGGCTGGCTGGTCCTCCGGATGCGCCTGAGGTCACCCGGGAGGAGCTGAAGAACGCCCTACTGGCAGCGCAGGTGCCCTGCCCCCCCTACCCACCCTGATGATTTCTTGTTTTACACATGTACTTCCATGACTTGGTTTTGGTTCCGTATTATATTTTCTGTTTCAAGTGACAACGTTTTATCAGCCCTGAAGTCTGATCTGTGTACAGCCAAAAGGTTCTATACAGACAGCCTTCGTATAAATTGTTCCTGTCCAACTGCCGTCTAAATAATTTATTGGTTGGCAGGGGGGGAGGCCCCTGCGGGTGTGGTTTAAATCCGTTCGTCAGAGGAAGGAGCAATGTGGGCTTGACCTGGATCCCTCACCAGCATGTCAGATTCTTTCCTATCTGCTGTGGGGGGGAGGGGGGGCTATAAAACTCCCTCATTGAGGCCAGGCCGGTTACTAGGGGTGGAGCCTCCCTCTCACCCTACTCCGTATGTTCTGCTTCTGTCCCAGGACAGTGCAGCTGTGCAGATCCTGCTGGAGGTGTGTCTGCCCACCAACAAAGAGCAGGCGCAGGCAGATGGGGACGACAGCCTACTGTGGGGCTTCCGGCATAACTCTGCGCAGGTGAAGAACGAGGAGGGTGATGAAGACGTGGAGCTGAGGGTGCCCCCCACTGTGGGAGAGGAGTCAGAACGGGGCCTGCTGAGTGATCTGCGTGAGGTGCAGTGCCTCATCTGTTCTCTGCTGCATCAGATGTTCATTGCTGACCCCAACATCGCCAAGTTGGTGCACTTTCAGGTAACAGCTTCTAGGGGAAGTGGTGGAAAATATAGTTATTAACTGGCACAATACACACAGAATACACCATTTTGAAGCAGTTAACTTTGTGGGTTAGGGACTAGGTGAATTATATATTGGGATGGGAACTGAATCTCAATTGCATTAGCTAATGGATAATGTACTCAAGCATGCATGTCCCTCCCCTCCCCAGGGATACCCCCAGGCTTTGCTCCCTCTGACAGTGGCAGGGGTTCCCTCCATGCATATCTGCTTGGACTTCATCCCTGAGCTGCTGGCCCAGCCGCAGCTGGAGAAACAGGTACGTAAACGTGTGTTCACGCTCTCATTCTCACCTGCACAGTTGCACTCCGCCATTGTGATTTATAGCCTGTTGGCTGATGGGTGATGTTTTCCCGCAGATATTTGCCATCCAGCTCCTGTCCCACCTGTGCACCCAGTACGCCCTACCCAAGTCTCTCAGCGTGGCGCGCCTGGCCATCAGTGTCATGGGCACGCTGCTCACAGGTGATACTTCGGTTTCTCTGAAGTTGGCAATGTGCTGCCCTCTTGTGGTCCATTTGTGTCATTGCATTCCTGCTTCCATTTTCACTTCCTTTGCCAGTAGTACTGAGGAAAGACTATAGTTCACAGTTGTGGTTAGTTCATGCATATTATTGTTTATTGTTTACAGATTTTTAAGTGTGCTGGCAGCAAACTTTGACCTGGAGGTTATGTGGGGGCTGTTCAGTATCCACAGGCTTTTGTTGGTGCTGGTGTCACAGAGTAAGCGGTTCACCAGTTAGTTTAGTACATGTGCCGGTCTCTCCCCCAGTTCTGACCCAGGCAAAGAGGTACACCTTCTTCATGCCAACTCTGCCCTGCCTGGTGGCCTTCTGCAAAGCCTTCCCACTGCTATATGACGATGTCGCCGCCCTTCTGGTCCAGGTGGGGCAGGTTTGTGCCTCCGAGGTGGCCACCCGGGCCCGGGACGTGGACCCGCTCATCACCAGTAAGTGAGAGCATAGCCTATATGGGAAGTTTCCCAGAGGCCCTTGTACTTCCTCTCCAGTCCAGTCGCACCTGCCTCATTTGTGATGTCATTCATCATCCCCACGGGGAGAATGTGAAAGGCCTTCTCTCTCTGATAGCTTTTCTGTGATGAGAGGTGAGAGCCATTATGTCATAAGGAATATTATGACTTAATGAATTGAGGGTTACAAATAATTCTGAAAGGTCAGTGCTTGGAATGAGGATCGGTGTTGCCGTGATGTTGCTGCGGTGTTGCCATGGTGACCTGGCCCGCCCAAGAATGTGAGCCCTGCCTCCTCCCTCTCCCAGGGCTCCAGTACCTGAAAGAGCAGCCGACAACAGCGGTGGCAGCCTGCAAGCCTTGGGGCCCAGAGGAGCCGCAGTGCAGCGACCCAGCCGTGCAGCTCTGCTATCGCATCGAGGCCACCTTCGTGCACATCATCAGCTCCACCCTGCATGGGGAGTGAGCTTCCCCCTGGTGTCTGAAAGTGGCCAGTGGGCCTGGACACCATCACTGGGACTGAGGGGTATAGTTCCATGGAAAGGAACTTTCTTCCAGGAAGACTGCTCTCTCTACTTCACATCTTGTCTTGCCTTTTTGTGTGACAGCCTCAATGGGTTTGCTACCGGTCACTTGAAAGCCATGTTATTTCAGCAGGTATCTGCAGAAACTTCTTTTAACGTGACTCTGTATTTGTGAGAGTCTGCTAATGGGATGTACTACCGTGAAGTGTTTATACCTCAGGGGCTAACACAGCTCTTTAAAAATGGACTACCTTGCATTTGTAGACCACACATCATTTTCTGTTTTCCCCCACTGCCTTCTGTAAATATTTGATATTATGGATGTTTTATAATTCAGGAATCTGACATCTTTTTAAGTGTTGAGATGCCGGAGGCTCTGACGGCCGGGTGCTGAAGATGGGATCAGCCTGTTTGGCCGACCTCCCCGCAAACACGTGTTTTTATAAATTCAGTTAGCATCAACACTTTTGTGAGTAAAAATTATTTTGAGTGATGGACAGTGTCCTGTGTTCATTGTGTTCTTGTTAAAAATCAGCTTTCTCTTGGATGTCTGTGCTGTTGTATCCAAACTGTCCGTCCAAGCCTCATCCTAGCGGCGGTGTGACACAGGTGCTTTGTGGCGCTGACAATCACCACGCTCCTTGTTTGGTTAGGGTATCTCTGGCCCAGCATTTGGTCTTCAGGATTGCTGCTTCTGCCAGACCCACAGTTCATGCCAATGAGGCCATGGAGAGCTTTGTTTTACTCCCATGTTTCAACCTAGGGCCAAACAAAGGCTTCGTACCTGATGTTTGCCCTCTAGCTAACCCCGGGGATTATATACTAAATGGCTTTTATGTTTTGCTTAGTACCTATCTGTGTAGCACTAGTATGTATTTTTTCCATGTAAAAAAAACACCAGTAGAATAGCAATTTTGTTTTTGTTGTAATAATCTTTCAAAGGTCCCACATGAGTGAGGCTTCTGAGCCCTGCTTGCAAATTTAGAAGTCTGAGCTTAATTTGCCCAGCCAATTCTGCAGGCCGCCCCATTAGACAGGAATCTTGCCTTTTAAAAGGGCTTCTTGATGTTTCACAATGTAAATAGCAAACTGTTATCTTAGTTGCCAGGCAACACTTCTGAAAAGCTCTGAGCTTTCAGACTAATTCCCTCGCTTGTGTTTATTCCAGGCAGTTTATGTTGCAGAAACCTGTAATAAATAAAACAAGAAAAATATGACTTTGGTGTGCAGCAGTACAAACAGGCAAGTGTTTTCTGGGGCTTGGAAAGTATGCTTTAACTGATCTCTGCTGAGTCGGGAGAATTTAGCTGTACTCTAATGGTGAGCTTGATTATTGGTTTAATTTATATGGGTTATGTTACCTTTTGCCTTATTGATTAGTCATTAGTCTTTGCTTAAATTAATCAGGTTGGTTTCCATTGGTGCTGAGGCTGGAAGGGACCCAAGTCATCAGGGGCATGGGTGAGACTCTTCAGAAGCACCTGGTTGATGGTAATGAGCCCCAGGGGTGTTTGTTTACAGCTTCTGCATAATCAAGCTTTGTCGTTTTGTCCATGTGTTTGGCGATAACGATCCCTTGGTGAGTTTTTCAAGCAAGGGGCGATGGTACCACTGCAGATTCAAGGAGACAGAGGAAAATGGACAGCCAGTGACCATGAGCTCCCCCTGCTGGTGGCCCGGCTGTCTTTGTGGCAGTCAGGCTGTAGCTGATGTAGTGATGGCAGACTGTGCGTTACTGCCTGCTCAGATTAGCAGGAGGCCTGGCTTACTTCCTCTACCTACCCCTGAAAACTTCAGTACAGCTGGTGTCTCACAGTCTGAAATTTCATTCCCCAATGCCTGCATGATCTCCACATGGTACCCCCTAGTGGTTGGATATATACAGGTACCTTCACTGCATTTATTCCATTTACATTGAAAAAAACATACTATTTAAGCAAGTAGAAGTATCTATTTGACAAAGCAGGTCAGCCAATCCTTGAAGCAATTGCTGTTGAGGGCCTTACTAAGGGGTCCAATGGTGGATTCACCCTGTCGGCCCTGGGATTTGAACTGGTGACCAATCACAGGTACAGCATCATAACCTAGTGAGCCTCTCTGTATTTCACTTAGTATACAGTAATATCCACTGTAACATCAAAGTAACATCTTTGGCACTTCACTGAAGCTCATGTCAGGCCAGGACATGCCCTCTGTTGCTGGCCTCTCCTCCGCACCGCTGTATCTCATATCTTGTGTGCAAACCCATACTTGCTACCTGGACCTCTTTTTCACGGCTACTCTTGGTCTCTCTGCTGGAGGTGCTATGACCTACAGCAAGGTTAAATGTCAGCCCGTAAATCACTGGAAGTGGGCTCTTTTGCCGAGAAAAACCTGATTGCAATTGAACGTACAATCACCACTTGCTGCCTTGGTTGATTTAAAAAAATAAATAAAATGAGTATGATGACAAGAGCTCCTTGATTAAAAATTACCAAAGAAATGCCTTGAATCAGCTGGATGAATGATGCTGATTGAAGTTCGGAGTGTGCTGCAGAGCAGCTTAAATATCTGCTGTTTGTCTTCTTGAAGACCACTTTCATTTACACCCTAATAACCACCCCTCAGCCATAGCCGTGGTCCTCCTATTGAGTCTGTTTTATTTGTGGCCTCAAGGGGGCACTGTGGTAACGTGGATGAATTCATACATTTACAACTCGCTCGAGTGCCTCGAATGGCAGTGGTTTCTGTGCCATCGCTTATCTGGTTGCTTAAGTGTTTGTAGATCTTGTAGATGCTAATATCACCTGAACATTTTTACTTAATTATCATGACCTGCAGGCTTTAGATCACAGGCTGGAGAACATTTAGTGAGGTGTCCTCGTTTATCTGTGTAGCTCATCTGCCTGACTGGAGACCTGGTGCCCCCAGGAGAATTGTCACTCTACGTAGCATCCCCTAGGTTGTGCAGCTGGAATGATCTGCACTGTTGCTCCAGGTCATCTGGTAGTTCCTGCCCTGAATGAGGAAGTAAGATCAGTGTTACCCCTCCCCCACTCAGGTATGGGGTATATGTTAAGCGTGTTGCCCCCCTGCTACAAGCAACAGACCTTCAACTTCAAAACAGGTAAGGAATTAAACACCCACCAGGGGACTGTTAACCCACACATACCCCAAGCAAAGACTCAATATACTTAACCCCTGGGGGGGCACTGTGGTCCCCTCCCCCACCCGGAGCATTTAGTTGACTTAACATGAACCCAGGGTGTTAGAAAATCATATGAGTTCGAGGCAACACGAAGACCCCCCCCCCCCCACCATGAATGCAGATTTAAGCTGAACAAATCTTGCCTGTGTTACGCAGATAGGCCGTGCTGCTCCGTAGTTCAGTGATGCCACACAGGGCGCCTCAGGCAAGCAGGAAGAGATCACATAACTGCTTTGCCTCCCTGAAGGCTGAGGCGCACATCTCGCACACCCCCTTGCCCCCCTACCCCCACCCCTTCTCAGGCTGGTGGGGGAGCAGGACAGGCAGAAGATGGTGGAGTTCATTTGCATCTTTAACTGGTTGTTGTTCTTGTATGTAAAGTGGGCTTTGACTCTTTATCTGGTGCACACGGTTATTAGATTAAAGATGTGCATCTTGGATCCATTACAGCTTGAAACTCTGACCAAGATTCTTTTAATATACAATATGCTGTAAAGAGTCCAGGTTCACATTGCTCATCCTGATGCCTTCTTCCAACCATTATGTCTGGTATCCCTGGAAACAATCCTCTGAAAACACCATATAAAAAAAATATGCTTTCATGTGCTATTTGACATATGTGATGCATTTAGTCTTGGCAGGTGGAGTAATCTCTACGGGCTCAGGTGAGTGACGCACGCTCTGCATGTAGCCAGATTCATTAGATCCTCTGATCTGTAGGTCTGGGCGAGTAAACGTCATCTTTGGAGAACCCTGTTGGCGAAAAAGCTGGGGGTGCTGTCGGAATGCTGACTGCAGAAAAGCCCAGAAGCATTTTGTAATCGATCAGATGAACACAGGAAATAATGAGTTCATTGAACCTCAGAAAAGCTTTTTGCGTAAGAGAGCAAAGATTGAGGTTTGTGGTTATTGAAATATTCAAAGAAGTTTCCTTACAAATTGTTTCATCAGTACATTGACGTAGATCACTCAAGCAATTTACAGTGAATCAATTTAAGTCATTTTTTCAAATCTGCTTCTCAGGTTAAATGTCTATGTACTGTGTTGAGGTGTTTTACAGGATAGGGCAGTTGCAGGGCATTACATCATGGCCTGTGAAACATTGCCTTCCAAAGGCAGGTGTCCTTTCCATTATGGCCCAGAATGAGAAACACGTGTCCTTCTGAGGACTGATCATCTGACTTGATGATGCTCCCTCTTCACTATTATGTACAAGAGAGACCTGCCTATTTGAGAGAGGATACCTGCTGAAGTTTTGATTATAATAATGTCTACTAATGACGATTATTCCTCATTCTGATCCTTGGAAAGATGAAGGGAGTTGGTTGTGGCCTAAGGAGTTTGAATCTCTGTATTATGGAGCTAGTAAGTGCTGCTGCACTAGGGGCCTATGCAGTCACAAAGCACACGGTACCCCTGTGTTGATGTACAGTGAGACACAAAGCCTCTCTCTGCAAAGCCTCCATCTTCTCCGCTGCTCTGATCCGGTCTCGTTGTTCTGTTTTCTCTTCCCACAAGGTGGCATGGTGCATCATCTCCACTTATCTCAAGTGTCTGGGACAGCATTTCCATTTGCCTTAGGGATAATGGGGGCCACCAGCGCACTAGATTTTATATTTCCACTGCTGCTTATGGCCAGGTAAAGCTCTTCTAAAACCACGCTATTACCGTCACGTGGCAGATTAGCGACAGAAGGGGTTTGGGGGCGTATGGCACGAAGCCGTGAGCAGTGAATGCAGACAGAGGCAGAGACGCCGGTGATGAATTGTTAATCCCCAGTGCAGCCATTTTAATAGATGCAGCATTTGGCCTACTTATAAAACGGCCCTTTTTCCTTCTTGGCAGACATTTCATGAAAGGTGAGTAATGTGGTTTACACTTTAACACTTTTACAATCCATTTATATAGATGGCTGTGAATTGGAGTTAAGTGACGTGTTTAAAATGTGCACTGGTTTGCTGGGATTTTACATTGTAATCCTTGGTGCGCATGTCCCTTTAATCTGATATTTAGATATGCACATACCATAATTTTATCAATGGACACAAACTGGGAAAAAAAACATTCATCCTGCAAAGCTGTGGATGAGGGTCTGGACATCTGCACAGGTTAAGTATGATACTGTGTGAGTGTTTCCACACCTAAACTGACCTGTCATGCAGCCTCAAAGGTGTGACCTTCACCAAATGCCATTCCGAGGTGTTTACTGGGAAAGGTTAAGGCATCAACTATTTGAAAGTTGGGCGTGTGAGTTCTCCCTGTCAGCACTCTGGTATCTGCATGGAATGTGGTTTGAGACCTTCACCCTTAGGTCAAATGGAAACTTTTCCTTGGTAGCTTAGCTTTTGGGTTCACTGGTGACTAGAGGACGTGGTAGCGTTTGCCATTTCAGTATTGATGACGGTCAGGGAAAACATTTTAGATCCTGCAGACAGGTTAAGCTCATAATAGCTACCGTTTTTAAGCTGGAAGAGTGAGGCTGAACCCGATGGCACAACCCACAATGGTCCTTATGACACCATGGCTGGGAGTCAATGGCCTGCAATGCTTAGTGTGGAGGTGGTGGACTTGGGGGGGCAGGGGGCTGACAGCACCTGGGCACAGATTGGCTTCTTGCTCATTATCCAGCTGGGTGCATGAGGTCTTCCAGGCTGGGGAGTGTTACAGTCGGGCACCATGGGAGGAGTCCATTTACCCTGCAACTCGGGAACCTGGTCCTGTCAGCTGTGAACCTGCCGTACCTCCAGTGGGGGTGGGGAGATGGTAATTGCACGGTGCCTGGGAGGTGCCAGTCAGACTCGCCAGCCAGCCGCTGGGAGCGGACACCTGTCACGGCGGCCCTCCCTCCTGGCAAGGAAGCGTGAGGCAAGTGGAGAGTGGAGGGGAGCGGTGAGTCTTTTTGGGAAGCTGGCATCTGGATGGGCTGAAGTAAAATCGATGGCCCACTGCAAGCGCCCAGGAAGCGGCAGCTGGAATCCTCCACAATTAGAGGGAGACATATTTTTCTTGTTATTTCTGGCAGGAAGTTCTGGGAAGTGTTTCAATTTGTAGGGTCCATTCGGAATCCCATCCAGCACCTTTGGGCTCCTCCACTACAGCTCTTGTAGTGCCTGCCGAAACTTTAAATTGAAAGCCCACAGGTCTGTGAAAAGCATGGGAAATTAATAGGCTGGGAATTAATTGCCGGCACATTGGGGATGTATCGACATTTTGTTCTTGTAAAGATGTGATTAATTTTGACAGATGAAACCGTAGTCGGGAAATCTAAGGCGAGATGAGCCGTATCTCCCAAGTATATGCTGAGTATACAAGGAAAGGGTGCCGTCCTGTACGTGCAGACAGGTAGACAGGCTGAGATTTAAATTAGTTGGGGGGCACGGAAAAGCGACAGCATAAACACATCCCCCACAATGCTCCTTGGGATCTATTTAAAAATCAAAGGACCTTTTGTTGTGTCATAAAACTTTTGAATTGAGGACAGGAGCATATGTTGTTTTGTAATTTCATCTTCTGGTTCACTAATTTATCCCTATTTTCCTTCTAAAAAATGTGCAGAGCTGTAGTGAGGGGCTGTGTGTGATTCCTGTGTTTGATGTAGGTGTTTGTTGGCATGTTGCATCAGATAATGATGTTCTGCCCATCAACTGCCAACATCATCTGAGGTATGATGCTCTGGGTGACGGAAGGAAGGCACCCCTGTTGTCACTGGTGGTGGTGGTTGTACAGTCACTACACTTGAGGCGGCCCAGAAACAACAAACCTGCCCCTGGTTTTCCACATAAGATTCAGGTCCAGACTTATCTTTCTGACCAGAACAGCAACGGGCTGTGAACCTGATTAAAATGATCCTTAACATGACACCCCAATGGCTGCGGTTCAGTTGCGTGTAAAGGAGACTGCGTCTGCTGGGATGGTTTCGTACTACCGAGTTAAATTAACGTTCCTCTCGTCAAAGTATATTTTCCCTGACGACGTTCACAGCCCCAGGGTTTGCAGGGAGACATCAATGATCCATCTTATCGGAGCCCCCGGAGCACAGCATTTCCACAATAATTCCTCTTTCCTCTGTGAAATCTCTGTAAGAGCGACGGCACTTTGAGGAGCCGCGTTCTCACTTTAAAGTGGAGAGTGTTCGATGTCTCCATCCTGCAGCATTCTTTGGTGTAGCATGGTGCTTCTGGCAGTGAGATTATCATTTCACTGGAAGAATCCATTTTAGGAGATGTACTGGGAGGTGGGGGGCACCGATGTTCATTTGTTTTATGTACATTTTTGGACAGGCCCTCATTGACATGCTAATGCTATTTTAACGTACATTTACAACCGTGCCAATCACTGACTATTTGGGAGCTTTCAAACGAAAAATGAGATGCAGGGGCCCTGGAGCCAGGGAGATGCAGGCGGGAGAGTGGGTTTAACACTGATGCACACCCCCCCTCAGCTTTCTGCAAGGGCTTTCCTGTGTCACAAACAGTGTCCCCCCAAAAGTTACCCTGTGCATGGTTCTGAGTGGGAGTGAATGCTTTGGCCAAGCAGCTGGGGGGCAGGGGTGATGCTTTGCAGCATCTCAGAACCCGGACCACAATCCGTGACCTCTGATATCCTGCCTCCGTGGAATGTAGATGTGTGGAGGAGGAGGTTCCGCTGTAAGCGAAGTGTGTCGCTGTGAGAGAGGAAGACAGTGAGAGCATCTCCTTGAAGTCAAGCTGAAGTTTATTGCCCTATTTTTATACTCCCTCAATGCAGGGAAGTTGGGAGAAAGACAGAGGAAGTTTTGCTGTGAACCTTGAAAAGGGAATGAGATTTTTCTTCAGGGAGGATTCTGCATAACTCTGCATGCAGACCTGAGATTTTTCAGTCATCTATGCGTTTATTATTTAAGCAGATGTTTAAATATATGGAGGCTAATAGACAGGAGGGTGTTGTCACACTTGATGGTGCACAGAACGCAGACAAAAGGTCAGACATCAGGAATCTGGGAAATACTGGGTTTAATCAAACAAAGGGCAAGCAAAGACAGGCTGACAATCCAATGACTGGACTGGGGAAACAAACAGAAACGCAAACTAAATGCATTGGACTAATGACGGTAACAGGAAACAGCTGGTGAACACGAGGAATCCAGGTTAACGAAGGGGCGTGGCAAATGGAAGGAGCGGACGATCGGGGCAGGACAGGACTACAGGGGTAATGGGCATGCCTCTCTCTCCAGCACAGCACCATTTAGAGGCTACCCAGTGAATTACACCCTGAAAACCATTTGCAATGACACCAGGAATCGACAATCTAAAACAGGGCCTCTGAAATAATAATCTGTGTTGGAAACTTTTCCCTTGTTCCTAGCCATAGCAGATGGCATGCGATTCGGGAAAGACTTCCATATTAATAGCGTAATTACAATACTCTACATCAAGATCTTGTCATTAACATTGAGATTTAAAAAGCAATTATGGTTTTTGATTAGTATCAGCAATTGTAATATAGTGTTTGTTGCCTGCAGGGTTTAACAGCAGATTGATTTCATCACCAAAGATGCTGCTGTCTGATATTCCTTGGTGAGTGACACTTAATTAAATAGCAATGCATTAGCATTTTGTGGGGGATGGTGTATTTGGCAGTGGGGAAGTCTTGAAGGGGGGAGGTTGTCCTTCTGTAACCTCCATGTCGCATGACTTCTTTGGGACCCCAGAGGAAGCCTGTGGTCAGCTGTGGTCCTGGGAGGGTGGGGCCAACCTGACCTCTGCCCCTCCTGCATATGTTAGCACCCCAATGCTAATGCTTCTCTATTTTTAAATTAGATTTCATGCCATCATCTGCCTGGTGAGAGACTTATTTAGATCCAATTCGGGGGCAGGATCCACTGGTAAGCCACGCCCACCTACACATGCTCACGCCTCCATCTTCGCACCAGCTCTGCCCTTTCCCCCATGGCATATGGCCCCCAGGTTGGGTGAATGTGACTATTTTGGCACAGACACACAAAGTTCTCCGGGCTCCAGCCAACGATTAGGTGGTTTTCAGGCAGGCGACAAGCCTGGCAGGTGACCGAGGAGAACGCAGACCCAAAGCAAGAAGCACTGAGGGGGTAACGAGTAATAAAAATTGTGAAGGATGATAAACGATGTGATATGCTCGGTGGGGTCTGACAAAAGTACAGACAGCAGGAGGCGCTCCAAACCCTCCATAGGAGCTACATGGTGACATACTTCAGACAGAGATCCTGAACCGAGCAGCTTGGGATCAAAGGATAAGGTAGTTTAGAGAAAAAATGAGACGATCACCATGTGTTTTAATAAAGCCAGAGGCACTTGCAGGCCCAGGAGCTCAACCCGCTCCATGTGGTTTGGTCTGGTCATTCTTATTATGTCATGGTGCCAGGTCCCCCTCCCCCCACCCCTGCCCTCGTGCCTGTGAGGCAGGTGTGCTCGTCTGTGAAATTGCACCTTCCCTACCCATGCCACTACTGATATGGGGCACGTGGAATCAGATGCCTGCGAGAGAACGGCCATGTTCTTCCCCTGAGTGAGCGTCCCCCCCACCACTGTGCTGTGGGAGACACTGACACAGGACCTGGCATCAGATACCTCCAGGGTGGCCTGCATTTTTGAGGGGCAGTGTGTGGCTCTGTGGGTTTGGCATCTATCCGTGCAATCAGAAAGTCAACAGTTTGAATCCAATGCTTGGCAAAGGAGCCGCACATCCATTGGACCCTTGAAAAACATCCTTAACCCCCACCATCCCCCCCAAAAAATGTACCAACTGGATATATGGCTAACCCTGCACTGGAACCCCACACTTCAACTCCACCTCTAAGTGTGTGTGAATGTCTTTAAGAAAGAGAACAAGATGGGATATTCAAAAAATACACTGGTGCTAAATAATAAAGCTTCATCTATTTTTCCCCATCATTTCCTTGACCTCAGCTGTGTGGCTTGCTGTCTGAGGTAGAGCTTGGGAACACTTTGAGAAGTCAGTATGTTGTCTGTGTCAGCCGTCTGATTTTTCTATCCATTTTCTAAAACTGCTTGTCTCTCTGGGTTGCAGGGGGTCTGTAGGCTATGAGAACAGGGCAGGGAACCACCCAAACCTAATGCAGGGCACATTCACACACCTACATGCAATTTGGTAACTCCAGTTGAACTCAGCATGTTTTTGGACTGTGGGGGGAAACCAGAGTACTTAGAGGAAACCCCACGATGACAGAGGGAAAACATGCAAACTCTACACACATGGGTCCTGGGTGATGACTTGAACCCAGGTTCCAGAGGTGTGAAGTCACAGTGCTAACTACTGCACCATCATGCCACTCCCCACTGTCTGGTTTTTAAAAACCATAACAGAATAATACAATGCTAGCCATACAATAGCCAACCTTTCACATGGGCAATGTAATCTAGGTGATTTGGTGCTCCATCTGTGTACCAGGGCATGTTTAAAAAGCCTGCAAGCTGCTTCCATCTTCCTTCTAGCTTTTCCTGCTGCCAACTGAGTGATGCTCTATAAAGGTTACCGTGCTGCAATACCAAGTAGCGCCGCACTGCTGTCTGCGGCTCATCCTTCTGTCAGACGTACAGCTTCATCTGGACCCCATTCTATTCCCCGAAGATCCTGTTTGATACGTTGTGTGCTGAAACTACAACAAGCCCGGCCTTCACTGCTCAGCCTGACCACACCAATGTCCTCGTGGTGCCACCGTCATGCTGATGTCTCACTTCCTGTAGATTCTAGTGAAAATCATAAATATTAATATCTGTTATCTGTAGCCTGGCATTTGATCCTTCTGCACTATCAGACAGAATTTGACCGAGCTGCCATCTCTCTCACCT
This sequence comes from Mormyrus lacerda, assembly GCA_015163995.2. NCBI lineage: Eukaryota > Metazoa > Chordata > Actinopteri > Osteoglossiformes > Mormyridae > Mormyrus > Mormyrus lacerda. Next base: position 16,365,042 of record JAABNX020000119.1, read on the forward strand.
TTCCATTCACTCACACACTCACACCTACAGACAATTTGGCAACTCCAGTTCACCTTAACATATTTTTGGTCAATATACTAATATTCCTTTATGTCCAGATAAGAATTCTGCAGAATGAATGCATTTGATTATATATGCTATTTCTGATATAAGTTTTAAATTAGAATTAAAAGGAACTCAAGCACTTTAGGACTTTGGATTCAGTGCTGACTTTGGTTCTGGCTCCTATCCCATGAATTCTTAAGGGGGAGATTGTTCTCCTGCTCTGGCCCAGTAAACATGGAGGCTGGGCCACAGCCTGTGGGAGTGGGGGCATAAACAGCGGAGCCTGCGACTCTCCGCAGGTCCCCGACAAGCCACATACCTCTTTAATGCACCATGGCCGGCATTACGGCTTGATATCATCAGGAACTGACAGGGAGTCAAGTGACCCCACAGGTGTGAGAATACTTTTGTACAGATTTGGGAGTGTGTGAAGCATCCAGAGCCATCCCTGAGACGTTCCGGGGAAAGGCACTTTTACGATCCATCGTAATGCTTCTACCAGCATCTTCAAGAAGGAAAAAAAAAATCCCAGCTGAAAGATATAAATGGGTGTTTATGGCAGAGAGGACCGTGGTGAGGAAAGACAGGATGCAGGGGGTGGGGTGTGGGGGGGAGGGTGCTGCTCGTTAAGGGTTTTATGGAGATGGGCTGTGTATGCGGCAGAAAATAGCCTATCCCCCATAAGGGGGGGCAGTGTCATATTATTCCAGAAGGTTCTATAACAGTCCTCCATTTTTCTCCAGCTGCCTCCATTACTGACCCAATTGATTTTGAGTCCATGAGTGATAAAGGACCTCCCCCCCCATCACATGGAGGTATCATAGTTGGGGCTATTTGTTGAACCGTCATTAATCCCTCTGCCCTGTGTTTTTACGAGCCCAGAAAAGCTGGGCCGCCGTGCTGCTCTGATGTTCCGGAACAAGCCGGCAAACATGACAATGCCATAATTATTACATAGGTCATCTGAGTCACTGATGAGGGGCTGGCACTTTGAAGTGGTCACCGACTTCAGGAGCAGTCAGGAACATTGGGGTTGGCATCTGTCTCTTAGCTGCATTTAAGTGGGGTGGCCGAGATCACACCTGCAGTGGTAAACTTGAGGCAGGATGAAACTCACAGCGGTCGATGCCACCAGAAGGAGATTCAGAGGCACAGCAGGCAGTCTCACACTTTAATTAGTGCAGGTAATAAATCCCACAGCAAGACACTTTACGTTGTTGTTCTATCACTGTCTCATCATCATGTAGCTAACAAGGCTGTGAGGGGTAAATAAGCTACTGGGGGGTGCTGGGGGACACCACGTACAGAATTTCTTGCTTCGTTTTTGGTGGAGTCAGAGTGGTCAATAGCATCCAGCCAGCTGTGTCCTGTCACTGGTAATGGGTTCTGAATGTCACAAGAAATGACATCATCAGCATTGTGGTGGAGGAGGTGAACTGGCCAGGCCGAGCCTCATCTACATTTTGGGGTTGAAGGTGTGATTGTTTGAAGGATTGTGTTTGCGGACACCATGGAAAACAAAGCTAAATGGGCAACTGTATGTCGTTCTGTACACTTCGTAATTATTGGCAGGCTAACCAGATGTTGGGATAGGAGCCCAGGATACCACAGGCCTTCTGGAGCCTTCCTCAGACGGCCGCCTTGCCGTGTGTGATGCTTGCAGCCCTCCTGTTGCACACAATCCCCTTCCCCACATTATTTGAATATGCACCTCTGCTCTGCGCTGCCTGCTATTCATGTGTGCAGTTTTTGTAGAATGAAGCAGCAGTGGATGAGCCCTTTCCAGAGGCGTGCTACTGTGGCAGTTTGTGAAAGCGGGCAAATTGAATTCCCAGCGAGTGTGTAATGAAACTCGGCTAATCCCCACGTCTTCCGCCCTCCGCGTTTCCCGTCAGGAGTCAGGCCAGCGTGTAATTGCTGTTTTGACATGGATTCAGCTATAAGATTTTTTAGAATGGTGCCAGAGGGCATGTTTCCGCGGGAATGCCGAACAAGATGACGTGCATGTTGCAATTAGACCCGTAAAAAAACAGGCACTCTAATTATTTGTTTGAAGCGACCACAACAATGGTAGAAAAAAAGCTTGAATTAAAAAGCATCGTGTTCATTGTCATATGAGGCCTGATATTTCCACCAGATGTGTTACAGAAATATCTGTACCCATCCAAAACTGCAACATGCATTCAGATTAAAAAGAATTGCTTAATAATAACTCTCGAGCCCATCTTTGTCAAGCGTGGAATTAGGCAGAAGAGCACAAGGAGATAAATGACACACTGAAAAAGCATCTCTAGCATTAGGAAGTGAGTACGGCCATTCCCGGCATGAATCAGCCAGTAATTTTGCCTGCAAGATGTTGGCTAGTGCCATGCTTGCCTCCGTACTGCACTACCAATCTCTCTTGCGTCTCCTCTCAGAATGATGGGGATCCTGGTGCTTCTTGTCAGCTGCCAAGTTTTTTACAGAATACATAGAGTGACTGAGGAGGGTGGGGGAGGCAGGGTGTGGTTGGAGAACCAGACAAACACAAGGGGGCTTTTGCTATACTCCACCAATCCCGTGCAGATATGGAGAGAGCCTTATGCTCCCTGTGTCACCCAAATGCTGGCATATACTCCTCCATTTCCAGAGCAAACTGGGCACCCAGAAGATAGATGGTGAGCTCGTCCAATCACCTGCATGCCCGGCTTGCCAGATGCCCCGTCCCCCTCAGACCCATGCTGGTAATGATCCCAGTCCCTCAGCTCTCCTGGGTGGGGTTGTCCCGGTGTGGCATCCCTAAGCATGGCACAGGAAGCCATCGCCATCGACAGCATTGACGGTTCCCAGTCAGGAAACCTTTGATGACCGGCAAACAGGCTGGCCTCCACCTGCAGCAGAAATCCAAAACACCGCATGTAAACATGGGCCAGAAGAATTATGTTTTACATATGAGGGAATTTCTGTTCATTATGTCCACGGTGACCCCCCCCCCAAGTATGCTGGGCCGGTTAAGCGGCCGGAAGATGGAAGGGTGGATTGAATTTGCATTACAATTTCAAAACAACAAAAGTGCTTTATATTTAATTGTGTCTCCCTGAAACCTAAGCACAGGGGTAACAGATATGACACCAGAAATCCAAATGTCCCAAATTACATTTATCCAGGGAAGGTAAAGAGCAGTTTTCCTTCACTACATTTTGGGAATTTGTTCTCCACTGAAACTACATTTCTGCAGGGGAGATTTACTGCCCCCAACAACAGGTGAAAAATCTCAGCCAATATGAACCCAGAGACATACTGTATGCAAGAGCTTCTCTCTCCTTCAACCATGCTGCTCCAGGAAAAGCACAAGGCCCATCCTGCAAAATAATGCAGGGGGGTTTGTTAGAAAACGATTGAAAACTGTCAAGGTGAATCTGACTTTGTTACAGCTATGATCATCTGCGAGTCGCTGGAATTAATTGAAAAATTTTTAAAATATAAAAAGTACTGAACCGTGAAAGCTTGCCATCAGATGATGTATAAATTAATAAAGAGGAAATAATAGATCAAAGAGGTCCATCTGGTTCAGGACAGGAGCTGTGTGACTGATGTTTGTCTGGAACACAAACCTGATGGAGCATGAAAGTGCAGATGAACAGAGATAAATGTGTTTTTGGGACGCCTCTTTAAAATTGTCACCTTTGATAAATATACAGCTGGAGGCCAGTAACGTCTTAACAAATGGTGTCCTTTAGTACCAGAGAGGTGATACCAATTGTGGCAGAATAAATAATTGATCTAAACGGCAAGTGGGATGTTTAATGTGTTTTTTTAATCAATAAAAATAGGCTTTTAAGCGCGACTAAAGGTGCCACTTGCCGGGAATTAGTTCTATAAATTTGCTAAGTAACTGGAGCTGTGCAGATGGGCCGTTCTTCACTTAAGACTGAGTGCCGATGCCTGCCTAACCTCAGTGACTTCAGTGTCATGTGACGCCCACAGAAAGGCGCTCAGATGAAACACAGGAAGTCGTCATAATATTTATTTCAGGTGTGAACAATAAAAAAGCTGCAAACAATTCCTGAATGTGATTCCTAAGGGTACCTTTCCCTGCTGCCGTGATTTGGTTTTTGTGGATACTAAACGTGCTCTTATCCTGGAAAACAAGTTTCATGTTTTTGACTCCAAATTACAGCCGGTGTTCACAATGAGCCCCTTGTACCCCAGTCATCTGTGTAAATCCACTCCACCAGATTATTTTTCCTTGAAATTATTTCTGTGAGCTGAGGATATCCTATCTGTGCCGACCTCATTTAAATCACGTCAGGGCCCGTGGAGCTGGCCAAGGGCAGCTACATTTGTGTGGTATGGCTTTCAGAGCCCCTGTTTCTCTTGGCAGCTTGGGTGGGGGCTTTTCTGTATATTAACTGCCTCCTGGGCCCGGTAACCTTTTTCTGGAGTCCTGCTCATGAATTTTAGCAAGATCTTTTTTTTTCTGTAAAAGCAATTCAGTCTCCAGATGTTGGAGAGAAGGAACTTTGACTCTGCACATCGAGGTTTCACTGCTCTTTATGTGAAGAAAATGCTTGGTTCTGGTTTTTCAGTGGGTTTAAAGGCGGCTGGAGAGGGCAGGAGTGGGTGACATTGTGCTGTGAATATCTCTCCTCCATCAGAGCCGCCTCACTGTATCTGAATCTTACAACATTCTCTTTATGGTACAGTACCTGTCTGCTACTTCAAAACATCCATTAAACTCTAATCTATTAACAACAGTAGAACTTTGTATACCGAATCAAACATTGAAATATTTGGGTTCATTCGCTGTACAGGCCATCCCCAATTCTGTTCCTTAACTGTCTTTACATTGCATTTGTAGGTCCGATGGAAAAATAATAATATAGCACATTATAATAATAATATTATAAAGAAATAGTAAAACTAACTACATACAGTACTGTACCGTACCTTGAGCCAACAAACCGCTGAAGCCGTCCATAGCTTTCTTGAGCATCAAAAAGTGGTGTGTGCGTTCGTTATTATGAACCATTGCATTTGACCCAGATTTTTAATATAAGCTTTATGGCAGTCCATTCATAAGTACGAGTTGTCTGTAAATTGCACATGCTTAACCCAGGGACTGCCTGTATGTAACAGTTGGAGAGGGTCAGAGCCGTAGAACATTGGTGGCTGCCTAGTGTGCCATTTTCTGAGGGGGCACAGACTTAGTCAATGTAACTTTGTCTCAGGTGGGGGCTGCCAGTTATGGAGATTGCCTAGTGTGCGTTGGAGGCGGTGAGTGCACTGCCAGGCATGAAGGTGGCGTGTCATGTTCTGGGACAGCTGGTGACCTTTAATAAATCCTCAACCAGCATGACCATCAGAGCAAACTTCACATTCAGTCAGGATCACAGTCGACTGGATGGTCCTTTGTTTTTTCAGCAAAATATTGAAACAAATTACACACAAATTCATGAACTATCTGGAAAAACAGGAAGAGGAGAAGGAGAACTCAAGATAGTGGCTTACCCTGCCCAGTCACCAGCTCAACCCCACAGAAGTGAAGCCCCGACTAAGCATCTACAAATACGAGAACTGCCGCAGGGATATCAGGTATTACCCCCACCCCCGCGACCTGACCAGGATAAGTCTGAAGGTAGAGGGAACTTTTCAAATCTAATGCTTTGTATTTGCGAAGGTGTTATTAAGAGAAAAGTGGGATATTTTGAGGATATTTTGATATTTGTTTGGATATCAAACATGCAAATAATTTCCCACTAAAAGAGGAATAATGCTATGACTAAATCATTGTTTCAATTTTTAAGTGGGCCCAATTAGAATGACAAATAAGTTTTTCTTTGGCAAGTGTCCTGTGAGAAAATTAATACAATGTGAAAACAAACACAGAAATGGCGAAAGCAGACGGGGTGGCCTTTCGCCACAGCCCCGCATCCTTTATCATTCCTGACGCTTCGCTCTATTCTGGCCGATTTGCTATAAGGCTCCGGCACATAATGGATGGCGGCTGAAGCTGGTGTTTTGGAGGGTGACAGCGACACGCTTCGCAGCTTCTCATTGTGTGGCACTGGCAGCGCAGCTCCATGTGCCGTGGTGTGGCTCGCTTCCTGGGGAAGCTCTGCCACAGTACACCTTAAATCCAGCAGTCAGGAAGTGCTGTCAGCTGGCTTTCCCACCTGTCGGCCATGTCTCGCTTTCCCAGTTAATTTTTAGTTCCGTGAACTCCATCCGCCTGAACATATGTGATAAATCGGAAGCCTGACAATTTGATGGCCCAATATGGATTGTTACTTACACGTCAAGGTTTCCTATATCCTTTGAGCAGATAGATAGATAGATAGATAGATAGAACTATGAATTTCAAAATAGTGTTACTATGACATACCAAGAAAGGCACATTATTATATAAAAAGTCCAAAATTTGTTTTGGCTTTCAGAACCTATTACATCTGTAAAATTAATAAAACATGCACACACAGATTATTAAATGCACACCCAGAGGACACTGTTATCATTCTATAATTTTCGTATTTATTTGATTCTGTGGGGTCGAAGCTCGCCTAAAGCATATATAATTCAAAATCAGGATAATAATTAAGGTGAGGGGTAGTGCAATACATCACTAAAGCTTTACTTTGTGAATTATAAATGATGTTAATGTTTATTTTATGATTTTAATTCCCCTTCTGATGTTGCTGTATTAATCACACCTGTGGGACAGACTTTGGTTCCTGTGTTGCGCTCCTTGTTATTCATGTAAAACCAAGAGGGGTTTGACTTCCAGTTTGTTTGCCGTTATATCCAAGACATGCATTGGCTGATATATGTCTCTCAGTGTGCTCAGAGTAATGTCATTGTTATAGGTTTTATCAGATATTCATTTTTAAATGTCATTTTTAAGTGCAAATTAAGGTGAGGTAACTGGCAAAAAAAAGAAATAGTCACAGTGAAAAGGGAATTTCTGGCTTTGTGTTGCTTACTGTGTTCTCATGGTGTCATCCGCTTTTTTTGTGGGCACATTTCAGGCTCCTAGTGCCGGCTTTACCCTTGTGGCATTTGACCTCCCCCCCCTACGGGCAGTTACCTGTCAAAACCAATCAGAAGGCCATCTCAGCTTTTCACATGTTACACGCCCAATGCCTTCAATGAATACAGCAGGGATGTCAGCCTGGCGAGGCTGTGATATGTCCTGTCCCAGGTACCTCAATGATCAGCTGTTCCAGGGACTTCTGCTGAGTTGATAACTTTAGCTTTCTGGGTAATTAGAACGGGGCAAATCAGGGAAAATAGCATAACAACATCAGCAATGTACTGTGTTGGTGACTGCTGGGTTTGTTGCCAGTGATACATATTTCTTGTTAATTTCCTGGTAAATTCTGTGAGAGTTATGCTTAAAGCCATAGGATTTATAGAGAGGAACCTTAAAATTCCTTCATCTCCCAGGAGGCCATTTAGGGACCCTGGTGGGATTAGAGCTAGCCCAACTGGGAGCAGCTTTGCCCCCTGTGTTTGTGCCCCCCCCCGGGCCTCCTGCAGTGGCTGGCTCCCCTTAATCTCTCATCTGTCTGCACCTCGCTGTCTGACATCGATGGCATGCTCACCAGATGATAATTGAGACATGCAGAAATAAAACCATTTGCAGGGAGATGGAGGGATTTTCTTTTTCCTCCACTTTCCTCCTTCATTATAGGAGGGCAGGGCTGCCACCACGGAGCCACCGTCAACCATCCGGAGCTCACGGGCCACACTCCTGATAAAAGAGTTATGTTCAGTGATGACAAGAATTGATTTCCAATTTCCTCCACAATGGCTGCATCATTGCTGGAGAGTCAGGCAATTTAGCCTACATTACCACGTCAGCCGGGGGGTTGTACATCACGGTGACAGCTGTCTGCCTTGTAAGGGTGCTTACACTGACAAGAAATTGAAAGAGAGATTTAATGCAGGCATTTTTTTCATTCCCCTATAGCACAGATATTGGCCTCGCTTTTTCTAGAGAATTCCACAGGCTCAGAACAGATCCTTTCATACATGTGGACTACAGCAAACAACACTTTAATGTGTCCCTGTGCTTGGGTTTGTCGTGCTATGGATGTCTTTGTGCTGAGGAATGCAGGGCATGGCAGATTATTTGTGTTCAATGGTGTCCTGTTCTTTTCTGCACACTCACCATGCCCTGCTCGTCCGATCCTCCTGTGTGCCACAGTCCCTCATTTACCTCGTGTGGAATCCCGGTGTTCCCAGCTGTGTCTCGATGATGTTAATTAGTCTTGTGTATTATGCTACTAGGTTTCCAAGTCAGTCTTACCCCTGTCTGGTCATTGACATCAGTCTTGCGTGTGTCCTGTGTTTTTTGGTTATATCCTCTGGATAAATCGCCATTTACCCGACCTCACAGCTTCTGTGCTGTGGGCTGTAGACTCTGTGTATACAGTAACTCGCTGTCAGAAGATTTGCTGCCATTCCTTCCTTGACTGTTAAGTGAAAAGTTATTGTCATTGTTTACACACCACGGCCCAAAAAGGACATGTACCCACACATGCATTTAACCCATAAGTGACATTGTGACATAGCAGTGGGCAGCTATTATTTAGCACCTGGGGAGCAGTTATGGTGGGTGTGGGTGTGGGTGTGGGGGGGGGGGGGGGAATT
>JAABNX020000119.1:16373817-16412278 GCA_015163995.2 Mormyrus lacerda
CATTTATCCCATAAGTGGCATTATGACATTGCAGTGGGCAGCTATTATTTAGCATCCAGGGAGCAGTTATGGTGTGGGGGGCGGACTTGCAGGTCAGGAGTTCAAACCAGCAGCCTTTCAATCAAAAGTGAGCTTGTCTAATTGTTAGGCTACCACAGCCCCTAATCCTGGGCTTATCCAGGATTTGAACCCAGGGCCTTTCACACCCGAAGCAAGAATCATACCCCTAGACCAACACGCCACTGTCATTGAGCCTTAATGCAATTTTATAAATTGAAGAAAATAAAAACGTACTGTTCACCCCAAAACATAGCTTTTAACACCATCGTTGGTGTGCTGTCACCCGTAAAATACTCCCATGACAGCATATGCTCTTCTGTAAATGGCAATAAAACTAAATACAGCTGTGTAAAGTGGGTTAAAATTATATAGATGTTTCTGTTATTGATGCACTGCATTGTATCACTTATCTTCACACCTGTTAAGGTGTTAGAAATTAGATGTTGCCTTTGTGCAGAGTCTGCAGCATGTTGTCTGATTTATAATCCCTTTACAACCACGTTAACAGTGCATATCCCTGGGGTCTGAGAGTGATTCACTTTGGGGATAAAATGTAAGGACATAAAGGGACCTGTATGCAATTAGCACAGTGTCCAATGCAATTAAGAGATTTTGAGATTGTATGTCCATCTCACTGTCTGTCTGTTTGTCTGTCTGTCCGTCCGTCCATCTGTCCTCCCACTTTACATAATACTTTAAATAGAATGATTTCCACTGGCCATTTAGCTTAATGGTGCACTGCGATATTCTTCCGTGAGGCTCTTGTGACATGTTTGGGTACAAAGCACACAACCTGAAACCTTTGCACCTCTTTACGCCCGAGATAAGGACGGAAGAGCACTTGCTTGCTGTGGTATGCTCTGGAACAGCTTGACAGTGACCCCATAACTATAGAAATCAAAGCCACCCAGGATGCACAGCAGATAGGCAGTTCTGAGATTTAAACACTTTTATTTGATTATAGTTAATTTGGATGAGCTAAATGGTTATTAATAAGGATAAGTCTCTTCTAAGAAAGCATCGTTTTTGACTGTATCACCAGCCAGAAAATCTGGTTGTCAGTGGAAAATCTCAGCCCCTCGGTCAGGACCATCATTACTGTAAGGATGTCACCTTGCTGTGGTTCTGTCACTTTCAGATAAATATAACTCTGACCCCGGTGCTGCTGCATCCTGTCTGTCAAGGCAGGTTCGTTTGCCGCAGCGCTCCCAGCGATGCAGAGCGGTTCTGATGGGCGAGCCGCGGTTAAACGGGCACAAGGCGACCAGCGAGTGTCACCCTCCCCGCGTCCCATCACCGAGCGCCTGTCAGCAACTGACGGCTCTCGGCCGCACCGGTTCCTGCCCATTAGCCTGACGGCGCTTGGAGGTGCCGGATGGGGCACAGTGACAGTACGGTGACGGCCGTGGCCTCCCATTGGGCCACTGAGATGCCGACCCGCCACCTCGGCCCAGCCGCCTTTTCGGAGATCCTTGAGGTTTTGCCAAAATTGCAAACTGCCAGTAACTAGAGTTCATGTTAACTTCTTCGTGTCGTTAAGATTCTCTTGAATAGTTGAGATGTTTGTAAATGTAGTAGAATTTTGGATCCCTGTCGTACATCAAAGTCATGACTTGCCTAGTATTCATTTTTCAAGCAAACCCCACCGACGCATAAGATAGGCCGATGATATTTCTTGAATTGATGAGGGATAGACAAAGGGGTACTCTGTGGACCAATCAGCTTTCACCAGGGGCTAGTGCCAGTGACACTGACCCCAGGCGGACACAGAGGTTTGCCTGAGCGTGAAAATATGCTCAATATCTGACGCAGTAAATGCAACAAACCTGGTTAGTCATACTGAGGTACATAATCTGATCACTCTGTTCAATTTCATTAATCACTGGAAAATGGAGTCTCTTGTAGCCGACACGGGATTCTGTCAGAGCCTGGCGTGGTATATTACTATCAGCTGCTTTGACATTTAAAATAAATGAAGGCCATTTGTCTTCAATACGTTTGGTGCTCAGAAGATTTTTAATCAAAGTTCAATTAGTGACTTTGACGAATGGCTCAAGAGTTTAATCCTAAAAGCAAGTGTTAGCGTGCAGCGAGTCACACCATGTTTATTTTTTTTTAATGGACTAACTGGCTTCTTCCTGGCTTGGTGGTTCCTGTCCTAATGTTACTGGGCAGTTGTCAATGTGTCTGATGACTGAAAGGGCAGGAAATGATCCAGAAGTGACATTTGCTATAGAGAAAACGAGGCCAAAAAGGTTCTGAGGGGTAAATATGATTACCCGCTCCTGCATTTTACTTTAACAAAGCGTGTTTTGTGTAATTAATGAAGACAGATTATGTTTTAAGAGTTCAGACATATCCATGCTCCAGGGATATGAGTTAGGATGAGTTATGGATTTTAATTACATTGTTTAATGTATCTGTAGAATTTTTTGAGGTCTTTTTGGCTTTGAGACTGGAAACTGACACAGGAAGAAGTGTGTCTCTTTGGGAGGGGAAGGACTGCAAGCTGCTCATCCTTGGGGGCAGCACTCTGAGGGCAGGATGGCACCTGATCCACTGGTGTGCTTAAAATTACACACTGGGGGCACACGTCCAGTGGGGGGGTACTGAAATATTGTAATTATTCCCCTCCGCTCCGAGTCACCCAGTCTATGTTTTGATAAATGGATCTTCTTTTACTTTTATCATTCTGGTCTTTTTTGAATTAATAACACCCCCTTGTATTTTTACAATATAACCAACCTCTTCATTAAAGTTAACTGGCAAATAATTTTTCCAAATGTGCAAAATTATATAACATTTTCATAAATTGTCATGCCCCACATGCCTTTTGCCCCTGTGTTCCCTGTGGTGTGGCGCTAACGAGCCTCGCCTGTGCCTCGTTTGACCCTGCCTCTCATTACAGCCCTCGTGTGGATGATCCCCAGGTGCCTCTCATTACAGCCCTCGTGTGGATGATCCTCAGGTGCCTCTCATTACAGCCCTCGTGTGGATGATCCCCAGGTGCCTCTCATTACAGCCCTCGTGTGGATGATGCCCAGGTGCCTCTCGTTACAGCCCTCGTGTGGATGATCCCCAGGTGCCTCTCATTACAGCCCTCGTGTGGATGATCCTCAGGTGCCTCTCATTACAGCCCTCGTGTGGATGATCCTCAGGTGCCTCTCATCTGCTCCACATCTGTGGTGTATATAGTGCCTCTTTGTCCTGAGCTCCCCAGTCTGGTCATTGTGATGTTATGTTGTTGCTTGCTTGTGTGTTTGCAAATTGATTTACTTTACTTTAGTAAATAATTAATTCATTGCTGAGTTATTTTAATCTCACTGACTTTAATCATTGCTCAGCATTCTGGATTTCCCCAATAAGCTAAACGGGCCATTTTGTGACTATTTCTACATTTACAAGTCATGTAAAAGTGTAATTTTTAATAGATGGTTTCTGTATTAAATCAAACATATATTGTAAATCTGTTCAGTTTCAGGGACCAGTTTAATTGCATGCTTGGTGAATATTTTTATATGATTACTATAAATACCCTTCATACTACTGTGAAAAATATGGGTGCTTTAAAAAAGAGCATTTCATTTAAGTCGAATTACAGAAAAAGGCATGCCATCTCACGGGTGTGAGAAAATGGGAAACTCACTCCAAGTAAAGCATGTCTCCTGCAAATGTGTTTTTGTCAGGTGTCACCCCAAAGGGGTGTCCTCCGGGCTTTCATTTGCTTTTATGATTAAAAGAAATGCGTTTTTAAACAAAGCAATGTTAAAGGTCAATATTTACATTTAATAACATTCAAAGGTTAATATTTTAAGTTATTCTTTTCAGATTGCATATCTCTTTGATTTGTTGCTTTGAAACGGCTTCATGAGAGAGGAATGCATTGAGTGTTTATTTCTTATTACTTAAATGCCAGTATATAAACTCATTATTTATTTAGGAGTATAAATGTCCCCAGTGATCTTTGAATCTTATTAATCTAGACATTGAGGAACCCATCTGTAAAACTGTGAGTGTATCACATACAGTTTTATGGGAATATTTTATTATGTCACTCCGTCAGTGAGGATAACAGAGTGATTACTCAGAACCGAGTAAAAGTAATAGTGAATTCGACCTTTCCTTTAACAGCGAACAGCCTATATTTAAATGTTAAAGGGCAGCAATAGTGTGGGACCAGTTTCAATTTGTGAATCTTTTCATTTAGCACCTTTGGGCAGAGAAGACTTTTGCTGAAATTTTTCCGGTCTGACGCTTCTATAATAAGCAGCCCCCACCTTGACAACCCCCTCCCCTCGCTAGTCCGCCCATAATCCACCACCCCATCTGACTGTCAGTTACAACGTGCCCCCACCCACCCCTGATCTCCGCTGTGCTTCTGTGCCTCAGGTACGAGGGCTTGGCAGCCTGCCAGATTGCCCATAGAGTCCATGCAGCTGCTGCTGGACTGGGCTGAGGGGGAGGGGGGAATGACCCACTTTTTCTGTATTGTATTCCAATACTCCCTATCAGTGCTGAAGTCCTGCCAGCTGATCCTCATCACCTTCACATGCGGAAAGCGCCAGCATGTCGGCCTTCCAGGTTTATGGCGTCAACCTCCTCTGTGTGTCCCGGGACCCCAGCCTTGATACTGTTTACGTCACGTCTCCTTATCGTCTTCAGACAATAAGACAGTTGCCACCTGAATCACATCATCAGGCTTTTGTCCTTTCTGGCCTACTTACAAAATTAGCGTCATAATCTCTCCAGGATCTGGCTAAATTATCATGTCGTCCACAGCTGCATGGGGTCTTTATCTCGATCTTTATAACGTCACCTGGGTGCTTTATTTGTCCTTTGACTGATCACGTGGACATATGGGTTCCACTCTGGGAATTGGTCCAAACTTGTAATCATCTCAGATTCTGTCGTTTTGACCATGGGGTCTGGGTGGGGGTGGGTTTGTTGTTTCATGGTCCCCATTAAAAGTCAGTTTGGGTGCTGCTTCAACATCTTCTAAATAATGAATGAATTTAGTGTATTTAGTGTAGTGACTGCTTGCTGCTGGATTGAGGATCATGTTGTTTAACACTGACAGGGACCCTATTGAAGTATTCCCGTACAGAATGAGGCCGCATCCTGATTGCCACCGTCTCCGTGGCTCCCTTGTGATGGATTTTGCACTCTCTTGCTCCGTTTTATTCGGTCCTATTTAAATGCATCCTTCAAGCTCTAATTGCTTTACAAACTCAGAACAATGCCGGGCTCAGGGTTAAGAGTTTGTATTCTCCAGATGGGAGGGGTGTAGCGGGTCTCAATTCAAGTGACACCAATTGCCTTGTGAATGGAGAGGCGCTTGCGGTTTAGCGGGAATGACGGGGGGGTCCAGTCATTGCTCTTGAAAACGCCAGGGCCTCTCAGCCTCTCTTTGTATGCCCCGCACAGTGCCTGAATTCAGGTGGAGTGAAAATCCATTTGCCTGGGAAGGGCTTTCATCAGAACGTCCTGGAGAACGCCAAGCAGGCGGAGATTGGTGAGCTTCATGCTGCTCCTATTATTTTAAGGATGTTAGTTTGGTGAATTCTGGAATAGTCTTTGCCTGGAAGCTGATATGGCTCTGAAACCCTCTTAATAATCCTGAGGCATGAGAGGGCAACCCAGAGCTGGGTAAACATTGGGTGTGGTCTGCTTCTGCCATGGGAATTCCAGTCTTCTGTGAATAAAAAGCCCTCTCCCTCTTGTGATCGTTGTCCCTCTCTTGGGTTGCTCTCCAGTACAAAGGTCCAGCGTAATGGGTTTTGGTTTGCTGTTCCTGCAGTTGGGAGTCCAAATGTGAAATGATAGTTAACAGCGCTTTGGCATGAGTCAAGATAGTGTGGGAAATGTAGGCATTCATAAACGGACTATGTGCAGTCCTGGTGAGGGTTACAGTTGGTTGGCAGAATTAATGCATTCTTCGGGGCTGGCCTCTTAAAGAAATGGCTCAATGGCGGCATCTTAAAAGCTGTCTCTGCTGAGGGACAGGCGAAGAGCATAGAGGTGACTTATAATGACGTGAAATAACATTCGAAAAAGGTCACATTGTTTAATTTTCTCCATTTATTATTTATGTCAAAGGGACACAGCAAACAGGACGTGTGGCGTCCTTAGAATGCCAGTATAGCCGGCATGATGTTATTATGCTGTCAGTTTGCTTCAGGGCTAAGATGCTCCATCATCCGAGGCTTACGTCGGAGGCCTGAGACCCTGTAGGAGCTCAGGGAATCCGGCACTACATCAGAGCGTAACTGACAAGACCCATTCCATGCTAGACCACATCTTCCATGGGCCCAAAAGAACCTTAAACGATGAAATGACTAACTGTGAAATCTAAAATTTGATTACACACGTCAGGAATTCCAAGTTCCCTTTAAGCTGTGTGATCATATCTGCAGCAATGCTTAAAAATTAGTAACTCTTTGGCTACAGGCAGCGCACAGTAATCGTCCATAATGCATGAGCATGTATATGTACTATTTAAGGCCGTTGGCCTGTTTTCACATGAACTCTTCAGGTCCTGTGAGACTGTGTGGTACGTATTATTTTTTATGGGGCCGTGACATGGATTTGACCCACTCACCTTGGGGGCTTGACCATGGCGGCCTGACCTTGGCGGCCTGCTTGGATTCCTCACGTATGGTTGGCGTTACTGTGATGAAAGGGATAGTTTCAGGGCCTTTCTGTTTACAGTCTGGCCCCAGGCGGCTGAATCCGGCCAGTGGTTCTCTAAGATGCATCCATGTGTTTCCAATTCACCTTCCCATGCAGGCCAGCCGGGGTAACGAATCCTGGGGGGTGGGGGGCAGGTTGGAGGAGGCTGTTTCCCTCTTGTAAAGCATCATGGGAACCATCCAATGTGCCAGTGTAAGGTTTGTTCATCCATGTGAATCAATATAAAATAAACTGAGCTGTTAATCTGAAGGATGAGATAATCTGGCTGTGATAAAATTTGACGCACTGATTCATGCCTTTGACATACTAATGCACTTCTTGGAGCATTCCAGAAATGGTCAAAGTGAATCCTGTCCTCTATCGGACCACATAGCTCAAATCCATTATGGCCTCCCCTGTTATTAAGACACACCCCCTCCCCCTGTTCGGCGGCCAATCGGTACCACTGAGTCACGTCCATAAATGTGAGTGAGGGCTTTCTCGGGGCAGCTTGTCGTGGGCTCCTGGTGACATAGATCCAAAGCTGGCCTTTTGCTCTGCCGCAGTCTGTGATTTATGCTTTAATAAAAACTAGGACTTGGATCTGCTAACTGCAGAATCCCATGGTCACGTTAGCAAATGAGTTCATGATTTATTCAGAGCAGGGCTCATGGACCATCTGGATTAATTAAATAAATTCTCCTCCTTCCCTGCCTCATGTCAAAGGTTTGTGCTTGTCTTGGGTTTCCCAATATCTCTAAAAGTGACACATGTTGGCTGAGCTGTTAGCGTTTGGTTTGGTCACCTGGCATCAATTGACAGTCAATACTCTCTGGCCTTGTGAAGAAGGGTTTGTTCCATGGGTTCCTCTTGCATCAACACATTGCATTTGGTCAGAGGGGGTGTGGCTTGGGGGTGTGACTTGGAGGTGTTGTTTGGGGGTGTGACCTGGAGGTGTGGCTCAAAGGTGTAACTTGCCGGTGTGGCATAGGGATGTGACTTGGAGGTGTAACTCGAAGGTGTAACTTGCAGGTGTGGCTTGGGGATGTGATTTGGGGGTGTGGCTAAGGGGTGTGACTTGGAGGTGTGGCTCGAGGGTGTAACTTGCAGTTGTGGCTCAGGGATATGACATGGAGGTGTGGCTCGAGGGTGTAACTTGCAGGTGTGGCTCAGGGGTATAACTCAGGGGTGTGACCTGGAGGAGTGGCTCTAGGGCAGGCGTGGCCAATCTTATCCGCAAAGGGTCGGTGTGTATGCAGGTTTTTACTGTAGCTCCCTAATTAGATTACTAATTAGAGGACTGATTGGCCAAAGAGTTTTCACACCTGGGTCTGAACAGCTGACCTAAAGGTTACCACAAAAACCTGCATACACACCAGCCCTTTGCGGATAAGATTGGCCACCGCTGCTCTAGGGTGTAACTCAGGAGTGTGGCTTGGGGGTGTGACCTGGAGGTGTGACTGAGGGGTGTGGCTTGGGAGTGTGACTCAGGTGTTAGGCCTCTGTGCTCAGAAGGCTGCCGATTAGAATCCTGTGCTCAGTAAAATAGCTACATCTCCACAGGAGGCTGAGCAAGACCCTTATTCCCCTGAAAATGGTCCAGTGCTGCTGGATGGACAGCTGACCCTGCACTCACACCCCAAGCTTCACTCTCTCCCATATATATGTATATCTCTTTAAAAAAGGAGAACAAGACAAGATGTGTGGAAAAACACATTTGACTGTACCTGTTTCTGTAGTTGTAAAGCTCCAGTTAATTTCTATAAGGTCATGGGTCCTAAGAGCTTTCTATAGTCTATAATCTAGGATCACTGGATCTCTAGCATATAGCACTACATAACATCAGGAAGCAGTAGCCTGTTCATTTCCCCCATTGCCAGTTAAGCAGACGTAAAAAGTGTATAATTTCAGCTGTGAAGGTCATTTCATTTCACAAGTAATTGAACTTCAAGGTTCTTAATTTTAATGAGATTGTTAATCATTCAATTCCATGCCATATCAATAAAGACTGTCATGATTTCTCTTTATTAACCTTACAATTGTCAAATCTCATTATTGTGGATGGTGTCTAATAGTTTTGAGTCGAACATACATAATAATGATCAGGATATTATGTGGGCACGAGGCATTTAATTTTTCTCGTGCTCTTCACGGTTTGAATTATGGCCCCTGCGTGGCGAGATCTTAATTTATTTCTGCTGCATTGACCACAATAAATTGGTGTTATTAGAATCCAAATTAAAATCATTAAACCTTTAAGTTTACGTCAGCATGCAAACAACCCTCCTTCCTTGAATCTGTTTACTGCGATGGATGGTTAATGAGGTGTTAAATGTGTCTCATAATATGGATATAATTTTGCTGAAAGCTGTCGAAACATTAATCAATGTTACAGAATGATCATAATTTCATTTGACATTTTGGACGTGTGTCTTATAAATAGTTTTGCCACTGCAACTTGTTTTGGTATTTTGGGCCATGTGTTGGTGTCTAGACTGACTGATTGTCCCTGGTGATTCTGCAAAAAAAATGCATCACCACTTCTGAATTAACACCTGAAATTGGACAGTTTGCTCTCATTGGAAACAGAATAAAACGCAAATCTGGTTTGTGAGAAAAGTGATGGTGTAACTGCTAGTGTAAAACAGGTCAGTGCTTTTCTATGCAATTAGAAGTAGAATAGAATGACTATTGTCACAGCGCATTATTCTCATACATTAAGGCTTGTTCCACAATAAAAATGTATCATTTTGCATTTTCCTGTGAAGAATAATTAATTATTCCAGCTGATACACATTTTTCCTTTAAACCTTAAGCTAACTGTAATGTCCGGCCAGTCATGTGTGCCTGACCCTCCTGTCTCCTCCCTGACGTGGCCCTCATTTGACCCCTATGAAACCCCTTTATGGTTCTCCTTCCCTGGCCCTTGAGTCCTTTGTTTCGAACGACACGACATACCCAATTTTCAGTCCTGTAATAGTAAAAATTAAATTAAATTAAATTAAATGTACAGGTGTGCCTTGTCATGACTCTTATGAAAATCATATATTAACATCTACTGATGCTTCCAGTTTGTAGACTTTATTATGGTTTTGTCTGCATTTTAGACTGCTTGCAAAGAGTATAAAGAATACTACTATTCCCAGAAGTTGAAAATGAAAGCCAAATTCTAAAATAAGTCAAACAATTGATTTGCATTAACAATACATGACAATTTCTCTTATTGATGCCACCCCATTAAAACATTCTCGGTATTTTAATAAAAATCTACAATTACAATTATGTCTCCATAACCCTCTTTATTGATCCCTCCTTACAAACAATTATATGAGAGCTGTTTCACAATGGCCGTATTTTTATATCTCTGCTGAGGTGTGATTTATATTTCGAGGACGTAAATTGTTTTTTATTGCCGCCTTTTGAAATGGCAGTTCCTTGTTATACAACAATAATATGTAATATTTTAAAAAGTTACAGCGTATTCCTCATTCGCCCTGCAAATCTGCACGTATTTTCAGTCAACACTCATCATCATGGCACGGAAATAAAAATAACCTTCCCTCAGCATGTGCTTGCACAGTTTTGCATGCTGTTGCTGTACAGTCCAGGGTTTCAACGATCAGCCATAGCGCGGTGACACGTTCGCTAGCGCCGGGGATTTCTGCCAGTTATCCGACAGCCTTCTATCCATTATTTTTTAATGCAGGTTAAAGTTAGCCACCATGCCATACATATATATCCAGTTTATAGGTAATCAGTTTGCTTTACGTT
This sequence comes from Mormyrus lacerda, assembly GCA_015163995.2. NCBI lineage: Eukaryota > Metazoa > Chordata > Actinopteri > Osteoglossiformes > Mormyridae > Mormyrus > Mormyrus lacerda. Next base: position 16,384,318 of record JAABNX020000119.1, read on the forward strand.
TTACTTGCGGATCTTGGATACGCCACAATATACGTGGACCACAATCTCTAATTGTATTCAACCAGTATGAACCAGTAATGTCAAACTGTAAGACACTGAGCCTAGCCTTGCGCACATGTTACTGCTTTAGATTATTATCTAAAGAGGACACGAGTGAGGATTTGTTGGAATACCTTCGGCACAAGTGCGGACTAAAACAAAGCAGGTGGGTTTAAATGAGTTATGAGTGTAGAGCTTAAGTTTAAAGCCCGCATGAATTTTCCCCATCTGATCCCATAGCTGCCCCGAACATCCAAGCCTTTCGGCCACAGGGTGGCGCTGTTTGTCAATAAATGTGCTCCCTCGGTATCCTCCGACGTGACGAGCCGTAATAGTACAATATTGTCATAATGAAATTACCCACCATATGGCTTGTGTTTTTTGAGCATTTGGACGTAAAATGCAGAGCGAAAAAATCGCCACCTGTAAACTTGTCAGGTCTGTCAATTAGCTCATTTATTCATCCTTACTATTGTCCCGCGGGAGCAGGGCGAAACGCCGGATGAGTTGGGATGTCGCGGACAGGTGTCCGTCGCTCTGCCTGTCACTTTACACGACACTGCTCCAGGCTGAGAAACTTACCTGTTGACGTCGGGATAATTCGCCGTACAGCTAAAGACAAGGCTGCACTTTTTGTCTGTTAAATAATACGCAGTGTGGGAGTAAGTTTCATCCTGGGCGCTGCTCCCCGTCCGCAGCGTCTCGTTTGAGCCAGATGATTCCTGACACCGCAGTTAATTTAGTCAGCAGCTTATCCCGCTGTGATTGCTCTGGCATTTTGTTACCGCCCCCAGCTGCGGACATGAACCTGGCGTTGATGATTATTGCGCTCGAATGCGCCGAGCCGTGAGTCTCTGGGTGAAGGGGACAGGCAGATACGAGAATGAGAATTAGCCTGCTGGCCCCCGTCTGCTAGTAAACCTCAGAAGATGCACACACTGTTAAGACACATGCAGGTTAGGGTCGGGTGTGTTGATTCTGGGCCGCCACAACAAATAACTATTAAGGGGGGGCTTCTTCTCGCACCCCCATATATTTCAAAATCTAAATAAATTGTTAGCAAATAGAATCAGTAGATCATAGCTAGCTAGCTAGTTAGTAGAATATTTGTGCTGTTGCATCTCCTAAATGAGGAACTGGTTTATTTAATATTTAGTGTAGGGACTGTTTGTGATCAGCAGGGAGACCCAGGGGGCAATTGTGTGGTTTGAGTGGCGCTAAACACCACCGCCGTTCACAGGTTTCACTAAGATCAAGCTGAAATTTATTTGGAAGGCTGGTTGCTTATAGCTTTAGGCCTGAAAGTCTCTCTCCTCATATCTGGCTTTCCATGTGATACAGGACATTCCCACACACATCGTGTAGTTCCCCTGCCACATCTGTAACACCTGTGTGACACATTCTGCAAATTTTTTTCTAAAGATTTTTTCCGCATCTCATATGCATGTTATGCTGTAGCTTAGATTATGCCTGCAGCTGTTTAGCTGGCCAGGGGCTTTGAAAGTGAGCGGCATCGTGCTGCAGAGCCAGCTTCTTATTTTCTAACTAGCTTTTTAGGGGTTTTCATTTTGAGTGGATAGTAAATGGCAAAGTCCCGTCTAGGGAATCCAACCACATTCCTCTCTCTCTCTCTTACTTCCTTTCTTTCCTCCTAACCTTTGGTAAGAGAAACACATGGACTAAGGCGAGCAGATGATGACACCACAAATCCCAGAAAGCTTTGACAAGGCTGTTGAAATCTCCCAGAGGCTGTGCATTGTGGTCGAGCGGAGAGAAGAGGCCATCCAACCTTGACCTCACTGTGGCTGACTCAGGTCTTCTCTGTCTGGACCGGAGCAAACCCTGTAGCTCTGGTGTTCACCACCACCCAAACCACACATTTGAATGTTCCCCCTGTGGTTTGGGCACCCCTTGTTGGCAACTTAACTGTCGTTACACTGGAAGGCACTGAAACCATAAACCCACTCTTGCTTGTGACCAAATTTTTTAGAATCTTATTTTTATTTTTAGATAAATATTTTCCTCTCATTCCACCCTTATCTCCCTCCCACATTCTGCCCCCTAAAATCAGGGTGGATATGGCAGGGTGCAGTGTGCCAGAGGTAAAGGAACGAGAGGGATTCAAGCCAGACCCTGTGGTGGGGACGTCAGCCTGCTTGTCCTGGCTCTACCAGGGTTTGTCTTGGAGCAGAGAGCAGCCCATCAGAAACTCAATTAAGCATGTCAGCGTGGGGGTGATTCATGTCGGCACTCGGGCCTCTGGGAGCAGGCCGACTGTAAAACACACTGCGGGCCCAGATTCTCACTTTCATCCGAAATTTCCGCAGCGCGCTGATCTGTTATGCAGACGTTCAGGTTGAAAGAAAGCACTCTTTCTTTTCTCCCTCACTGCCCCCACTTCTCTGTTTCGCTCTCTCACTTTTAAATTGCATGCAGTTTTAAAGAGAATTGCAAACAAACCGGGCTGGTTAATCCTCCTAAATCCACTCCAAGTGTCTCCTTCAAAAAAATCTCTATAAACCAGCTGCTTGAACTGCTTGAGTCCTCCCAGTTGCTTTCTTTCAGCCTCCTGGTGGCTCTGTATTGTAACAACATGGAACTATGCATACCCAAATCAAAAATTTAGAATGTCTTTTTTCTGCATGTAAAAAAAGAATCTCTGCAGAGGAACCATCTATGATCTCCAAGTCCTGCACAGGTCAGATTGATCTGGCATTCTGGCGTGATGGATTCAATCTGTCATCTAACCTGGATTTGTAACCTGTAGGTTGCTGGTTTGAATCCCAGAAGGCGTCCTTGAGCTAACTGCTTAGCCTCATTTGCTCCAGTAAAAAAATCCAGTGGTAAAATTAGCTTTGGGAAAGAGTTTCTATGGAGGACCTATATGCAGAAAACTATAATACAGAAAAACTCAGTGAAGTTTTTGGTTCCCCAGGAACATTGAAACAAAGCATTAGTCTTGGAGGACAGTGCATTGAGGCAGCGTGGCTGAAGGCGACTCGGGCCAAATCCCTGGCCCTTCTTCATCAAAAGCGTCTTACCTGCTCTCTATCTCATTGTTTCACTACGGTACGCCCCCTGCCACACTCTGTCAGGGCTCCGCTTTTTGCTTTATGCAAGATTCCTGGGAGGTTTTCCGGCATCGACAGCATGGTTTTCACCATGGGATCCCTTTGAAGGCACTGCCGGCATCAGGACGAAGCGTGATGGCAAAGACAATGGAAAAGCGGCAAGAAAAGACTTGGCTTCGGTCCTGCGATGCACTAAAGCAGCTCGGTGTAGCCGTTTTTCAAGGACCAGTGGGCGTATGTAATCTGCTGAGTCAACTTCATGACCCCATGTTGAAATGCTTTCCCTGTTCTAAGCCTCAATCTGCTTAATGACAGATTGAAATTATAAATTCAGTGGCTGTTTCTTCCACCTGGATGCCGGTGTTAGGGCCGACCGTTGGTGAGATGGGGGTGCCACTTCACTGTGATTGTAGGCTATGAATAATACTGACTGCTTAAAGCACTCCGGAGGGTGGGAGACGCCAGATGACAGTGTCTGGTTGCCAGGAGTTCTCCTACCCACCTGTCCCTGCCCTGAAGACCGTCCCCCGCCATTTATTGATTGCCCTCCTTTGACATTAAAATGTTCCTGTGCAGAAAGCTTTCTTTCAGAGCCCCCTCCCCCCCCAGTCTATGCAGTCAGGCATCATCTGGGCAACTGCCATAGATCTTCAGGGATTTAGCGACATGGCTGGGGGTCGAACTAGATCGCCCCCTGGCTGCCTGATCCGTTAATACACTGCAAAACTGTAGGTCTCTGAGTCTCTAACTTGTGCAGTGGCTGGGTACTCAAAGATGGCTATCACTGAAATTTGCATCTATAATGCTTTGAAATTCACAGTACAATTTCAATAAGTGCAATGGGGTACTTGTATGATATTTCGATATTGAGCTGTGCTTTTGACTGGCAGCTCATAGCAGGAAGCATGCTTGGGTGTTAGCTTAAATAAGGACAAAACGGGAATACAAACTGTACTTGGTGCGTTGGCGGCGGCTGGGGGGACCTCCTGATATCGGATCAGACTGTGTAAGTGAAGACCATCCATCAGAGCCATTTAACAGCTTTTGAGTCATTACCAGGGAACGTAATGGTTGCTGCAGCCAGGCTGTATCGGTGGGTGATCAATCCCCAGTGCTGTTATTGATGTCCTACTCAGTGGACATAAATTAGCTGTCATTAATCCCCCACATAATTCCTGTCATTCCTCGGATCGATTCCTGGGTAGCTAATTGAGATTGAATGAGTGGAGATGTACTGGCTCCCAGCGAAACGGATCCAGTAAGTGGCCCCTGGGCTGGGAATGCACACGCTCTGGTTGGCTCAGTCTTCCCGGACGTGGGCCCCCCGCGGCGAGAAAGCGTTGTCCAGGCATGCTTGGCGAATCGTGATTTGGTCCAGGTATTGAACGGATTTCAGTTCTTCCAGGAAACCACGTGGAGGGGGGGGAAGTTCTACTGAGGGAGGTGACGTGGTCAAGACAGAGAGCCTCCATATAATGAATAGCTGGACTCTGTGTGCCAGCAAGACGTGTAGGTGCGCTCTGGCTGGTTTGCTGTTGAAGGGGCCCTTCTCAGAAACTCACTTTGGGACCATCTCAGGTGGTTAGCTGGTTAACAGAACATGTTGCTTTTGCATTTCCTATGCGTGTTAATTTAATATTTAGTGTAATCACTGTTTGTGGCCAACAGGGGCCCCAAACCTAAGGGTCCTGTTGTATGAGTGGTGATAAACACCATCGGGATCCGCTCCTACCCTCCTGCTGTTATTCTCAGGAAAAAAAGTCATTATACTGTACTATAAAAATTGTGCTTGGCTATCCTCCGAGTAGAAAATAATGACCGATTCCATGACCTCATACTCTGCCACTCGTTGCATGGAGGAAAGAGCAGAGAATGAGCACAAACACTGACAAGATAATTGCTGCTTCAGTTCTAATGATATTGCGGGCGTGCATTCTGGCTAATGTGATCTTAATAAAGGGAGGTGCGAGGCTATTGAGATATAAATGACCTGCTGTTTCAGAGCTACACCTCTTAATACATACTAATGATTTACTGTCTGGGCTGGGAGTGTTATTGCAGGTGCCGTGTGGCATGCAAGGGGCGGCCCCCCTGGGATCGTTTGCTTTCTCTGCATAAGTGCGCCCCTCAGTGCCCTTGTGATGAATAATATATGGGTTATGGTCTGGTTGCCTGATGCAGATCAGAATGCCCCCCCCCCCTGACAGACATCGACACGGCAGCTGCTTCTGTGCAGAATCAGGGGTGTACTGCTCTTACCAGGTGGTGCAGTGAGTGGCGGGGTGAAGTTGGCAAATGGATGCTGACGGAGGAGTGGGGGATTACCATAGTGTCCGCCCCTGCATATGGCTTTGGCAGTGAAGCTTGCCTATAGCAGCACTGGGTGGGATCATCAGCCCCTCACAGTCAGCCTGGTGGACAAATATCGCAAACCTTTCCAATGTTCGGCTAAGAGGGGGGGGGGGGTGGATGTCTCAGTGGGCAAATTAAATCCTCCTAAATCGTGGGGGGGATACACAGCAAATAGAGAGACCTTTAAGGACGTACTCCGCGAGTACTCAAATTGAAACAGGAGCGCCAGGATGCTTGAGAGAATTTTATGAGTTGGATCAGCAGCTAGAGAGCATCAATAACCTGCTGACACAGTAAACAGAAGATTGGAAATGTGACAACTAAACATTCATCTTTACAACACACTGTTAACAAGTGACATTTAAAACCGCATGCGAAACCAGCCAACGTGTTCCACAGGATGCTTTTAATATCAAAATAGCAATTATCTTCCTCAACTGCAATGTGGTAATTATGTTAGGGGAGCTAATCATGTGAAATTGGCAGGAACCCAGAGAAATGGCACCATACATATTGATGCATGACAGCTGTGCCCATCAAAAGGGTATTCTGCCTCGAAACGGCGCCTCTGGAAGAGCAGGAAACAGTTTGATTCCTCTTTCAGTTAGCCCGAGCTGGAACGCATTAATTCAGACGATTTGTCATGCAATCCTTTTACCAGATGGAATGCAAACAAATGCAATCACGCACAAATTAAGCCAAATGAGATCTGACAGTCGTATTGAGCTATATATTAGCCATGATTATGCATCTGCTTGCCAAACAGGCGATGTAAAGAAAATCATGTGGATTATTAGACGTGAATGTTATTAATGGTTGAGAGCGGGGGCCCGTAGCGTGATGAAGACCAAAACACACTGCTTTGCACGCTTGCCGCAAATGTGCAATCACTCTCCCACATTGCTGCTGCTACCCAACTCACATTTAATCCAATTTATGGCTATGTAAAGATTTTTAAGAAAAAATATACAGTAGTGTTTTTTTGTGTGTTGCATTAGCAGAAGTACCAGGACAAATGATATGGGAATAAAACAATAAAAACACATTATATTTAGCATTGAAAACAACACATGCAGTTGTTGGTAACGTGGCCTATAGACAAATCATTACTGAAATGAGAGAGAGAAGAGACAGATAAAGAGAGAGGTATAACTTCTGTAGCTGTTTTTTACAGGAACTTCTTTACTTAAGTTGGATTGAAAACATGAGGCCAGACAGCACCACCCAAAAGTCGGTTGCCATTAAACCTTTCCTATTTGTCTTGCGCTCAGGTGAATTCCTGTGGAGGAGAGTGGCACAAACAGCCTGCTTCCTGAAGGGGGAGCTACACAAACCTAAGAAGCAGCCTTGAAGGAGTGGGAGTAGTTTTTGGTATTTACTGTGAAGTGGACTTACGTGTTGTTTGGTGTGGTCCTTTATGTCAGAGTACACCACCCCCATACATGCATCATAATTAGATTTGTCGGTCAATGAGTGTAATTTGCATAAAACTATTTAAACCCTCCTGATTGGATGGCTAGTCAACATTCTAGAAGCAAGCATGTTAAAGGGTCAGGCATGAGCTGGCCAATAAGGACAGAAGGGATTTTGCATGTGTGTCACAATTTCTTTGGTACGGTTTTAGCTGCTGCTTTTATATGGGCTTGGACACTCGACCTTCCGGCATGTTCTGTGGAGGATTCATCAGCTCTTGTGGAAGAGGCACTCTGGTCGCTACCAAATCCTTTGCCTGACACTGCACTTTTATAAACTCACATGGCCTTAGCCACATGTGTCCTCAGAGTGGCTGGGAAGCGAGGACTCCGGCGTTACGCCGATAAACATCTCTGACCCGTTTACTCTGAGCAATTACGGAGCCCTGTTCTGCGTTACCCCTCTGTGTCGCAATTAACGCTCTTTCAAGCGGCTAAATTTAGAACGAATTAAAAATCAATCAGCTGACTAGCGCGCGGCGGGTGCACTCGGCAGCCGGTCCACAAGAATTAAGCCTGATAAAGTGGCAGAGAGTGTCCTGATTGATTTCCAAGGTGACATGTTGTTTGCCTTATTGATTGGCACTTGGCGCCTGCCTCTTGAAGGCTTTATCTTATGAAAAAGATAATCTGACTGTAGATGCTCTTCCCCAGACTTTCCTGCTAGGGTTTTCGCCTGGAGCTCAGCAGATACTGATTTTGGCTCCATAATTGTAGGAGGAGCGGGGATCCCGGGGGCCGACACACAATATAGTGGCCCCCAAGGCTGCTGGATTTCAGGGGTACCTGGGGCTAAGTCAGAATCCCTTGAGTGCCTCACGGCGCTACATCTGTTCTTACACACTGTGTGCACCTGAGGAAAAAAATCAAAGGGTCCTTCCTGCCTGCAGATTCCTCTTCACCTTAGACGAGGTAACATCTCTGTGGACATTCCTGCAGAGAATCCACAGTATATTCACACAGTCTGTACGAGACAAGTGACATCACTCCTCAAATTAGGCCAACTGCTGCCCATTTACATGTGAAATAATGTTGGCTTTATAGATTTTCTTGATCCTTCATGCTCGGCCTGCTCGATCATTGATTTAAGGACTATTAATTGAAATTATGCTGTTTTCTTTTCACACATGTCTGCTGGAGACAGCATGGATTTTTATCTCCATTTACGGGCTGTCGCTAATCATTAATCCCCTCTGTGGTGGCGAGGGGCTTGATTTCATACTGTATTAAAGCTAGAGTTGGCCTGTCAGTCTCATAAAGGCTGCATAATCTGAAATATTCATTTATTGTCTTTATCAATATTCAAGGCTGTGATTGCCAGTGGTTTTACGGCTGCGGTAAATGGAGATGATTAAATCATTGTGGAGTGTGTGTGGAGGGGGTCTTCTCTGTCACTCTGGGTGTGCAGGAAGGGTTATTGATTTCTCCATAGAATTCCTCCATGCTGAGGGTGACGAAATGGAGATTGAAACAGATGCGATGGCTGATTTCAGACAAGATGGAGGACAGGGTGGTAGGAGGCAACTGATAAACAATCGCAGGGCTGCTCTTTGAGGGATCGACACATGTTTGGATAATTTTTCTGCAGGCATCCTTAGAGACTAGATGGACCCCAAACAGGCAAAAGAAATATTTTTTGTTTTGGGTCCTGATTACGGGGTATTTTAGAAGTGGTTACTTTCATATCCCACTATATATGGTGACTCCTGTCATTTGTGGTTCTGGTAAATTACCAAAATGGACTGACCCAATGCGAGTGATTCTGAGAGCCCTCTCAGTCTCAGGGAAATGTTAAACCATTTGGTTCCCTGGCCTTTGTCATCCAGCACAAGGTGCTATATAGACTTGGACGTGTGATCACTGATGATTTCACCAGACATGTATATATAGTCAAACATTTATATAGTCAGACCTTGAAGCCCGCTAAGTCTGCTAAGTGTTAAATATCTAGCTGCTCTGAGTGTTTTCAAAGTCACCATAGTTACAGTAAAAAAACACACACAATACCTCAAAAATTCAGCTTGGCAGTGATTGTAAGAAACATCAAAGTGTAACATTTTGGTTAAAAGCCATTCCTTATATTTTTAAAATGTTTGTGTCTTACTTCCCACCATAAAACATTTATGTCCCACTATTCTTTTTGGACTATGTTCAACCCTCGAAAGAACTTGAACATTCAACAAAAAAAAGAATCTATTTTGAATTTAATTGGAAATATATATTATCCATTTATGGTAGCAAGTGACTGATGGCTGCCATCATTTTTAATCTGCAAAATTAAAGCTTTTTAAAGAAGAACATGAGGTTTGTATAAAAATAAACTAAATGAGGGAACTAACTTCATCTTAAATGATAAGATAGTGAGAAATGGTTTTAAATGCAATTTTTTTCTTGTTTTCTTGTTAACTCTTTCTTTGATTGTAAGGCTACTATTTCACGAAACATGTTTAACAGTCATAATTGAATTTTAAGGGTTATCTGGTTTAAGGGTTTGCATGGATTTTTGCTTTTTAATGCTTTTTAGTGTTTTGCACCTGTTTGTTTGGCAAGGTGTTCAATTTAGCTGCATTAACATAATTGCACGTTTAAAGACTCAAACAAGAACAACAAGCAAATTGCATTAATTGCAGTTTTCGAGAGCTGTACTAATTGCTGGTGCTACTGCTCTGAATATGTAGCGTAAATGTTGAATGGCGGCATAGACTTGATTTTCAGGTTAAGTGTTTGCAGGGATTGCAGGTCACTTTAGATGCCTCGACCAACATCCTTCACTGGTGTAATAAATGCACAGATGTTTGGTTTAAAAGGGTGACGTGGATGTTTGTAATGATCCACTCATTTATATACTCATGGTCATGCTTAGCATCCCTTTCCTCTCATTGTTATGTCTTTAGCGGTGGGCTGAGGCACTCCTGGAACATATCGAATCCTGTTACCACCCCAGTTGTTCATCGGACTCTTTTGATGATACTTTCTTCACACCTCGTTCACTTATGCATCTGTTGCATCACACATAAGTCTCTGTAGGTGATTCTACAACAGGTTCCTTGCTGAAAGAGCCACCATAGGCCCTGGAATGGAACCTCAATCTCCAGCTCTCACGTTTATAATTGTTTATCAGACACTTTTATCCAAAGTGATATGTGATTGACAAAGCAGGGTCAGCTAATCCCTGGAGTAATTGGGACCTTTCTCCGGGACCCAATGGGATTTGAACCAATGCCCTTCCGCTGAGCCTCACTCCACCACACGCTTTCTGGTTTTTACCATTGTGTTAGCTTATGCCTTTTGAAATGGATTCTATTTTAATCACCTTGGATCTGTAAATTGAAGTTAGGGTCAGTTTGCACAGTAGCTGTACACATTTTGCTGTGTGCTAACTGGGGCATGGCCACAGTTTTGTTTCCACAACCTGGGATGTGGGACTGGCCCAATTTAGATCAGCTTTGGATCAAGCTGAGACAAGGAAAGACTCATTTTCAATACCTGTACTTTGCTGGATGTCAGTACAATCCAACACAGTGACAGAGATCCTGGCTATCAGGTCACACATGTATTGAAAACTCCTCTATGATTCAGGAATCATTCAACCCCTCAAGGTGACCCCTCCAAGAGGCATTGCTCCACAGATGGCTTTAATGATTGACTGTAATAGTTTTAAAAAAGTGGAATAAAAAAAAAAAAAAATTAAATCTGAGCTACATTACCCAATGTGACGTATGAAATCACTGGTACGTTCTCTCCCCGTTAATCAATAATGAGCCTGTCACAGTGATCTCAACATCCATTAAACGAGCTGATGGTGTCAATTTAACATCGTAATTGAATGTGACTCATGGATCTTGATTTCATCTGCACTAAAATGGAAATCAGTTGCAAGGCTGCGCTGGTGAAGCGGCTGCGATATAATTAGGATACGGCACTTCAATCACAACATGCAAACATTTTTCACTCAAAGGAGTATTAAGACTTCGAGTTCAGAGGCGTGCTGTCTCCATCTAATAAGATTTGCTAGAGCGGAGTGTGGAGACTACGATTTCCCGCTCTGATCCAGAGATTCCGCTTTACGCTCCTGTCCGTCAACAGTAAGTGAATCTAAAGAGACTGCTTTGATCTGGGAACATTCTTTCAATCCTCTTGACTGCATACAAATGAAAAGATGGAGTATTTTCAAGAACAAATCACATATTCTCCAGTTTTCCTTTTCCTACCAGTCTATCTGGGACAGTTATGCGACACCAGGTGAATTGGTCTTTGGAAACAAGCTCTTCTGATGTTCTTAAAATGTGGGGTATGTGTGCGTGGTTCAGACTGAAGCTCTCCTGTGTGGCTTTGATACAATGACCTATACTTGCTTTTTACTGCTATCTTTTACACGTCTTTTGAGATTCATTCAAGCTAACGGCACAAAACTTTAGAGAATAATACACACGCAGATGGATTCCCACCCAAGATGGAGTTGAAACATTCTCCTTGCCTTTGCCTCTCCAGAGTGCAGTCCCAGATGCACCTAATTGGAGAACACATCCTGTCCCCATGACAGCTGGAAAAATGACTCGCAGAAAACCACAATATCATGGCAGTACAATATTGCGCAAAAGGGCAATTTTAAATGGTACAGTGAGTTGGGGAGACAGCCACTTAGGGTATAATGTTTAACATTTACTGGTGAGAAGGATGAAAGCCTTTGTTCTTCAAATTAGCTAAATGGCCTGGTGGTGTTGCATGGTACTGGATCAGTGGTCCAATCTGATATATGATAACTGCATTTTATACTAGCCATGTTCAGGGCATACAGTACTGCTTGGCTAGGCTTTAAATTGATAGGAAAGTGTATAAGACTCCAAAATGCTTTGGTATCTATTCCCAGGTAAAATGTGGATGTTGTTGTTTTTTCACTAGAACGTGTCTGTGGAACACATGAGCTCACCCGGTTTTCCGGTTGATTCTCGTGGGCCTTTGGTGTGGAGAGATGATCATACTGCATCCCACTAGCAGCTGATGATGGTGAGTTAATGAATACCTTATCTAAGCAGTATTTTTTTGTATTCTTGTGGTGCGTTGTGGAGAGTTGATTGCATCCAGAAAAAGTGCTTGGACCATATTTCCTATGATTAAGATGTTTCATGTTGAATCATGTGAAAGTCCTTAGTATTACAGAAAGAAGAGCATTCTGGGTGTCTATGGTTCTGGAATGATCCTTCTCCATGATTTCAGGTTGGGGCGGGGGGGGGGGAGTCCTGCTGGCATAACCACAGCACCACCTGTGACAAGTGACAGCTGTGACAACAAAGCACGTCTGTGTGACTCATTAAGGCCTATAAGTTACATCTGAAGTTACAGTCAGCCGAACAAATTAATTGACGAGGACCAAAGACAGTGATGTCCCTCAAGGAGGCGGGGGACATAGAAATCACTCGGAAGCACTTAGCCTGTCTTTCGGGGAGGGAAGAGTGTGATAACATCTGACAGCCAGCATCAGTCCCATTACCATTGGGAGCATCAGCAGTGATAACAAAAGAGTGTTGCTGTGGATTAGGAGACAGAGGAGGCCCAGCAGAAGCAGCGAGGAGGGTGGCGTGTGGATGGGACACTCCTCACTGCTAAGTCCTTCATGGTTCCTGGGATCAGAGGAGCAGAAAGGCTGGCCTGGAGAGGGACTAAGCGGGAACACCCACCCATTTTTTTATCCTGTCACATATCACCCCCAAAGACAGTCAACTCCTCATTTGGGTGAAATTCCCTTTAGATTTTCCGAGTGGGGATCTGTAAAGTAAATCTGTGAGGAAATCTGAGGAGTGCTGTTCCTAGTCTGCTTTCATATTTTGTGAGTGGCTTTGTTTTGTTCTGTGCTGTCTAATTCTATGACATGTCACTGACTGGAAGGCGCAAGTAAGAATTCCTATGTACTTATATACAAAAAGCAAATAAGGGATCAGGAATCGCAAACATAGTGCAGCGAAAGATGCTGTATATCTTTTTGTGTGTTCACCCTCAATTCACCCAGTCGGATCATTGTCGCTCACCCGTGTAAATGGACAGTGAATAAACAGAGATTAACAGAGGGTTGAGTGCCCTGAGGGAAATCCTTCGGTTCAGGGGAAACATATTTACATCCCAGCCTGCACAGAAGCTGATGATTATCCCCTCCCTCCCCCACTGCCATTTTGGTATTCACATCCTCTCAATCCAAAGCGGAATCCGAAATGGGTTTGTCTGGAATGAGGGGGGTTTAATTCCTTGTGATTCGTCACCCAAATAGATGACGGTTCCTCGCCTACCAAAGACGATTTTCCGAGTCCCTGGGGGAGGTGCTACATGACATGCTCTCCCGCTCCTGTTACCTAGCGACAGGGTACAACCCCCGAATGACAACGGAGATGATTGCACTCTCATCAGGGCAGCCGATTTCCTGTTTCTAACTTCTCTGCTTTTTCTCTCCATGGGTAGTTTTTATCTAATTGCAAATTCATTTAAATTGTGATATTTAAACACTCTCCTGAAACCAATAACATCTGTTTTGAGCAGAGTCGGGGGGGGGGTTGAGCAATATGTGTAATGTACTGTTTTATTGTTATTATGTGTTATTATAGTAGAGTATACTATAGTAATGTATAGTATGGTGTAATGTAGTATAATATTTTACATATTCTTTAGAGAAATTGGCTATTGCAGGTGTTGCACATTAACATTATCAGCCCAACCAGGCCTGAGTATCTGTGGACACATCCTGTGTCTGCTCTAAAAGCTCCAGGAGGAAGCGGAAGGGTGTGCTTCCTCCTGTAATGGCAACCAGTATCCTCCCATTAGACAATTTCATGTCATTATGCCCCCCTGGAAATTGCCCTCCCAGTAATGGAAGGAGAAAGATTAGTAGCCTGAAGATGTGGTGTCAGGCCAAAAGCAGTGGGCATGATACCAGTTATGCCCATCAGCCCAAGGTGAGCCGCACCCCTGGTGAGCCGCACCCCTGGTTCCTGTCTCCCTGGAGAATGGGGCTTGTGTTTTTGCTAAAAGGTTTCACCTGGAATGACTTGACTGCAATCAGTTTATACATGATCTCTGTGGTCATAATTACAGGGCTAACTGGGTTATAAATGGGGAACAGGTGTTATGGAATCACCAGCTTATCTTTAATTGAGCTACAATGTATGCCTAACTAAAATCATCCTCAGATGCTGTGTAAAAAAAAATCTTTGGATAGTGGCCTCAAACCCTGCAGAATTTAAACTAGAATTTGTGTGTGGAACTGTGTTAGAACAATAATCACAGTATGACAATGTGTTTGTCTTGTATTTATCTAGTATTTTCTGCAGTTAATAATGTGTGTTATTGGTAGTGGTATTATTTTGATTGTGAGAATGTATTAAACGATTTGTGGGGTGTGAAACATGATACATGAGACATTTCCATGGTTACTAATGACATACAGGAAAATATATTAAGTCAAGCCATTTACATTTCACAATAGAGTGTGAAGTTTTGCCGTATTAATGTAGGTTTTTATTTTTTGCAGTGCAATAATTTCTAATTGACAGTAATATTTAATGGGTTATTCAAATAGTTATATAAAGCATATTACCATCTGGTACAGTTCCAGGCCTTGTACCATATCTCCATGCTGACTTCTATTTGTTATTAAAACAACATCTTCTCAGTTATATTCTCATAAATAATGAAGGAAACAGTACGACTAAGTGTGGGCTACACAAAATACACAAAAAGTGTTTGGGATACAGGAAGGTAATAGATAAAATAACATTGAATTACAAAACAGACTTTACTACATTCGCAGGAAATTGAAAAAAATAGAGCTTGATGAAGGCAGTTGACTTATGGATAAGTTAAGATGCTGTAATTTCTGCTAAAAATGTAGATAATTGGGTTTTGTGGATTTGAGCTAAACTCAGCATTTATGATTTATGCTGATTACCATGGTGATTGTGCAGTAACAAATCCACAGTGGCCCACAGAATGGCATTATCTTGGTGGGTAAAGGGTGTTTTCACAGTTACGGAGGAACATGTTTCTCCATTGATTTATACTGTGTCCAGCGTGCAGTACGTGCTGGAGAAAACAAACAAGATACGAAATGCAGGGAATGTATGAGTGGCGTCCGCGATTACCATGCATCTAGTGAGGCTTTCGGGCCATGTTCAGCTGGCTTTTGCGCTGGGGCCCACGGAAATGTTGCGGCGCCAGTGATGTTAACTCTCACCGACTTTGGGATTTATTTACACTTAAATTGCACATTCTGGCTCCTTCTGCAGCCTGGGAAGCGTGGCACTATTTTTAATGCCCTTTTCAGAAAGGCAGCGGCGCGGCGGCAGCAAAAAGGTCACAGCTCCATGCGTAGTACTAAAGATCATCACAGCCTTTCTCTTTTTAAATGGGGGGGATGGAGGGGCTCATTTGTAAGCGGTCCCTGGTGCCCCCTGCGCCCGGAAATTCCACATTTTCTGCTAAATAAATGACCCTCGTTCACATGTGGCATGGCCATTAGACAAAAGTGGCAGTGACAGGAAGGGAAGCAGTACTGTCCAAACTGCTGGCAGATAACCTCTGAGTGTGAGTTCCACGTCTCTGACAGTCTCGTCAGATGGGCCTTTTTTGCAGGAGACAGTTGTATATTTTTACATCATTTATTCTGCAGACTGACCCAACACTCGGCTCAAAACAACAAGACAATTTGTCGTCCACAGGCCGCCACCGTCTTCCTGTGGTACAAAGTATGAAAAGATGAATGTTTTTTGCGATATGCCCGTAGGAGACCGCTATCCTCTCCCGGCCAGCACTTGCCAGCAGCGCACTTGCCATCACTCTTGCCATCACTCTTGTCTTTTGAATTACCCGAAAAATCTTCCCTAAAAGGCTGTTGAAAAGATTTGAATGACAAGTGAGGAAGTGGCTTTTTCTACAACCCCGGGTGCATGCGGCAAGGGTCGCACTGACTTTTCATAGTATGTAGCTAGATTGCTGTGGAAGAGGTCCTCACCTCTCTCTGCTTTCAAACCACTAACTCCCACTGGGGGTTGTTAAAACAGAAAGATGGTAGCCCCCGATAAACTAGCAGACAGCTAGTGAGGAAACAGATGTTCTCCCAATGGGCAATTGCCTCTGTGGCTGTTTTGTCCCTGGCAACCATATCCCAGCGTATCCTGGTGTAGCCCAGCGTATACCGCAGGACCTTGAGTAAAACAGGGATCCCTGGGTTAAATATGTGACTAAAGGGTCAGGTTAACGAAAGCCGTTTCTGCAGTAGATGGTGGGGCTCAAACTATTCTTTTCTTTGCCTGAGAAGGTGGGCTGCTCATGCACGACTGTCTTTTTTGCCTCAATAAGCACTCAATAAGGAACGTGTGAATGCTGGGGTCAAAAAGCTGCTATGAGAAAAAAAATCTAATTAACCCTGCATACTCGATTTTCTCGTGGCGTTTCAAAGTAGCATGGTAGGGGTCATGCCAGGCCAACATAGAGGACAATGGAAGATATCCGATACTCTGCTAGAGTGCAGATTCCCGCTGAGATTTTGCGTGCGATGTGACCTGTTCTGTCTTGTGTTTAGTGGCTCTTGTTCCAAGTGCTAGGATGCCATTTTTCACAGTTTGCCCACCAGGGGGCAATATTGTTCTGCCTGGCAGGTGCCTGAGTTCCTGGGTTTGTTTTGTCTTGCCACCCCCCCCCCCAGCACTCTTTGTTTTGCCATTTTCTGTAGCCCTCAAAGGCGGCACTAACCATAACAGATCTGACACAGCCCGTGGAGAAGGCTGGGGACCATAATCACATTCCCCATGGGGGGATGTTTCTGTCACTCTGATCACCTTCTTGTGTTCCCTACTTTTTTCGGGAGTGTTTTAGCCCTGTGGTGCTGGGGTGGGGTGGGTCTTGCTGTGACTGGAAGGTATACTGGTCAGTATTTTCTTACATAACATTGCGAAGCCGACATGAACCAGACATAGAGAAGCACATACTGCTTCCATCCCCTCCTGGCTCTTGGGTGGTGGTGGGAGGGGTATCAAGGATCACTGATTGTTGCCACTGGACACGGTGATGGAGTTTGGTACTGGTGGTGTCCCTTGCTGCTTGTCGTAGTCCCATCAATGGGTGTCACCATGGGACCCCTGCTGTGTGTAGAAAACAGCTGAGGTAACAGGTTTGATTAAAGTTAGGCTCAGGCTTCTGGGCTGTTCATGCTCAAGCACATGTAATCCCAAGAACAGGGCCCAAACCAGTACAGTCAGCTATGACATTCAGCCATGGCTGCATTTCTCCATTTGGGTGTTTGGGTGTGTGTGGGGTGTCACATACAGGTTAAAACACCTTGCAGGAAATGAAAGAGAAGCACTGTGTACACTTTTATCTCCATAACTGAATCATAAATCACACACCAACTACAGAATTAGAAATGTGGATTAAAATATGTGTATTTATTATTGAAACTCTTTCTGGATTCACACCCAATATTAATTATTATTAAAACACACCTGTCTTAACTGCCCAGATTAATTTGACAATCAGTGATTACTCAATGGAGAAACTTGGAAGTGTTTAAGTCACTTTTAGTGGCCTGTAATGCATGCATTGTTTATAAAAACTGTTGACTAATGCAGTGTTCCTCAGAGAA
Organism: Mormyrus lacerda; assembly: GCA_015163995.2. Lineage (NCBI taxonomy): Eukaryota > Metazoa > Chordata > Actinopteri > Osteoglossiformes > Mormyridae > Mormyrus > Mormyrus lacerda. Next base: position 16,401,876 of record JAABNX020000119.1, read on the forward strand.
AAAAGTAGATTATTCATTCAGTTTGTGCTTTGGATTGTATTTCAACATTTTTCTTTATTTTGTACTTGAAATTTTAGATTTATTTAGAATAAATCTAGTGTTTAGTGCGTAATCTCTCACAATGTAATTGCCATGAAAGTACAGCCTGCAGATCGCGGTCACTCGCTTGCCGATGCAGCACAGAAACATCGGAGGGAGATACAACCGATTATACGTCTTCAGCTGGTTCACCCCCTGCTGGACAACAGAAATGAATGCATATGTGTGGGGACACAGTGACACACTCCGGACAGGATGGCAATCACAGGACACATACATGCACACACGCTACAGGTAATGGGAGAGCCAAAGTACATGGGGCAATGTGCAATATTACAGACAAGAAATACGGACCCATGTTGCCAATATCTATTACATATCATTTTAAAATAAACACCAATAATATATAGCAACATAATTTATGTGATTTTATCTCTGTTCACAGAGGTATTATGCATTTTTAGAGTGGAAAACACCAGTTACACATAGACAGCAGTTATTAGTTATGAGTACATACTGCATGTGCTAAGCATGAAAAAACCTAGCTGTCAGTAAATGAGAGGCCTCTTGATGTTTATATGGTGCTATACCCTTTTCAATTTTAGCTTTTAAAGATATTTATTGTAGAGCTCTGGTGCTATGACCATGAGAGGCACTACAATCAAATGAAGTAGGTACATATATCTGAGCCCAGGGAAAATTGTTCCTTTTATTCCTATAATTCAAGACCCTCAAACTGTGTCTTGCCGAGGGAGATGCCCGTGTTCCCGTAAGGGTCGACTCGTGCCCCCTGCCAGCAGAGAGTCTGCGATGCTGTCAGGCACGTCTGCCCGGGCTCTTGCTCGAAGACCCATTAGCGTGCCGTTAGCGAGCGCTGTCTGAGAGGTGTCAAATTCCCCGGCTGTTCTGGAAAGCTGAGACGGGATACGCGGCTAGCTGAAGGTGAACTGGGATCACATGTGCATTCTTACGCAGCAGCTGTTTATCTATTCTACGAGCTTCTGGCAGACCGCGGGATTTGAGCGCAAACAGACTACGTGTTCATTAGCTGCGGGGGGACCGTGCCGCTCCTGAGCGCTGTCCATCTGCAGTGAGCCGTGTGGAGTGACGAGGATTTAAAGATGGGTGCGTACTGGGCAGCTTGGAGCCAGGTCCTGCGGTGGAGATTCATCTCCGTTCACCATTTGCTCAGCCCCAGCAAGGAACACGCATAGATGCGAACATACGGAGGCCATTACCGCGCAAAACGGCACCTTAACCCTATAAAACATATTTTGTTCTGTTTTCTTTCAGATCTGGCCTGACTGGTTCTGCAGTTTTCTCGCAGGCTTTTAGCTACGTCCTAATACCTTTTTCCCAACACTAACACTAGCCAGTAGACACCCTGCTGTTCTTCTTCCACTGGAGCCTGGAGTGGCCGCCACACTGCGTCCCTGGAACCAGCCGGTTCCTTAGCGTTGACGTCATGCATGCGAATCAGCCGAACTAGGGAAGCGGAGGGAGCCTTTCCCAGAGGTACTGGAGTTATCATACTGTCTCACGCTTGGCGACTAATTATCTGCAGAAATGTGTTGGCACGTATGATCAGCGGGGGTGTTGCCTGGCGTGAATGACTGGAAAACCAGTTCCATCCTAAGCAGGGGCGTGCTTCCATTTCACCGCCTTACCCATGTCGAATATTACCCAAAAAGAGGTCTGGAGCCTAAAGCACACATGCATGTTTCTCCGAGTCATACTTGGGAGCCTCATTAGGTAGCATAGGCGGCTGCCTAGGGCGATATTTTCTGAGGAGGCGCCAATTTAACAACCATGGCATGCATCGTCTGAGGAATTGGGTAGTAAAGCTTGGTAGGACTCCACATGAGCTTGGACTGGCACTGCATGTCCCCCCTCTCTTCCACATGCAGGATACCATGTCTGCCTCAGTCACAATGCTGCCTACTGGACCTTCTCTATGGCCAGTTATGGGTTTACCGGGGTCTAGATAGAATTGTAATTTCTTTTTCTGTGACTTGTGGAATCAATGAGCGCCGGGGCAGAGTCTGCCAGACGGATTCTAAAGGCACTCCCTTCGAATGTGCTGGTGTATGTCCATCGGAGTGATGCTCTTTGTCTGGTAGCGGCCTGGATCCAGTCAGCCGCATTCACCTCACTTATTAGATGCTGGTAAGTGCTGGTGTATGGGTTTTGTGGTGGGCTGATGGTGGCTCAGCCTCCATCCCTCCATTTCTAAGGGTGAGATCCTCCACCCTGAAACCTTGTGGTGAAATGGTCCTGGGCTTTTAGGCTCATTTGTGGCACACTTTCTAGAATGCTGAACCTCCATCTAAGGTAACTTTCCCCCAAAGAATTCTGGGAGATGACTGCCTTCTCTCGGTCCAGAGATACACAAACTTCTCAATCCAGTTTGTTTACCATTAGGATGATTTAGCGGGGGCTGATCCCGTTACTGCCTTTCTTAGGAAGATGCTGGATGGTTTTGCTCGGCGCCCCATGCAGCTTACCGTTATCCTGTCTGTCACCCCTTCGCTTGTGTTCAGACTCCCTGTAATGTGCATAATAGGATCCTCATACCTTGCTTCCTGTCATACTATGCAGTTCATGCAGTCACACTGTCAAGATCTTCAAAGCACATGTGCTGCAGCATTTGCAGGCTGGAATGACCCAGTCAAAAATTGAGATTTAACATAAATATACTTATCACTTCTCATAAGCAGTCATACAATGTGCCCCGTGTTTAATGTACTGTGTAGTGACGTTATTAATATTGTTATTCTGACATCTAGGAATAATAATAATTCTACATCTAGATGTTTACTGAAGCAATTCCAGCCTTGTTGATATGTCAGAGGTTCGCTTTTATAAACGATTTAAATGAAAAGGACGGCTTCAGTAGCTGCATAGGATTTTCATCTAAATAACGGGAGCTTTAATTATTTGTTGTATGCCTCCTGTGGGCTCAGAATGAGATTAAGCCCAGGTACCGGTGCGCACTGAGGGAGCGATCCGATCTGCTGTGTGTCATTTCGGCTTCCTGGGGTATTTTTAAGGCCCAAGTTAATGCGGGTTCTACTTAATTTGAGTGGCGTTTGTAAATTGTGCTGTGGATTTCCCATGGCAACCGCGCTGTTTAGTTACTGTTTTCTCTCTGGCTTAACAATATGCCTAGAGTGATGGCTGAGCAGAAATAAAGGGGCAGAGTTTAAAAAATCGCCTTGGATCCTTCTCAGATCAAGGTGTTCATTGACAGCTCCTGCCTCACTATGACTGACAGGCAGAAGAGACTCGCTTTCATACGGTACGCCAGTGTTGCCCAATCCAGTCCTCGGTGACCCACAGTTGGACTACATTTTTGCTTCCCCCGAGCGCCGTGCCAGACAGTCCACATTATTGCACCATCCCTGGGAGTTTGGGCAGAATTTATATGCCATGAGAACGTACGGCTGAGTATCTGTCACACCAACAGTACATAATTACATATGCTTTATAACCGACCAGCTAGCCAAGCCGATCGGCCAATTGGGCACCTCGATGAAATGTAATGCCCCTCCTTACGACATAATTCATAGCCAACCCTGGAAAGCTTCATCTAAAGAGCTTCTCCAGTTGTGCTTTTGCGGTTGGCTTGACTGCCAGACGGACCCTTGGGACCCCTCAGCGACCTGCCCGTCTCCCGCATAACCATGCACCACTGCTGTTTTTGTCGGAATGCATTTTACCTGCTCTCTGAACACTGGGGGGGGGGGGGTTCCTCTATTTTATCCTTAGTCTGTACCCCCCCCGAGGTCACTGGTGAGCGAACACACTCTCCAATCCAAGATAGTACTTCAGTGAGAATGCAGAGAATATAAATCACACCAGCCCATGGACGTGCTTCCTGAATACACATCCCTGTCAATTTTATCCCCTCCCCAGTGACTTGCTGCTGAGTGCTGTCCCTCTTTGGCATTCAGTGAGAGGCGTAGGAGATTCTGGGATACTAAGCTGCTGTGTGGAGGCACATCTACGATGTCAAGGGACGCTATTTGGATGGAGATGGTGCCTGAACACCTTGTGGCATTCGAGGAGCGGAAGGCGAAGCCGCAGGGGAGAATGGGCGACCATAATAGAGAGCATGCTGGGTTGATATCTCGGTTAGTCGGAAGACGGCCGCAAAGTGCGTAAAAGACGGACGGACTGCAACTCGTAACCAGATACTCTAACACCACTAGGGCTCTGCCAAGAGCGACACCCTCCTGATCACTCTGCATTCCCTTTCCAAGAGCTCCAGATCAAAACAGACCCACTTCCTGTTAAATCTGAACTCTGTCCTGCAGGGCCTCGTGGGAAAAGGGCAGAGATGGGGAAAAATACAAAATACCCTATTTGTAAGTGTATCAAAACAAACAAAAAGATACAGCCACCAAACAAAGTATCAAAATAAGATACAGTATTTTGTATGCTAAAAATACATTTCCCATACATGTATTCTGTATCAAACTTGTTCCTTTGATAGCCCACTGACTCAATTGGCCAAACATAAAAGCAACAGTATTTCACTGCTTAACAAAACTCTATTATAAATATGAAACCAAACAAAAGATCAAATATTTTGAAGTCTTTTAAGTGAATCTCAGCTAGTTACGTGGTAAGTCAATTGAAAGATGACTTTTTTTGTAATTTAATTGACAAACCTTGTTCCTTTTTTTGCACTACAAATGCAAATAACTCAAAACAAGAAAATTTTAAATGAAAAATTAGAATTTATGGGCTTTAATCAACAGCATCCTAACAAACCTTAAACAAATAGAGGCCTGAATAGAGTTGTCTTTTGGTTCAAGTTAACTGCTATTCACTCTAATGACCATTCACTAAATTGTTAAATTAAAATGAAAAATCTAAACTTCCTCCTTGTGCAAGCACAAACCTTTTGCTCACGTGAAATCATCACGTGACATCATCAGTGACATCATCACTCATTTCCCCATATTATGGGGAAAGAATTTCTTGTATTTTTAAAATACAAAAATACTGAACATCAAATTTTGTATTTGAAATAAGTATTTTACACAAATACTGCACATCCCTGGCATGACTGATAGCCTGAGAGCATGAAAAAAAAATCCTGAATTAAGTTTTAAACTCATGATATGTGAAATATGGCACCATGCTGTAAATAATTAGTACCTTTTTATCAATACTGGAAAGTGATTTAATTTACATGATAAGAATGAATAGGGTGCTATATAAATTCTAATTCTGAATGCATTTATCCTTGAAGATGGAGATATTTTTGCTGCACAGTCTGGTCGCTTGGCTTAAGAGTTATGGAATTAGATTCTCTAGCTTGACAGTGATTTGACATTTACCTTTTTTCTCCCCTCTGCAGTTTTACCCACTAAGTGTCTCAACTCGGGGGTTGGGTAATAGTGACACAGCAGTGACAAGGGCAGTGAGAGCGGTGGTGGTCGCAGCTGCCATTGCCGTGGCAGTGCCTCATCTAATCATTCTGACCCCATGTAGTCTTCGAAAGCGAGGGGTGGGAGGGGCGGGGGGTAATTGGGGGCAATGAGTAAGAACAGTCCCGTCAATGGCTGACAAGTCCGCCCAGGATCATTCCTGTTGATTTGTCTGTCAAAGCGGGGTATCTGGGTAATATCTGCCATGTGCTGGGTTGGGAGTTGTGGACAATAGGCCCCTGAACAGATATACTCAAGAGAAACCCTGTTTATTATTTTTCTAACAAAATCTCAGTACTTGTACCAGAATTGTACATCCTGTATTGTCATTTTATCTGAAAATTCTTTAAAGATGATTCCTTTATTTTCTATTCTTGTCAAAACCTGCAGTAGAATCCTGGCCATGGGCTTTTCAACACAGTCATTTATATATATATATAAAAAAAAACCCAACGCATTCTAATGTCTGGCAGCTATGGTTCTCCGAAGAGCAGCAGGTCGCACAGCTCACCCCTACGGGCGCATTCTCTCCTCCCCTCTCTTCCCATTGCCCTACCTCTGTAAGTGACCATTTGTCTCAGATGGAGGAGATGTGTTTCGTTCTCTGTTTGATTTTACAGACCTCGGGGGAACAAGGGGGGGGGGGGATGGCGGGGAACGCCACAGGGCACGTTTTTCAAAGTGGCAGATATATCGCGTGGAATGAAATTTTTATCTTTGTTGTTTTGGGATAGAGAGAGAACACGCTCGCAGGGTCTGACATCTAAAGAACGGCCCAGTTGAATTTAGTCACAGTAAAAGATTGCTGCTGTAATACAAATACTTTATAACGACACAGCGGCACCTGGAGAATCTATTTATCCCAGCGGTGCAGTGCTTACCTCATCGCGACGACGCTTTACATATTTTATCAGTGATTGTGTAGAACATTTCTCCACTGTCACACACTATTAAGGAAACAATTACTTTGGTCCCAGACTTAATCTGCACTCCAAGGCTCCAGCGCCGGCACCATATGGCGGAGCTGAGCACTGTATATCACGGCAACATTAGCAGCTGCCTTTGGGGGCCCCTTAATGTATTTCATTCAATTCATCTGGTTTATAGGGGCAGAGAGACATGAGTGTTTTATATGAGGCAGCCAAAGTATTACAAGGGGCTGTTATTATTTTTTTTAATAGAAAAGTACGACGGGGATAATTATTGGTTGTAATTGTCGTATACCCATCATGAGCGCCCCCCCCATGCCGGCTTTGGAAATGTTTGGTGAGAGATTTGGGATTCAAGGAGGAATATCATATACATAGGGTGTATCATGGAACATCATGGAGAATATCTCGAAGATCCAGATGAAGCTTCACTGGAAGTGAGACAGTTTGCCAGGAGTCTATAGAAGCCGGTGTATGGGGTGGAGAAGGGGGCAGGGTTTTCCTGCAGGTTGTTAGGCGAATCAGCTGCAGGCTGAGGAGGCATGGGTCAGGTCAGACCAGCTGGAACCACCAGCATGTCTTCAAGGTGAATGCCGTCTGCGTTTAGACTGGGGAGGCTGACATGGGGGATGATTCCTAGCAGGTGCTGTCTGCGCACGGCGTTGGAGAGCTATGACTCATCCCCCCCCTTGCTCCCACAGCTCAGGGTTTCATGTAGGTCACAGTACCCCTGTGCTGTTATCTGTACCTCCCAAAAACAGCTGTTATTTGGCACAGCGTGATAACACTTCACCTCGGAGTGTAGTAACCCAAATCCTGGCAAGCAAAATGACCCCTAAGTTCTCAGTTTGCCCGTCTGTCCCCGCTGACCACGTTTTGGTCCATTATCCGGTTCTGGTGAAGAGTGCCCCATGCAAGCCTGTTTAAGAGTGGAGTAAGACGCGAATAAACACATGAGGACTGAGTTCCTGCTGAATTACCTGGATTTCCTGGATAGCATGGCAGTCGTCAGCGTGAATGGTGAAGCTGGCACTTCCCAAAACACCCAGTCGTGTTGGCAGCTGGCCGGTGAAAATCCCGCTGCTCTGTGTCCCGGGGCTGGGATATCCGCCACCCACCACCGAATGCGACTCATTTCCTCAGTAGTCATAACACAGCAGAAACTGCCCACTTTGGCTGCCAGGTGGGCAGTTTTGTATTTGCTAAATACACTGGGCCATTTCAGAGCTGCATTAACTCAGAAGGAATGGCTGCAGTTTCGGGGGAATACTGAAGTCAGCGGTGGCTTGCTTACAAAAGAAGTCACATAAAAAAATTGCAGCCATCTGTTTGACTCCTGCAGTGTCACATGCTTCTGCTTTATTACACGCATGGTGCTGCCGTGCTGCACCAAGCTCGGTCCATGCCAGTCTGATGTAAAAGTAACTGCCTGTGGCTTTTTTAAGGACTGACTGACGAGGACTCTCAGTCGCAGTTAATGTCTTCATTTCCCAGCATGCCTCATTCTCACTAACGATGCATCTCTCTTTTCTCAGATAGCAGTATGCGTTTAAAGGAAGCTAGGTGTGACTTTAGAAAGAACAGATATGGCTAAGCCCAGGAAAAGATTAGAGTGGTTAAATGAAAAGGTAAAAACAGTGGAATCCATCAAACTCTCAACAAAGTGTTATCACTGATCAAGACAGCTGTGAGCGCAGAATTTCCCTCTAAGCTCTGTGAGCCCCATTGAAACCAGTAGCTTCTTCAAGGACATTCTCCATTGATTTTTCTGTCACTAAATAATATCTAATCTTACTCCAGAAACACATTTTCACATGTTGCACTACTTGGTGCATCAGTGACCCTGTCACCCAAACTACCTATTCACACTGTATTAGCGGAAATCCTATCTCAGTTGGTTGATTTTGGAGCCTCATATTGTACATTTTAAGCTATGAATGGTTTATGAAAAGTGCTTTCATTCACCTCCCTGGCTAGACGTGTTCAAGAAAATGTCCCATTGATTGATTGATTTAGACCATAAGAGATTCTTCTGGTCCTTCACATTGTCCTACAGGCTTTTTCTAAAGGTTAGAGCATGCTGGCTTTATTCCAGGTTGGTATAGTAGAATTGAAAAAAAAGATGTTTATGATGTGTGCCTAGGACAGCCATCGTTCTTTGACTCGATTTGTCCATCCTACAGGATCATCTGCTCCTAATACAGCCGCTCATACATACTTAGTCATGAGTGTCTGACCAGAAGTTGCAGCACAAAGCTCTGGCAGGCAGCTGCTATCTGAGGCCACCGTGTTTCAATGAAGCACGTCCCTCGTCCCTGGTAGTACGATCAGATGAGACGCACTGCAGGCGCCATCCACCACTCCCTGGCTCCAACAAGGAGGATTTCCCTTAAGCCGGCTGGAGGATTCTCTGAGCTGGGGATACTTCCCGCCGACGAGGTTGTGATATCCACGAACAGATGTGGCCCTGGGATTGTGGAGAGCTCCGCTTCGCAGGGTTCTTGCTCTCACTTTAGCTGCGGGTAGGCGGTAGGCTTTAACGGCAAAATACCTCAACCCATCTTGAGCTCATCCATCCACGGACCTGCTTTGTTTTCATTGGCTGTCTCTTCATTATGGTCTCTTGGCAACAACAGGTACTCTTGTATTGTGCAGTTGTCTCATTGGGACCTGGCCCTCAGGGTGTCTTATAACCGCTCTCATTTTTGCAATGTTCATAGGTAGTTTTTAGCTCAATAGGTCTTGTACCATTGCTAAGTTATACTTGTTAACTGGCCCCTCATTGGAAGCTTAGTCTGCACCTGTACCTAAGTTAGCTTCTTGTACCATCTGCCTCACTTGTACCTTGTTTTGGACAAAAGCATCTGCTAAATAAATAAATGTGATGCAAAAGCATCTTTGGTATGTCACACACATGCGAGAGATGCCAGCAGTTTATCGCAGAGCTCCTCATACTCTGGCACCTGAAACCTGCCGCAACCTGCAAGGCTGAAATTCCCGGTGCCTGGTATCTGACTGGCAGGCGATCCTGGAGTGCTGTTCCGTCATCCTCCCCGCTTCAGACCTGGAACCTGACATGACATATTTACCTTCAAAGCATCGTCACAATTGGTTTCTGGCAGAATGACATGAGGCCTTGGTGGGAACCGTGTCTCTAACCTAATCCCAGACAAAGTAAATGCAGACCTTAGTGGAAAATGACTGTAACAAACGTAAGGGAGATGTCGAGACATTCGTGCTGATATTCTGTTTTCCATTTGCTCAGAGCAGCTTAATGGACTCCTGGAAAAGACTTTCTACTCAGGAATACATTTACTTTGGATGGTACAGTATTTGTTTGTACTGTTTGTTTTCTCCAGGGCAATGACTCCCATTGGGTCATAGTGGGGGTTGCCAACAAAGCCATGAAAAGGGGCCAAAAATCTGCACGATTACGGCCAAAAAAGCCATGTTTTTGCCTAATAAAAACCTTGCATTTTTCATTCAAAATAAAACCGTGACATGTTTTAATTTAAGCGACCATCAAGATGACAGAGCTCTTTGGGGAGGTGTGAAGTGTAGGCGAAGCCATCAGTTATGCTGTATAAAACATTCATGCTGTCGGTTCTCTGCGTAATAAAACGTATTTATGTTGATGCTTTGTGATTTAAAATATCAGTCAACACTCCTGGATGTAGTTGATTCATACAGAAATCATCATGTTCGGTTATACTCAGAGTAAAATGAATAGAATGAGATTTTTAAGTTAAACAAAAAAGCTATTTTCTATATTTTAGGCATTCATTGTAGTGACATTGTAGTCCCACCGGTATGCATGTGCTTCAGAATTGCAGTTCCTGTCTGTGATTGGCTGTCAGTGTCCATTGAATGTGATTTTCATGAACTTCTCATTATATAATACCTACTTATACTACGGGGCTGTTGAATGCTTGAATCTGATTGGCTGACGAACGTTCTGAGGTGTGCAATTATTTTCAGGGAAACGCACGGCGAACGT
>JAABNX020000119.1:16420801-16448471 GCA_015163995.2 Mormyrus lacerda
TATATATACAGTAGTCTACAAATTTCTATTATTTTAAAACTAATAAATACAGATGAAAATGTATACCAAGAAATCTTTGGACTACTAGGAACATACATAAAGTACCTCCTTTGTACATCTTCTTTGGGGCATTTCTTCCAAGCAAGGATACGCAAGTGGTGGATGCTTAAAATGCGTCTCAGTTTTTCTCCCTTTGGCAACAGTGTCACTTTCACTTCGCTGCGATCGCAGCCCCTCGTGTATCACAAGCTGTAGGGAGTGCACAACCCAAGCTAGCGACTCCCAAATCATCCTCTGCTTTTTGCATATTACTTGCATTGTCTTGAACAATTGCATGTGCTTTGTTTAGTGAGATTGTCCACTAAACGCTGGTTCCACCATTACAACCGATACCTGATTCATCTAATAGACCTGGATTGGTGCTGATACTGATCCGAATATCGGATCGATGCATCTCTGGATAAGATAACTGTATTGACCCCCATGAGGGGAAATTTCAGTGTTTGTGATAAATACACCTCTGTCCTCCTCCTGCCACATCTCAAAGCACAAAATAAGAAGCTCTTTACCCATTTTGTCAGTAGAAGCAATGGAGGAGGCTATTTTTAAGCAGTGTGATGCCACTGTTCTTGGTGGCTTGTGTGAGAGATCATGACATGGAAAATGCTCCTGATTTTTGTGACGTTGCCATTGTCGCTGCAAGGACATTACTTTGGGTGTGAGACGCAACTCTTTCTGGGGCCAGCTGGTTGGGGTCAGGGGTGGGGCAGTGGAATTTCGATTAGTGCCACTCAGAGGTGGGGCGGACTTGTAGGTGGGAAAGCCACTCACACATGGATGGCGCTTCACAGAATCTGCTGTGTGGGATTTGTAGTGACATTGCCCGAAAACATAAATAGACAAGTTCATGCATACAGTTTCCTTACAATCAATTCACACTTTTAATAGACCCAGAGGGGTGATAATGGCAGATTGAAGAAAGGAACGGAAAATGCAAAAACATTCCATTTGACAGTAATGCGTTTTTACAGCGGGATCCTGAACCTCACTGTGAAGCGCATACTGAGTCCAAGAAGAAGCTTCTGGAACGGATTGAGATCATAAAGCAGTCCTACACCCCAGCCTTGAGTGGTCTCTGGGGGAGACGGGGACGAGCTCAATAGTACAATCTACAGTAGTAAAATGCACTGCGGTTATGGAGTTGCCACGCCCGGCTGAGTGTCCCCACGCCCCCCCCCCCATCCTGCTCTATCACCTCACAGACAAAAGTGAGCCGTAACACCGCTAGCCAGTGAACTCAACACTAAAGGCCATTAAATTCAACACGTGTCATATTTTACAATGGGCCAGCGCTGGTGCTGTGGGATGAGGTGGGTCACGGCAATGCTGAGCGGGGGCCTCCAGCCCACCCCAACCCCCCTCCATCCCCCTTGGAGTCATGCGAGAGGTCTGGTCATTAATCACCGCCGTCAGTGGCATCACAGGCCATCGCTCCCTGCGTGGTGTAAATTGAAACCACATCATCCTGAGATTGCTTCGGTTAAGGCTTGCCTCAGCTGTGTGTATCTTTATCCGGGTATGAGCCGCGATGCAATGCTCCTGGTTTTATTGGGAATGCTGGGGGGGGTGACTTCCTCACTCTGTCTTCGTTCCTTGGCAAGTTAATCACCAAACGCCTTAAATTCTGTTTGTTTATGTGATCCGCTCGTGGGCTGGGATTGTTCTCCGGAAAGCTGATGTAATGAGTTTGGGCTCCCCATAATTCATCCATGATGGATTGTAACTGGGAGTTGCTCTCAGCTATATCACACCGTGTGCATTCTGCCTTTCCGCAATAGGTTCCCAAAAAAAACTGTTCTCAGTATGATGATGATTCTACATTTCCTGGGTCTGTTACCCGTCTCCTCCTGCTGGTTTCCTGGGTCTGTCCCCCTTCCCCTCATTCCAGTTTCCTGGGTCTGTCACCCATCCTCTCGCTCTGGTTACCGGGTCTGTCACCTGTCCCCTCTGTTTCCTAGGTTGAAAAAACCCAACTCTGCTTATGTTACTGTATCTTAAAATACAGGTCCCTGGTCCCTTATTGCCAGATGTACTGTTGCATTCAAAACATCCCGGTCTGGAGGGTTTGTGCTGATTTAAACATACAGAAAATGATTGGGAATTTCCTCCATCAGAATCTAACCACATTTTCATTTTTGATTTTTACACAGATCGGGATCTTAATCGCTTCTCTGGGTTTCTCTTAGCAGCAAATATAAAAGTGAGATAAAATTAGCTTTTATTGAACTGAACCCTTCTTTGGCTAGCAGGTTAATAATTAGCCCTATGAAATTCTGACAGGGCTAACCCCCAAGATGACCTGGCATGTCAACGAGGCAGGGGTGTGGTGGGGGGTTGGTGGAGCAGCCTAGATAGATGTTGCCATTCCTCTCCAGCAGGTCCAATGTGCCCCCATATGGGATGGAGAGGTTCTAGAAAAGTGAAAAATTACCCTCCCCCCCCATTCTGTCACTCAGAATAAATTCTTGGGTTTTCTTATATCCCTCTGTCTTGTTTGTTTTCCAGGTGACCCAAGAGCTCCTTTTCATTGCCCCTCAAAGCAACTATTTACGTTGCGTTTCTCTTGTGATATGAATAGGTTCATTGCACTGCCTCTTGAGGTCACTGGAAATGCCCCGAATTGCAACAAGATTGCCAGCAGTGAGCTGCAGTATTTATTATTATTGTTATTATTAGGTTTGTGTACTCCGCATCAGCTTTTGGCAGCACTGTACCTTGATTCCTCTCAAACTTTCAGTCTGGGGCTTCAGGCATCCTGGTGGCAAACTCAGTGTTGCAATGGTAGAGTCCACTCACATTGTACAGTATGAGAGCGAAGGTGCCACACCACTGAGTTGGAGAGGGAGACCAATTCTGGGAGGAATTAGCAGAACACAGAATAACAATAATTGCTACCAATGGTTGGTTTTTCGCGAAAATTAGGAAAATGTTTCTCTATGGAAATTATCTTGAGAATAATTAAAAAGTAAAGCTCTGCTCCAGCGTCATCAAAATGTAGCCACTACAGATTTTATTCACAGAGTGCAGAAGATTGTATTTTGCAGTTATCTGGAATGTTCTGGAATAGTATCCGTCAACACGCATAACGACACACGACAAATGGCTCCAGTACATAATCACCCTTTGTGTTTGGCTTTTGTCTGCTCAGTAGCTGAATGTAACGTCCTGAGAAAAACAAAATCACATCCAGTCCCAGCGCTGTGTTTGCTGGGGCAGAGAAGGTTGCTGTTTGCCCAACTCATTCATCATATTGTTGGTTTTTCATTCAGTCTGTTACATCAGTAGCTGAACTGGCAAGAGATTTTGGAGACGCTCCTGCCTCAAGTGAGTAATATATTAGAGTACACTAATTTTATTTATAGCCAGAAAACAGATTCATGTTTAATTTACATTATGGAAAATTGTGTCTTTGGTTCAACCATTTTTTATCGGGCAATTTGTCAACATTTACTACAGAAGGCATGTCTCTTTTTTTCTGTTGGCAGATCTTGAGAAGAGCACATGAACTGAGGGTGTCAGCAGAATAGAAAATCTGTTTGCACCAGAGCCAGGTCTCAGTTACCCATCCCCTTGTGTCCAGTTTGTATTTATGGTTTTGTCCGACAGAGTAGCCTGCACTAAGCATAGTGCTCATTAAGGTCCTTCGTCAAGCATTTAAGGCAATTAAAGGTCCTTCCAGGAAGTCAAAATCAGATGGAAAAACTAGCGGAACTGGAAAGCACGTCTCAGCAGACGCTCCCCAGAGTGCCAGAGAACTTAGTCACCTGATCAATCAGGCTACCTGCTGATTGGCTGACGTGATACAAATGACGAACCTATAAGCTTCCAGGGAAGAGGAGACTACGGATGTGTTATCTGACTTTTCTGTAGTGCTTTGGCATGGGGGCCAGCTTCATTAAGCAGATGTTTGACCTGGACCTTACATGCATAATGGATTGTGCTGGAGATCCACCTTTTTGTCAATCCAACCTCAATAGCACTGAAACTGGGGCACAGGAGCACTGAATACATATCAGAGCAGTTCCTTGTGCCACGCAGCACATGTACGGATGTTAGCTAATGTCAAGCTAACTGTTAACACTTCATTTTGAGTCGGCCCAGAAGATTGGCTGATTGAGGCGGGTAATGGGCCCCACATATCTAGCTGTAAAGAGGGTCCATTCCTGTGAATGAAAGAGCAGATAGTAATCAAAGGGAGCCATGATCCAAACATCATTTTCTTGTGTGCTTCTGGGCAACAGATCATGCTAGGGTTTGAAAGGTTGCTGGTTCAAATCCCATGGCTGATAGAGTGATTTCACTGCTTAGCCCCTGAACAACACCCTCAGCTCCCTGTTGCTCCAGGGAGTCTCCTTAAAAATAAGTATGTTGCTTTAGGTTAATAAAGGGTCTGCTAATTTAGAAAAATATAAATTGGGAAGGAATTTCGGGTGGCCTTGTCTCTAGGAGATGTGCAGACGATTAACTATATATCAACACAGTAACCGGAAATGAAACACTAACGATCGGCGCCCAGCACCGCTCTTCTCCTCCTTCCCCCCCACGCTGCCGAGCTGTGGGCTTATTGCAGCATGCTGCGTCGCTGGTATGATTCAGTCCCCATCCATATGCTGACTCCATCAGCGCCAGGGGCGGAGGAGGAGGAAAATCAAATTGACATCTGAGCCGCCTTTAAATTCCCGGGAAAGATGTAAGCCTCGGCATTGCTGTGGCGATGGGCGATTAAATTGGTCACCGCTCAACATCAGCAAATGCCCAGTGACAATTTCCATCAGGATTCTTCATCTTGACGAGTCCCTGTTTTGGCTAGACACCTCCCGCTGTTCCTATCCTTAAAGACCCTGAAAAATGCCATTAGTTCCAGTGTGTACACTCAGTGAATATGAGGTGGTTTTGCTGTAAACTAGGAATAGTTAAAAAATACATGTTCAGTGAGAAAGTAGAGAAAGGGGCAGATTAACGTATCTGAAGGTCCTAGGCTAACGAGAGGGAGAGAATGTTCTGGCAGTTTTGTGACAGTAAGGGACAGTACTGGATGTGTTACAAACATCTATAGGGTTTATTAATAAATAAGGTAGATCAGTTATGATCTTCAGGTGGCCAGTAAGTGATTTGAGTATCCGGCCAGGTATCAGGCAGTGGGTATAGAAGGAGACCCTTTTCTGAATAGCAGATGCTTTTGATCTTTTCCATTAATGTCAGTGAGCATGTTTAGCGGACCAGGCTTTAAGACCCCAAAATCCTCCTCTCGCCTCATTAACTCTTCGTGTAGGAGTTCATTCAGCTAAATCGCTGCTCGCTTGGAGTGTCGAATAATTGGGGCGCTGTTTTTTTCCAACGGTGAGAGACCTGAACACACGCTGACAGCGGAGTGTGCGATCTGGGGTTAAGTGAGGGGAAGATGCTCAGTAACCATTCACGCTGCCTCTGACTGGAGTGACGGTTCTGCAGTATAAACAACGTGCCTGTAGATGGAGAGCTTTTGAACATTATCATCATCATTATTTTTATTGCTACTACATTTTACCTGTAGGGAGAGTTAGATTAAATATCTGCTTCACTACATTATTCCTCCTGGGAGTGCTGTGGTAATTTGCATATTAATTGGGCTCTTGGGGTCCATAAACTTATGACCTCATTACGCTGCTTACCTTTCCCGCCAGATTGGTCAGAGCCCCCTCGCAGTTCCGCGCAGCACTGCTAGCCCCCGTAATTACGGTCCCACGATGTTGCAGAGACTGCATTTCGGATTTCATCACGCGTCATACAAATGCCTCCCCAGCACTTTCTTCCATGGTCCTACATGACATTCAGTTCTATCCCATGCACGGATAAATGTGACACCCCCACCCCAAGCACCCAGGAAAGACATTACCTTGGTATGAAACAAACCGCATTAGTTGCAAGTGTCATGTTGCATATTAATAGGGCAGCATTGTTCCTGACTTCTGAGCCACACCAGTTTGAGACATTTAATATTTTACATTAACATCCAGCACTGCTGATTTGCCAGTGTGTGAAGGGTTTGAAACCTGGCCTGTTTTTTCCCTGTTTGTGAGGGGTTTGACACCTGGCCTGCTTTTCTCTGATTTCTGAAGGGTTTGAGACCTGGCCTGCTTTTCGTCGGTTTGTGAGGGGTTTGAGACCTGGCCTGCTTTTCTCTGGTTTCTGAAGGATTTGAGACCTGGCCTGCTTTTTGCTGGTTTCTCAAGGGTTTGAAACCCAGCATGTTTTTTTGCTGGTTTGTGAGGGTTTTAACACCTGGACTGCTCTTCGGCGGCCTGAAGCATGTCACCTTCTGTCTATTTTAACAGCTTAACACAAGTGAAGTTGCAGGTTAAACGTCCGTCATCGGACTCCTGCAGCCCTGACCCCCATAAGGCTGCCAGGCTTGCTGAGAAGCGGCAGTGTCCTGCTTAATTAATCTTGTGCCTTTTTCAATACTAAATCCTTATATTGTTGAGGCAGCTATCGGGACCCCCTGCATATTTAAAGAAAGAGCTTCATAATGATAATGATGGTGATGAGCACACTGAAAATGAGCCAGCTTTGTTGTTTTATTTGTGGTATCTCCAGATCTTGTGGTTGTCTTAAGACATGGGCAGAATTTTTACTAAATGAGTGGGTGGGGCATACTACAATATTAGTACATGATTAGTTGGGGGTGTGTGGCCAGTGGCCCTCCCACCTTTGTCATACCCCACTGTTTGCTTTTGTCCTCCCACGGTGTGTGATGCCCTTAATGGCCCAAGATTCTCCCCATGCACTGGAGAACATTTCATACAGGATTCCAATGCACTTCCCACCGCTCTCCATCGCTGCTCTGTAGATTAATGCTCACCCGCAGCTGAGGACAACATGGACAGGTGTTGCGCCGTCAGAGGTCAATGCGGCAGATTTAATAGCGGGAGCTGCTTTCTGAGGTAGCTTAATTAGATCTGTGCTACTTTTTTGACCTTGGCTTAGCGGGTTCGAAGGTATGTGTTCACAGAAGGATGTGAAATGGTGCCCAGTAGTGCCTCTCCACTTGAAGACTCATGCTCTTTCCGCAAAGGAGAGGTGGACACCAGGCGGGATATCACACATCTGCCAAAACACATACCCACAGGGGGGACCATCCAGGCATTGTGGTGAAAGTGCATTGGAGCGACACTGTTACCCACAATGTCTCCATACTCACAGCGATGGAGGCCTGGTGGCCCCGAGGATGTTTTACGGGTGAATGGGTGCCATTTTAGGTCTGCCTGAGCTGCTGAATTGATTGGAATACAATCCTGGAAGCTGTTTCCTTCACCCTGTGGGCAGACACCCGAGATTTACTTACAGTATAGCACATTTCAGGCTGCTATATCCCACCAATGGGGTGCTCTCTATGTTGGGACATCCCGGAACACCACGCTGGAGCCTCCTTACACTATAAGCTCCACAGCAAACCTGGTGACGCTGCAATATGCTCACAATCCTCCGGTTGCTATGTGAACAGTGGAATCTTTCTGTATCTGCATCTTGTTTACCTCACCAGTGCCTGCTGATGCTGAGATACTGTCTTAATGCATGTTAGTCATGACTACACTGAAAAGCCTACTAAAGGTAGCTTAATGAGACTCCTACCCTTGTTGTCTCTCACCCGATGCATGTACCACCCCTCCCGACGTGTTATTCTCATGTACCCCCGCCCCATTAATTTGTTTTAAAAAAGACAAATGGGTGGCAGCCGACCAGAAATAGCCCCCCAAAGTGTCAGCATGGCACGAACGCTGTCCGGCAGGGTAGCATTTTCGTGTATATGTACGCTCCCCTATCTTCCCAGTACAAACTCTGTCATCATATTCAATGGAGCTGAAGTTCCCCGGGAATCACCCATAAGCATATTGTTTCACACAGCTGCATGTGCCATGCTTTTAATGAAATGCAGATTTTGGCTTTACGCTACACATTATGCAGCAGTAATGCAGCCAGTACATGGCAAACGCACGTGAATCCCAGTGGATATTTTAAAAGACGTGTATGCAGGTTTCCCAACCTTAAAGGACTGCCAGTGCCTTTAATGGGGACTCTAATG
Organism: Mormyrus lacerda; assembly: GCA_015163995.2. Classification (NCBI taxonomy): domain Eukaryota; kingdom Metazoa; phylum Chordata; class Actinopteri; order Osteoglossiformes; family Mormyridae; genus Mormyrus; species Mormyrus lacerda. Next base: position 16,428,924 of record JAABNX020000119.1, read on the forward strand.
CCTTAATTAGATCCTGTTTACTGCTAATAAGCTGTAAACAGTCGAATGGGTGTTTTTTGTTTATCAGCTCGTCCTCTGAGGGTGCCTGAACAGTCCTGCACGTGGCGTAATGTTGGATTTCAGGTCATCCCCCTCTGCTCCCTTGCAGACCCTGGGCTGGTTCTCATTAAGGGCTTATTGGAAAAAGAGAGTACTGCGAGGAGAGGCTAATGGACAGGGACGGATTACGGACCGGGCCAGCGGGGCCGCTGCCCAGGGGCCCTTGGGGTGCAGGGAGACCGTGAGGCCCCTAGCCCAAAACAATTTGCAACGCTTATCAACAATGTATTTTTGTTTGTCTATTTTAGAGGGCTTACATTCTTTGATCCTCTGCCTACAAGGGCCCCTGACCCTATAGGGCCTCTGATGGAAACATGGAGGGAGGGCGTTTTGCCCAGGAGCCCACACAACCCATAATCCGTCCCTGCTAATGGATGTAGCAGCGTGACAAGACTGAGGGTCCTTGACATCACCACGGGAGAGGTAACAGATTGAGGAATTGAACTGGAGCACCCTCAGCCCGCTTATGAAAGTGTGAATTGAACCTGTTTGTGAGATTCTGCAGGTAGTGCGACGCTAAGCTAACGCTACTGGCGCCATGCCCCTTGGCTCCCCAAACGGCAGGGTAGATCGGGCCCTCATGCTCATGAGCTTTATCAGTAGCCCGTGCCCTCTGGACGCACAGGGTCCTGCGAAGGTCCACGGGAAAACGCAGAAAATCAAGTAGGGTAAATTGGTTCAATTTAGCTTCCATTGGCTGACTTAAGTTCTCTATTATTCATGGCCGCCATCGCCTTAAAACCTTCAATAGGCACTGATTTGCTGCCAGAAGACATCACATTCAATAGCGTCCCGTCCCTCTAGACAATGCTGGAGCCTTCCTCTGTAGCTTTAAACACTCTTGATGGCTTATCGCTGCTCGGTCTGCCCTAATCAATCCGATCCATGCTACCGCTCACCCACATCTCGATAAAGTTGTATGGTCTCTGAAGTGAGTAACAACCAAGCACTTGAACGTTATGTTTTCACAGTTGGGTAGATAGGGGGGCACAACTATCAGGCAGTAATTTGACCCAGTTTGTACAAAATCTTAAAGAACACTAACTCCATATTCCACATTTTCCACCCTCTCCTGTCCTTTCAGGTTCCCTGTCAAACGTGGTAGTAGAATTGAAGCCATGCAGTAGATTCCATCTGAAAATCCTAAACTACATGTGCTTTTTTGTTTTTGTTTTTTTTATTGCCTGGAACGTTTTGGAGGGAGGATGTTCTAGTTTCTGACATGTCGGTGGCGTCCCCTGCAACCATGTGGCGGTTACCCATGAAAAAACAAATGGCACGGGTGCATGCTAAATAGAAAATGCTGAAAAGACTGCCCAGATATGGTGTCTTTTCGTCTCAGCCCGTGTTCCCTTTGCTGTTGATTTTTGCAGTTCGAATAGCAATCGGATAGCGGAGCGGCCCGCTATGGTGTAAAACACTAGGGGGCGACAGGAAGCACCGGCAGTAAATATTATTTCCTGTGAATCTGTGTATATTTTTGTTCCTCAGCATACCCAGAGTTGGATGCAAGCTGGAGGGAACCTGGGGGTGATAGTGATATACTCTCATTGCCCCAAACCCCCCCCCAACGCTGCAGAATGGCTCATGTGCCACAGGGCTCCTTGTGTGACTTCTCTTCGCTGTCACCAGGGCCCTCAGGAGGTGAGTGGGGCTTTAAAAGGCTAGGTGCTCCTGGTATCTGAACCCACTATACCTCCAGGCAAGACTGCATTAGCCCAGGGCACCGTGCCATTTGACCCGAATGGAAATCAGCGGGAAGTGGCGGAACGCTTTCCCAGGATTGGTGCTGTCGGCCTTGGCGTTCCCTAGCTGACGGATGGAGTTCCTTGCAGGCTGTCATCGCGACGAATTGCTTCGACACTCCGACCTGATTTCTCAGTCCAGTCACAGGGGCCTGTCAGTTCCCAGCCATGCAGAGCCTTTGTCACACTGTCACCCTATAAATATAAGGGCAGACGGACAGACCTGACTTTCTAAGCCACTGTCTGTGGTGCAATAGCTTCCTTACACTTTCATATCAAGTCCAAGTCAAACCAAATGAGCTTTGAAAGTCTATAATTACTGTGGGCACTTCTCATGTGACTCGTGTATTACAACACTAATAAAGTTTTCAGACACTTCTACCGCTGATCTAAAAAACTAGATTTTTTGCATGCTACGTTTCTGTTCCATGATAATATTTGTGGCGCTGCCACTATGGGTAACACTGTTGCCTGACCTGTGGGGTTTGGGTCTTTTCCCTGCTCTGTGTTTTTAGAGTTTTTTATGTTCTCTTTCTTTATTCGAGTCTCCTCCTGCAGCCAAAAACACGCACACAGGGAGATGAACTGTTGTCTCTAAATCGCCTGTGGTGTGGTGTGTGAGTGCATGAGCGTGCGTGAGTGTTTGTGCCCTACTGTATCCCATCCAGGCTTTCTCCTGCCGTGTGGCCTGTGCTTCCACTGTGAACCTGTACTGGAGATGGGTCAGTAATTCTGTATGCGGATGGGTGGCATGCTGACTTAGTGGGCAGAGCTGTAGGGTGACGCCTTGCCCTGGGCTCTGTGTATGCGGAGTTCCCTCACACTGCCTAAAACCATGCTGTCAGGTGAATTGGTGTCTCTAAATTACAAACAATCTGTATGTGCGTGCATGTGAGTGTGCACTGCATCCCAGTGCTTCTGGGATTGACTCGAGGTTCACTACAATGCTGTACTGTGCAAGCACTTACGGACAGATAAAGTATTCTGATATTCTGATTTTTGGAGTGCTGCTATCTGCAATTCTACATCCTCCTTATGTTCTTCCAGGTTTTTGTGGATTAGGGGGAGTTCAAAAGGACTTAAGGTATAAGTGGTTGAGCGATTTCCCATCTGACTTTGCCTGAAAACAGATGTCACATCCGACTTGACATGCCATCGGTCACCTGCCGGAACATGTGAATTATGAACGGGAGCCTTTGTTAATTTATTGTGGAAACCGGCGTGTGATGATTTTTATTTTATTTTATTTTCGCTTTCTTGTCCCGTTGGCATGCAGATGTGAGTGATTTGGATCACACCATACCCCACCTAGGCTCATTTTGGGCCGGAGATCATTATCGGGCCTGCTTTGCATTTAAATTGGATTTTCAGTGCAAACAGATCACTTGGATTTTCTCTGATTGTGAGTCAGACTGCCAGTGATGAACCCTCTCGGACGCCCAAAAGTACAGATTTTCCATGACTCTCATGCTTGGTCTGGATTTCCTGCAGGCTTAGTATTTCCTGATTTCCTGGCTTCTTAGGTGGTATATATTTGCTCCTAGGTGTAATGATGAGATCTTCTCAAGATGATAACAAGACACATAGAGAAAAGTCTCCTCATTCTATAATCTCGCCTTGTTCAAAGTCCCTCAGGTCCCTTCTGAGGTCGCATACTTACCAGCAGGGGGGGAGGTTTGAGGGACCTGCCGGGCTCTAAGACAAACTGAAACAGTGAATCTCTGACTACCTCGCATGGGATTTACTACGTCTGGTTTATTTTGTCATGCACTATTTGCTGATTCGGGATGAGACACATCTCCCAGAATCCTGTGTGTCTGATCACTTCAGGAAGTGAATGGGAGGAGATCTGAGGCGAGGTGGTGGGGTTTTACTTCCATTACAGATCATCCATCAATCATGGCGCGTGGACACGCATCACATTGCCATGTTTCCTCAGAACAACACATCCCATTAACATCAACACTAGTCACAGAGCTGCAAGCAGGCTACTGCGGGGAACCCTTTTGTTTTTCATCAGAAATATTGTACGTTAAGGAATGGCGTATGTGGTGGCTCAGTGAGTAGCACTGTTACCTCACGCTTTGAGAATTCGGGTATTCAAACCCATACCCACTCTGCATGTTTACCTCCTCTGGCTTCTGTCCTGTGCAGCCTGGGATGGGTTCTAAGCATACCTGTGACTCTGTACTGGATGTCCTGTTGGAAGTCATCGCTGTGACACATTTTTTTGTGCTTTACAAAGTAGAACCCCAGCTCCAGCTTTGTAAATAGATGGTGAGAAACCGTCATCCTAAAGCAGCCAATAAATCATGCAGTAAATCCTGTCTATTTTTGACAGGTTTATAGGATCCTGGCTTTTGGTGCATCAGTGTTTTATGACTTTAGTGTAATAAGCAAACACTTTTTAAGTTTATACTGTTTATAAACACTTATTTATAGTCAATGATGGGATTTATGATGCATGCGGGGATGTTCCCATGCTTAATCACACATACTGTATACAACATCAGTTTACAAACTGGGTTTAGAAGGGGGCGCCAGTGAGTGCTGTTTGTATTTGCTGATTAGCAGTGCAGTAGCTCAGTGTACTGCACCTCCACCTCCAGGGTTGGGGACTGGAATCCCCTGCCAGCTGCATGTACAGAATTTGCTGGGCCCCAAGCCCCTGAGATGATGTCCAGGCTGAGCGGTTGGAAGGATGGAAGATAATTGTTGTTGATGTTGTTTTTATTTAACAGTGCTTATTTGCGTTTAAGCCACCCGCTCTGAAGTTTGTCCTTATCCTTGCGTACGTCACGGGAGTTTAACTTGTGGCCCAGAAGCCCGCAGAGCGCTGGGTGCTTCGTCTGCCCCCAGGTGCTACAAAGCGTCCGTGCGGCTGGATCACTGCGCTCTCGCGGCTGTCTGCTCCCACGTCGCATTTATCTTCCTCTAAGCAGCTGAAGTGCCACTAAACGAAAGCTTTAGTCGTTATCAAGGAGTGCTTCCCGTCAGATTAACTCTGATACTGATTGCATTTGAAGATTATATTTCCCAGAAGACCGCCATGCAGACACATTTTCATATTCCCCACATGCGCTAACGTTTTTTTTTTCTGTCTTACTTTTTTATTTTTTATTTGCTGTTAGCAGATAAGTGCATTCATCTTTTGTCTTTGTACAGTAATAAAGTGATTAACTCAATTAAAAGCCAGTAGAGCTGCTCTCTGTGGATAAGTCTTTGTTCCACTAAATTACAAAGCCGACATCACACACAAAACAGCCAGATCCCATGCTAATGCTAATGCCTTTGCAATTGTTCTGCCGCGACTTGTCCAACACTGACCTGGGTATTACAGGGTTTAATTCACTAGAGTGTTTCCAACTTTAATGCATTTTAATGTGCAGCAAAAGCCCCCCTGCTGTTCTAAATTCATTTAAACACTCCCTTATTTCGACAGGACGAACGGCTGCTGTTAGACGTGCCTAAGATCAGCTGATATCCTCACTTGAGGTCAGAGGTAAGTCGTAACACTCTTCTTCGGGAGCATCGCAAACAGGCCAATGATAGTCACCCTTACCTTCAGACCACCCGAAGGATTCACTGAGGTCAACATTCAGCAGCCTGGTCAGTGTCTTAGAACCCACCTTGGATCTGGGATTGTCTGCGGTTCAGCTGAGCTGGTCAGCTAATGCAGGTGGAGAGTAGAAAATGATAGTGCTGCTTTATTCATTTGTGTTGGAAGCTGGGCAGTTATCACAGACCTCATCTTGCTCTGTATGAGAGACACAGGCATCCATATATATACAGGTGAAAGCAGGTTTTGGGATCAGAGCACAGAGTAAGCCAGTGAAGATGATTATTCTGCTGGTCACAGGATTCGAACAGACAACGTATAAATCTCTAAGTTACTGAACTGCACACTGCCTCAATAAGGAATGTTGAGTCAGCATTCTACTCCTAAATGAGATACAGGGTTGACCATTATGTGTTTCTAGTCTCTAAGGCTGGTTAAGATGTCACGGTACCTCCTCCAGGCCGGGTGAAGGCCACGATTCTGAGGTATGGCCCCAACTGACAGCATCATCACCCTCCCTGGGCCTGTAATGCTCTCCTGGGAACCATAAACAGGCTCGCTTCCGAGCCCCTGCTTCCAAGTCGTCTTTTGACAGCTCTGTCACCCAGGGAACGCCAAGCACCATCCGGCTCTGCTGAGGAATAACGTCAGAGTGCTGGCGGCGGCAAGCCGATGAAAGCTCCGCTTTGGCCGTCATGGTAACGCCAGGCCTGCTGGATGTGGACTGGAGCAGATACATGACAGCCGGCTGACTTTCTACCCGTCTGATGGCTCCGGCAAAGCCAGTGGTCCTGGCCCTTCAATATCAGCCCCGATATGTAGCAAAGTGCCAGAGAGCTGCTTTCGGGGAAACATCTCGTCGCTCATATCTCCACAGCAAAGCGTCTCATTCCCTTCACAGGTCTGGGACACACACACAGACCTATACAGAAATACAACCACGCAGTCTGGTTTATGCGTTAGCAATGTTAGTGACATTAGCATTATCCAGGGTCACTACAGTACATGTCACATTTAACATAAAAACCCTCAGCTGCACATCAGTTCCTGCTCCAGCACAGGAAATACGCTGGAGGGGGTGCTTGAGGCTCTCCGACTGCGGGCCCTGGCGCCACTTTGAGGAAAAGCCATTTCTGGGGATGAACGAGATGTGTGGGTGTCATACAAAGAGCCCACGACAGGGCTACCACCACTGTGAGGTGTGGGGCCTCTCTTTGGCTAATTACTGTAGCTGTTATGATCGACCTGCCTCATTTATCACTCCCCTGAACATTTAATTAGCTGGTAGCCCGGCACAATTAAGCTCTGAATGAGGACAAATTGAAGTGCAAGTTTTGCATCTTGAAGGACACGTATAGCCATACTACTTGACGGCGGAGAGAAACAGCCCGACATTACCAGGAAATCATGGGGAATGAACAACTTTTTTTGGAAGATGTTGGTGCCTCTTACTGCATTATTACGCTCTGCTCTGTCACTCTGACGTGCTCATTAGATTGGGAGTGACAGGCACAAAGTGTTTGGCCACAGTAGCTGGTGACACAACAGCTGGTGTCACAGCTATAATGCGGCACACACACCAGCATTAAACGGCAGGGGCCCCGGCAATGTCGCCATTTTAGTCATCCTTTGCTTTTTTTAACTATGGTGTGCATGTTCTGTTTTTGCCATAGCATGAAGAGAAAGGAAAAGTGAATGAATGGCATGTGAATGTTTACTGCAAAGGGCTGTCATCCTGGCGGGGGGTAACATTTGTGTGTCCCCCACACCTTGTGCTGGAGTAGCTGGGTGAGTGGATGGATCTAAATTAAATCTATCCTCTCTACCACGTATCCTTACTTAGCTCCCATGCTCCCTGTGACCTTGTGATGGATGAATGGATGGATGGATGGATGGAAGGATGGATGGATGTAGATTCAGTCTATTTAGTTAAACCGTGTAACTTTCTACTTATTAGTTAAACTTACTAGCCATAACTGTATTCCTGTTAGCATAGGGAACCCCAATAGTGGCTGTGTATCTGAAATAACCACGGCTTCTCTGATTGTTTTTCTGTTTACCAAGTGGTCTGTTATCAAAGACAAACACTAAGGATGAGGCTTCTGGGTTTATGAGCTAATATAAGTGATATAATACATAGCTCACATAGCATCTGATGCCAAAGGTTTTTAATATATACATGCTTTTATTTTTATCCAGAACATAAATTAGGAACATCAGGAAGGGTAGTAATCCTGTTCGTCTGTGGGCTCTGTGAATTGAGATGCTCCTGCGAAATAAATTGACCCTTAATGAAGAGACGCAGTGACAACATTGGTCCATGGGTGTGTCTATGAAAAGGGAAAGCATTACAGGCCATTTTAAAGGGTCAGAAAAATATTCAGATTATTTAGTGTGTTCATATTACAGGAGGCAAACCAATAAAGTGAACTTTAGTGAAAGTGGATTTGAACAGACGAAGAACAGAAAAAAATGAATACTTTAAAGATAATGAATATTATATAATGAATTTGAATTTGAAATGAATATTATATAACAGAAAGGCTTAATAGTCTAAGTGCTGATGTTTTATGCACTGTTACGCATCTACTGGCAAAGAATTTTTAATATTGGATATACTATTAGTATACTATACTATACTCATCTGTTTTTTGTATTTTTAGGTTTCTGTTCCCCAGTGTTTTCTTGTGTTTCTTTCTGAGTTTCCTGTTCTCGGTTTGTCCTCCTTGTCTTCTATTCTGGTTTTATTTTGTTTTGTACTTCAGTTTCTCATTTATTTTCCTACTGTTAGTTACTTCACCAGTCAGGCTACTGTCTTAGTTTTTCTGTTAAGCTTCCAGCTCTGTGTTCATTATTGTTAATTAGCCTCACATTTTGCTTGTTCGCCTTGTGCTCTTGATTGTCTTGATCATGTCTCGCTCCTACTCTCTTGTTAGCCCAGTTTGGGGTGTATTTTTATGTGCTTACCCCATTCTGTTCTCTAGTTAGTCAGTGTACTCTGTTGCTGTGTGCATATACTCTGCTAGTTCTGTTCCTGGTGTTGCCCAGTACCCTTTGTATGTTAGTTTATTGTTTTTTATAGTTCCTTGTCCGTTTCATTTTGTGGTTCTCCTCTTGGTGTTCAGATTTGTTAATAAACCCCTTTCATCTCGGAGCCACAAGTGGATCGTCTCTCTTTTCCTGCCAACATTATACTACGTTATAACAGTACATACTACAGTATACTATGATTTGGTATGTTTATTTTTTTAATTTGTATTTTTCCAACTATTTCAAGGGAAACAGTGACATTACCACCTGACCAACATCATTATAATGATTCCTTACAGAATGTTAGATTTAGAATTTTGGTTTAAACTTTCAAATCACCTCAATTCTGCAGTTTTTACAGCCTGAATTCTATAGTGTGTGTGTAGAAAGAGATAATTTTGGAGGAGATTGACCAGAGAGTGAAGGAAAAGTGGTCAATGTGTGCTCAGCATTTGTGGGAACTCTTTCAGGGCAGGTGGAAAAGCTTCCCAGGAGGCCACCTCGTGAAATTGGCATAGAGGATACAGGGTCAGCCAGTTCCTGGAACACTTGGGATTAAGGCCCATGCTCAAGGACCAAATAGTGGAATCACTCTGCCAACCACTGGATTTGAACCTTCTGAGTCCCAACCTACAGAACTCCACCCCATGTCATGCCTTGCATTCCATCCCACACCGTTCTCTCCGTTGTTACTTGTTTAATCTTACCTCTCATTACAGCCCTCGTATGGATCACCCCAGGTGCCTCCCGTCTGCTCCCTTATCAGTGATGCATAAAATGCCTCCCTGTCTCAAGCTCCCCAGTCTAGTCATCGATGTTACTATCTGCATATGCTCCTCAGTGTGCCCTGTGCCTAGTTAGTGTTCCTGCCTGATCCTCCCGACCTTGTTTTTATACCTTGTGGTCTGTTTCCTTTTCCCTAATTGACGTTTTCTTTAAAATGCCCCTATTGGTTTTCCCTCATGCCTGCCTTCACCTCCATCCTTGCCCTCGACGTGACACCTCAAACAAATGTATTTTTTTTATACTTTTCTGGTCAGTGCTTAATTCCATATATGTTATTTTATACTTGAGTTTTTTTATACTTTTATAATTGTTCTGAAATGTAGAGCATAGCACAGATAAACCTTTCTATGGGTTGGTGTGTGCAAACTTTTGATTGGTGCTGTATATATGCTCACATACACATAGTCAAAAGCCTGGAAATACTTGCTGAAAATTATTTCTTTTTCAATAAGATAATGACCCTAAGCACACCTCAAGGTTATGTAAGTACTGTATTATCTAATGAGCAAGGAAATAGGTGGAGTGATATGACAGATGACCTGGCCCCCACAATCCCCTGACCTAAACCCTATGCAGCTGGTCTGTGATGGATTAGCAGTACTCCTATTAGTACATGTACAATTGTCACGTACTGTCCCCTGTAGACAGACACAGGCTGTATCACTGTGCTAGAGAAGGAGAATGACGACTTGAGGGCAGCTCACAGCTACAGTAACCAGCAGTGAGGAAATGGTATGTGGCTCTGTATTTGCATGCTGATGATGAGGGTACCCTCGAGATCAAGAACTGTAGGCCCTCAGAAGGTGAACTCCCCATCCCAGATAATTTCCTCGACCAGCTCAGCACCATCCCTAGTGATGATGAGCTTCTGGTCAGATGTGAACAGCTATACCTTCACAGATCCAACTGTAAATGCTGAAAACAGGCTATAGATCCTGTGAACAGTAAGGTTATAGATCCTTTAAATAGTAAGGTTATAGAACCAATAAAACTGTTTCGCTATAGATCTTGTAAATCTTATTTCTCTTGTGGTATTTCTATTAAACATGTATTATTTAGCATTATATTTTTTCTGTGTGTATTTATTTAAAACTTTGTGTACCTTGACACAAAAAGAATGAGTTAAATTAATAAAATATTGACTAGTTAAACTCGTAAAATGAATGTAGTACTTTGCAATGTAATCCTACAATTCAGGCTTCTTCAGATCTCAAGTGCAAAGCACAAAAAACACAGGCAATTCATCAAAAGCTGCCACCACAATGCCAGGAACATTTTTATGTGTTGAATCTAAATTGCATTACCAGTCTGCTGTTAATACAGGCCTTTAAGCTTAAGTGCTTTAATAACACTTGCCATGGAAAGGCTTCAATTTTCAAAGGCCTAAATGAATTGTAAAATAGCTGAACACAAGTAAGTCGTCCAGTGTCTGGACAGAGATCCCAATTACCGCAACATCAATGACAACGGCTCAGTTAAGATAACGTAAATTAGCCATTCCTTCCATGGGAAGACAAAGTGCTCTTGTACTGCGGACTAAATGCCGATCTTGAAGATTTACAGTAATTCTTTTAATTTCCGTTTGTAATTTGACATCTTTACAGGAATTGGAGGTTGACAAGATGATCTAACATGTGAGGCCTAAGGTGGGAAGTGCGGCAAATTGCCCAACATATTCATAATAATAGAGCTGTTATAGTGAGAGTTTATAAATCAGTAGCCGTCATCCTCACATGTTGCTCTTTAATTAACAATGCGATTTGTAAACGGGGTTCACATCAGGACCCTCAGCCCTTGGACTGGAGGGTGCCATGAGGCAGCCTGCTAGCAGATATAGCAGGGGGTTAGCTTTCTTCTGGTTAAGCTGTGCGGGTTATTATTTTATTTTGAAGCTCTGAACCATCGTCTAATTGTTAAAAAATGGATGACCACTGTCGTCATAACGGCAGCTTTTTAAGGTGAGGAAGTGAGTTTCATAGAGTACCAGCGTGAAATGAAAAGTGTGGCCATGATCACGCCAGTAATACCATTCACACAAACACTCTCACATAAATTCCCATCCACCAGTTTTTAAAGGTCGGCACATTCAGTGCCAGGTCACGAAAAACGAAAGCCTATCCCGGGATGCACAGAGCACAAGGGTGCCAGTACATAAAGGGGAATCCCACGTGTGGAGTGACAGAGAAATTACACACACAAAAGGAAGGCGGGATTCGAACCCAGCACCCAGTAAGTGCGAAGCTACTGTGTATTATTTACAAATAGAGAAACTGCTACTTCCTACACTAATAAATATCTGTTAGACAGCAAGCTGGTTTTTGTTGTACAGCCTTAATGCCAGGATGTAGCAGCGCGTCTCGAACAAATGGGGGGTGCTGTCAGCGTTCACACGTAAAAGCTATTACATTAAAGCAGTAAAGCCTCCCATTCTGTGCGCTCTTCACATGCACGGAGCGCAGAGCGGCTCTCATTTAAACAGTGTGCTCGCTTGCGTGTCATTCAAGATGACATTCGGACACAGCGGCGGAGATGAAATGCGCGCCGCCGCAGAGAGTGCGGAATATGCGATCCTGTGGGCGAGCGTGGGACCCTATCGACTCAAATGGAGCTTAATTTGGATTTGCCCATCGAGGTGAGTATTACATGGAGCTCTGCGGGATGGCAGGTCCGGAGAAACACGACAAGTACTTTTCACTAGAATACATGATGCAGTATCGCAGCCAGTCCCTAAGTATGGGATGATGCCTCTTCACCCCCTGGACCCGTTTATTCTAAGCAATGCTTATATGTTGTTTTGTATAGTAAGAAATATTTGATTCGGAATATTGGGCATTCAGTTTAAAACATTTGCACGTTGGATGTAAAAATTGCAAAGTGGCATTACTCTTCACAAATCTGAGACCCATGCCATAATTAAAACTCATCCTTAGCACGTTTTACATTGCCATGGTTAGAGACTGGTGGAAGACAAACTGTGAATAAATGAATTAACAGAGTTTAATAAATACCACAATTGGGGAACTTAATGTGTAGACAGACTTATGACGTGTGGGATAACCCCGGGTACTATAGTACATTTTGTCCATATCCACGTGTATCCCTCATGTGGCTCATTTTGGGAGACAACACTTAGCTCTTAGTAACTTTATACACATAAGCCTAAAAAGTATTGTGCCTAAATGGAGGATTAATCCTGCAAAATAAACAAAACATACTGTTTATAAATTGATTTCCTTTATTCACCAAAATATATTACCGTGTTAAAATTGTGGGACACTAGATGGTTCCTTCTGAATAAGCAACATCTCATTAATGTCTTCCTATGCTTATTTATTTAAACAGGGACAATAATGCTGTGCCCTTATACCCCATAGCATGCCCTTATACACAAAATATAAGGCATGCCCTTATATTCCATTATGTGCCCTTATACACGAAGACATGCCCTTATACCCCATGGCATGCCCTTATACGCGAAGGCGTGCCCGTATACCCCATGGCGTGCCCTTATACCCCATGGCGTGCCCTTGTACCCCATGGCATGCCCTTATACGCGAAGGCGTGCCCGTATACCCCATGGCGTGCCCTTATACCCCATGGCGTGCCCTTGTACCCCATGGTGTACCCTTATATTCCATGGCGTGCCCTTATATGTGAGGATGTGTCCTCTGCATGCCCATGTGGGTAGCTCACATCATCAGGGGATGACATTGTTGGCAAAATGACTACTCAGATTGATTGGGTTCTGCCTCCGCCCCAGCCCTCTGACCTCAGCATGCCTACCCCCCCCGCCCACCACCTGAGGACTGCCCCCCACCATCTGCCACGCCACTGCTATGCCACGCGGATGAAGGGCACTGTCCTGTAAAAGCTATCAATGGCAGCCCAGGGAAAAGGCTCTACAGCTTTATTTGACAATGTTATTTGTGTCACAGACTAATTCTTGCTAACCTACAAGGTCTAATGTCTTTTACAATTAGGGCCGGAACATTCTGGATTCTGTTTGTCAGGTTTTTTTTCCCATCTTCTAATTAATTTGCCTATGGGCCGACTTTTGTCAGGTCTTGGTGATAATTATAACAGAGCCAGGGTGTTTCTGAAGTAGAACAGAGCTCATACAATATTTGCAAAAAATACATTAGGGGAAATTTTAAGAAGTTGTTTACCTCTTAGGTGTTAATATTTGCTCAGTTTGCGGCTCTGTTCATTCGGGCTGGAGAGCGTTTCCGAGAATGGTGCTTGCCGACACTCGCTAATTAAATAACCCCTAGATGAGACGCTTGTGATGAATATTACCACCGTCTTCCCCTCGGGCAAACATGTATAAAAAAATCATCAAGAAGAAGGATCTGTACCAGTAGAGATGAGGTCTCCGCTAAATAACATGCAGCGATCACTTTGGTGAGTAAAAATGATAACGATCATCTCTTAAAATGCCATCCATCTCGTGCCTTTCTTACTGGGCGCTCTACCAACACACTGTCCTGCCTCAGAAATGGAGAGCGACGTGTCAGCCTGTGACAGACAATGTGGCGGCACACAAACACGTCCAGCCACTTGCCTTCACGGGGCAAACCATCTTATTGTCTGATTCCAGGTAAGGGCAGGTCTTTGCCTTCTCAGCCTCAAGGTGGCTGCCTTCCCCCCAATCCAACTCCCTGGATCCAACGCTTACGTAGAAATTGGTAACCCTGTGAATTAAAAGTCTGAATTCTTTCGAAGGCTCAATGCTGCTTTAACTTAACATTGTTCCTCTTTTGGCTTCCATGCGGCTCATAGTGCTAACAGCAAGGGATTATGGGTAACCCCCAACCCCACCCTGCACAGCCACTCTGCCTTAATTAGGAGTGGTAATTGCTGGTAAGGCCAGGGGGCTGGGGAATAGGTGGGAGATTGCCGTGCCTCGTACTCTGCAATGACCTTCCCTTACATTAGTCTGCTAATCACACTTTTGTCGTCCGTGTGTGCACCTGTATGCGTGCATATGTGTCTGGCAAGCTCAGACTCGGCGAATCCCCTGCAATTTGCTGGATTTACATTTTCACGTCCTCGACTGGACCGACGTGTTACTGCAAGCTCCTGGGGGCATGAGGAAAGCATTCTGTCTCCTGCTTAACAGCCCTTAAAGGGGACCTTATACATATGTAATTATATATATTTATAATCTGCCACGTTAATTGGCAGTGGTTGGGAATCAGTGACAAGTTCCATATCGATCCGGTATGTCCTCATGGCGTTGGATGTAGACACGGAGAAGTGTTTGAGTAACCTTGAGGTAAATAAGGATGGATTATGGGGGTCTGGGTAGAAATGCCCTTTCCTTTCCTACTGTGTGTGCAGCTCTGTGGAGATTTACCATTCAGGTGTTCATTGCTTTTCCTCTTTTTCAGTGAGATAAGGTGCTCTAGGTTTCATGCTAAGCACTGGATGATTAATCACAGGCCCCTGGCTCATTTGACTGCAGATGGCGGGGGGGCACAGGGACAGAGATTTGGGACATCGCCAAGGGAGACAAAATTCAGTGGCTCCTCATGATGGCAAGGATGGTCCCTGTTTACATCAACGGCCAATTTATCAGCAGATGACCCCAGAATTCGAAAAAAAGTTGCAGTTCCGGGTGGGGGAGGTTGAACCATTTAATATGTGGGGTGGGGGGGGCCGGCAGGCTTGTAAAATTGAGGCCCCATTGTAGTAGTTGTGAGATTGCTGAGTTCTGATTTGTTTATTCATTTAGGTCATCTTACAAAGAGGCTATCTGGAGCAACTGCAGGAGCTCGTGGGGGCGGGGCTTTCTACCTCCACCTGAACTCCAGTAATCGTCTCTGTGTCTTCCAGCCTCTCTGTAATCCTCTCTGGTGTCTTCCAGTCAAGACCAGAGGAGAATTTAATCGTAAACTAGTACAGTAACACTGGGAGACTCCGTGCAGTACCTGGTACAGAGGCTACATACAGAAAGTATTACAAGAAATGTTGTTAATGACTGGAAAATAGTGCTGGGTCTTTGACCGGAGAAATTACCTCTTTGCTGGGGAGCCAGAAATCATTAAAAAGAGCTTAAATTGACCTGAGACACTGCATTTCTAAAGCAGGCATGAGGATCCAAATGGTTTTAAAGATTTTAAAATGTTGTTGAATGTAGATGGCTTGGAAGGGCCTGGGAATTTCCTGGCAGCAGGCGGTGGTCTTGGTCTGATCTGCTAGGCATGCTGCCACCATGACCCTGCCCAGGAAAAGCAAACTTGGATGGATGGATAGATCTATGGATGGGCAAATTTGGTTATGAGTTTTTAAGCTTGTCTTCCACATAACTCTGTTTATTTGTTGTCTTTAAACCAAAGACCATTTCATTGCTCTCATTTGTGCTCATCTCTCATTATTAATAAGTATTTTTCCAGAATGAGAATGAAAGAAACCTGATTGTTATCTCTGTGAATGTGAACGTTGCCTAAACAAAAATCAGCCGAGAGTGGCTTTCTGCATGTGAACCTGACTGGGTTTGGTGCTGAATAGAGACAGGCAGCTGGGGGCAGGTGTTGTCAGGGGGGTAATAATATGCCTGTTTCTCCTACTTTGTCCTCACTGTTATTGTCTTATGAGGATGCTGACAGTTCAGTATGAGGCTTATGCCTGACTAGTAAAGCCCCTGACAGTGTAGCTCCCCCTGCCCCCCCCTCCTCATGGCTCTCGGCCAATCACAATGCCCTGAGCAGTCATGTGTTTCCATGCAGTATTAACCCCATCTCATGAAATCCGCCTCAGTTAACTCTCATAAAGGGGAGGAAACTAGAGGTAATGAGTAACTATTTTGCAATACAAAGAGGCAGGTATTGTGATCCTAGCGGCAGTTTATCTTACTTTTCCCGAAAGCCACAATGCAATGCCGTTTACCCTCAGTTTACAAGTGGCAGCAGTCCATGTCCTCCAGCACTTGCAGGCTTCACAGAGGATTGGTGTTGCTTATGTGTTGGATTGGAAATGCGGCACGCTAGCTGTGTGAGTAGCACTGATGCCTCACACTGCCAAGAGTGTTGGTTTAATGGCAGAGGTGACTCAGCGTATTAGGGTTCTGTGCCCAAGTCCAGAAGGTTGCTGGTTCAAATTCTGTGGCTGGTGGAGTGATGCTGCTATTAAGCCCTTGAACTGTGACTCACTTGTGCCTCATGGAGAGTGAGACGGGATCTCCTCATGTGGATGAATAAAGTATCACTTCACTGTTGTAATGAAGTATCACCCCATGTGTCTGGAACCTGTAGGAACTGGGTTTGTAGACATACAGTTAGATTACAGCTTTTTCCCAATTCAGGGGCTGCAGCCTTTAAGACTGCAGAGGCATGAAAAGACCATCCCATGTCAAAGACTCAATGCAGTCTAAAAATGGGTCTTTCTCCTGGGTCACGAAGGATCTATCAGGTGGATTCTTCACAGCCCAACCAGGACCAGCATCCTGTCTAGGGTGTCCTCATACCCTGAGCTGCCTGGGATAGGCTCCAGCCCCCACCCAGGATAAGCAGTTAAAAGATTTATTTTTTTTCCACAAAGTTAACTGTATCACATGTAAACAATGAGCTAACATTGCGTAGCCGACTCTCTCCCCTTTTGCTTTACTTTGGTACACCTTGTTTTGACCGCTGCTATATAATGGACTCAATTTCCCATGATCCCCCTATTGTCAGCCAGTCATAGTGGCATGGTGCCATTTTGGGTAAAGGATACTTTGGTTAAAATGCCTGTATGTAAACTGTGTGTACCCTTTTCAGCATATCATTTTCAAATAAAATGCTGCTGTTTTATGTCAGATGGAGCGAATGCAGATGTTTACATTCCTGACACAAACAAACAGACACATTTGCAGTCTGTTGGGTAAGAACACAATGAGAAGCTGAGTGCTAGTCTGGGGAACAGAACCAAGTAAACAGCATACTCGGACCAGAACTAAAACTGCTGCCCGCATCATAGCTGGATTCACTGGTAGATCTAGGCACTCCCTTGGTTCAGCTGCCATGACCACAACACCATCTTCAGCTCCTTTCGTAACATTGCTGTTTCTTTAAGAGATTTGTGAGATTTAGGTATGGGATAAACAGCAGGTCATTAGGAGAATTCACCTTCTTGTCTCTGAGCACAGTTATTGTTATGCTGCTCCAGTGACCTCATGCCACTTACATCTATCCTAGAACAGGCCTTAATGAACCTAGTCCTCAGCTACAGTAGTAAGGTAGTAAATGCACATGCTAGATACACTGTGTAGTAGCGACTGTGAACTACCAGTGTCCAGTAATGCTTACAGTGACCCTTAATCGCCATGCTTACTAACTGATCTGTACTCTCCTTGATCTTGTTAGACAGATTAGCTGCATATTTTGTACTAGCAGAGGAGGGATACCGACCTGGTATTTAATCAACCTGCTGAGTACAGTGAGGATATTTTTCTCCAGGTCCCCCTAGGTGTGTTACTCTGGTTGTGAATAACTATTATAAAGTAGGGGAAGGCAATATGGCAAAAAAAAAATTAAGGGAGGATTACAATATACGATCTTAACAAGTTTTTTTTCAATTTGTTTTTAAAACTCTTTTGCGAAGTACTGAACAATACAACCAAACTAATTTTCCTATTAAAAAATAGCCATATGAGGGTCAAAAACCAATAAGAAAATCGTACTCAGCTAACTCTTTCAGATGTTTTCTTTTGAACTGGTTAAAAAGGTTTGTTGTGTTGCCATCTGACGTGCAAGCTTTATGTTCGCAAATTTTGCGAATAACTGTTGTTTGTGCTGTATCATTTTTGGAAAATCCATATTACCGATGTCAAATTGGTACCAATGTCCAAAAACAATGTATACTGCTGTAGTTGGTGATTAATGGCCTTGCTCAAGCGTCCAATGGTGGCCACTGTGTCGAACCAACAACCAGCTGATCACAGGTCCTAAGACACTCAACAAGAGACTACCACCATATGGGATAACAAGCAAAAAACAGTCCACTTCTGTATTTCAGACTTTCAGCCTCTAATCTTCTACAGCCTGTCAGAGTCATGGTGGTAAGATTCTGATTGCTATCATCTGGGGGCCATTCACAAGTATTGGGTCCTGGCCTCCAGCAGGATCCAATGCCTATTAAGGTTTTATTATACTCCCTGTGTCCTGTTGAGGAGGAGTGTGGAGTGATGCTTGATCTGGCCTATACAGTAAAACATAAACAGATCATTTTACTCCCCCATGTTTGTGTGCAGAGGCTTGTCTGTTGTATCTGGGGTCCCACTCAAAAAATTGTCTTGTAGTGACCTCTGGGGCCCCATGCAAATGCAAGGTTTGAGTGGTGGTGAATGCCACTGCTGTGTGTATTTAAACACCTTGGAGCCAGTTTCCAGCAAATATTGTCTGAAATAGGTGTAACAGTGTAAATGACATAATGACGCATTTTGGAAAATCCTTCTGCTTTAATTAAAAGCATTTTTTTATATTCTAATGCAATGTTTTTGAACAGCAGGTGGTCGTCAAAGAGTTCTGAGGGAAATTTCCCATTTTCTTTAATATACCAGTACTAATTATCTTTAGCAGGTAGTTCAGTGCATGCCGAAATGGTTGTTAGATAATTGTGCCTAATTTGTTTGTAATATAGCCAATTGTGAATAAAATGTGGTGTGGCATTTGAATCATGAAGAGAGTGATGCTGGCTATGTTGATTCCCAGAGGGTCGACTGGATTAAGGCAGTTATGGTAGAAGCTTCTGGAAGAGCAATGACTGGTGGATTGAATAAACCATGCAGCACATTACAGCAACCCCGTTAGCTGGTTATGTGCTCATATCGTTATTAGGTTATAGCCTGATGTTCATCAGCTTGGTGCCCCATGAGAGTTTGATGCCACAGTCGGCATCCCTGCTACACATCTTAACGTGCAGGGATACCCTATGGGTGTGAACCTAGGTGTTATTTATCATCTTCCTTCCTATTCTGTAAGGCTCGTCAGACAGGGGCCTCTCTGGTGTCTGCTGGACCCTAAGTAACCGCTTGTTTGCTTATGCTTTGGGCAGGTCCTGGGGGCGGCTTCTGATGTTAACTGGGGGGATTGTGGACACAGGGATTAGATGAGCACCAGAGCCCCTCAGTGAATCAGCTGTACACTCAGAAGGTATAGCCTTTACCACGGGTGGTTGCCCCTCATAGGATGCACTGGAGTCCACTCTGCAGTTCAGTGAGCCATTCGGCCCCAGGCAATGTTGCTGTGAGTTGGAAGGAAGCCCCTCCCACTCCAAATATATTTCTAATCAAGATTTTTTTACAAGAAATGGCTCATTTTATTCCCAAGAGCTTTTGTAATACTGTTTCAG
>JAABNX020000119.1:16448571-16462058 GCA_015163995.2 Mormyrus lacerda
ATTAATTAAAAGTCAGGTTAATAGCAGGTTTTTCTACAAAATAGATAAGCGACAAGACTTTTGTCAGGGACTGTAGAGGAGTCACTGATGTTGCCCCAAGTTCGTGCAGCTACCACAAATATGCTGTTTGGTTTTCCGACTAAGCCCAGCACCACCTTTGAAATGTCATTCTGACCCTTTTTGCCTTTTTAATTTTCTCCGTAAAGCTGCAATTTACAGTATAGCCTGCAGTAGTTTTAGTAATGAACTGAAATCTGAAACATGCACATAATGGTATTAAAATGATGCGTTAAATACTAATTTACTGAGACTTGCAGAGTCGTATGACTGACCCCCGGCCCCAGGGTCGGCCAAGCTTGTATTTGGCTGGGCCTCGTGGGCTGGGCCTGCTTCTGCTGCTCATTTTCCATTGTCAGACAAGCGGGATTGTCTGGTGTGAACAGATGTATGTACTAATGCTCTGGCGTGTAGCTTTCCCAGGAAACATTATAAGTGCAGTAGTCTACAAAGAAGTTGTTCAATACACCATAATTGTGGAAACACCGCATGTGTTCAATCTTCCAGCAAGAACTCTTCCAGCAAACACGTATTTAGTATGCAAGGACACAAAAATGTCTTGTTTACCCTAGAGATAATTTCCCCCAGGCAGCACTGAGGAGATCTTTAATAATTCCATTTTCATAACAATATCTAGCTGTTGAAGGCAGAGCGGAAGCTACCGATTTCCATACAGCCGCGTGCCAAAGAGTGAAACTGTGTCTCTTGCCGATCTTCCCCCCTGAGTCTTTTTATTTGGGTGTCAATCACTCTAACAACCAGCAAAATTAGTGCGGAGAGAAGCTGGCAGATCAGCTTAGCATACATTTAAGCGCAGCCTCGCGCTCGCTCACTATTCTCACAGTACTTCGCAAACCCCCCACCACCCCAGCTTAGGGACAAAAACTGCTGTTGTCTCAAAGCGCATCCATTTCTTTCATTTTATCCAAGTCCATGTATTTAGGAAAAGCCATGTTTGAGATAATTCAAGCCACAAGCGAAATTTCACACAAAGAACTATCAAAACAGACCTGCAAAGCACCTGGAAATTGAGCAGATTAAGAGACTCCTAACACAAAGGCTTTTCAAACACGTTACAGTATAAAACACATTCACTTCAGACACATACTTATTAGGCAGTCCTAAAAACTAAAGATCTGGCACTTCTAAACTCCGTCTTGGTGACCTATATTCAGTCATTTCAAGGTAAGCTGAAAAACATCTTGAGAAAAAAAACCTTCTAGCCATGAAATGTGCTTAATTGGTTTTGAATGCGCAGTTACACCAGTGTGCAGAGGTCCCATCCTTACGTCAACCGCTCAAACTGAGTAAACAGTAGCATAATTTTTTGGCAAAAAATCATGGGGGTGGTGCCCTGGCTATGCCCTAGCCCTCTCACACCAATCAGCGGGACTTGGATTAGAAGGAGGAGGAGGAACTCTGAAGGGGAACCAACCTCCCCTAAAAAGAAGTGGGTCACTCCGAATGTCACTGAATGGGTCACTTTAAATGTTTTTCACCCTGGCAAAATGGGCACGAGTGTCTTATTGGCATGCTTGCCTGACATTGTGAGCATCTCACTGGGACGCTAGCCTGACATTGCGAGCATCTCACTGGCTCATTCGCCTGACATTGCGAGTGTCTCACTGGCACGCTCTCCTGACATTGCAAGTTTTTTACAGGCACGTTCACCTGACATTGCGATTGTCTCACTGGCATGCTCTCCTGACATTGCGAGTGTCTCACTGGCATGCTCTCCTGACATTGCAAGTTTCTTACAGGCACGTTCACTTGACATTGCAAGTGTCTTACTGGCACATTTGCCTGATATTGCGAGTGTCTTACTGGCATGCCCTCCTGACATTGCAAGTGTCTCACTGGCACATTTGCGAGTGTCTCACTGGCATGCTCTCCTGACATTGCAAGTGTCTCACTGGCGCGGTCGCCTTACGTTGTGAGTGTGTCATTGGCACAGTTGACATTGCGAGTGTCTCACTGGCATGCTCTCCTGACATTGCGAGTGTCTCACTGGCGCGGTCGCCTTACATTGTGAATGTGTCATTGGCACAGTTGACATTGCGAGTGTCTCACTGGCACATTCACCTGACATTGCGAATGTCTTACTGGTACATTCTCTTGACATTGCAATCGAGCATCTTGATGGCATGCTCTTGACATTGCGAGCATCTTACTGGCATGCTCTCCTGACATTGCAAGTGTCTTACTGGCATGCTCGCCTGACATGACATTGGGAGTGTTTTATTGGCGTGCTCTCCTGACATTGTGAGTGTCAGGTCGAGCTCCTGTGATGGTTTTAGAGAAATGTTTACATAGCAGTGGTGCTGACAGGGGGTGTCAAACAAATTGCAACAGCTGTTGTCGGGTGTGTTGCAAGTGTCACTTTGTTAGATCTGTGTTAAATTATGTGTTTTGTAAACTCAATGTCTCTGCAGGGACAATGAATTAGCATTTGTTTCCCTTTGTAGATGCTACTGTCACATGGTTGTAATCACATTATTTAAAAAGTGTTTTACAGACTTCTGGATAGATCCTTATCCCACTGTAGGTTCAATCATTATATATTCACCAATATAATTTTGACAATGCATAAACAAATAAGTTTGTGTGTAGCCTCTTACAATTTTCACTGTAAAAATGTGACAAATATTGTTGCGTCTTGTGCACAAACGGGTAGCAGGGAAGCAGATCTGGGAGATGTAAATCCAAAAAATGGGGTTTGACAAGACAAACGTCAATGACAGATCTGGGGATACAAACTCTTATGTGGACTTAAATATACAAGACTAAGGGACGGAAATGCAGAACAGCTGAGAACAATCGGGTCTTCACATGAGGTAATGAGGGGGGCGTGGCACACAAAAGGATCATACGAGCAGGTCATGACAGAACCCCCCAAGAGGCACTCCGGGCTCGTCTCAGGGGAGATGAAAGACTAGACAAAACCAGGAACACGGGACCTGGAAGACAAAACAAAGAACATTAATGGGAGATCGGGAACAGAACGAATACACAGAACAGGGACAGGAAGTAAGACAACGCCTGACAGAGGGCAGGAAAGGCAGACAGAAAAATCAGAAAGGGAGACACTGGGGGAACACCAATGGGAGGAACGAAAGGGCCAGGAGTGAACACAGGAAACACAGAGGGGTGAAGAGCAGAGATAAGTGGGATGAAGAAAGGAGGCGGAACAAAGGCTGAGGAATAATGGGGAGCCCGGGGGAGCCACAGTGGGCGACGGGCGGTAGCCGGAGGAGCTGCAGGCAACAGGGAGGCAGGAACAGGAGGGGACCATGAAAGGAGCGAGGAGACAGGCCTAGGGACAGGCGGAGGAGTCGAGGAGGAAGTCGGAGGGGAGTGGGACGCAGACAAGGAGGAAGGTGGAGCTGCGGCAGGTGACAGCGCAGCCACAGCCGGCGAAGGTGCAACTGACCGAGGAGTCGGAGGAGGGGGACCCACAGGCGACCAAGTAGTCGAAGTCGGGGAACCCACAGGTGATCAATAAGGCCTCGGAGGCAGGACAGAGGATGGCCGATGAGCTGTCAGAGGGAGGCCCACAGGCGACCGCTGAGCAGGAGCCAATGGACTCGCAGGCACCCCCCAAGCCCCAGCCAACGCAAGCGAGGGGGAGCCAGGGGGCAGGGCATGCGAGACTTGACCCCTATGTAGGTTTCCCCTCCCCTTTCAGGGCACTGACAGGCGGAGACCTGGCCAGGATCCACCGTGCTGGGGCGAAGGTGGAGGGGTCAGTCAGCTAGAGGGGTCCAGTGGGGCGGAACAGGAGGTGGAAACAGAGAGACCTCAGGCAGAGCAGCAGGCAGCGGCAACCACCGGCACAAAAAACACAGGGGTCACTGCAGGGGTTTGCACCTCACAATCAGGAATTCACACGAGGTAACGAGGGGGGCGTGGCACACAGAAGGATCGTACGAGCAGGTCATGACATTTATAGTCAAACCTGTATCTTTAGATCATGGTTAATATAGCATCTTTGGAATATACTGTCCCAAATTTTTACTATCAAACCAAACCTTACCTTACTTCTGACAGACCTGACTTCCTGACTAAGACATCTGCTCACACTGACTGTACTCTGCCACATGTCAGAATTGATGAGGGGTGAAAAGGAGTCTTGTCACTTTTTTAATAGATAGGGGGGGACAAACGGGACACCGAAACAGACTGTCCACCTAGAAAGATTCAACCATGCTGACATGCACCGGTCTGACTGATGGCCCCATTGATCCAAGCAGGCCTGGGCTGTGGATCTCTGTGACTGTGTGGTAGGCTACCCGGCCTGGGCCGCATCAGAAAGCTGCATCGTCTGATCCACTGGTGCATGCATAGATGTTGTATTTCCATACTATATTTTCATTTGTTTTATTTGCATGTTATATCTGATATCAGGAAAATATATTGTGTAGCATAATATTTACTGTTAAATGATAAAAGGTTTTTATGACATTAAAGAGTTAATTAGGCTTTTGCTGGCTCTTAACACAAAACTCCTTTACGTTCTGCTGTGACTGTAACCAGTATCATATCTTAGCTGTGTAAATGAAGATGAACTGTCGATATTTTACAGTGTGTGGGATTTTACTATCGTCCTGTTATATCATTTTATCACCCAGAATAAGTGGAATGCTAAATCATGCATGGTAACAATTTACAATAAAATTCACTGTTGTTCCTTTTTTAGGTGTGTTAAATCCTAAATAGTAATTGCTCTTTATAACTAAAACAAGGCTAACACAGCTGAAAGTATCTACACTATTACTGACTTAACTAGAACAGGGATATCGCACATAACCTCAGCATCTCTGGTGGACACCCTTTGGGACCAACATTATTGCGTGTGCAGCAGGAGCGCCGACGCATGGCAAGAACGAGACGCATGTACACGTGCCACCTTGTAGAACTGCGGTACAATGTTCATCTGGAAAGGTCTAGTTTGCCATAACCAGCTATTCATATATTCTATATTGACCACCTGTTTAAATTTAATGGGCAGACCCAATCGCCAGTCCGTACAGTCCCTTCTGCACGTACGATGGGACCAGCTGCCTCTGGTATCACTTCATTACTCTACTGGCAGTTAAACTTGTTAAACGTGAGCCGCCAAACCATCGATATTGATTAAAGTTAGGCTGAAATGCCTGAGTGAGTCTGTAGCCAGATGCGGCCTTTGATATGGATGACTGTTTTAACAAGACGAAATGCCTGTCTCTTCTTGCTTCATCCCATCCTACACGCCAGTCAAAATGTGTCTGCTTTATTCATGCCGACAAATAGATAAGAGATTGGGAGCGTTCAATATGACTGTGCTTCAGGGAATCGGGTTCATACTGGAGAAACTGGAGCACTGGGCCTCAGATTGACTTATTCTGCCTTTGTGGTTATTTTTATTGTGTTCATTCATTCAGCAGATACTCCTAGCTACAATTTAAAAAGCAATATGTTTGTCTTTAAAGATGATGCTAAAGAATATCCCTCTACAATCCAGCAATTCAATATAGAGTGATAATACCCCAACCTCATAAATGCACAGTACACTTTATTGGACAGAGTGATAATACTCCAACTTCATCAATGCACAGTATGCTTTACTGGACAGAGCAATAATACTCCAACCTCCTAAATGCACAGTACACTTTACTGGACAGAGTGATAATATTCCAACCTCATAATAGCACAGTGCATTTTTCTGGACAGAGCGATAATACTCCTACCTGATAAAAGCACAGTCCACTTTACTGGATAGTGTGATAAGCATGTTTCCTATTTCTGTCATTTCTTTCATTTAATTTATGTAACATCTACTTTGATGTTTTGTGTGTGCTTTGTTTTGTGCTGTGAAGTTCTGCTACGTGTTACATGTTACTGACTGGATTGTGTACACAAGAATTCTGATGTATTAATCTTCAAAAGGCAAATCAAGAATCTATTAAGAATATTAATATAAAACTGCAGGTAACAAGACACGTTAGCGAAGATTCAGGCACGGTTAGTTGGTTTAAAAATAGATTTATAAGAATGACTGCAGGTGCCTTCAGAAACAGTGTTTGGGTCGCACCAGCTGCAGAATTTTCTACTTGTGGAAGGAGAATTAGCATTGCTGTCCTGGAGACTGGCGGTCAGCGGGGAGGGAGGGTGGAGAAGATGGTGAGACAGCTTTGTGGGACCAGATGTCAGGAAATGCAGGAAGACGTCAGACAGAGATGGTGGGATTGCTTCAGTTTGGGTACAGAGCTGCAGGTTGTTTAAGGTGCCAGAGAAAGTCCCTGGAGGCTGATGCTGCAGGTTTTGCATTTATATAGCAGGGTTATGGAGTGTAGTCTGTCTAAAGACGAAAAATACTTACCTACTGTAACCTAAGGAAAAAAGAAACATTTCCATCCTGGCTTAAGATAATTCAGATCAAGCCTGTAGCTATGGAATCAACATGGGGTGGGGGGTAGCAACAAGGCCGTAATTATAATACATTATCATAAAATATATATTAATAATATAATAATTATAATATTTTTAGGGGGGACATTGTGAGCACATCTGAATAGTGGGGTGGATGTGTCCACCTTCCCCCAGTAAATGTTAAAATTACAGATAAATTGCTGCTATGAGTATAGTTAGTTAGTGACAAAGCAAGGGACCTGATGGATGGCTATTCAAATTTTGAGAGGAAGCCTACAGTTAGACCTTTGAGTAATGTTCTTCGCCTGATAGGTTCCAGGAAAACAAACAATTAAATGAAGTGCAAGTCAGTCATTATCAAAACAGCCCTAGCTAAGCAAAAAAAATGACTTTAGTTTATTGAGATTAAGTAGGAGTTTCCTGCACCGATATAAGATCATCTGTGTGATTTTAATCATTTAATGAGATAGATGTCTTCACAGGTTACATGGCAAAGCACCATGAGACATTAGCCTGCATTGATCGCTAACTGCATTGACTTTCAGCAGTGAACACAAGTCACGCAGACTGAGCCATTGACGACACCCATTATACCTTTAACATGCAGCCATAACCTTTCAGGGTCGCTAATAATTTCATTCCCACAGAACAAGTGTCTATGATATCTTTTTAAGAGCCATGACCTTTGCCCTCAGAAATATGCTCTTCCTCATCTTCTCAGTCGTGTAATTTGCTGCGGGTGTTTCTGTGGTGACCTGATCAAGTCATTCTGGGGCTTTTTGACATAACAACATTAGAACATAAGAAATTTACAAAGAAGAGGAGGCCATTCGGCCCATCAAGCTCATTTGGGGAGAACTTAACTAATAGCTCAGAGTCGTTAAAATCTTATCTAGCTCTGATTTAAAGGGACTCAGGGTTTTAGCTTCTGCTACACTAGCAGTGTCACGCCTGGCTTGTCCGATCCTCCTGTGTGCCACGCCCCCCTCATTATCTTGTGTTACTCCCCAATTGTGATCACCTGTTGCCTGTTATTTTCGGCTTATCCTGTGTATTTAGTCTGCATCTGAGTCCATTTTCCCCAGATCTGTCATTGATGTTTATCTGTGTTAAATTTCATCTGCCAAGTATCAGCCCTTGTTTTAGAAGAACTCAGAAACGCAAATCCTTCCCGTGCTATGATACCATTCTGCTGATTCCAAATTAGAGCACTAAACTCAGAAAGAGTTTAATCACTGCAGATTGCAGGAAGTTTTAAATATCGCTGGCCATATTGACTTAGGTTCCTTTACAGAGAATGATCGATAAGACAAATGTACCTTCTGGTTTATCATGCCCCTCTTTCCTCTTAACTTGTTTCTCCCATTATTTTTCATTTGCTTATGTATTTGTACATTTAAATGAACCAATAAACACACCCAGTTATCTCTCAGAAGTTCACCTGACACATTTGCAGGATTCTGACTTATTTCCTTTCTGGTTCAGGACAAATCCATTCCAAGATTTTGTGTCAACCGACCAGTTGAATATAAAGAGTCACATTCAGAGAGTACTGAACTGGTGGTTCAAACAAAATCTTGAACTGGTTTTGTACTTTGTCAGTATCCCTTCCTGTTTTGCTGCTGCATGATATTGCAGGTAAATCAGGTTGTGGGCAAGCCCCTGCTTACTTTCTGACTGCTTGACTGACTTTTTTTAAGCTTGTTTGATCAGTGCTTTGTGAAACCCACATGATATTTGACGTTCACAGTGTGGATAATTATCGTTTTTTACAGGATTTGTTTTCTTCAAATGCACATCACATATAACCCATCAGAGCTTTTCCAAACACTGGTGATTTTGCTGGTCTATCCTTATGCCTAACATGAGTGAGCGCTCAGCAAAGCTCTCAGTATTTACCCCCTTAAAGATGTTGGAACAAAATGGATCTTTTTTCTGTCCAAACCAGCCTGCCTTTATGGTATTCTGAACACATTAAAGTTGTTTATTTTTGCTTACCTGTGCAAATATTGTTTCTGAGGATAAAATGACCTTGGAGCTCATGCTAATTAAAAATAGGGGAACATAATCCTTGTTTTTCTTGTAAACAAGTTTAATGAATTCCGATGGAACGTAGCTCTGAAATCGTCATTAATTACCACACATTCCCTATTGCTTTAAACACCTTGTAAGTCAATAATGTAGCAAGAGTATTGTAATTAAATGAGCCTGATGGGGAACGTGGTGAAATAAATAAAGTGAATAATTATGACAACAGACCGAGTGTAAAACTGGGAAGTGTGTGATTTGGATGCAGGCGAGGCATCATCTAAGCTGTCCATTGTTACTGCTCACAAAGCAAAAGTTTCAAAAGTTCCTCAGGGGCGTGATATCTGCAGTCTGGAGGGTGAGGAATTTGGTTCGTTAAGAGCATGAGCGTCGTCGTGTACGTCATTGCAAGTCGGATTGGAAGCGTTTGGTTGTGTAACACTGTACCTCTTCACGCACACACATATTTGTCTTAGCCAGACCATCAGCCGACCATCCGGCACACATTATTCATAAGATGTACGGATAACTCTCTTTTGATCTTGTCAATTACTGGCCATCACCCCACTACGAAAACATTCTTGCTCGTTAGACGCGGCGCTCTTTCCCACCTTATTAGGATTCTGGAGGTTCGCCTCCACACAGCACCCCCCCCTCGGCCCAGCGCTCTAAGCATGAGCATGGTCCTGCAGCCAATTATTTCACGCTACTATTCTCGCTCCTGTTGTCTGTGCCCGTGCCAATGATACATTTAATGAATGGGAAACAGATCTGCCCAGCCTAGGGTTTACATCAGCAGAAAGACAGGCCACCGTTTGCGCTGTCTGGACCCAAATGTGACAGAAAGTCCCCCATGACATGTTAATGGGGGCTCTACATCATTCAGCCACATCGCTCCTGGGTCCCCTGGTGTGTCAGGGGGCCCTTGTGGGTCCGTACTCATGGCTCTTAATGCATCGCCTCAATCCCCAGAATGCCTTGCTGCTTAATAAACACCCTCAGGGGCCCATGATGGGTTACTGCACTGTTTGGCTTGTTTAATGCTTCCCAGCTCCAACTGGATTAGATGCAGATTTCAAGCCTCCTTCTGTCTGACTTCATGGGCCGGTTTCAGTATCACAGAAGAACGCTAACAAGTAAATTACTACACATTTACAAAGTAAAACAAAGAATCAGTTATTATGCATATTCATTTTAAAACTTTACCTTTCATGTTAATACTTGCTTAGAGAGGTTCTTTTTTTCCTTGGTAAATCACTTCCGAACAGAAAGAAAAATCAATCGTGCTATAACTATAGCAACAGCTTTCCCGGCTTTGACCCCTAGCTGTGTTTCATTCCGTGTTTGTGATTTCTCTTCATGATGATCCATTTCACTCAATGCTTTTACTGGTCTGCAGTGATGCCTCATTTCTTGCTCCTCTGCTGTTCACACACTGCTTGCGTGTCAGAACAGTTCTGAGCCTGGGCACCTGCTGAAGTGGAAGGTTATGCATGGTCACCAGGTGGCATGGCGGTTAAGGAGCTGGGCTCCTCATGGGAATGGGCTGGTGAACATGAGTACTGCATCATGGCTCTCAGGAATGGCTTATGTTGTACCCTTGAGTGAAGCAGTTAATCAGAGCTGCCAAAAAACTCCATCTGTTTAAGCAGGTGAAGTGTAAAGTGATTAACGCTGTGGAGTACAGTACGATGTCTTTAGATTACAGTGACAGGCACGCTAATGGAATGAAGAACACTTGTAAGGGTGATGTTGCTTAACAAGCATTTTAACAAGCATCTTAAGCGGGCTTAGCACGCCAGCGTGTTTCTATTTGCATGCCTGTCTGAGAGAAGCGATGTTCCCAGCAGCAGGATAACATGATGAAACTGTGCCTCAGTCCAACCGCTCTACCTTTACTGCCTCATGCAACACCCATTAAGGTATTGCACAATAATATTCCACCATCCTTTCCTTGAGCTCAGAAAGCCACACCCACCTGAACTGGGAAAACCAGTGAGTGACAGTGGTTGTCACTTCGCTGAGGGATGGCAGGAAGGAGTAGGGGGCTAGCGGCAGCTGGAGCTAGTGACAGGGGCTATCAGTGGTAGCTAGTGATGGAGGTTGTCAGTTGAAGTTAGTGGGGGGGGGGGCTATTAGTAATAGTTAGTATTGGGTGCTAACACTTGGAACTTAGTGGCGGGGATATCAGTTGAGGCTAGTGGCTGAGGATATCAGTGGTGGCTAATGGCAGGGGCTGTTAGTGGTGGTTAGCAATAGTGGGTATTAGTAGAAACTAGTGGGAGGGCCCATCAGTTGAGGCTAGAGGCGGGGGCTATCAGTTGAGTATACTGGCAGTGGCTATCGGATGAGATAGGGGCTATTGGTGGAGGCTAGGGGTGGGGGCTAGTAGTGAGGGGTCTGTGGTTTGTTATTATCTTTCTGCTCATTCTATGCTCCTTTTTTGAGATGTATATGTTCTGTGGCCCGTGTGCGGTGGCTAAATTCTGCAGGGGTGAACATGCCTCGGCATTATATAGCATAGTGAAGGTTTGTGACTTTTTACACGTAGTGCAACATGGGGGGTGGCCTCTGGGACCCATCTCCCCAGTTCCATATTCCCCTGCTCATTGGCAGTCAGCATGGGCCCTGTGCCCCCCCCGGCCCCTCCCACCCCACACAGCCAAGCATGCCTCTCTTCATTATTCAGTGGGCTTAGACAAAGATTACGTGCAGTGCATCTGCTGTGTGCTGGGGCCTGCATAACATTTACTGTTTAATAACCAGCAGTCTATGGGGGATGGGGGGGGGGTGATCTTGGCTTAGTCACGCTGTTGACTCGATGCTGATTGGACATATCCTGGCGCGGGGGGCGGGTCTGGGGCAGTCTGCTGTGCCTGTCTGGCATGCAAGACCCTAAACAGTGACATCCGTCTCAGCCTGGATGGGTGAGAAACTGCCAGGAGATTGCATGTGGGACGGAGAGGTGGCAGCTGTGTATTGGGGGAGTGGCAGAGCTGGTCACATGATCAGGCTGCTGGCCTGTCCCCCTTTAGAGAGTGTTGGACCCGGGCCGCAACATTCTGTGTGCCTGAGTCCCGATGGGAATCCTTTGGGATGATCACCAGCGTGTGACGTCTGCTCCAGGTGTCCTTCAGCTCCCTGCACTCTTTAGTTCGTAGACTCATAGAGCCAGCTTGGACACCATTGTGAATCTGTGGGTGGCATGGTGCTGCTGTGAGTGGCATGGTGATGCTCTGGGCAGTATGGTGATGCTGTGGGCGGCACTATAGACTTGCACCTCCCGTGCAAAGATTCAATTCCCATCTGCAGCTGTTTTTTCATTCATTTGGTGTTCACTGGTAGCTGCTCCACTTAGGAAATTTAGTGTTTGTCTGCACTGCAATGGGCCGGCAACCCATTCAGCATTTTCATCCCAACTAGGATTCACCCTGTTCCTTGGAAAGGGCCTTTGTGACTTTGTACTGGGTAATCAGTTATGGGACTTGGATGCACACAGGCTTTGAGAAGCTCAGAACAGAACACAGGAGAGCTCAGCTCCTTAACTCTGTATTGTGAACTGCTGTTCTCCTTCAGCTACTCCTCCCAGCTTCCTGTCCTTCTGCCTGGGGGTTCCGTCACTCCCCCGGAACTCCTCCTCTTGTATCTGGTGCCTGACAGAAGCTGAAAGATGTTCTGAACTACCTTGTGCCAGACAAAGTGCTGTCCCCATCTTATAAACGGCGAAACAGCAGCATCAGGCTTTGTCTTTATATCACAGGGAGAAATGACCACTGTCAGAAGTGTAGGACAAAAACACATTACACAACACACGCAGCCCAGATGCTTCCTGTCAGTGCCAGTGGTTAACGGTTCCCTCTTTGACGCCGGATTGCCTGTTGGCTTATTAACAGCAGAAGCTTTCAGAGTGTCCCATAAATAGCTAGTAGCTGACATTAGTTTTTAAGCAATGACGTAATATTGGTGTGATTGTCACAACTAGGCTAGAGATGGCAGGTTTAGCCATATGTGTGTGCAGCTCGGTGGGGGAGACCTGCCAGGGGCCTTTGTGGAGTCTCACCAGTGAGGAGGTGATGTCAGGATACTGGGCATTACGTCAAGTCAACTGGGTTTTACTGTCATGCAATCCATATCCAGGTATATGGTGACATGAAATTATGTTCCCCTAGGGCCATGGTGCAGCATGCAGTCAGCAAGTGGCAGGGGGAGGGTTTTTACAGGACTGTGGCAAATGGACACACAGGGTTATATATACAAGGATTCGTGTACTTGCAATGTGTTTGAAAACAATGCTGTGCTGCCAGATCTGGGAGGGGCAGGGACAACCACTTAGAGACTTTTGTGTTGAAGTGTAAAGTGGCTTTTATTCTGAAGAAGGAAGAGGAAGTGGATGACTGGCCTTTCAGCAGGGATGTAAGGAACTTGACAAATACAAACAGCAGCATCTTGCCATTCGTGGCTTTTATCTTCATGTCTGGCAAAGTTGTCCTTTGACCCCAGAGTAAGGATCACCCAGGTGGGTCCAGGGGGAGCCTGTGGGGCAAAGCGGATAGAGAAGCAGTTGTTGACAGCTAGCATGCCAATAACTTGCCCATATGTCAGTGTTTTCAAAATGGTGCCTACTGTAAAAGTATCCAAAGATAAGGCAAAGTGTCTGCTGGCACCTGGCAAGGGGAGGAGGGCAGGGCACTGAAATCATCCTCCTCAGAGCAACAGGGATAAATTTGGAAGAAGCGCTGATGACTGGCCTTTTAGCAGGGATGTGAGGAACTCCCATAATAGGGCAATGTAATCAATTCAGTGTTAATAATAATAATCACAACTTTTTATTGATCCCCGTGGGAAAATTCCTTTATTGGGGAAATTCTTTTTCACACCTTCCTCAACTTGCTCATTGTAGAGCAAGCTGTCCACAAGGGGCTGCCACCCATTGGGGCGCCCAGGGAGCTGGGGGTTAAGGGTCTTGCTCAAGGACCCGCAGACATGCTGAGGCT
>JAABNX020000119.1:16462158-16473246 GCA_015163995.2 Mormyrus lacerda
AGACATGCTGAGGCTGGGTTTGAACCTGCGACCTTGTGATTACAGGCACACAGGCTTAGCCCACTGAGCCACATGCTCATGTTGACCTAGATAGTAGAAATTGCACTTTGTGTCAGTTTCATTTACTAAAGGACATTCAACTATTGAATTATTCTGGGTTTTCCCAGTATGGATTGGGATTCCACTTTTTTTTTTAGTACTAGTAATGATGACAGAATTGAATTTGGACCTTTTTCATGGCGGGTTCTCGCAATGAAGGCCTCCCCTTTCTCTGTTTAAAGTGAGATTAAAGTGATAAAATAATACAGGTCCCTGCAGCCTGTGACACTTATTAATCTGTGTCTTGAATTTCTTTCTCTCTGCACAGCGGTGATCATATTTTTACGGTTTGCCAGTTAAACAATTTCCATTTTCTGGTTTCATATCCCGGGATGCTTCAGTTCTCTTGTCATATCCCGCTGTGGTCTTAGTGGGTGATGCAGAGCCAAGGCATTCCCCTCCCATCTCCCTTCACGCTATCAGCATTCTGGGTGATCAGATAGCAGACTTATTTGCCGGGCTCTTTGAAGGGCCCGTGCTACCTTTTTGCATTAAAACACAGCTTGTCTGATG
Source organism: Mormyrus lacerda (assembly GCA_015163995.2). Classification (NCBI taxonomy): domain Eukaryota; kingdom Metazoa; phylum Chordata; class Actinopteri; order Osteoglossiformes; family Mormyridae; genus Mormyrus; species Mormyrus lacerda. Next base: position 16,462,771 of record JAABNX020000119.1, read on the forward strand.
CTAATTAAGCTTTGACGGATGATTGGTGGGCTCAAAAACATAGAGTGGAGTGAGGGGTGAGGTTATTGCTGTTACTTTTATTGGAATGTCTGAAATTACAAGTTGAAGAGATTGAAAGGTTTCTTGTACGATTCTAAGCATTTTTGTGACCTTGGTGAGTTGTCCATCAACTCTGGAATACTGGTAAAGAGTACATCACCTCATTATAAGAACCTGTTGAATGAATGTCTGAGTAAGCATCACTTCCCTTCCCATGATGCCCTAGTGGGAAAAAGATCAACCAATCAAGCAGTTCTTTATAACCTCTAAATAATAGTTTACGTAACGGTGATCTGAGCAAAAATCCAATCAAACCATACAAATCCTGGTTGACATCAAAGCTTTTGCTTGGTCTCTGACATTCATTGATCTACAATTAGCTACCATTTTAATCAACAGTTTCCACAAAAGGGTAAAAATAAGATTAGAATGGTTGTGGAATAAATTTGTATTGCTGCCTACTGTTGCATTGTTTTGCCAGCCCCTTGTGTGATTACAGTCTTTAATCAGGCAGTAAACCTTATTAAACAGAGAAGATGCTGAGAATTGATTTTTTATGAAAAATCATTCAAACTGTGCTACTTCACTGCAGTTTGTTATAGCAGATATTCAATCATGTAAATGGGGCAGCCCCAGGTTAGGTCAGACCCAGGCACACACAAGCACATAGAGTTATTGCAAAGGGAAATCTATAGTGATTTCATTGGGGCGAGCTTCGGGACATTACTAGACTAGACCAAAACTTTCTCCCCTGGTTTATTAATACCGCAGCCGTTGGCAGTGAGTATGACTCAATAATTTAATTTTATTACCTAGGAAAATGATATACTATTAAGTTTTTTAATGACTTTGACATCCCTTGTGTATGTCTCTCTGATGAGGATGTTTTTAATTATTGTGTGCCGCGCTGCCTTGTTCAGCCTGGAATACTAATGGCATGCAATGACATACTTAATGCGTCACGCAGAGGTTAAATGGTCGCCGTGTGCACAAATGGCTGGGTGGGAGGTGACAGTTCTCCCGTGATACGCTTTCTCGTGTTCTGGAAGGTTACAGTTCAAACTGTCAAGAGAACTATACCTGCAATTAATGTGTTTATCTGAGTCCAGAGGTGGATCTCATGTGAAAGGTCCTGAGTGAGTAATGCAGTAGGTACAGAGGTGGACTTCTTTGTATTGGTTTGTTCTGTAACCGAACACACATCATAGATGGAGAAAAGCAGTACAGTCCACCTTTCTGCATCGCGACTTTCCCCCTCACAGTTTCTCTATATTGCAGGGTCCCTATAAGAAATTAAATGAGAATCTTTTATGAGATTTTTCAGAGTTTTGAGAAAGCTGCATTCAGCACACAAAAATTTTAGTAACTCATAAATGCATAAAATATACGTACAGTGCTGGCTTGGAGGACACCAGGTGTCTTTACTGCACTCTCTCACACAATATCTCACAGTGATCTCACAGTGATCATTGTATCTCTTCTCATATCTTTTCGTGCTGTTTTACTGCCCTAAACTACTAAAATCTGAAATGCTTCGCTTGCCAAGTGTACCAAAAAATTTAATGTGGTTTTTCCTGGGACCTGCACCCCTAACCCCCGCAAAGGTGTAGAGTCCACTGTATTGATAAAATGAAGCTTATTTGCCATTGGTAATAATTTAAAATTTTTTGCATACAGTATCCCATCTTGTTCTACTTTGTTGTTTAAGGCATACAAACATACAGGTAAGAGTGAAGCATGGGATCAGAGGATAGGGTCAGCCATCAAGGAACATTTTTTAGGGGGTTAAAGGCCTTGCTCAAGGGCCCAACAGATATGCAGCTACTCTACTGACCATAGGATTTGAACTTGCAACCATCAAATCACAGGCACAGTGTGCCATGCATTCCTCCATCTCCAGTGTGTGTTTTAAAGGCCAGGCCTAAGGGCCCAACAGAAATGCAGCTACTTTACTGAGCATGGGATTCAAACTTGCAACCTTCCAATCACAGGCACAGTAGCCTAATGTGCTGTGCCCCCCTCCATCACCAGTATATGTGTCCCTCTGCATATTGTATAAGAGCTGCTAAATTTAGCCAGTTGCTCCATCTTGTTGTTAAGATGGGGAGGTACCCAGCAAGTCCAGAAGAAGTGCTCCACACTGACTGAGAGGGGACTAATCAAACATCACGTGTTTTGATGTCCCTGTGTGCTGCCAGGAGGCCATTCATGCTGTCCATGGCTTTGTAGTGAGATAAGAGCTCCCTTCTCATGCCAGTTGTGCCGGCACATAATTACCTGAGCTCTCATGCAAATTGATCTCTTATCCAAGGACCGAAATGGCACCTACTAATTAGGAAAGGCATTCAGAGAAGATGAAGGTGCATGCGAGAAGAATGGAAGAACATTTGTGCAGGAAAGTGCCTCATAAAAGGCTTTTTGTGACTCTGCAATGTTCTGCTTCAAGGACATTAATAATAGATATCCATTCTGTCTGCTAAGAGTTTAGGCGCATTTTTTCGCAGCAACTGCATGTTTGATTTGTGTAGTCCACCATACTTCACGATGTTCTGTAGGACACGGAAATACCCCAGTGCACCGATGTCCTCCTAGTAGTGAGCAAGAATGTGGACAGTCTGTGGGTCTCTGAGGACCAGCCTCGGAAACACTGGTTTGAGGTACTGAAATCTACATGTATGCTAATTAGATATCCCACAGCCCACGAAGCAAGATGAGAATCACACCTGTGCCCACATCCACCAACATCTTATGCCAAGCACTTATTACAAGTTAGCTGAGCTAAAGGCCAAACAACAGAGTTCCTCCAGCCCGTCCTGACCCCAGGGAGTGATGAGCTCGGTGATTGCTGTACATTGGATGCTATGTTGATTTTTCTAATCTGCCGGTTTATTTGATGAATTGCCTGCACTCATATCTTCTCCATTCCAGTTCAGTATTCCATTCTCCATTCGGTTTGTATTTTACTATATTTCTTTGTGCTTCATAGACTGCCATTTGTCATGAGTCCACTTGTATCCAGCTTTATTCAGGGCACTCTGGATTCATTCCAAAATGACTGCTGTCTCCTCTACTGTTACCATTAAGAAAGAGGATTAACCATATTAAGTCTGACTGCACGTATCGTGATTCAGAGTCAGTGACAGTTTAAGCCTATTTTTTCCTAAAAACCTGAATTTCTGCATCACCAAAGGTGTCACACTTTGTCAACAAATTATGTCTCATGTAAACAGAATCTGAAAAGCTTCACCAGATATTCCTGTCACACTTCAAATACCTCATCAATGCCACTGTGGATTGTCCAAGGACAACATCCCATAAGATGCCATAGTATGTTCTGCACTCCTCACTACAGATTGCTTAAATGTTGAGTACATCAAGTGAATATCAGAATTGAAGTTGGCCTGTGACTCTGTTCAATCAATAACCAGTAATAGATAATAATAATAATAATAATAATAATAATAATTGCTTGCAAGATGAATGGATGGGTTTCTCAGGTATTCCTAGATTTTATGACCTCATGATGTGTCTCCATAGGCTCCCAGAGGGCTAAGCATCATCATGGTTAAAGCATTTCAATGAAGCTTATGCCTAGTGAATGTTTGTCTTTGAGAAAAAATAGGTGTACCTGCTTTTTGGCTCTGTTTTTCATGGCATGTCTGTGTGTACTGGTTTTTATGCTTCTTAATTACATTTGACATATTGATTAAATTGTTCACTTACATTTAAATTGTCAATTCTTTTAAAACAGCTGAAGACTTCACTTCAAACTGAATTGTTGTCAAATAAATGAGTAAACAATGACTATCTTTTGGTTTCCTCCACAGCAGGAGGTCCAGGACATTCCTAAGCTGTATGGAAGAAGCAGGGATGCCAATGAACAGCTGGAGATCCAGGGCCTTGATTCTCCCTCAGAACTCAGTGGATTTCTCCTTTCATGCAAGGAGATTGAGTCTGCCCTTGGTGAAGAAGTTTAAGTGTCTCAGGACCTGATTGTGACATTGAGAAAGCAGGGTCAGCCAGTCCCTGGTTAGGATATCATGCTATTCCTATCAAGATGTGTCTCCTGAAATGGTTTGGGCAACTCATCAGAACGTACCTGGTCAGATCTCCTGAGGAGCTCCATCCAGGCTCATCCTATTCAGACCATCAGTATTCAGACCCAGACCCAGACCAGGGATTATATCTTCCAGCTGGCTTGGGTGTGCCTTGGGGTCCCCCAGAATGAGGCTGCCACCATGACCCGTAGAAGGTATCTGACGAAGATGATGATCATCATCTTCTAGCCTAATTAAGAGCTCAGCTGGATAAAAAGCACAGTGGATACAAACACTGTGCAAACACTAGGGCTGAAAAGGGGAACCTAAATTTAGGATAAAATAAGATTTTCTTGCCAAACTGAAGTTGATGCCATTTTCTTCTAAACTGGAACTGCTCCAGTCCTCCATAGCATGTCTTTTTCTCAGATCTGGCTGCCTTCGCTAAGAGTAATTTTTCCTGGATGCTTTCCTTTGGTCAGTTCAGCTGAATAACAGCCTTATCAAATTTCAACATTCTGAAGTGGGATTTCCATGCATTCAAGTCCTTATTGAACCAGTGTGATAAGGATATGTGGTATGAAGGGTCTGGAACAGTGGTTGGCAGGCATTAATCTCCATCACTGACCATTTCTATCTCAAAGGCTACATTTAACTGGTTTGCTGCTGTAGATCGGTGGCCTGCTGGTGCCCTGTAGTGTAGATCATGGTTTGAATTCATACTGTATCATTTGGCCCTGGTGATACTCTTCACAGATGGAGGAACTAACCAGCCAGGATATCTCAGTTACAAAGTGCCCTCGGCAGTCATTACAGGTGGCGAGCGTCCCTCAGTTGTGCCATGTGATCCACAGCGTGGAAGAAAGATGGAATCAGAAGACGAATCTGAACATCACATATCTGGCTGCTGGCCGGCCCTAGATGCAGACAATCCGAGCCTGACATGGAACTGAAAATGACTTATCTGGGTGAAATGGGGGGGGGGGGGGGGGGTTGGCATGGTTTATAACTTATACACCTATAACTCTCAAAAGCATCGACTTTCTTACTGGTTTGAACTCTTCCAGTTCTCCTGCCTCCAGGCTGCACTCTTGTGAGTGATGCAGGCAGTTAAAGCCCATGTCTGTCACTCTCCTTCAACATAAATCATAACAAGAGTCTGACAAAACCTTCTCCGTGTCATGGCAGAAAGTGCCTGCCCCCTCCATATCCTGATTTGTTATATGAGAGTGACAGCCTTCTTCTCCGGGATGGAAATCACCCCCCCCCCCCCCCTTCAAAGCCAGCCCTATCAGTGCAATACTTGCATCAGCGGACAAAGGATCTCTCTTCCTTTTTAATCGGGCTGCCGCGTTCATATTTTCACCACCTAATAATGCTCTCCTGTCTGGGTTCATTAATTCAAGCCGGGTTTTTTTCACTGAACGCATTATCTCTTGGTTCCGTGTTTATTTTTGGATCCTGGTAATAGCGAAATACAGACACGCCGTAGCCTTTGGAGGGTTCCGAGAGGGAGATGTGAAAATGCTGTTTCCAAAAAAACGTGCTAAATCATGAAAGGGAACCACGGTGAGACACCAGCCGACCCAAAGAGAATAAATGTGGGTTATCGAGTTCTTCCAGGACAACCTTCAAATGCGGAAGGAAACTGTAATTCTTACACGGCAGCGGATTCTTAAAAGGGGGTGAAATCAATTTCAGTCGCATTGTGACCCACATTCGTATCATATCCCAGCGCTGCTTTAATCCTGTCCACCCAAAGGCTGGAATAAATCTGCATTCAATTAAAGGATTACTGGGTGTTTAAACATCAATTTTACATTTTTTTTAATCTACCAAGTGGGTGTCCATGAATAGCAGCATTTGTATTCTGAATAGTTAACAGGCCTGTGAAATTACTGAACAATATTACCAAAAAAAAGATCTGCAGCCAAAATAACACACCATGCAATTTGGAGAATGTTGAATTTTTCCTCTGACATCCTGACAGGCAGAAATATTTTGTGTATGTTAAACTACAGGCAATAAATAACTTGTCAAAGAAGGGTCATTCTCCACCGGTCCACTTCGAAGATTTTGTTGTCTGGCATGTAAGGTTTAAGAAACACACCATGATCTAAATGCTTATCATCATCAAGCCATGGGATTCTGCAGTTTGTCGTTACAGTTACAACTGTTTTATGGCGTTCATTTACCACAAACCATAAAAAGACGTGCGTACCAGCGCAAATGTAGCCTTTCTCTCAGCGTGTGGGAACTCTCTATTGCCCCCCCCCCCACACGCCCCCTATATTCGCTACTTATCTGAGATAATCACAAGATGTATTGGTAGCTTTTTGTGGAATCAATCTGCCGCCATCAAAGTGATGGCACATGACGGAAAGTTCCGGACGCCAGGCATGATTCACGCAAACACAATTAGTCGTGCATCTCTAGAGGAAGCTGAGCTTATCGATATTCCATTAGTATGGCTCAGATGTCAGATGGTGATCTATGGACACGGAATAGGTGAAGAGTGAACAATAATGAAGTGGGGTTACTTGTTTGTGCAATCGCACTAGGAAGGATTAATTGAATGTGAGATACTTTATCTCAGGATGTAGACATGCTAACCAGCAGGCTATTAATTAGCCATTAATGAACTGCCCCTGTGATATTCCACACTGCAGCCAGGACTCCTGCCTGTGTTTTTCACCATGCAGTAATTGGAAGATCCGGCCAGTATTTGTACTCTCCTCAGCCGATGGCTGCCTCTGTAATTTTAACAATAGGTAAAACAAAGGTAGTTTGCTGGATGAGGGTCCTGCTCTCACGAAATGCAGGGAACTGTCATTCAGTGGAGCTTCTGTGTCCGGTGCTTCATCTTTTCTCTAGCAAGTTTCCCTTGTTTATATTTCCTGTTCTCCCATTTAAAACGTGTTTGTTTATTTGTTTGTGTTCCATCTTCTGCCACAGAAATGCAGAGGTATGCACATGTCTGAGTATGATTCCTTTCCATCACAGCATTTTAGAGCTTTAACAAAAACAGGCTAAGGGTTAGTGTGCAGCGAAGCTTGCACAGTCGGTATGTCAGTAGCTGTACACCTGGGAAAGGTATAACAAAAACCAAGGTCAGCTCAATGCAGCACAGCTTTAATCCTGATTAACTCATTAACTCTATAGTACAGGGCCTGTTAAACTTCATGGATTTGAATACTTCATACACCCCCCCCCAACAATATTCTCCAAGCTCACTGTAATGGCAGATCAATAGGACCCACAGAGGAATATGTGATGGATCAACGCCCCTAACAGGATAGGGACCCAGTCTCCATCAGTACTTGGCCCCAGCTCTTCAAAAGAGCCCCCCACCCATGGTCCCACTTGGTGGTAAATATATTCCTTTTTGCATGGTATGTGTATGTCCACCAGGGCTGGGTTTGTTGTTCCTGGGGCCCCACTCAAAACGTAATTTCAAGGCCAACAGGGGGCATCCAAGCCTTGATGGCCCCATGCAAATATTAATAATAATGTCACTTTACTGATCCCTATAGAGAAATTCTCTTTTTGCCTACGCATCTTTCTCTCCATGACACATAGACATATATGTAGCTATGAGCAAGCTTCACAGTGCAGGGCAGCCACCTGCAACAGCATTCATTTACCTGGGTTAAGGGCCTCACTCAAGGGCCCACAGATGTGACTATTCTGCAAAAAGCCGGGCCCAAACTGACAGCCTTCCAATCACAGGTAAAGAGGCACAGCCTGTTGAGCCACATACTGCCTCCTAATGTGTTTGAGTGGTGGTAAACATTTGCTGCTGATCCTCACCTCTAAAGAGATGGAGAGTTGGGAAAGAGAGCCCCCTGGGTCAGTAGGTTGGGGAGGTGGTATGAGGTTCTGCTGTGGTCCAGGCTCAGCAGGCCACAGTAACTGTACATCATACTTTATAAAGCTTACGATTAACTTTTCGGTGCCAAGCAGCAATATAAACTCCACACTATCCATCCATCGCAATTAATGCATGGTACCTTTCCCCAGCCCTGTGGTGTGACACAGCTGTGTATACAGATGCACACCTGGCACATTTTTCAAGGTAATGGCATCTCCTGAAAGTGGGACCGTGTAGCTCTACGGCGTTCCAGCACCAGCTTGAAAAAGCATTCCTCACTTTTATGAGTTCTGAACACCCAGTCAGCACAGTCAGCGTATACCAGCTTCTCACCTCCCACCCCCGACATATAGCGCACTTAAGTCCTGCACCCTGTAAATCCTTCACTCATCAGATAATCACTCATAACCCAACTTACTTTGTCCAACAGGCTCTGCGAGGGAAAAAAATTAAGATAAATGCAACGAAAAGCAGAGAATGTCATGAACTTAATAGGTCTTTGTTTTGGCACAGGGCTGGGGCTTAGAGTGGAATAATCGTGTTTTCATTAATATCTAGCCAAGTGTAGTTTACTGTGATCAATGGAATCCATTGAAAGCACAAATCTACTAATGGGACAGTAATAGAATAGAACAATATAACTGGACATTTGTCTAAATGAAAAACCGGTGTCGTACAACTTCATGTTCAATGAAGCTATGAAAGACTCGTGTTTGAGTTCAGACAGCCAAGCCTGATAAGGAAACTAACTCCACCCCGCACTGGTCCAAAAAAGGTATTCCAATTAATTTCAGGATGTTGCATTAAAGGGTAATTAATACACAGGCCATGGCAACTGGTACCCTGGCCTAACTTCAGAAAACTTGGCTTCTCACACAGTTGGGGGGGGGGGGGGGGGAAGGGATTGGATTTTGTTTTAAAACAGCAGATTAGAGAGCAGGAAAAAACAGTGTGTGCTCAAGATCGGAAAACAAGACGGGGAAAAAGAAGGGCACGTCCCAGCAGAGGCCAGATTTTATCTGCCCGTGGGAGGGAGGAGAGTCATTTACTGATCCTGGGCAGAACATACACATACACAGCTCGCAGATCCCGTAGCTGAGATGGTGGCCCTGAACTGGAGAGGCTTGTTTTAAAAACAACAATGACAGAGATGCATTATGGGGAAAGATGAAGTAGGGTTATCTTTTTTTCCGCTGCTGGTTATAAAATCTGCCCCTTCCCCAGCTTTGAAAAGAATGGCACACTCTATCGAAGCCCATGAAACTGGGGATAACACTGGCAAGACAGATCTCACCAAAAACTTCACCTCCGAACGAAGGCGCTTTCCCCTGCTTGTGCCTCATATTTCACAGAATGGGACGTGGGCACAACCAAAATAAATACAAGGGGTGGGGGCACTGTGGGCTTGACATCGCACAGCCTGGCTGCACTGCAAATTGACGCGTTAGCTGGTTTAATCTCGCAGCTGGAGGCATCCCATTTAGGAGGGTTTACATGGCAATACATCGTGCAACAGGCCTGGAAAATGATTAGGGTCCCATAAAGTACGGAGTGGCAGATAAGAAGGGTATCGATTTTGTGCAGAACAGAAGGCCTTCGCCCCTCTCCTGCTCCTAGGGCCAGAATTATCCGGCAGGGGGCGGATGGCTGTCGAGGTCGCCCCTTTTGGTCATTTGTCAAAGGACTTTCCGAGCGCTGGCCCCCCGTGCTCATTTGAAATGCCGTCAGCATCCCTCATGAATCATTTGTGCTGGGCCGAGTGATCCAAAACATGTACAGTTGCTTCTTTGAAAAGCAGCAGTGAGGATTGGGCCCCCAAGAGTGGGCCCCAAAGATCGAGTGTAGATGGTTTTGCCCCTTGTAGTGCGTGAAACTGAGCATGCATATTTTAAACAAAAGGGATTATTCCACATAAGCAGGTTGGTATTGAAACCCTGGGTACTATTCCTTTATGGATGTACTCAGATCATATACGGTTATACTGCCACTAGTAAGATAGTGGTAAATGTGTCACACTGTGCTGTGAATGAAAAATATTCCTTATAGTCCATTCACTTAACACAACCATTATGACATTAACTGTTCTGGGGGTGCTGGATGCTGGCTGACCCTGTGATTGGACCTCAGGTTTTCCCTGCTCATATGTTGTTTTGAACAAAGCCTTGTACTTGTACTTGTTACTTGCTTAAAAAGGTTTTGGCAGGATGTATCATGCTGCTCAGCAGAGACATTGTTCTAGTCATACTTATTATTCCTACTTACTGTTGAAGTCATTTTTGGATGATTAACATACTTTATGGCACACTAAGTATGTGTTCTGCATTATGAGAAATAACCTGCCTGTCACAGATTGGATCGTGACAATATTGTTAAGTTACCACATGTTATGTTTCGAAAATGTTGCCCAATTAATATTAAGTTAAACATAATGATGATGATTTTGCAGATAATCTTAAGAATGACATTTAGGTATGTTCCTCCCCCTTTGAAGTAGCATTGTTTGAAAGATGGATTCTACCCAGGATTGTC
>JAABNX020000119.1:16473346-16497691 GCA_015163995.2 Mormyrus lacerda
GGGGTGTTCACAATTTGTTGGCTAAAACTAATTGGCTGGGGGGGGGGATGAATTTTTGCACATTACAATAAAATTGATATTTTTAATCTTGTTGGTTTTATAAATAAATCTGAATAAAACTGTAGTTTTGGATAGTATATTTTAGAATTGTGTATGGGAGATGTATTGTATTCAGAATGATAGTTGTTAGATTAATTGTCCCAAGGGGAGGGGTTAAAATCTACATAAACCCTGGAGAATGTGCTAAAGGGGAGGTTGTTATGGATCCAGGGTCTGCCAGGATATAGCCTGTTTTAGGTGATTATTATTTTTTTGTTGTTGCTGTTAATTCTTGTATTTGTTCACTTTTGTGAGAGGACAATAAATTTTTGCACCTTTTTGAACTCCATGGCCTTCTCTGGTTCATGAAGCCTCGGGCCTCTCAACCATTCCTACTGTAGCACTGCTGTTTGCTTCGTATTTGACTATTTTTTTAGAATGACTTGTACAATTTTTTACAGCTTGGTATATTAACAGAGCAATTTGGGATTTATACAAAGGTACAACAGGGCAGCCCCTTGTGAGGCGTGAACCAGCAACCAAGTTACGAGTCGCGGCCTCACTCCCTGTGCTGGCAAAATTAGAGAACAGGCTGGAAACTGTCAGTAAGGCAAAAATGGCGCAATAAAAACGTCCCATAATAGTTGATATATCTTTATAAATTTCACTACATTACTTTAAAAGTGATAAGCTCCATATAATTGTATGGCCAGATCAAGTTGGCTGGTACTCTGAAATCTGAGTATGAAGCCGATAGATCTGATTCTGGATGCTGATTGGCCTTTTCAGAATCACACCTTTTCTCCCTCTACGTAACACTTGTGACGGATTTACCTGGATTTCCTTACCATGACAAATATGACTAATGCGATTTCCCCTGACCATAAAACTGGCCTCCCCTGACCATGCAAATGGTGAGTCTTGCTCCAAATACTTTTCGGGGAGGGATGATATCCCGATTTTCAGTGGATTTGCTATCGATAGCCATTAAAAAAAAATAAATAAAAAAACTGCACCCCAGTAATGTTAACCAGTAATAGCTCTGCCTGGAATTAAACAGTAGCTAGTTAAGATGGCAATTGTGTTTTTCAGCACTTGCGTTTTTCTGGCAAAAGAATTTATTCCAATTATTTATTCATATGAAATAACAAAATTAAGCAATAAAAACAATACTCACGACTAAGCTTTATTTAAGAATCGGGACGATCCGTTTAATGTTAGCTTGACTTTTTTTCAGAAATAAAGGCGCCTAATTGCCACGCTATTTTCAGACGCCTTTGTCATACCGTTCACACATGTGAGAGACATTTCCGCAGTCTTTTTTTTTTCTTCAGAGAACCGTTTTATTGATTCTTCTCAACACAGAACATGCACACCGTGGCTTGCAGATCTATAATAATTATCCAGTCTGTTAATACTTGCACAGCTGTCTATGACCGTCTTGATGGGCGTCCACGGCATTTGCCTGCAGTGCTGTCACGGCGTCTGATCATAGCGTGTCGCCATCACCGGGTCGTTGACAGGGGTGTCGTCTAACGTGACAGCTAATCTCTCCGAAGACGTCCTGACGGATGACTCGCGGTGACACCGCCAGCGCTCCCCGTCATTCCCGCCAAGAGCCACCGCAGACATTTCTCACGTGCCGCCAGTTGCACGTTGATCTTGTTTGTGTGACAGTCACTGGATTTACTACTTCTGCGTTTTAGAGGTGTAGAAAAAAATTGTGGCTAAATTTCTACACTGCTCACAAATCTATATTTTCTATTTAGTTTTGTTTTCATCCATACATTTATACATTTTATAGCCACTTAATAGCCTATGTGTTATCCTAACATGTCAAGAGGTGCTTTTCCATTTAAGTGGTCATATCTGTCTGTCCTCATCATGCTATAGTTGCTTGCATGATGGATGTATTCTGGGTACTATGATTTCCTCCCATGGTCAGAGACTTGTGGTTTGCATTAATCAGTGTTTGCAAATGTCCCAATGACTTTGCGTGTGAGTGTATGCATTAAGATATTGTTGTATGCATTAAGATATTGCTTGTCGCCAACAGGGGGCACCCATACGAATGCATGGTTTGAGTGGTGCACTTCTGAGATCACAGGTGTCCTCTACTGGATAATCAGTCAATTTTCAGAAACTGCGAACCCAACCTATCCATCCCAATACAAATGACACATGTAATTCACTGTTTGATGCTAATCACTACTGTGGTCTATCATCATCCATCAATCCATCCATTCATCCATCCATCCTACTTCAGATGGTGGGTCATCATTTTAGTGTGATCCTGCTGAAAAGTGCATCTCCAGTGTGGACAGCATCCTTTATCCACCATTGATCACATATGGTGTCGGCTGCATTTCATTTATCTGGTGACAGCGAAGTGACAGTCATTCTGGGTAAATATAAGGGGCCATTAGCACTGCTATTACAGGCCTGTTGAACCACATAATACGCACAGCACCCTGGGTGACAAATGCCAGCCATTTGGCCACTAATTGCGTGAGGATCTGGACCGCACTGTCTGTTTAATAACGTGCCGGATTTAGCATCCCAGACGACTGCCCAATCGCCCAGCCAATGTTGGGCTCTGACACCAGGATAGTGGTACATGACATCAAGGTGGTGTCCAGGAAGCCTCACCCTTAAGTGCAGCCATGACAACGGCGTTTAAACTGAGGAATGACCAGGGTCAAGTTCAGGAAGAGTCTGATCTCTTTCACCAATCCCACAGTTTGGTTGTTTATTACAAGCACAAACCCTGTCTGGTATCTGCATGGCCCTGCAGATTCGCTTTCTCTTATAAATACTCTTCATATTCAGCAGTGTTGTTTAGCGCCATTAAAACCATGTATTTGTGTGTGGCCCCCTGTTAACCACAAAACAGTCATTAACCTAAATATCAAATAAACACATTCCCTTTTTAGCAAATGAGGAGCAGCATGTTCCACTAACCATGCCAGCTAGACGTTATCTTCTGACTCTACTCGCAAGCTGTTTATTTTATTTTTTGAGTCTTCTGAAGGGTGGTAAGGGGGGTAGGGGGTGACTTTTTAAGTGGGACACCAGAAACAACAAATCTACGCATGTCCATATTTCATATAATGTATCTGTAGACAGTGAGCTGAAGTGACCAATCAAAATGAAGACCCTTGTATACAGTAAATGGCCTGTGATTTAAGTCAAGCTAGTAAATTCTGGAACTATTTTTGTACTAAGCCCACCGCATAATGGGTGTCACAGAAATGTAGAATGTATAGAATATATTGGTATAATTGATATTGTAACCAGAACGCACATTTTCCCACTAGGCAGAATTTGGAATTTATAGCCAATCAGTTTTCTTCAATTGATTTCTTTCACGTTGGAAATGCAATCGATGCCTCGCTGGTCTGCCTTAAGATGCCGGTCTTGTGTAACAAGCTGAACGGATTTAAACCTCAGGCCAGAAAGGGGGGGTCCTTACTTGCCCTGGTGTCATATGATTTCACCGTCACCCTCTAGCCCCAGCCTCAGCTGCTAATGCGGAAATAGACCCATAAAAGATTCAAATTACTCGTTCATGCGGGAAATGGAATGAGGCCCCTTTTCATTTATTTGGTTCTGTCTTTACTATGGCTTTTGTGGTTTGTTCCGCTAAAGGCTAACATACCCGTTAGCCACAACCGGAGCCAGAATGCTTTTCTGAGAGCGGCTTTTGGATTTGCTGCACCTGGTTATCCCAGGTTAACACAGTGGTCTTTGTTATAATTCATTATTTACAGGGAGGTCTGCCAGCTCCAGACATCAGCAAAGGCAGCTCATGGCTTTGGAAGCTGAAGCTACACATTAACAACCTTTGCTGGAGGTCAGGATCTTGTCAAACAAACGGGGGTGTTTTTTATATTGGCTTTTGAAGAGACAGTAGACACCAGCAGAGGGCCAACAGTCACCAGAAGGTTAGAGTCTGGATCCCCCCTTATCGGCCTGGTATGCCGTCCGGGTCGTCGGTATCAGATAACAGCTTAATTCAGTTGTCAAACTCAATTAGGGAGCAGGACGTGAAGCTTTCTGCCGGCATGGGATACGGGGGGGTTGTCGAGGTCTTAGTGGAGGAAAGGGCATTAAAAACTCTGCGGGAATATGTGAATTCAGTGGCATCTTCGGAGGCCTCCTATATTAAAGGCACTGTTGTTTGTACATTCAGGCATCAAAATGGGTTATCTTGTTTAACTTTGCATGACCTTTGTTACCAATTAGCAGGTTTCATTTACTTTGCAATGAGTAGGCCGGGCTCAGCCGAGGACCACACTGCATTTACTAACGGAATAGGTAATGGAAAAACCACTGACTCCTCCATTAAGGGAAATTAGTTTTCAGCTGTCCATGACTTATGTTCTATTTATGAATCCTAATTAAGTCTTGTAGATGGAATAATCTTGCGCTGTACTGTGTATATCATTCACCACTCACTGATTACATATTTATTAATGGTCTAATTAAGGCTCTCCATCATTCTAACAGCTTGTTTTTACATTTACGATCCATATCGCACTCGATCCGGTGGATAGTGGTGCGGACGCCCTCGCATTGCTCACTCTTCCCCTGAATTTGTCCCAGGTCTGTTATTAAATTGGTGGCATTACTTACTTTCGCTTTCTTTACGTGATTCGATGTTTTCGTCTTACTGTACAGTAAGTCCACGCTGAGCTTTGGATGGGAAGTTCACTGGCGTGAAAGACTGTAAAACAAGATGAGCGCTAATGGACTGAAGGGAACTGACCTACGGTACACAGGGCGGTGGCACCAGTGCTGGGACAGAGGGGGGCCACAGTGTGGTGAGCAAGAACGTGTCACGGAAACATATTGGGTCCGAGTGACCTCTCATAGCTACCAATTGCCATTACATGCCCCAGCTCAAAGTGTAGATCAATACGCCGGAGATTACCTGTCTGAAGGGTCCCCCACGCACCGCAAATCTCAATCACACTTCAGGTGCAACAGAACCCGTGCAATTCGCTGACTTCAAGAACCCAATCTTTTTTTCTTTTTCTTTTTCTATTTTTCTTTTTCCTTTTTTTGATAGAAAGCACAGTCAGAAAAGACTCAGGACATTTTCAAATATTGAGCATGACATCTCAAAATGGACGGCGACAAATCGAATGCCGACCTCTGTCCAAACTCTGTCCTTGTCATTACAGTGATTTCTTTTTATTAGATGTCAATTGAATGATTTAGTCCTTGGTAACATTATAAAATCTGGAAATGGTCGCATTTTTACATTATAGGGTCTGTGTAAAGTTGGGTATTTTCAAAATAAGGGAACCAGTACATTTCTGGAATGATCCAGAATGATACTGGATATTACTGTATGTTGTTATTACCCAGTTAAAGTGCACATTATGTTAATTTTAAATGTTGTTGCTTTTCTTAATTGGTTTAAATAAGGCAGGTCATAATGGTTAAATTCCTACTCATAGTGTTTGACGTTAATGTATTTAGTGTATTTTACACTATTGGGAAACATCAACTCTTGCACTACTGACATGTGACATGTGTATTTATTACAACACAAATATCAATTCCTTGTTATCTGCGTGATTTTCAAGAAGCCCTTTGCCATTCTAGGATCAATCCATTTTCTAGGGGAATTGGAGGACAAATATTATAGTTTTTTTTATGCTTTGTGTATAAATAAATGATAAGCTGAGGGAAATCTCACATCAGAGCTAAATGCTACACCGATTTGTAATTGCTTGTGATCGAAAATGCAAATTAATTTTCCTCATGTGGTTTAAGCATGAACGCTTAATTACTTAACCCGTTTTTCACCCAGAGGGCTGAAGAGCTATAATTTACGTTGCTGCAAATGTTAGTTTGAACCTTTGACTTCCTTGACTCAAAAAGTATATTAATGAAGTACTATAATGATACATTGAAGTACTCATAGACACTGTTCTGAGTTGGGTTCCAGAATATCCTAATTATGTAACCATTGGTAACCCCCCCCCCCGCACCCCGCACTGCACTCTTACTTAAATGTGTATACAGTATACAGTATTCATACTTGTAAACAGGTGTTCTCAGCACAGAGCCAAATCAGTAGAAAATGATTCTGATAGAACTGGCAATTCAGATTTACCTTTCAATGTCACTGAAGACGCCTTATAGCAAAAAACACATAAGCCTAAAAAAATGTACTTGTAATACAAACCAAAAACCACATTCCAGCTAAATGAAAATATAAAACATGAATATATTTACAGGCATGTCACCTTTTTGCATTAGTAAACTATGAATTTCAGATTTGCTTATTCAGCAAGTCCAGATTTACGTAAGTTGATTTTTTGTAGGTCGAGGTATGTGTTTTTCATTATGTTGCTCGTATGCTACACAAAATCATTCGTTAAACGCGTGCAATGTCTTTTTATACAAACATGCTGCTGATTTTGCAATTGGAATGAAGTTGTACTCCCTACGCTGTACTTAATGGCATGTGCTTTACAAAAATATGCATATGATATCCTGACTTTTTCTGCAAATGGGAGATGGGCTTATAAGCTGCATGCCTTCTGACAGATCTGAATATGGATATGCTCTACTGCTCTCTCTGCATCCATATGGTTTTATGGTAAATGTGGGCCGCACAGTTCTACCTTGTTGCCAAGCTGATCATTCCTTGTTGCTTCATACCTGCAATATGTTGGCCTAAATATATTTACAGAGCTCTCTTTTGTATTTTGCCCACAAAGGGGTGATTTAATGTGGATAAATATCAATACGTCATGGTCCCAGACGCAAAATGCAGTACCGTGTTGATGTTGCTTTTGGGAAATGAGCAGCGGTATTGCTAAGAGGTGCTGGAGAATTTTTTTCTTCCATCTGAAGTACAGTAGCAGAGCTTCAGCCTGGAGCTTTAACATCCCAGATTCCCCTTTATCTCAGCGGATTATTCCAGAATTTCCCAGGAAAATAGAAAACAGCCGCTTTAAAGGAAAAGTTAATTACAATATGGGAGTGCGGGTGCTACAGTGCATCACCAGGATTAGCTGCCAATCCCTGTCACCGTTAATATAACATAGGAATGGCTGTCATGCCATTGTAATCGTGGGTGAAGATTAGGGCTGACATTGGCAGCTCCGACCTTTCCCCCCCCCCCGGCACTGTACAGAGACAGCCATATCACGAAAAATGGCGGGAATTTGCTCGGGCTGTAACTTGGATTTCAAGGGTTACCGCAACTTTCCTTCTCACCAGATCACTGTTATATATATATATATATATATATTTTTTTTTTATGGTCTGCTTGCTAGTCCATTGCCCCTGCGATGCTGCCCCACCAACCCCAGACCACTCAGCGGATATCCATCAATGCCAATTAATAATTCGTTGCTCTGTGTTCACCTACCAGACCTTGCTATGCTTCTGTTGGGTCCCGGTCCCAGGATGCTGGGGTCAGCCCTAATTCCCCCACTGAACTCTGCCACGGAAAACATGCCGGGATTCTCTCTTCCATCAGATCGATCTTGGCTAACGATCTGGAGTTTATTCCAGACGCTTGTTTTGGAATTGAATTTTAAGTTTTGTGCAGGACCTGCAGGAGCAGCATTTCGACGCAGTCAAGCGCTGTCGTGTCCGGTTAATGTTCTGACGCGGCCCTGATGGATCCGGGACCCTTATCCAGCTACATCGCTGCTTTATCTCAAACCCACTCTCTGCGCTCGGGTTTCTGCCCGTCTCCCCCCCCCCCTTGTTCAGCCGCTGGCAAGCCTCAGAACACAGAGAGTGACATGGGCAGAGGGGTAGGGTGGGAGGGTGAGCGGGAGACCGCATAAACTGGCCACATGGAGATGTTGCATTAGCATTGATTAGATTTGACTAAGGATGCATATTATCACGGGCATGTTTGTATGGCCCCAGGACCTCAGTGGTGTGCACCCAGGGGCACTAATTAGCAGGCATTAATTAGCAGATCGTCAAGGGCACACTAAGTTATAGGTTTGGATTTATACCAAAATAAATGATGCCGTTGCTGTAGTATTGCGGTGAATCAGTAAAATCTGTATGATTAGGCTGCTGATCCATGTATGGTATGTGTGACCCAGTTGTAATAGGAGGATGTGCTGAACCACAGAGCGCCAATCAAATGAAGACCTTCCACTCTGCCTGCCTCTGGTTTTTACTATGAGTAAAGTATTTTTTATTTTTTTTTCTGCCTCAAGAAATAACCCAGATAGATTCATCCCAATAGAAATAAATAGTCACTTGGGCATTCAGTCTGTGAGATTAAGGAAATACATGCAGCCAAATCTCACTCACATGATTATATTTAATAAAGAGCCACTTTTAGCCTTTGACATGGGAGAATAATAAATTATACATGATATAGACATCAGAATGTGCATCATCATGGCCTGTGCTATGAACTGTTAAACCTGTTCCACAGGAAATGACAGTCAAGGAAATAATGATTCAGCATTAATACAGTGTTGACTAATTGTGTAGATGCACTAAAAAACATGAAATGATTGAAGGGGCACTAGAGTAATCTCTATATCCATCCTGAATGCTGACAAGAAGTGGTTGTGTAGGGATGACAGAAGTCATGCAAAATTAATTTGAAACACATCTGAGCTACAAATGGTATTTAATTGGATTGAACATAAAATTATGGATGTCAAGCCAACGAGGAAATATAAAATTCAGCTGTCAGTAAGTTGCTTTTGGGGAATGAGTAATGGGCCTTTCAGTCTTGCTCAATTGATATGTCAAATAATTGATGCATGTTTTACATATTGTGTAAAGCAATAAGTTGGAAATCAAGAAATGCCCCTGAATAGAAAATATGCGTGTATATGCATTAATCGTATTTTTTATGCGCAATTTAAGAGAAAAGTCAAAGGATGTGTTATTTACAGTAAATCGCTGACATGCCCAGTAAAGTTTTAAAAAGGTACCACAGTTGTATTTCATAGGAATGACGCGCTTTGGGTCCCACTGTGTCTCTAGCAGCATGGGCCCACGCTGCCTCTTGGCACTTATTGGCCACGTTTTGGTATATAAATGGACATGCCATTCTGACCTCCACAGCTGAAGCTTGTATTCACATGGGCGTGTCACATAAGGGCCCCCATTCACATGGGGATTATGTGTCAGAGTCCGGTGCATAATGTGACCCGGTTGCCAGGTGGAGGTGCTGTCCATCACCCCCTTGCACGCCTTTCATACAGAGTTGTTTCAAAGTGCCCTAAAACAAAGCTCAGATGACAAAGAGCTGTTTGTCTCACAAATACTACCCCCTGCCATTGTTCCCCCACAATGAGTGGGAAATTATTGGACTTGTGATCATGTGGGGGGTGGGGTGGAAATGTAATTACAATCAATGGGGAGGTCGACGACATTTGGTCAATTCCCATTCCCCAAAAAGAAAAATGCACAAAACAGAAAGAGGAGCGGGCATCTTGGACAAGTAGGCGTCTGTGGCCTCACAAGGCAGGTAGGGGAATGTGGCCCTGCTGGACAGGCAGGGGGGTTTGCCGCACTCTGGGGGTGAGCAGAGTTTGTGCCCTTCAGGCAGGCAGAGGCTTGTGCCCCTTTCACCCTTCAGCACCCTGTCAGTTTGTTCTGGAACCTGACTGTGCGCTTTGCCTGAGAAAACCCAACACTAGCAGAAAAAACCTTTCATTTCCAAAGGGAGCCTTGGGAATGAGGCCCCAGACAGCACCCCGTGCATATCTGGCCTCCAGCCAGGTCTTTTTTGGCTGTTTGTTTCTCAGAAAACACTGATTTCCTCATGTTTTACAAAGTGTAGTATCCTTTATCCTTGAATTATTTCTATTAAAATTTGGTAACGGACCCATAAACATCCTTGCAACAGAGAGCTGATAACATGATGTAATATAAAAATATTTCCACCATTTTATGATGAATGGTATATAATTTGGGAAGATGTTCTGGTGATGTTGCTGCAGGATGTCCTGGGTCTGTGAGTAGAGGGCGAGGATTGCTCCTCCAACACTCTGCCAAGATTTCATATTTCTCTTTGACTGCAATTTCTCTGTGAGCTCTCAGGTTGAAAATCTGACAAAAAATAAGTCAGTAGTAATCATCATGTTTTCTGTCCATCTACCTTCTAAATGTTTATCCTGGTTGGGTTGGGGCTTGGGGGGGACGCTGGGAGTTCTCCTGAGCAACATAGGGCCCAAGCCAGGGGACTCCCTGGATGGGATGCCAGTCTATATACACGTAATCAACCAGTATGAGCATTTAAAAGACACTGCTTATATTTGCTTATTGTAATTGGGTTTAAGGGCCTTACCCAGGTGCCTAACAATGAAATCACTCTGCTGGCTGTGGAACTTAAACCAGCAACCTTCTGATCACAGCTTCAGTGTCCTCACCTGCTGAGCCACCTAATCTATCAGCCTGACCATGTGCTTTTAGACCGCAGGAATAGGGAATCCTGTCTCCACACAGACAGCAGGGGTGGAATTCGAAGCCCAGCCCTGGAAGTACACAGAAGCAGCATTTCCCATTGTGCCCACATGTTGCCCCAATTCCAAATGAGGCATGGATTAAAAAAGCACCCCCGGCCTGGCATATGGCCGCAGTGTCTGCCTGCCACTGTGCCTACGGCTGCAGGCAAAACCATGAGTAGTTTCCGGCCGCTCTTCACAGCCCATTCATCACAAGCCCCTGTTACTTTTCCTCTCTTGTGGTATGTGTGTGTCTCTGTGTCTGTGTGTGTGTGTGTGTGTGTGTGGGGTGGGGGTATTTACGATATATAAACCCATTTAAAGCCTATCGGGCTTCTGTAAAACTGTGTAGGGAGGAACTTTAGTAATAAACTGTTACGATCATCAATAAGGAAATAGACTGGTCTGGGTAGATGAGTGCTGTGTATACAAGGCTAGTAATGGGGGTCGATGATGATTTGAATCCCTCTGGGCTGCCATTAACCACTCCCAATCACCCAACACCCAATTGGAGCCAAGAATGTAACCTTTTGAAGGATGGTTAACCAAGTCATTGGTGAGCCCACTGTGAATTGAAGCCTTTTGTTACTATCACGCGTACATCTCGTAAATGCAGTGGTGCTGTACTCATATCCCTCCCAATCATGTCCTGCTCTGAGTTATTAAGCGGGTAATCAAATCATCTGCATGTTCTGAGAGGTCATACACAGGTGTGTGCTCCTGCCTGAAAGTGGGTGGTCTCCTCTGGGGGTGGGGTTTGGGCGGGGGGGGTGACATCTTAACGTCCCTATAATCGCATACAGCAATGATTAATACAAGCACTTGATGCAAGCAAGAGTTCAATAATTATTTTACTTTACCTTCACCTTGTGTTTTTTTCAAGCCGTTAAACTGACAAGTTTTAATTTCGTATGAGTCACCACCGGCAAATTAAATATGTACTGACTATGAACCGCAAATGCACGTTACAGCATTTACTTTAAGTATTTGCATTAACATTCTGAAAACTGAGGTAATTCTCGAGCAATGAAGTTGTGTAAGAGGAAAAAATAGGACTTGTTTCACCATGGTTTTGAATACTGACACATCTTCTATCCTGTATCCTGTTTTTGTGAGCTGGTCCAGCAGAGCATGTCCAGACACATCTGTGCTAATTCCCAGGACAGCAGCCGGGTTGGAGCACTAGGGGGCTCCTGCTCTGTGAGTCTCCAGTATTATTAATAGTCAATAATAGATACATAGACAGGGGTTTCTGGTGGGTGACTGGGGGTGGGGGTACTGCTGTTTAAACTCCTCCCATCTGCCTCCTGGTCAGGGGAGGGCAGGTGTGAAATTGTGGCCTAAAGTCGGGTTCTATATCGCATCTGGTGCGGTGAACTTCAGAGAGACATTTGACCTGGGGGGAGACATTCGATTACACCACCGTGGCTGCGGGGCTCAACACAAGTACTTCTCGGACTGGGAAGACATCATTTTCTGGGCCCTCAAGGCTGTGACCATCTATCGGCCTCCTCGCTCACGCGCAGGGGTGCAGCGGTACTCTATGATTCAGGGCCTTTAATGGGGGGGAGTACTTAATGAACCTTTGGATGGGAGGGGGAGGGGGTTCACCACCACCTGGGCTTCCCTTGGAGTTTGGAATACAATAGCAGGATATGAATAAATTATGAGCAGGGCACAGCACTTAGGCTTCCAGAGCTTCAAATATTCCCCCAAGGTGTGAAATATGGAGAACTATTCATCTCACCGCACTTAAACTGGTCTGCCTACAGTTGGGTCTTGGAGCTGAGATACCATCATTTATCATACCCCCCATTTCTCTGCCCCCCCCCGCCTTTATTAGCCACTCTAAATACAGAGGACCACGCAGATAATGATTACATGCTCTAACGAGATGCGAGAGCCATCCTAAGTGATATTTAACTTCCCCGTATTACGGATAATGCTCGAGCTTCTGGGAAAATTATCCCCAGGAAAACATGCGATGGAGTAAAACTGTCAACAGGAATGAAACGGCAATCTGAACAAAAGGGAGTGAGCGCAAGTCAGGAAGTAGCTAACGGATGTCTTCAGAAGGTGTTTTATTTGAAGGTGTGTTAAAGTGTTTGACAAATAAGAAAGGATGTGGAAAGGTAAAGTGCTCATTTCCCGTAATTCCTTCACACCAAGCAAGGCCACTGTGAATATGGCAGTATTTTAAAAGAGAATTTATAGCAGATTGATTTCAGGCTTCCTTCCCTAGCAGGTATTTTGAATAAAATGAATATGTCCTGTACGTTTAAAAGAGCAGCTGATGACTGGCCCGTTTCAGCGGGAAGCTATCAAACCCCCCCTGATGTTTTCTGGCATTAATGGAACCATTTGCTAAACTTAACTCACACTGGAGTTTTACTGTCTGACTCACTGATGAAACGTGCCAGTGCTTACTTTGTTTGTGTGTCACTGCCCCCCCCCCTCCCCATGTGGAAATAAACATGGTGCATCAATAGGGACGACAGATAAAGGGAAGAGTGATGCACGAAAAAGCACCGACTGCAATTCTGAGGATGGCGGGAGCTGAATGATTGCATCGGCTGAGCTCACCCAGAAGGCATTTCACTCCTGGGAGGGGGCCAGGGCAATGTTAGCCCCCCTCCTATTCCCCACTGATTTGAGCCACCTCTCCACCCCCTTTTCACCTGGTCTTGACTGGTGACTGTCTCTGGAATGTGAACACCTGTCATTTTAGGGGACAACGAAAGACACAAAGCACAACCAATGGACTCGCATACAATAATAAAGTTATAAAGTTCCCCTGGCGTTTCATAGGAGTGTGGAGTTCAATACGCCCCGATTTTCACAGTGTCCCCTAGAGGTAGAGGCACTAGGGCATCTCGAGGGCATTGAGGAAAAGGAGGTCCAACAAGAGGTTGCTGATTCAGGTCCAGGCAGAGTCTGCTGTCCTAACCTGGAGGAGATACTCACCCAAATCTACTGCAGTGAATGGAGGTGTGTTCCTGCTCCGTTTCTTCCCTAAGCAAGGCTCTCATATCTCAGACAGCTGTAAAGGCTCCTTATAGACTGGCTCCCGCTTTCCCCAAGGGCTCTTTCATCCCTCTGAACATTCTAGGGGAAACTGATTGCTCAGGCCTTTGAACAGCTGAGGAATCAGAAACCGGGGGATGTTCTGGCACTGGACCCTCAGACAAGCCAGAGTGCTGTACCTTGGAGACAGTGGTGAGGGTTTCATAGTAACAATTATGGCCAATAGCTCACTATGAAGCCAGGAGGGTCTCCTTAAAATACAAGGCTGAAGTTTTAATTTTGGGTTATAAAGTGGGAAGGTGTTTGGTTTTACAGGTCATTGAAAACCGTAAACAAAATTGAATGAATTTCTGGCTTCATTAGTTCAGCTGACTTGATTATTTCACACTTGGCACCACTGTACCTGTTCAAAGGTGAAAACTTGAATAATTTATAGATACGGTGTCACCTTGAAAAACATAGGGCTGCTCAGTTATGAAACTCACAGTTATTTTGGTCAATACTGATATGATTACTTAACATTATTGCTCATTGACTTTGCAAATGTGCATTTATTGTTTTTTTTTAAAAAAACAAACAGTGTATTTTCTTGAAATCTAAATATAATTCAACTGAGAAACAAATAATACGGAGTGGATTTATAACACAAGATAAAATGGCATTGTTGCAAAATGGGGCACAATAATTTTGTTTTGATTATCATGGGAAATTGTAATTGAAATTAAAATTGTGTAACACAGTGTAACATAACGAGGTGCTGTTTATACCTTGTAATAACTGTAACCAAGCAAATATCTCAACATGGTACATTAACAAGCATCCTTCAGAGTCTATCTTTGTCTTCATTTGTGGCTGGAAACCTTGGTCTGTTAGAATATTCCATGGACCTTCTGTGTAACGCAGCACCCACGGCAATACAAATGCTCTCGTGTCTGCCTACAGCAGCTTTAAGAGCTGTCCTGTCAGCAGGTAATTTCCAAACAGGTTGGGGGTGAAAAGCAAGTAAATAAAAGATGTCCGTGCAGTAGCATTTTGGAGGCATCCGCGAAGGCCCTCAGCTAGCATCAGCCCAAGCTGAAACGTATGCAGAGTTACGCATGATAAGATGTGCAGACCAGTTTGGGCGTGTGAGATCAAGGTGCTTATGCGCTCGTCAGGCAGCGCTGCTTATCATGGATGGTTCCAGGGCCCAGCACCAGCTCGTTAACGGCGAAGAAAGTCGAGACCGCAGGCTCGCTCTGGGCGGTTGAAATGTCAGTCCAGGCTCTGACAGTCAGACAAGCCTTCCTTAAACACACCAGCAAACTTCCCCATTTGGCTGGAGACTCCAACAAAATCGTAGCCCTTGGCTCAGTGCTTCTGCTTCCGCAGACTTCCATTGGCTCGCGGCCCAAGATGATTTGAGTGACGGGCTTGGATTGCCCCTACCCCTGTACGCTAGTCATGTCCGTATTTCCCATCTTATATTAGCAAATCCTCATTTCTAGGAGCCCACTTCTAGTGATGAAGGTTTTAAAGTGCTCTTATTGCCGACATTTGCCCATCCTCTCACCCGGCATGCAATTGAAGGTTTGCAATTTGCAGTGGAGTAAGTCTCTGAATAAACCCGAATGTGCTTTTCTACAGTTAGCTTGGGAACAGCTTTAAAAGTTGTTCTTTGGGGTAAAGTGAACATACAAACATACAGTTGTCGAGGAGATGACCAGGCATAAGAGCAGCTATGCTAAGCTTCCAGGCCCAGATATGAGTGTAAAGTACTGGAGCAGGAACTACACAACATCTTCCAAACAAAGCGTGAATCTAATAAGACCACTGTTCAAATCAGCAAAGTGCAATGGCAAGAGCATTCAGTGTCGATGATGTGGTGTTGGCTGTTTGTATGTCAGTTTAGACAAAATTGTCTCCTGAATATGCCAATTAAAACCTTTTGTCATTGATGGTTTCACATTGTATTGTTATGTTACAATCAAAATGATTTTTATTTTAGTCAGTCATAAGTTTGAAGGGAGGTGTGACTGAAACTTAATATTTATATGTTAAAATATACAACTACACACAAATCTATTCATATTCATATTGCTGTGATGTGAAGGCAGGAGGCCACAATTCTCAGCGTTTTTGCCTCATCAAGCAAGAGGTCGAGCTTAAATTACTGCATGAAACCCCCAGCTGTACTGTAAGCGAGCAGCTTTGGAAAAACCCATCGGCGCTGTGATGAGAGCGTGTCTATGAATGGGGTTTCTGTTGCTTCCTGCTGTGAAATTGATAGCTTGCGATCCAGTCAATTCATAAGACCTAAATGGTCTTATAACACTGCACTCATAAACAGAAGATTACAGATTCTTAACTTCTCTTATGTGGTTTTAGAAAGAAAAAAAACCCTGAAAAAAGTTCACACAGAATTTAGTAATTAATCTGAATTAAATCATTTCAGTAAAATTCCCATCACTGTAAAAAAGAGGCCACTGCCAGTTGTAATCACCCTTAGAGGCGTGTCACCCTTAAACACTAATGTTCCCTTATGTCAGAAGAGCACAGATCTTTATCATGACTGCGAAAGACCACTGTCCTCATTCAGCCAAGACTCAGATATGAGACACGTGCATCCACTGCATGTGGATTCTGTCCCCCAAGACCATCGATTGCGAATGACCCCATATGGTAATCAAGACAGATACTATCAGTGACCTTCAACAGGTTACCCTGCCTCCTTTTCTGGGCTCAAACTGTGGGTATTAGGTCAGGTCAAGCCTTATTTTCAGAATGAGCTGCTTATATAACAGACAAGTAAGTTTGCTTGACCCCAGAGACCAGAGGACTGAAGCTGCATGGGAGCCATGATGAGGATGATGCTGTTGATGATGAAGGTGATGGTGATGATGATGACGATGGTTATGATGAAAGTGATGACTATGACAGTAATGATGATGATGAAGATGATTAATGTGACGGTGATGATGGTGTTGACATTGGTGGTGATGATGATGATGAAGCTGTTAATTATAACAATATTGATAATAATGATAATGATGGTGATGATGATGTAGTTGGTAATTAAGATGACAATGATGATGACAATGAAGATGGCGGTGATGATGGTGACGATCATGAAGGTGAAGATTATGACAATGATGATCAGGTGTGTGGCTCTGACGTGGGAGGTCTTGCTGCGCATCTGGCCTGTTCCTTCCCCGGAACTTTTAGGTGCCACACAGCAGCTTCGGTGCAAAGCCCTTAATCCGGTGCTTTCACAGAAAGGCAGAGAGGCTGACGGAAACTCGCTCTCTGCCCACAAAGGAGAAGGAGCCTCCTTTTCTATGGCAACGCGCCTCAGCTGAATGGTTAATTTGACAGCCACTTGGCGACGAGAGTCTGTGATGTTCAGACTCATCTCCAAAGCCGCACACGCTCAGAAAGACTCAGTCTGGGGGTTGCGTACCCACTGACAGCCCGACTCCCGCTTGAGGCCCAAATTCCAGTGCTTTTGTCGTCCGCATGCAAAATGCATCTGGGAAGGGATTATATTCTGTATCATAACAATTTATTGCAGGGAAGACTTAAGACCTTCATCCGTAATCGCGGATATTGCCAAAAGCTCTCATTTCTGTCTGCCCTATTCATCTTAAGTGACAGGCTGATTTGTAACCGGCATATTTTTCAGGAATCGCTTTAGTGACGGTCGTTCATTTTCCAGGGATAAAGAGCTGGAAAACCGGGGATCCTGGTGTCACATCCACAGACGGCCGCATCGCTCGGCGTGTTTGTTTTTAAAGAGACTCGGCATCTCGATTTTTATCCCTGTGTTTGTGCCAGAGAAATATCCCGTGGCGAGATCCAATAAAACATGTCAGACACGTCGTATTCACAAAAGGGTGAACTAAAATTAGAAATGAAATTGAAAAGGCTGCATATGTACATGGCTGGTTTTGTGTCGCCTTGCTGTGACATTTATCTGATTCATTTTACTAGTCATCGATACTCACTGATGCATACTAAAGCTAAGTGCTTTCTTTAAAAAAAATACAGCAGAAACTGTTGTGTAAAGTAGGAGATGGTTTAATGTTTTATTGTCTGGTGTGCTATGCTCTTCATTCTGTGAGTTTTTTTAAGTCTAAATTCTGCCTGTGAGTTTTTTTCACGTCCTTTATTTGGTAATTGGTATTTAACAAGCTGATCAGCGCTCACATATGATGAAACTGCTGATTTCTTAGCACAGATTTTTTTCACTATAAGTTAAGGTGCCCAAATGGTACCTTAGCAAACTTCACTGGCC
This sequence comes from Mormyrus lacerda, assembly GCA_015163995.2. NCBI lineage: Eukaryota > Metazoa > Chordata > Actinopteri > Osteoglossiformes > Mormyridae > Mormyrus > Mormyrus lacerda. The sequence goes on from JAABNX020000119.1 coordinate 16,491,143, forward strand.
AGTTTAAGATGGTGCAGGCCAGGGTTGAGTACCCCCCATGCTTAATCGATTGTCCAGCCCCCGCTGTGCCTGTGCCATGCTGAGATGTCCCCAGGCTCACATACTCCATGCATCACTCACTACCGGGTGATGTCATCACGCAAGGAGCAAGGTGTATGTCACGTCGCACGGAAACCCTGGGAGACAAGCACCCTGGGGAAGATTTGGAAAGGAAACAAAGGCTGACAAAGCTCACAGTGCATCTTAGGTATTAAGGGCGATGGTAGGTACACTGTGATGGGATAATGCCATGTTCATCTCAGTGAAATCAGAAAAGAAAACAAACGCCTTCAACAATAACAAAACAGAGAAGAAGGACTTGAAGACATGAACAGCACAGGCAGGGAATAATCACAGATCTTTACGTCTGGTTATGGCATCTTTCTGTAGGGTTCTACTTTCATAATGGGATCCCGACCTTTGACTGCGAGCTTGCCACGTCACCACTCATTTCACCTGCGTCACTCATTACCGCATGGAGTTGGGGGGAGAGAGCCACAGCGGCTGTGCCGGCAGCCTGACACCACTATAGCGTGTCACCCGTTAAAATCCACGTGGCCCATCAATCAATCTGTGTGTCAGCTTAATCTGCGCATTCTTCCTCACGTCTGTCTGTTGCTGGTACTGGTTGACAGAGCGGGGTAATGTCACAGGCGAGGAGCGGGCGGCATTCGTCACTCTCCCCATGTGACACGTACCGCTCTGCGTGCTCCATTCAGGAATCTGCCTCTCTAGCTAAGCACCACAGTTCATACGGCCCAATCAAAGCACAAAGATAAATCCCATTAAAATCCACTGAACGGCTTGCACTGCAAAGGAGGCCCACGCTTGTGTGAGCCGTGTGACGCTGCGGCAAATTAAAACCAGCCTGATTACCATAACAATCTAAAAAGTGCAGCACGATGAATACTCGAAAATAATTAGCACAGGTGTTGACGGGCCAGATTCCCTGTAAAAAGGCAGTTTATAAAAGCAGGAGCTGAAGTGCTCTTAAGTCTGTCTCAGCTTCTCAGAGCTCCCTCCGACGATGCTCATTTCATGAGACGCCAGCTCTTTGATTGCTCGGCAGTTGACGGATGTCTCCACGCAGGGAAGTTCCGCTGAAAAACAGACCCATCCTTTTTGTTAAAGAATCCCCCTGCCTTCACAGCTGTATGGAATGCTGCTTCCGCTGGACTCTTGGCTTGGAGTTGTAGAACATTCCAGATGTTCCACTATTAGGGAGTATCTTGCCTTTTGCAAGCTGATCCAGCTCACATTTCCTGGCGGTTTCAGATTGTATACACTGCCCCCATCCTTGCTGTCGACCTCTTAGGATGCTGCCACCCTTCATCACCATCAAGACTGCAACATGTGGCAGCATGCATTTTTTTCCTGTGCTCAGTTTCCATGGTCTCTTTTTCTAACCTCCTCCAACCTCTGTGGCGCTGAAGAAAAGCCTGAAAAGTATATCCATCCAGAAACTTATTAGTTCATCACCACAGTTACCAGCATGCATTGCAATTCTCGAACCTTCAGCCTTTAATGCTCATTAATTACTGCTGCCTGATCAATACAAAACCGTTGTTCCTACACATTTGTTCTTTTGAAAATACAGTAAAACCTCAGATTGTGAGCATAATTTGTTCCAGAAACGTGCTCGTAATCTAAAGCACTCGTATATCAATGCGAATTTTCTCAGAAATAATGGAAACTCAGATGATTCATTCCACAACCCAAAAATATTCATAAAAATTTAATACTGAATATAAAATAAAAATACATAAAACAAATTAACCTGCACTTTGCCTTTGGAAATGGTATGAGGGAGACAAGAGAGAGGAGAAGAGGAGGGTTATTTTATAGGATGACTTTCACCATAACTAACGGAATCACTGCTATCTGTTGGCTCACTGCATGGAATCTTTTTCTTTTTGTGTGACTTTAATAAGGAACCTATCCAATGACAGCCTCTTTTGCCTCCTTTTCGATTTCATGGAAATGTGGGCATTACATTGTCATTAAACAGATTCATTGCTCGCACTGCTACGCCCTTATTCGTGTGGTGCTTTTCTACTAAATTTTGACTATATGGGAAAGGTATGTCAACTAAGACCAAGCATGGGAACCTATTACATACAATCCCACAGCGAGAGAGAGAGAAAAACCATCGGCTCAGTTGTGATTACGTGACACTCAGCAGACAAAGCGTATTGCAAGACCTTGCTTGTTTATCAAGTTAAAACTTATAAAAAAATTTTGCTTGTCAGGTTTGACTGTACTACAAAAATGCATCTCTAAAGATGTTTTACTACACTGCAGTATGGTATTGTCACATCACGTAAAGGAGCAGGCGCAGGGAGCCGTGGATATAATGAAACAGGGATTTATTTGGGGCGGACGGACTCAAAGACGCACGTAACTTCACTTTCAACGCAGACTTAAATACATGACACTAATCAGGACAACTCAAAACAGCTGTTGAACATGGGGATTCCACAAGAGGCTGATGAGGGGGCGTGGCACACACGAGAGTCGGACGAGCAGGTCATGACAGGTATTGTAAAGTTGAACAACACTGAGTTACACTCTTTTGTCCCACGAGCGTTTGAGAAATGCAGGAGTAATTCCAACATCGAGTCAGTATAATTTGGCTGGTCGCTCAGTGTAATTTCACTGTTTTATGAGGCATATGGACCTCAGTCCATTAATGTAAAAACTAAAATCAAAGGAATAATAAAACCATTACTCTTTGTTTTGTTTTTAATGGACAAATCCCAAGATATAACGTCCTAGTACATGCATATTTTTTCCACAGATAATCAATTGCAGGATAAGATGAGGTTGTTTTAGCAGATGCCCTCTGTCTACACTCTGCATAATTCCCATGTGGCAACTGTGAAATATTTTCAGTCTTCTTGTTGAATTCATTTGTTGGCTTTTGCTGTGATAACAGGAGTTTACAAGAGCATGAGATGAGCGTGATTAAAAATAAACACCTCCGTTGATGGTCATAGGCGTTGTTAATTACGCGAGTGTTAAAAGTAATTTAATTAATAGCCGAGATGAAGGCAGCTACTGAACAACTGTCAAAAAACAGGGTTTGAAACCATGTTAATGTAGAACTAAAATCATACACGGCTAAAACAAAGAGCTTAGAAACAGTAACTCTAATCCTCTATTCATGACAAGGAAAATAAAACTGATTGACTTCTCTGAACTGCGGTGAGCCCTAACACAAGGGAAAGAATTTCCATGAATCAGCAGGACTAAAAATGCCCTCTCTGGCACAGCAGAAGTTGAGCCGGGTGGGGTTCTGCTTTCACGTCTGCTTGTCACAGTGCATTTATCCTGCTGTTCTGATAGTGGAGACGATGCATGCAGGTTCAAAGGGGTCTGGATGCTCAAAGGTATCCCTGGCACTCTGTGTATTTGGGTAAAGCTGAAAGCTTAACTTCATCACTGAGCCAGTAACACCTCAAATATGAAGCAAAAAACAACTCATAAAGGGATCAAGCTCAAATCTAAAAGATACTTCTTGGTTGGTAGTGAAGGGGAAAATGGTAAAAATATGACTTTTTCAAGTGAACAGTTCAATTTTAAGGGCTGTAACAAGCGTAGCTGAGGCACATAGGGTATGTTCTAGATGATGCACCACTCACTCATTGCTGCTATCATGTGAACAACAGACTCATGGGAGTTTCTCTTACCCAAATATATTCTGAGGGCAGAAGGAAAAACAAAAGAGATAACCAATCAGATTGTAGAGGAGGTGGGACAAAGACATCTGTTTGGTTGGTCCCACTTCCTCTAATTGCTTGGACCCATCTTCTCTACAATTTGACTGGTTATCTGTCTGAACCAATCATTATCCTTCTGTCCTCAGAACATTTTTGTGTATGTAAAACTCCCACGAATGAACAACAACAACTCTACCCTAGTGACACCTCATTCACTTTCATATGATACGTCTTGCATTAGAGAAGGAAAACATTCAGTTCTGTGCCCCCGTTTGGTTAATCACTCCCATCCGATGATTATGATATTATTCAGTGAGCTATTGGCTGAGTATGTAGGTGTGACACTTCAAACCCCCCCCCCCCACCACCACCACCAACCTTGTTATTTGACAGTAGACTGAATTTCTGGACAGGACGACATAAACTAGGTCGAATTATTGACAGCTAACTGCTGGGGAAAAGTGCAAAGGGAAGCAATGTTTTATTTCCGAAACACCTTCCTCTTTTTCAGGGCTCTTTTATAAATCATTTCTTGTGTGATTTATTTGACAAGTGGGTTTAAGAACCTCACGCACAGCAACAAACAAAAAAAGTGATTTCAACACTGTGATAGCACTTAATTTTTCCAGTGCTTCAAGAGAGCCAGGCACAAGATTTATAAATGATTCTGAAGCTCTTTTTCAATGTTTGTTTTAATAACAAGTCATCAGCTCTCTCGAGTGGTATTATCCCTCCACTCTAAATAACCTACAAGAAGAGCATCATTCAAAAAGATTACATTTTTTTTTTCGACATAAAGACAAATAGACATGGGTAATCTGCGGACCCCTGTCTTTTGAACACCAGTGTTTCCTGTTCCCTGTAGCTCCAAGGTCAGGAGAACATTGGTTTACGATAGACTTAACAGATCGGTTGACCCGTCAAAGAACACATCCAAGAGGCAACAGAAGCCATTCCCCAGGCGAGTCCCTTCTTGATGTTCACATCTCAGGTTGTGAAGGCTCTCTCGGTCTTCTAATGAAAGGAGTGACAGCTTTGCCACTAATTAAATGCCTTTTATTTAAACTGATGAAAGACCTGCGTTGGTTTTGTTTTAGTGCTTCATTAAGGTTTTTCCTCATTGATTGAAATCACCTCATATTTTCTGAAGATCAGTGAATGTGCGTTTGATACATGGGCGTCACCACCATTAAATCTGAGGTTCCCCCTTACATTTCAAAATTATTCATTTGGACCCCCCGACATTTAACATAAAATATTAGTTTTATGCCAGTGTGTCCCCCCCACATTCAAAATGTATCTGACGCCTCCGGTTTGATAACACAACATTACTGTTCAACAATAAGATTTTTTAACTTGATTGAAAATATACCATACTGTACATTGGCTTATGCTGTTAACATTTAGAAAATTCAAAGGATTTGAAAACAGTGTTATTTTTGCCTGTGTGTGCTAAATCATATATTAACAATTTCTGAAATAATTTCTGAAAGCTTTTAGAGAGCATTTGCATGGCCAGACGTTTTTCAAAGCTGTCAGCCATGACGCAAACCATTTGTACAAGACATATCATAAGTAAGATTTATTGCAGCCCCTCACTTAACCTCTGTGATCTGACCAACTTGGAGTCGATGAGTCAGTGGGAAAAAATCAAGCCATTCATTGAATGAACTGGCTTTTTTTTAACACTTCCTGTGCACCTGAGGATTACTTACACACAAGTGATATTGAGGGAAAGCCTTCAGTGTGATATGGGGAAGGTGTTACTGTAACAGCCTGCCCGTCATTTTCACCTGACCCTCCTGTTTCCTCCATGACGTGGTCCAGATGAGCCACGCCTGTTGCTTGTTGCCCCATGCGAGTATTTGTATATAATTACCTGTTTGTTTCATCAGCCCCAATCCAGAAATTGACCTCTACCTTCTTGTCGCCTATTCCCTTCCCTGTATCGATCCTCTCTTGGTGATCCCATTTGTTTTCCACCCCCCCTTTACTTTTGCTCAGTTTTGGAATAATAAAATCCTCTTTGGTCACCAAACGCCTGCCTTTGAGTCCTTCGTCTCGCAAACTGTGACAGTTATCAAAGACAGTTATCTGGAGATGAGACTGAGTCGGATCATTGAGAAGAAGCACGCTGTTGTTACAGAGCACTCGTTTATTTTGATGATGAAGAAAATTAGTCTCGAAAATGTTTCCACAATTGTGCCACAATTAAGGAGTCCCATTGCATTGGCTTTGAGACTCAGATGCAGGGCCATTTTCAGAGATAACACAGACCTCAATGTTTTAAATACAACTAAAACCACCAGACACCTGTTTTTGCCTTTACACAGTGTGCGTTTTGGTCATCATGTCCATAGGGGCATCGTCCTGTGAAGAACCATAAAATTTTAAGTTGGAAGTACTGTGAAAGTTTCTGTGTGAAAACACAGCAGAGCTCAATTTGTAATGCACATTCTGGAGATTAGAGAATGGGCATACCCTTACAAGGTCAATTTAAGTTTTATGCCTGGGCCAAAGTTGTTATAGCTACTGTATAGAACAAAATATACTACAACTACCTAAACTGCCTCTATGATTAAAATCCATCATCAGTGTGCGTATAACTTCCAGTGTCATCTCCCAGGCTAATGATGGTTATTAAATCACCTGCACTTTGGCACAATAAAAAATTAAAACTCACCCTGAAAAAAAAACCCTCAGTCCTAAATGTCAGTGTAAAAGTAAGACAGGTGGTATGGGGTCAGAGCTTCCTTGCCCGGGGGGGGGGGGGGGGGGGGGGGGGGGGGGG
>JAABNX020000119.1:16497791-16543860 GCA_015163995.2 Mormyrus lacerda
CATGACTCCAGTGAGCTGTTGAAGATTTCTGTGAACACAGGAGTCAGCTGGTCAGCACAGTGTTTTAAGGTGAACGGTTTTGGAGACGCCATCACCCGGGTGGTGTTTTGCGGCAGTTGGACTCCTCCCCCCCCTGCCCGCCTCCCAAGTCCCCCCGCCGGATAGAGCTCCCTGCTACTAATGAAGCAGTGCCGCTCGCCTCTCTTCGGAGGCCCCCATGGGATGCGGGAGCGGCTTCAGTAATTGGAAAGTATCCGTGCCTCCCGGCCGGGACAGCCCCCCCCTGCGCCACGGCACAATGGGCTGCACTGTTCTCATATTGTCCTATAAAAGATGCAATTAGCCTGCGCTGGAAACTCTGAAGGAGGACAGAACAAATGTTTTTTTGTGCCACCCTGGGGTAATCCGGCGTGTGTGCGAGAGGAACGAGGTGTCGCCTCCATGCTGGGCCCCTTTCATAAACGCTTGTGTACTGACAGGACACACTGAGCATGTAACTTCCCAGGGACGTTATAAGTGGCCGTTTGAGTCGCAGAAGAAGGACAGTGAAGCCGTTCCTGTTGACAGTGTTACCCTATCGGCGAGCAGCATGTCGGCTCTGAAGTTTGTCATGTGGATTTATTTGCCCAGCCCACAGAAAAATAAAACAGTGCCTCTCTGCGATCTGGCGTATTTCTCCTGCAGACGGGCGTTGATGGTGCCACCATAGCGAGCTGTGACTTTATAAATGATCAACAGGCCGTTCTACGGATCTCATTAATCAGCGCATGTCACTCCGTCCGGAAAAAAACCCTCCCAGTCTGTCTCGTCTACAATCCAAACAAACAAACAGGCAGACAGACGCTGCGAAATCAAATGTGTTAATGACAGTTACGGAGCTCTCCTGCAGTGGCGCTGATTGACAACATAATTAATTAAAGGAGAATATATTCAGTGCTAATTAGACACTTTTTATTGTATGAATATTTTCCAATAGAAACCCCTAAGAGACCAGCAATGGTGTTTACCACCTCTCAAACCACGCATTTTTTTTTGTGTGGGGCCCCCCACTGGCCACAAACAAGCATTACACTAAGGGGTGGAGGCCCCAAACTGACTTTTAGAGTGGGGCCCAAAAACAACAAACTCAACCCTTGAGCTGTACACCATGTGTACAGAACATTCATCCATCCATCCATCCACTCATCGATATATCTTCCACTTATCCATTGGAAGGTAGTGGAGACCTAGGAGACTTTGACAAGAAGCAAATGTCATAATCCAAAGCAAATTATACTGGTTAGAAATCCTGGGGAACTGCTTGGGTTCCCACCCCTGCCTGGGAAAATGCAGCAATGTTTGCAGCCAGTAATCATGGTGAGTCTTGGGGTCATTGTGTCATCATAAATGAGGAAATTAGCGTAGTTGGGGGCGGAGCCAGGAGACTCAGCTTATGGAGGACTGTGACATTGCCGGGTCCTTAAATACACATTCACAAAAGGTCATCTGTGGATCTCACTCTCTGCTGGCGACTCCTATTCCCACATCCAATGTGACCTCATCTACCCAGATTTCAGTAGATTAAATGTGAGTTTATTTAATGGAATGAGGATTTTACAGATGTATGCAGAAAATACTACACACACTACTGGTACGAAATACACATTTAGGAATGAAGAAGCTATCCACTAGTTAAAAAAAATATTAGCTTCACCATCAATAATTAAAATGCAGTCAGAAGGGGCTTATCCTTTGAGGGTTTTATTTACATAATGTGGGGCTGTGTACTCCCATGTAGCATGTTGTTTTGTCATCTCTTTGTTGTTATATCCTCCTCCTCCACTATATTTGGAAACTGTTTGAGGTTATTGGGGGAACATGACAGATTAGAAAAATGTCCCTTTGTACTGAGTGTAAGAAAGGTTTAAGGAACAGTACAGCTCAGTCGTGTCAGTTCATCCCCTGGGACTAGAGGAATCAGTGTATGATCCGGTAGGTGGTAAGTCTGTGACTACACGTTGGAGGTACCGGAGGATGTCTGTGACGCTGCAGTTCCCAGGATCTCGTTTTCTGTGTGTTGTGCCAGTGTGGCTTTCATGACAAGCAAAGGCATGTCGGATTTCGATCTGGAAGCGTTTCTCTCTGAGTCGACTGGAATTGTTGCTTTGTTCATATAAAGGATAAAAACCAATTCCCCTGAAGCAGCATTGACAGGTCACTCTATGGGAAGTCTGGATGGGTCTGGTAGTATATATGAACAGAAGGTTGAGGAATCACAATATTGTTATTGTAGTTGTTGTTGTTGTTGATGTTGTTAGTGTCCTCATTTTTATTCTTCTTCGCCTCTTCACAATTTCAAAATAACTCCATCCATCCATCCATCCATAACCAAATGTCCAGGACAGGGTCACAGTCTAACTTGCTACCTGGAAGAACTTTCCTTATTGTTTTATAAAACCACAGGGATAATCAGCACTCAGCAGACACATTATTCAGTAATTATATGTGGAAAGAATTTTAATCACTCAGCTCTGTTATCCTGATCTTATTCTACAGCTCAGTGGCCATAAATGTCTGTCAAATTAGGTATTCTGACATTTATTTTATTTCAATCCTCATTTATTCATCATAAAACACAAGTCCAGTTTAAAACACTGTTTATTATCATCAGACAAATTGCTATGTTCAAATCCCCTACCAATCAGCTTTACCAAGCGTATATTAAATATCTATCATTCATCCTGCTATTTTCAAGTCAATGAAAAAGAAATGCGCTCATGTGGGGACTCAGTAAATATCCATCCATCCATCCATCCATCCATTTTGCTTAACCTGGTCAGGGTCATTGAAACAACATTTTATAATGTAAATATTGTACCAATGGTAAATAAAGCATAACTATTATTTTCAAAATGTAAAAGTACTGTACTTGGATGTGGCATGAAAAAGTGATTGTAGGATAGTTGTCTTGTGAACCTAGTCTCAACTCCTTGAAGAAGGGTTGCTCTCACTACTGTCAGCTATAAGCCAGTAAACATGAGCAAATAGATTCAGTTTAAACTCTTATACTCCATAACATATAGAGAACTACACAATACAGTAGCCACCTTCACTGCAGACGATGACATATGTCCTATACTGTTTAAATGAGACACATTCCCCATTTCCTCCATTCACGTGAAAGTCATTACAACAAAGATGACTTGCAGAAGATTACAGGCACTGTGACTGTGACCTCGAATCCAATAATGTTATAATGGCAGTAAAATGGTCATATATACATTTTTGTTAACGCTTTACAGTAATTGCTCCTTTGTAATACTTTCATATTGCATTCATAAAACGTTCTGTACACCTTCATAATGAAATATTCATAAAACATTCATAAACATCATGTACGTACCTTAACATTCTAACATCCTTTTAACAGCTGTAATATACATTAATAACAAACATTATATAATAATAACAAACATTATAACTGTATAATAATTTAATGTTTGTTATTAATGTATATTAAAGCTGTTAAGGGATGTTAGAATGTTAAGGTGTACTTGCATGCTGCTAATGAATGTTCTATTACTGTATTATGAAGGTGCATTGAATGTTCTATGAATGCATAATGAATGCATTATGAAGGTGCACTTAATGTAAAGTGTTACCCATTTTTTAAATGATTAATATACCAAAAAATATAATGATATACCATATTAGGTTTCCAGTCATTCACACGTTGCAGGCATGCTTTGCTGTAAGGTATGGTGCATTTTTATGACCCCAGGAGCTGCCTGTGGGTGCACTGATAGTTGATTGATGATTGTTTATATTCTTGTCTATGATGTCATTAACCCTGAACAAGCTCGCCCGTTAAATAACATCAGTAATAATTATGGCTTTAAAATGTTTTTTTTTTCTTTTGTGTGCATTATATAAACAATTTGGCAAAAAGGATGACAAATGGAAGCATAACACAGCAGGAATCACACTGGTTACTGAATGCAAGAATATCACAGTATCACAGCAAGGATATTATTTCCCAGTACAGCATGTTACATTTGCATACATTTTTCTAGTGATAATGAGCTTTAATGAGATCTTGAGATAGGATACGATCATTAACAGAACTGCTCCAATAGTAGTGTTTAAAACTTGTAATCACATGGAAGATTATGATTAGCTGTATCACACACAGGAGCAGTGGCTTCGCCTTCTTTCCAAGCTTCTAAAATGTGAGTATTTCCTTTGCTTCTTAGAAGGTGTGTGCATTTTTCTCTCAGCCGTCTTTTTGCTTTCGCTCTTGCATGCCTCATCTGGCTTTAATTTGGTTTCAATGGCATTGTCCTTCTCCTGCTTTTGCATTAAAGCACTCTGTTTTTTATTTTTTTACCCTTTAATTGCATCATCTCGTCTAGCTGCTGCCATCAGTCAGGAGCCTACGAAAGCTGGCAAACCTTCTACAGACATTTTGTTTGAGTAGGTTTGTGTTTTTTTATTTTCTCCTGAAGCGTGTCTCTCAGGGAAACTCTCCCCGGCCTGGTCCTTCTAACATTATCTATCCAAGTGCTCCTGACAGAGGGTCCCAAGGTGGTCCATGAACGACTGCTGAGCTTTGAAATGTGGGTCAGGGATCAGCCTTGGAGCATAGTCAGGAGAGCGCATGCTCTGCTCATGCATGCGTGTCCACCCCGGGGGCACTTACCTATGCTGGATCTGTGCATCCCCACCTGACAGGGCTGCTCACACACCGCTCCGAGATCAAGCTATCTCGACAAGACACAATTAAAGAGAAAACTGCAGCCTGTGCAACTTACGCACATTGAGAGCTCCGGGACTACTGAATGAACAGGCACTTTGTCTTGCACATCCACGGTTCCCACAAAGAACAGACTCCTGGAGAACAAGCCGGGGTCAAGTGTGAGCATTGGCAGAAATGTTAGGCAGCCATGGAATAGAAACTCTTCGGCACACTCGGTACAGAACCATGCCCTCTGAATCACAGTGCCATACTAAAAACGCACAATACTACCATCCTATTGTCTTATTCACTGAGGACAACTCATACTGAGAGACACAAGCCATGATAAGATTTGTGCACACGGTTTAACTCCTATTATTAAGTGCTGCGAGTCAGAACTTATAACCTTTCCCTCATAATCTGATTATGATAAGCTCTTGATTGCCCCCCCACCCCCGCATTGTAAGTAAGCTTTATCTCAAAATGCTGAAAGCACATATATTGGTTTAATGCAACATTAAGACCTCAGCATCCTGCATGCTGCTCATTATAAGTGTAATGGTTTTTCTGCCTCTGGGTGTGTGTGTGCAAATAAATGCACTGTCTTGTATTACTGTCATATTTGCATAAAATCTATTGGAAGAAAAAGAACGTGTTTGTAATTGATATGATGTTTACATCTGTGGGTGTTAAACAAGTGTATTCTCAGTAAACATCCAGGCTTCATTAACTTATTCAATAAAAATTAAGTGAAATGTATCCAATACAACTATGTATATAAAACCAATAAGTAGCATAAACAATAAACTAGATACTCCACGTTTCTTCTTAGACCAGGTTTCAGGAAACATATTTTTATTCTAATTAGACTGATAGTGAACCTTGTTTGTTTGCTATTCACTGAACGTGGTGGGCCACATGTAATAACTTAATAAAGTGATTGAGCTGGCCTGACATTAAAACCAAAAAGGGTTAGGATGTGTGACAGCATCTTTAGGAGTTCCTTATATATTTTATTTACCTTGGCCGCACTTTAGGGTATGATGAAGACTTATTTCAGGGCTTTGGTGTGTTTCATGCTAAAGTTTCTTTCATTAACATTGAAGTTTCCAGGTTGTAGAGAAGAACAGACAGTCAATGCACTCAGCTGACAGCTGATGGGGGATTTCTGTCTGGATATCAAGAACTACCATTTGGTTCATGATTGTATGCCACCTTAAATTTTTTCTGTTGCCTAAGGTTGATAATGTATACCAGATTCTAATTTTTACAAGTGACGGCCCTTGATTTTGACATACAACTTGCAATTTGCAATACCTATATGCATTGATTTTCACATATTACATTTCAATGCCTGAGTAATGATGAATAATTTGGCTAAAAACTGTTCTTTTCCAGGAAATTAAACATGCAAAACAGTCAGAATTACTTATAGTGTTGTAGATTTAATAAACACTTGCTGTGGTTTAGATGAATGGTGAATGTTTTGAATGCAAGTGATTTTTCAGTTTTCTTTATGAGATCATATTAATTTCAGTATTAATACAAGTACTTTCTAAAGATTTCACATTGGTGTGTATTTATTGTTGAAAACAGTAATAAGACAACAATCATGGGCATGGCAATGCTTTATTTATCAAAGACACTGGGGTCAGTTTAATCAGCCAGCTAAACTGGATGCATTTTTATTTATAGGAACATTTTCCATTATCTAAGCAGGTAGTGTGGATGACATGTAATAAAACACCATATAGACCATACTGCTTCTCTGTTAGCATACAAACATACAATTTTTATGTACTGCTATGTTTGAATGTATTGCTATGATTTCTGTATATTTATGATATTGTAACGTGCAGAGTTACGACATAACTACATGCTTATACAACTGCTTGTTTTACATGTAAAAGAACTAAGGATCATTTAAAATAAGGGAAATGCATTGTGACACATTTCTCTCTAAAGACCTGGCTTCAATTTCAGCTTGGTTTGACAGAAGAGATGAGCTGGGTGGCCTTTGGTTAGCCTGTAGTGAAAGCCTATCCACGTTACATAACCAAAGGATAATTTGACACCTCTGTCTGTGATCTGGAGAGGACAGATCTGTCAATAATACCATGTGTGAAAGCACAGACTCAACGATAAACTCCAATTTGACGAATAGTTGCACAAGGGGCCAGGAGAATGAACAAAGGCACATTTGATGGAAGTACGGATGGAATCATGTTCCTGCACCCGTCACTATCTGCCTTTCCAGTTATCAGATGTCTACCAAAGATATTCTGGCTTTTTTGATGGGATTTATTTTGAGTGCCAGTCAGATATTCTGAAAGCAGCTCAATTTTAGTTGGAAAGAAATTCATTTGTAGAACTAAATCTTATAGAAAACTGAATTGGGGAACAGTTTCAAAATTCAAGATTTAAAATGTATTTGTTATTTCATTTTTTCCCCCAATTTTTCCAGTTGCGTATATTGTAGATTGCTGCTATGTGTCAATTACCGGGCTAAATTATGAAAACACGGCCACATTTCCCTTTTACGATTATCTTTCCAATACAAATTTGCACTGTAATAAAGGATATTCCAACTGCAAATGCCATAAGTGTCTGTAAAAGTTCGGCGGTACTCTTCGCACTGGACTCTACAGGCAGCACTATTTCTGCCGGGGAAGCTCATACCCTGTGAAGCGGCACTGCGGCACCGCCGTATCAATGCGCCTAGTCTTCACCGTGGGATCCCGAGGCACGGACCGGGAGAGGAGAGCGCCTTATCTTTCTCATAGGATTTTTTTTTATTTGTTTCTTGAATCTTTTCTCCCTTTTTGTTTCCCGTTTTTTCCACGTAAGGAGCACTCGCCCCCCCGAATGCCTGCGAACTGGCCGGACGGCGTGTCGCTCGCCGGGCTTCGCGTCTCTCGGTTTCTCGGCGGAGAAGAGCCGCGCTTTGTGTGTCTGTGGGAATAAAGCGGAGCTGGGAGTGGAGGCAGTGCCAGCCGCCGCGGTGGGCTGGACTGGCCACGGTGCGTGAGATTTACTGACAGACAGACAAAAAGGACCGAACGGGGATAGCGAGGGGAGAGTGTGAGAGCAGGGGAGTGAAATAAGGCAGGCAGGGTGGGAGGGAGGCAGCGAGGGAGGGGGGATACAAAGATCCTAAAAGATTTTATACAGCTATTTTGTATATGTGACAATAGTGAGCGAGGCTCGTGCTGGGCTCGAGCGGGGCATTAGGTTAAAAGCGTAGGTGCTCGGCGGCGTCTTTCGGCAAGCAAATTACCAGAAAAGCGCAACATTTATCCTGCAGGCTATCAGATGCGCGAGAAAGGGTTGGCTTGGATTTTTTTCTTGGTGTTGGGTTTCGTTTCAACCACACATCGGATCGCACCGGAGAGCTCCTGACGCGCCCCGCATAATGCTGATTTGCAGTATTTGCCGGCGGCTGCCCTTCCAGAGGGTTTTTCTACTTTTTTGGATTCGCATCGCGTTGTAACCATAGCTACTGGCATATTGCAAAGTTTAAGTGCACTGTTTGATAAGGCTGATGCTAATTCGGAACGTGTCAGTAGGATGCTCTAAAATGTGAAGCTTGTCTTTGATGGAAACTCGCTGGCTAAATAGGGATGAATTAAGATTTTGATTTAAGTGACACACGGATGTAGAATAAAAGTGTCTTATGCTTGCAACCCGGCGGGGGATCATTGCAAAATGTCATTTTATTGCGGTCAGGTAAAGAGAAGAATTGCAACTGAATCTGATGTACTTGCTTTAAACTAAAAATTACAACCTGAAGTGTGTGCATCTGCATGCAAATGCAAAGTGAAATATATTGAGATGCAACAGAGAAGATGGAGGTGACATCTGAAGATAAACTGGCACACAACACTTGCTGCTGAATATGTATCCTGAAGTTTATCTCAAGTGAGGGAAAAAATAAGGGGTACATTAAATATTCCCTCAAGCCTTTAAGAGAACCATTTTGCCGAGGTTGCTTTTGAGCTGGGGAAAAAAGAACATACCTGTTTGCTGAGAGGAATTACAATGGGATCCAAGGCAGACAGCACCCACTCATCATGGACTGTATTTTAATATGAACATTGGCTTCAGGGAGATTAGAGCTCTGTGGCCTACCCCAAGCCTTTATCGCACACATAAGCGGCATCTGGCTGTGCCAACATCAATGAGAAGAACCTGAAAGAAATGGGAAAAACGGGAGCCAATCTGAGGAATTACCTCTGTGTTCTTCTTCCTAATTTGACTTCAGGGTGGAAAAATTTTAAAAATATTTAACAATAAAGACTAGCATGAAGGAATCCCCGACATGGATTTGTAATGGAGGTGACTTTGTGGATTGTTCCTGAAGGATCTTTAAAGCCACCGTGATTGTGTGTTGGTTCAATAATATGAAGATGGAACACGGAAAAGAAATAAAATTGAAAGATGAAAACATTAATGTGGTTGGGCTTGTATAAAAGCACGGTGCACTGTGTGAAGTTAACAAACCCAGGCCTTGTCCTGCAGACCTGTAGACTGTGGAACAGCTTTGGAGAAGAGCTGCTGATTGTATTGCTGCCATACCTCTGAAATGACACCGCATATAAATGGCATTTCTGTCTTTATCAAACCTTGGATCTCTTTGCGTCATAATGCTGAAAGAGATACGTTTCAGGAGTAGAAAAACCAACCCTTGGAACTTGTTTTCATGTTTTTTTTAAACTGAGATACAGGGATTTTGTGTTCTCCAGTTCCAGTAGTGAAATAATTGTTAGCTAGTTTCAAAAAAAGGACAGATTAGGGCTAAAAGAATTTTGACTTTTAAATGTATTGCAGTGTGGAATAGTTCTTATTTGTGTATATCTCTGGGAATCAAGCTTCTGGAATTCAAGGACCTTTAAAACTTGGATGCCTTTGAGGGAGGATTTGTCTTTTTTAAAAGTGTTGTGGTGGGGAGTTGCCAATGTTTGTCGAGACTGGGAGGAAATGTGTAGTTGGTTTACCAACTGTAATAGGCAAAAAACCGAGATCTTGAGAAGGGGTCTGTTATATCAGCTTATAACTGATGGCAGCCCAGGAAGTTCCAGTAATCTCAATAAATAATGGAAGCTCTTTGGGAAGTCTGTTTGTAAGGGATGGAATGGGGGAGGGTGTCTTCTGGGCAGAACTGCAGAAGGATTGTATATAAGCAACACTTATGGAAAAGGAAAAAATGTAATTAGCTATGCTAAGGGGCAAGTAATTATACATTGTGAAAAGGGTAATAAAGTTAGCAGCTGACTTTGAGTGTTCTAATGAAACATTAATTTATCTTGCATTATTAAAAATGGTAATTACCTGTGTATGATATTTAGCAAGAAGCAAGGCAGCCATGTGTATATTGGGGGGTTGTAGTTTACAGCGCCTTTTTATTATGAAGCATGTTGCCAATGTGTGCTTTTTTATTTCTTTGATTTCTAGGAGGGAGTGGTCAGCACTTCGATGGTGTGGGGCCTGAGCAGACAGAGATGGCCTTGTACAGTGGATTCACCATGGAGGGAGATGCTTGCCGGTGATTCGTTTCGCATGGCCTCTGTCAGTGTATAATGGAGTTGTTTAATAAAGCCACTTGTTTGAATGATCCGCACCTTTTTGACGTTGGCGAGTGAGACCCATTGTGGTGGATTCAGGATTTATTGTAGCAGAAAGCCCTGTCGATGGATTCTGTCATCTTGGCTTCAGATTGACTCCAGTTCTTGTGACCTTTTTTGGATGGTTATTTGTGCTTTTGTGGAGATCCCATAGCGTCCACAACATACTCTGGTGAACTGTGTGAAAAGCTAAAGCAGGCCTTGGAAATGGATGGCTCACGCTCCAATGGACTTCGGAAAAAGAGGCGGTCGAGGTCGGAACGGGATCGGGAGAGGAGGTCTAAAGGGTTGCGGGACAACTGCATGAGGTCTGGAATGCTTCGCTTTTCCTCTGACTCTGAGAGGGAGGAGAGCAGGAATCCGTCCTCCTCCCGGCCCAAACCACCGAGAAGGAAGAGGAAGGAGTCTACTTCTGCTGAGGAAGATATCATAGATGGGTTTTCGATTTCTGGTTTCATTACGCTGGAGGCTCTGGAGGTAAGGAAAATGGGCCTTCTGTAACCAAGCCCCTGTGTTGCCACCCAAGTTGTGTTTGCTGCGATTTTGTGTTTCCTTTTTACTCTGGGTCTGGGGATGTCATTTTTAACAGGTGACCGGGCTGTGCTGTACTTTTCTAAAGATGTCTGTGCCCCAAAAGGGACCTGGTTCTTTCCCAGGGTTTATATTTCTGGTCTATTTTTGTTGTTTGCCGGAGGGCAACAGATAGAGCTCTGATTGCCGAGGTTCTGCCGGAGATCCACTCGTCTGGTTCTGTGCCCCGCAAGATAACGCTGGTGTGTCATTGTCACAAACACATTGCCCTTGTGGGTGTGTTCTCTGCAGAGATCGTATCGAAGAGGGCCTCGCTGTGTTCGAAGTTTCAGCCTCGGTGGAATGCCATTAAGAGAGTGTGCTTTTTCATGTATCTGGCAACCCGCACACCCCGCTGGAGCAAGCAGAGGTCATGTTATTGAGTTTATAAATGATCTCTGATGCAATTTCTATTGTTCATAGGCAGAGTGTATAATCCTCTGACATGGCTTATCCATTATGGTTATAGAACTGTAAGGTGGTGTATGTATTATTTCTGTCTGAAAGATGTGTAGATTGCCTCTCTAACAGTTTAACAATATTTAGCTGTAATGGTAAAAAATGTCTTTGGTATTCTTACCACATTATTCAATAAAATGGTTAGATTATGGTCGGCTGGTCCCACATAAGCCCAGGATTTCATGTCGGCCTTACTTGGATCATTCCATAAATGGGAATGTGGTAAATCAATACTACAGTACATGTGGAGTCACAGCGGAAAACTAAATATTCAGATCCTTTTATAAATATTGAGACACACTCACAATTAGCTGAGTATAAAATGTAATTAGTTGCAGGCTCTGGATCACCACGGCCCTGATTGGGTAAGCGTGCGCTAAAAATGGCACGATAGATATTTATGAAGATAAGGGTGGAGTGGGGACCTTTCTGAACTCATGTAAAATCAAGCTTTATTCCTTGATAGCTGTATGCTGGTCTAATGCCAGTTCATTTCTGTGGCCAAGAAGTAAATCTCCAGTTTTGTGATTTGGCTGCAAATGCCAGATGTATTTCTTAAAAAAATTACTTTGTACCATCATTTACATATTTGAACTAATTAGTGCAGAGGGTTACTGTGGAGGATGGGTTTCTGATGCATGCTCTTATTGTAGTCTTCAAAGATGCATGACTGTAGAATACAAACGTGCAGACTTCTGGAGGGGTACGGCTTGGTTTTTTGAAGCCAGCGGAGCCTCTAATACTCTAATAGATCTTCTGCAGACAGGTAATTCACATAGTCATCCAGTAAATAGTGATTGGGGATTAAATCCTGAACTGGAGCCTGGGATGGATATGAAGATGAACACCAGTGTCCCTAGAACAAGAACTTGCTATGTGGCTCATAAATATATTCTCTCTGGGGTAGGGCTGTCACATATTGTGGTGCCTAAAAGTCAGTAGTTTGTATAAATTTAGCGTATTTTTATGTTTAATAACCATGTTGTGTTGCAAAAATTACCAACACACCACCAACATTTTTTTCCTAGTTTATCCACATTATCTTCTGTATCAAAAGACATTGTAGTTGCTGAGCTGTCCCTTTCTTCTCAGCCATTTCAGTGCTTCCATGATTTACCAGAACAACAGCATTTAGCGTGCTCCGCTAACTGAAGTTAATAAGCATAAGGATATGTTGAATTTATACAGACTACTGACTTTTAGGGATCACAAAATGCATCTCATTAATATTTTAAGCGCACTACTAATCTGCTTGCCCAATTGTCAGCGCAAATAAACATCCGTATAGTAGCAAAAAGCTGGTGTCTGGACAAATGTTTCACCAGTCATCTAAACTATCCTGGTGATTATTGTGCTGGCGCCATATAATCACGATTACATTGTGACGTTATCATGAGAGCCCTTCTCTGGGGAGTACTTCAGTACTCCTCCCCAGAACCAGCTAGCCAGCCAGAATCGTTTAGTTTGACTGTGAAGCATTTGGGCCAATACACACTTTTGCTTCTTGTAAGGTTGGTCCTACCAGCAAATTTAATGTAGGCCGCAGGTAGCACTTTTGTCCAGCTGAAAAGACATAATTATTTGGCTTTTGAAACGCAGTTTGCAGAATAGCTTTGGGCAGGGGGGAGGACATGGAGGTAGAATCGATGGGCTGGTGCCCATGCCTACTGTTCACTCTTAGTCTGTGGCAGCGGTGGCGGTTTGAGTCTCACTGAGTGTTGTCTTTGGAGACTTGTTGAAGTTGTCGGCTTGATTTTTTTTTTTTTTGGGGGGGATTTTTCCCATCGATTGGTTGAGCCATTTCCTAATTATTCAGATGTGTTGATGCTTGCCACATAGAGTTCAGAGTGTTCCAGAGCCTGCAGCTGTTGACACTCGTCACAAGTGCACTACCGGAATAGGGGAGTTTATTAAGCTTGGGTATTGGGGAGGCCAGAGATGCGTGCAGCAATAACTGCAATATGCTGCCTTACAAAATTGCGAAATTACAGCGCTCCAGCACCACTAAGGCTTGACCTGATGTCCTGTGCTAGATGGCTGAGAGATTGAACTACGAGGCAATATGAGTTAATGTCCTGGCTTCTGAGCTGCGTCACATGACTACAGTGTCTGGGTTACTCTCTTGGTGCTTTAAGGCTCATTCCTGTCAAAAATAACATGCTTGGTTTGGCGAGAATGCTGTTACCTTGGAACCCATAGAATCCAAGTGGTGTCCTTTTATTCTGCCTACCCATGTTTTGGATGCGGAGATTTGACCCAGTAGCCGTGTCTGTGACTTTTCTGAGTCATGACTGTTGACTTAAGCAAGTAGATAGCTTCTGAATTTGCTGCACAGTTTTTCTTATAAAGCTAGTGTTTTTAATGCATTGGAGGCTGGCATGATTTTAGGGCAAAAAACTGGTCTCTGGATCATTTCCAGGTTTGTTTTCAGAAAATTTAGAAAATGAGAAGAGACTCCCTTATGTTCTCATGCACCTTACAACATAGCATTTGCTGACCATATTATATGGGTGCAGGGTCATTCATAGACTAACTTAATTTCTTTATTTTTGCCAATATAACCAGACCAATAAACCTGTTCTTCACAGACAATAGGTCCTTATTCACTCCAATGAATAGGAGACTATCTCTTGTATTATTTTCGAAGGTTAGCCTTGTCTTTGCTATTTGCCTTTATATGACCCACCATAGGCTTGCCAGTGTATCAGTACGTATTCTGCACCATATAAGTACCTAATGGCATTTTTGAATAATGGCTGGCCATGTAATGTAGTCCTAATCTGCAGTGAAATTATACGGGAGTAAGGCTCATTCAGCGTTCTGATTCAGCAGCCTTTGAGCTGTCTAAACGTTGGTGTCTGTTGAATGAATTCCTGGGGAAATAGCATTGCATGATAAATGCAAGCCTTTCATTTTTTTTTTTCGTTAATGGTTTGGATTTTTTAAAAATAGGAAGTACTGTTTTGACACAGTGAATTCAGTCTTTGTGAACAGTAATAACAACTGTATTCTTGTTGTAGTCCTTAAATGTTGTGATCCTATAGATTTTCTCCGGAACAGTTATTTCAGAGCTCTTTAAAAGATTTGAAATACCTGGGGGGAAGAATTGATTAAACACTACACTGTCAAGAGTTGTGAAACCAAATCTATTGATGTTTGCCTTGTTTAAAACCACAGAATGATTGTCAATAAAAACAAAAGAAACCCCCACAATCAAGGAAAGAAATTACCCCATGCCCCATGTGATTGAATCTAGAGTCAATGTTAAAAACCTTGCCTGACTTGCACACTTTCTATAGCCAACATCTTCATGAGCTTGACTGCCAGGTATGGAAATTTTCATCCCTGGCAAATATCCATTTTTTGAGGCTGTGATTAATTTCTCAGTTTTGCATTTATTTCAGATTTCTGGCAGTAACCGCAGATATTAATTTAGAGTATTCAGCTGTCTGGGAATGATGTATTATATACATTACTTTTCTATAGTTGTGCGATGAGTGACATGTCTGGTATGTCATACTGGCATTGTGAGATTTATTAAATACTGCAGTTAAATAATCCAATATTGGGATTTAAAAACATTTCATGCTGCCTTACAAATACGCCTGTCCAGCCCCTGATGAAATGTTGGGTCTGCCAGTTGCTTTTGTGCCGTGAGAACTGTTTAATCAAATACAGCGATCAGCTAGGCCATTAGGCAAGCTTATGATGGGCTTGGAAGTTGTACCTTTGAAAGGGAAATTTGCAACTAAGTAAAACATCCACTTGTATTATTGGTAAAGTTTCTATAAATAAAAGCCTTAACTAAACAACAGCTGGGTCCTATTAATTCATAAAGAATATAATACAAGTTGTAGCAAAAATCATAAATTAGCCGGTTATTGCACGTGTTAGTTTCAGACATGGTAAAAATAATCGAGCCCCTTAATGCGCCCCCTCCTCTGCCATTTCGTGGCCTGTAATAAATGCAGTTATTTGCCATATTTAATGCTCAATAAAGAGTTCATTAATGGGTGCTGATGCAGTTGGGAGATGGTGTCGGCCAGTTAAAGTGCTTTCGGTGCCTGGCCTCCAACACTTTGGCATCTGCTTGTCGACACGCATTGCTACTTTTGTAGCTTCTAATTAAACTCACTGAATGGTCGAGGTCTTATGATATCGGCCCGCTGTAAGAGCAGCTGCTGCTGGCCGTGGCTTCTCAGAGAGGCACTTCCAGTCTCGCCTCTTGGCTGGTTCTTGACCCTTTTTTGAGGAAATATCGTTTAGAATGACCTTTGTGACCCTCCCCTGTCTGATGATAAGAGCGAGGCGAGCTGGTTCAAAAGCTGTAAGAATTCTGTGTTAAATTGAGTTGAGCATAAGAACATCTGTTTGCACTGCAGTTGCTGTCAATACACTGTACACTGCTATGTTAAAATGTAAACAAAGGTATGTCAAGCTTAATCAGTGAACCATCGTGTTACTCCTACACAATCCAAACCAGTGTTATGATAGTTTAGATTTTTTTAATTTTAAGTTTCTATCAGAAATTATAGTAGGATGTCATCTTTGAGCATCATGTGAGCATTTGGGTTATTTTGGCTGGCAAATGGACACATAAACTATCGTGTAGTTTAATTATGACATGGGTGGGAGAATAAGGTGGGGAGCAAATAATGAATAAAAATCAAAGGTATTAACAGTATTAGTTGAATTATTAGTTCATTGTTGTATTAGTTGAGGAGCCACAAACAGGCTTTGCAGTTCACTTAATCATGTCTGTGCTTCATGTGTTAAGAAGTGTTGTGGTTTGGCAATAATGTAAAGGAGGAGCACTGACTATGCAGATCCACGGCTTCACAATAGCCAATACAAAAGCAATGCATTTTTTCATAACCAATAAGAAAATTGCAGAAACTATGAATGCTCAAACAAATAGCTATAGCAGTGATTTTTTTTCATCAGATGGGCAGATGATTCCTCTGGGTTGGCAAGGTGCACCCATAGACACACCCCTGGTTTTTGTTTTTAAATTATTTTAAATTTTTATTTGAAATTCATTTTAGTTTTTCACTGTGGTTTCATTCATTTATATTCATTTTTGTCTTAAATAAATATCTTTGGTTTCTTATATATATACATATACATACATGCATAAATACAGTGGCGTCGTAAGGCGGAAAGTTAGGATGATTCTTAGGGCTCCTGAGTGACAAGGGGCTTAGAAAATTTGGAAAACAACTAGATTGGTCTGAACTGGGGGGCCCAGTACCTCTAGCAATGCTCCAAAAGATGTGTTTAGCCTCTTAGATGGTCCAGTAATAACCCAGTCAGGGGCAATGCTTGTTTCTTCCCATGGAATAGACCATAAAAAGGGCTCTGTGTGTATTAGAACTGTTGTGGCTGGAAAATAATTAAACATAAGGGTGTTGTTTGTTTTTAAATGTGAAAATTCATTTCCTCAGATGGGAAGCAGCTGTTAATGCCGCGGTGTAGACCAGGAGAGATGGGATTAATGGTTTTGCGGGAGCTCGTAAAATGTAGGTCTTCTGGAGGGAGAAGATATGTTGCTGTAGCTAACCACTGTATTACCAGAAAGGCAAATTACATTTTTATTTTAATATAATTGGCTTGCCTAAGTGGGTTTATAATAATACATTTTATAGGTCTGATTGTCACGATCTTGCAAGTGTGAGCTGTTTTTCGCTGTTGTCCTCTGCAGAAAAAGACAAATGTTTGCAGGTCATTTGGAAATTGCACTGTTAAAATAGAGCCCATACAAGTAACACTCAGATTGGCTCCCTGGTATGTAATTGCTCTTGTGATGATCTGTTCTGTGATATTATTTCTTGCTTGATGGGAAGTGCTGTAACGGTCGCTGACAGCCAAGACAGTATTGGGGAAACATGGGTGCCAGCCAGCCGCATGCGGATTAGAGATTAGAGGGCAAGAAGATGCCCGGCTGCCAGTCTGGGGCTAGAAGGCTAGAATCGTCGCTTTATGTGGAAGACAGACCAGCCCTCCATATCCACCGTGTCGGTGCTGTGCCAGCTGGGTGATGCTGTACCCACCTGATTGTATTCCAGAAGTCTTCCCCAACCCCCAACCCCCCCCCCCCCCCAAGTCCAAATGCCATCTGTATGTTGTTCCTGTTGTGAATGCAAGCAATTTGATGATTTACCTAAACTGTATGTTTCTGTGTATCACTTCACAGTAGGGAAAATAGATGCTGTTTTTTGGGGGCGGGAGCACTTTTTACTTGTATGTCTGCTTCTCCTTTACTGTTGATATTATCCTGTGTTTAAGCTCCCTATAGAGTACAATCCGTCACATTGGGGTTTTTTTTTGCAGGGGAACTTAGGAGACCCATTGTCGTTTGTACGTACTACTTAATACTGAGAAAAAATTATATTAAGCTTTCAAATGCGATTTGCCCTGGGATGTGTTAGCACTTATTCTAGAAGGTTAATTCTGGGGAAGTAATTTAGAATTGTCCGGTGTGCCCTGTGAACACATGGTTTAATTAGTTTTATGATTGCTAAGTTATTCCATCTGTGGGAAGGCTATTTGGTAATGCCAGTATTTAGCTGTGCTCAATTCATTCAGTAAAAGTGTTCTGCTAAGCAGTCACAATTAACACAAATGGCCTCCCTTGTTGAAAATGCTGCCACTCATTTATTCTTTTTGGCAAAATGTATTCATCATAACAGATGGATATGTGCAGATTTGTTCAGTGTTTCCCCTTTAGATGCCGTGAGATCAAGATGTCTTATTTATTTGTTGACTTCATTTCTGCCCTGTAGTCGAAATTGATATATGGGCAGATCTAATGCATGATCGTCTCGAATCCCCCCATGCCCACACAAAAGTAATTTTAAAACTCTGTGGCTTGTACCTAGATATATTAAAATTTTTACACAGTTGAACGGCATGACTCATGCATAGCTAGACAGGGTGTTGTGAGCATGGATAGCAAAACATGTTGATAATGTTTATGGTCCCATTCTGAGGCTCTAAGGTCAGGATCTTCATGTCTTTCCTTTTTCAGAAAGCTAGTGCTCTAAATTAGAATTTTGTATTTCCATAACAAACAGCACTGAACTGCCAGTATATATGTGACATACAAAGAAATTATATGGAATATGTATATGTATTCTCTGTTTCTCTGCAAAGTTCTGGAACAGTGACCTTTGACCTCTGTGCCCACAAGGTCACTGCTAAGCCTACGTCTTTAAGGCGCGGGACAAAAGCAATGGTAATGAACAGAGAAAACATTGTTCATGTGTCTCTTAGCATTTTAATATTGTGCGACACTCATCTTGGTCACATGATCAGAGCTGAAAATGTATTTTATTATACCACATGACTTGTTATTGTACATTACGACCTTTTGTTTCCCCCCACGTGGAATATAGAAATAATGTTTTGATGCATTGCTGGGAATCTGTATTGTATGCAACTCCATCCAAGTGGTTCTGGCAGAATCTGTTGAAAAATGCTTGGTGTTTTCAGATTGAATAGAAAATCTAAGGTGCCACAGCCATTGTGAAAAATGATGATTTGTACGACAATTGATGGGGCTTCACATGCATAGAGCCAGGATTATGCTGCCATGCTTGGACTTGGACAACGTTTAGGTGTCGTGTAGCAACTGGGTTCGAGTGTGAGTCAGGTCTGCATTGTTAAGTTTAACTTTTTCGTATGGTTAGTGCAAAAATAACTATTCAGGCAGTAAACAACAAAATGAGGATTTATGGTCGCTAAACTCTTAAGTTGCATAATTCACAGAAATGGAAAAGGGCGCTATTTACAAAGCTATGATGATGATTATCGTCACCACATATGAAATTACCATATGGTTTCTGAAGCCCACTACATTTTTTAGAATCTGTAATGCTACTGTGCCA
Source organism: Mormyrus lacerda (assembly GCA_015163995.2). Lineage (NCBI taxonomy): Eukaryota > Metazoa > Chordata > Actinopteri > Osteoglossiformes > Mormyridae > Mormyrus > Mormyrus lacerda. The sequence goes on from JAABNX020000119.1 coordinate 16,517,042, forward strand.
ATTGGGTTAAAGGGCAGTTTGTTTAATCATCCTTTTTGGATGAAAAACATAACTGACATGCACCCATTCTGAGATCTTCACTGCTGACCTAAGTAGATTTTCCCATAAAAGTGGTTGTGTGTGTTGTTTTTTTTGATGAACAATTTAGTTTGCAGCATTGTGACATGTGCTTCAATCTACTGCAGGTCAGCACTGAGCACAGCATGAGCTAATGTGATTATCAGGGGAACCGAATTGGGGAAGCAAGGTCACAGTGTAACACAGTGTCGCTATAAATGAGTAAATAAACATGCAAATTAGCCAGCATTGCCTGTGTGGGCTGCAGGGAGCACCCAAGTAAGGGTAATTGAATGGAATCTGGATGAATGCATTTGGATGATGTACCTATATTGTCCTTAAATCCACTTCTCTTGGCAATGTATGTAGTGTCAGAAGTGGCTGGTGCAAAGGAGCAAGGAACTCTTTCAACTTTGAGGGCTGGGTTTGCCACATAGATGAAATAAATTTGGCAAGAATGTAACATCGTTAAAAAGCAGCTGGTCGGGTTTCTGTTCCACTTAGGGAGTGCAGTGGACTCAGTCACTATACTTTTATGCCTTTAAAAAACATATTGTATCCTATTATGTCACTGTCTATTCACGTTCATTATTATCTGCTTGTTATGTCATTGATTGGCCAAACTCAGATGCTCATTCAGTGCTGGTTGTTTCCCTGACTTTGTGTGTGTGTGTAAGAGAGAAGTTTTAATTGTTGGAGTATCTCTTGAACTAAACTGGGTATTTATGCTAAAATTAAACTGTTCCCTTCTTAAAAAAAAAAAAAAAAATAGAACATTTTTAATTAGCCATTTTGCATCCTGGTGAGGCATCTGAGTAACTGGATATTTAGTCGTTCACAGTAACTCAAGCACCAAGCCGCCTGAAACCTATTTATAAGGGCTGTGTTTGACGTGCTTTACCCTACTCACTGCTTTTATTCAGCTTAATTAAAACGACATAAAATGTTGTTACGGTGACAGTTACAGGACAGCTGATGGTGCTTTGATGAAAACACAGCCTACAGCACCAAACTTTACGACGAACAGATGACACGTGCTTTTTGGAGGAGAGGAAGCATTCCAGTTCCTTCTTCAATGGCAATATTGCATCCACTGCGCCTGTCGCTGTCAGGTTGTGTTACTTTTCATTTACAGTGTGTGTGCATGGTTTTTATTCTATGGTGTTGACTGATCTTCATGAATGTAGTATTCATGCTGCTTAAATAATGTATCAGGTGCATTTTGCTTAGTCCCCCAGTTGATGCTTAATGAAAGTGTGTTTTTGTGTCTAATAGGATGAGATTGCTTGGCAAAGATGTACGGTAATTGAATGGAATCTTGGAAACATATGGGCTTTGAGGGACTGTGTAAAAGATCCTCTCTGGGAGTTATTTTCACGCTGAACCTGGGGCGGGGGGGGGGTGTAATTTATATATACCTTCGCACGCAGAGGTTTGTACCGACCCCTCGGTGGGTAATGGTGCCTGTGCCGTGCGTGTCAATCTCAGCGAGGGTGTGTAATGCGGCTCCCATCCCAGATGGTCCCGGGCGCTGCTTATTTTAAAAATGGCATGAATATCCACAATGAATGTTTATCCTACCTGGCCGCAGCGTCCCTACAGGATCAGGGATTGATTTCTGTTGTGTGAGTGCGGTTACATTGGTATACTGTATTGGGGATATGGAGCATACATATGTGTGTGAGTACAGAAATACTGGGGAAGAAAACGATATTTACAGCAATATATGCTGCGGTCTGCGGTTAACAGTGGTCCAGAAAAGTCTTTCGGCAAACACGCCACTGTGGCCTCACCCAGAAGAGCATTTAGTCTAACTTCACCATGCTGCATCTCTAGCAGCCCTTGTTAATTTGCACTCAAGCTCGGTAACACAGGCACCGGTGGTCGCACAACTTTCCAACTGGTCCACTTTGATTCCCAACATTACTGCCATTTTCCAATTTATGCCGTTGTGGTGCCAGTTTTATGGTCTGGTGATGGTTTCGTTATGGCTAGACTTTGTGATTAATAACCCAATTCATTTAATGACTCCTTTTCTTTTGATTACATCTTCATAAAGGGATACGGTAGGTAAGACAAGCTAGACATTTTCTATATCCATTTTTAATTGATAGGTGTGGGGTTCATGGCAGTTTATTTGTAATGGATGTGCTGAAATGGTCAATGTAGTAAAATATAAAGACTAAAAAAAGCTTTTGTGTCTATGCGTTGTGTGTTTCAGTTGAAATGACACTCAAAGGCCTTGTGTGAAGCAGACACTTCCTGCTGAGTGCAGTTTGATGTGCGAGTCCATACACACACACGCAGGCATGAGAGAGTTGAGACAGCCTGGGGGCATTTTAGGAGCGTCATAGAGCATGCTGCTTTCATGCTGGAATTGTGTGTTTTCTCACAATACCTGTCATTTATTTGGCACATTTACTTTGGAGGGCGTTTGTTTAATTTCCAGTGTGTGTGTGAGCACGTGGTAATGCAGGGGGCAGCCCCCACTTAATTGGATGTTTTGGAGCCCCATGGCCTAAGGGCAGCTTGCTCCTTAAGACTCCAAAATGCCTATAGGTTTACTGTGCAAACTGCAGCTTGTGGGTCAGCTCGACCTCGAGTTGCCAGTGTTGCCTAGTGGTCAGCTGTTTGCCCGCAGTTCCCCCGGTGTTGGGTTACAGTGCGGGGCAGCGAGATGTCCAGTATCAGCTCCAGTTAAGCGCTCTCTGCATCATGCAGGGCCATGATAGATTTGTGTGTTTTGTGTTGACTCTGGTTATTGTTTTTAAGTGATTGGTGCAAATTCCATTAAACATGAGGAGCACTTTGAATGATGAGATTTTAAAGGCATTTTAGCAGGATTCCCTCTTCAGCTAGGGGGGAGTCAGCAGCCACGTTGTAGGTAAACATCTGTTCAAGGGTGTTCACGGGTGGCATGGTTTTGACATTTCATGCGGCTTGGTAGCCAACTCTGGGGTTGCACTATTTGGCTCACATCCAACATGCCATGCGTGTTAACAATGGGGGAGCATACCAAGGGCTCAGCACACGTAATTTTCCTGGGTTGTCCTAGCATAAATCGCTCGGCGGCTTGACAGTCTGCATCTGACCCTTCGGAAGTTTCTGCAGAGCATCTTAATTACAAAAGCGCTTCCTTGAACAGCTCTACTGTGTTCCTCACCTAATTTTCACAATGATAGCCCCACCCAAAAAACTGCATGTTATGATTTTGGCTTTTGTTGTGGCAATTTTTTATTGTAGGAGTCATTTTTCTCTGTATTCTTTATGTTGAAATGGTTGCCCTGGGTGTCCTTAATATTTGCTGGAATATTTCAGGGTTGTTCATTGATCTTTTGATGTGAATTTCCACCCCCATTGCTGTGACACTGCGTCCGTCTTAATGCTGGCTGATGGAGCAGTATCACTTTTGTCTTAATGCCTTTTATATAACATCCTCTGTAAGTTGCAAACATTTCTTTTTTTGCATGCCTTATTGTGTTAGATGCTCGTAATCGTGTTCCCAATTTTAATCGATTTAATTTTCACTGTAGAACATACTTAAGCGTTTAGCAGCAGGACTGTCTTTTTGTTAGCAGATGAGTGTCTGTGATGTGGTTCGTTTCCTGGTCATTTCAGGGAAGAAAATGGCTTTTGTATTGGGTTACAAACAAGTAATTTAAGTGTTCAATAGGTGTGAAATTTTGCATTTACATTTATTTACTTAGCAGATGCTTTTATCCAGAATTACATTTAATTGAGAAGGCAGAGTCAGACAGTCCCTGGAGCAACTGGGACCTAAGGGCTTTGCTCAAGGGCCCAGCGGTGACATCATTCTGGGTTTTGAATCGGCAATCTTCCAGTCACAGGCACAGAGTCCTGACCTGCTGAGCCACACACACCCCAGTTTGATATGTGCATGTGTGTGTGTGCATGTGCGTGCGTGCGTGGTCCCGATATACATAATATTGTGGGTACGAAATGTCACTACAATGTGATTTAAAAACCTGTTAACTCCTACCCATCCCTGTCAAGATAAGGTTGTTATTGTTGGGATTAGAGTTTTGCCCATAGAAATGAATGGACGGTCCCCACAAAGCTATGAGTACAGGTCTTTGTGTGCATGCATGCGTGTGCGCACTCCCCCCACATGAGCAGTGCGTCCCTATGGGGAGGTTTTACTAGGCGTCAATGTTAATGGTTACATTATACATTCAACAGTCGCGTTTGTCGGAAGTGACTTAAAAGTGAGGGAAATACATGTAGCACATTGCAAACATAATGCTGTTGAGGACTCAACTAATTATATATAACTAGGTTATATAGCTAGGCTGAGCTTCCAGTGAATACCAAGGCACAGATGTAAGCAGTATTAGAGCAGAAGCTACACGACAACTTCTAACAAAGCAAGAACCTAATAAGGCTGTTCTACATTAGAAGTGCAACAACATTTCTAGAGCAATTTATGGAACTGATCGATCTTGAGGTGTTTTCTTGAATCTTGACTTTGCTGGGGCAAATGGTCGCCATAGAGGAATGCCCTCCACCCTCCCCAAAGAATAATGTGAAATAGAGCATTGATTGTATCAGTGCAGATGGGGCATAATGCGTAAAGTTATTGCCTCATGTAAAACTTCCCCCACCAACTGTAAATGCCCGGGCCCAGCCACAGACACTGTCACGACTGTCTGTGCCGCTCAGTGGAGTTATGATTGGAAAATGGCTCCGTTGCGTATGAATAATTCACTGTCTCAATTTCCATGTGTAATTTTTTAGCTGTTAGGAAGCAGGTACTTCTGAAGAACCACCGTACATATTTGTTCTCTTAATGATGCTAAATTTCATTGCTGAACTGGTTTTAAAAGGCTCTCTGTAGTGTCTGGCATCATGCCTCTTGTTTTCTGGCATTTTAGTTTGCTGGCTTTTCCACACCGATGTTCCAGAATTTAATCACCACCCTTTTAGTGTCAGGGCGTCTGCTAGTCAAGCGTGTTTATCCACATTTTCTGTATTTGTTTTAAAAAAATGTTAAGAAGGTAGCTTGGTTGTGTGACAGGTCTTTTTAATGGTTTTATTTTGCTTTTTTTGCTATTTTAATTTGGTTAATCTTTTTGTTTAACATGAAAGAATGTGAATTCAGATCATAGCAATAAATCTTAATCTGATGACTTCTATAATTAATAAAGCTTCCGTGTGTATATTTATATAGTACAGTGTATGCATTATTTATATGTGGGTGTATATGTATACATATACAGACGCACACACAAACACACATACATATACACACAGATGTTCCTGTGACTCCAAAACTTAGTAACTCACATCAGACAAAATTTGTTAAATAAAAGCAGTGATTCCAGTGGTCAGTACTGTAATTAGATACATTTTAAATAAGAAATAATAATAATAATAATACATTGATTAATTATATCATAAACATCTCCTGTGGGTCTTATGAGTATCACGAGAATTGCCTAGTGTAGTAATTGCTTGAGCCAAACGTGCCGAACTGACTAGTTGTAGATTGTCCAAAGTGAGTAGTAATGAACCACAGGCACCATGAGGCTGAGCACGCATACAGCACAAATATAATGGATTAGGGTCCTCAGAGGGGCACTGAAGGCAACATGGCTACAGACAGTCTCCGAAAAGCAAATATAAGTGAATCAGAAAAGGCTACTGTGTGTTTCACGTGATAATTTGTGGAAAAAATGTTGATTTTTAATGCTTGAATGTACAAAAAGATTGGTTCTTTTAGATTTGAAAACTGGTTAGACTGACTTGCTGAGAAGAACTGGCTCAAGAGAATTATTCGTTCAGAAATTGGAGATCACTATGATTCACTTGGTTGGTGGTTCTCACTAAGACCAAGTTGCGTTGTAGTTCGCATAGTGCTTTTCCCTCCGACTGAAAATTGGGCGAATACAAATGCCATCCCGCAATCTGTTGGAAATGGGTACTAACATATGAGTTGCATTAGAACAGATTTGCAGTATGATGTCACGTGTTATATATATTCACATACACACACACGCACACAGTATTGTGGTAAAATCTAAATGAAATGAAAATGTGTAAATGATCTTCATGTATGCTATAAAGTGTTTTCCTACCCATTTCAAAACCTCTCTCTTAATTAGCAAAGTATTTGCAGTAACCATCTAACATTCCCATGTATGTAACTCAATTACTAGCACTCTTGTTTAGCTAATCTGTATCTCATTGAGTTATTTACCTAATTAAATTCATTATTTAACTGAGCAGGTGGTAAAATTTAATCCATTCATGGAATAGCTGGGCCTGATGAGAGGTTTTACAGTGGTTTTGTTCTAGTCATCCAACAAGGCATTATTGTTTTTTTGGAAAACATTAAATTTTGGTTTATTTCTTATTCTTTTGTTGTTTATTTTCCTATGTTCTAATGTTAAATTGTGTTTTGAGCAAATATACACTGCACCCAAAAAAATAACTTTAAACAATTTCTTGACTAAGATTTTTGCACAGTACTGCAAAACGAGCTTATAACCGAGCCTCTCATTTATAAATTTGTTATATATATAAGAAATTATACCGTTTATATACAACAATCATTAAATCAGTTTTTTTGTGTGTTGTATATGTATGATCAGCTTATTCATCTTGTAGAGTGCTTACCCCTTGCAGCGGTGGTACAACCACTCAAACCATGTGTTTATATGGGACCCTCGAGGTTGGGGGGTTCTGTGTTGGCAACAAACAGTCACTAAAATTGGAGAGGTGGTCAGGGGGACCTGACCTGTCAAAGTGACACTCTTGACCCAATGATGTTAATCACTCTGAGAAAATTTAATCACTCTTAAAATCTTGACATCTTTCTGATGTTCCCCCCGCAGTAACTGAGCCCAAATTCTGTTCTGTGTGCTGCACAACAGCTGCTTGGTTCTGATCCAGAGCACAGCTCTCACTCAGTAGGTTCCGGGAGTACGTTTTGCGGCTTTCCAACATGGCCATGCCGAATTTCACAGGAAATTTGTTGGGGTGCAGCTGAGGGGAGGGTGTTTGCAGATGAGATACCCGATAAAAGCTGAATACTGCACCACCTTCTGGATTTTGGCTGACTTGGCTGTTATCCCTTCTCTCCCAGGATGTAGATGGACCTTATTACCATGTGTGTGTTCCTCTGTGGGCCATGTGTCTGTGTTTGGAGTAGTGAAACAGGACCGAAGGGGAAGATATTACGTTCGCCTCCCGTTTTTTTTTACTTGCCCCATACATTCCTGCCCTGGACTAGATGCCAGAGCATGTAGTCTGTGCTAATATGGTGCCAGGTCTCAGCCACTAGAGCCAGGAGAGTCCAGGACCCCGGTTTGCTGAGCCGCTCTATTCATTAGGGGGACTCCAAATTGATACCTGCTGTGTGGAAAATACAAAAAAATCAAGCTGGGCCTCCAGCTTTCGATAATTTCTGACGCATGATCCCGGTGCCCCCTGGCGCCCCGGTTTAATTAGCACAGTTTTCCGAAACACTTGACTGATGCAGAACTGGATTCGGATCAGTTCCGGCTTGTTTTGCTTGGGGGTATTGCGGGTACACAAACAAGGTCGTGCCCTTAACCTTCCGTTGACCTGAAAGTGGTGCTGTTGCGGAAAGCCTGCAGACAGACAGACCATCCAGAATCGTGGGCACTTTGCATGTACCTTCCCTGAGCGTGGGGGTTGAGTTAGCGTAGCAGTTGGAGGGACATCTGACGGCTGGTTAAACTGGGCCTTTGCAGATCGGCATTTTCTCACCGCTTGCCTGTTTCGGCCATGCGATAGCACCTACAGACTGAGTGCAGGCAGCCCCTCTCTTTGGAAGTTCTGTGGACTGAGGATCAGCTCAATGAGAATTTGTTAGATCACATCATAAGAAGATTTTTTTTTTTTGTTTAATCCTCCACTTGCGGCATTGTGGGAACGTATGTGTGAACATCCCCCCCCCCCGCTTGGCTGAGACTCATCCCCATAATCAGATTAAAATCTGCCGCCTCTCCTTCCGCTAATCACTGCACAATTAAATGAAAACCTACTTTCTTGTAGGTGATGCAGTGCGGGCTTTAATGAGACACTCGAAAGGCCATCAGCGCAGTTTGTTTTTAATTAGCGCTTCTTTATTACTGGCTGAACCCAATTTCATTAAGTAATTCAGCAGAGGACGCGAGAGGAGTGCTTCCCTTAATTTGCTTGGAGAAGTGGACAAAACGGATTCCTCTGCTGGCAAAGGGTGTCAGGGCTGGTGGTTGTTTTTTGTAATTTTTTTTTTTAAATGAGCTTCCCAAAGAATGCTCTTTGATTCTTATTGAATATGGGGGTTGCTCAAGAGCTTGGTCTCACTTTAGAAGGGGCCCTGGTCTTTGCTATGTTTTCCCCTGATGATTTGTATGTGTTTTGTTGGTATACAGAGGGAAAAGACCCACTTGATGTAAGCCTACAATGGAGGCACAGGGTGATTGTGTGATGACTTAAGGAAGAACGATTGTGGGATTAATGATGTTCTGGGGAAGAATCCTCCTTTTGGCGTTCCCCGTGTTTTTGAGGTTGACATTGTGGATGTCGACCGTACCAAAGCTCGAGCTGAAAGCGAGAAGTGTTGAATCTGTTTCTTGTCATACGCGGCCTTTCATCTCTGGTGCTGAGCCCTGCTTTGCAAGGGAAATGCGCCGGGGCTTGGCAGCTAGATCTGTAAAATGTAATCAGAGGAGCCCGTGTTGGATCCAGTCAGTTCGCTCGCAGTCTGGCAGCCGCGACGCAGCGTTCTGTCAGTGCTCAAAATGTTTTGCACCCGACGCGCCACATTTAAGGATAAGTGGAAGCATTTTGTTTTCGAAAGTCTCTTTAAAAGCTGTCCAGCTTCATCCGTAAAGCTCATTCTGTCTTTGCGTTATCGGTATTTCTGTAGGATGAGATGATGCAGACAAGAGGAAATAATCCTGTTTGCACAGGTGAATTTCAGATGTCCCCGTGAGGGAAAACATACAGTATATTATGGAATAAAAAAAAGGTGAACTTTAAATGAACTTGTAATTCCATAACACCAATGGGTAACTAACTCTTGGTTTGGTGACATTAGATTATTGTCCCTGCCTGAGTTTTCCCTCATACCCAATCTCATAATTGTAGGTAGTATTATATAGAGGCAGCTTTGTGATGTTGTGTGATTATGATATTAACTTCAGTGGTTTGAAATTTTGTGGAGTGTGCAAAAAAAAAAAAAAACCTCAGGCCCGAACCGTGAAACATATTGTATTTCCTGCCTTCATTAGATCTCAGTCATTAGGCGTAATAGTAGCTGACTTTGAGGAATTTAAATTGTATCCCGGTTATGCTTTCAGAAACTAATCCGTGCGTGAGCCCCACACCATTAGATACGTAAATCTGTTCTATGAATTGAGAATAATAAAAAAACTCTTTGACTCTCAAGAGCTCCGATATGCCAGTGTCAGGTGATTAAACTGGGAGGCTTCTCATGGGGATGCTGGTCTTTTGATGTTATTCCGGATGAATAACTTGACGTGCCAAGGCCACCCTTGTGGAATTCTGGGAAAACCTGCACCTGCGATCTTGATGGCTTTGGCTGCCCTTGCCTGCCGGTGTGCTGTCAAGTCCCATAAGGCTGTGTTCTCAAAGGGACCCCTGAGCACTGCATGTGGGTGTGTAGTAAGCCTTGAAATCTCCTTCGGAACACCTTCCTGGGGGACACCTCTCATTAAAACGGAAACGTCGCTGTTCATTGTTGTCGAGTTCATTCTGGGCTTTAGTTTGTAAGGAGTGATGTGGAGTTGGTGGAAAGCAACTGATGCAGCGAACAGCTGTTTGTTATGAGGCAAAGGTGTGATGTGTAGGTGAACGCAGATCCAGGGCAGCCTTGTGAGCTGCGAGCGGGTGTGTATAACATGTCATCAACCTTGAAGAGCATGACAGGTGAACGGAAGCGCATTCCCCTTGCTGTCTTGCTCACTAACTTATAGGGGGGTGGCTTTTGCTATTGCCGCAAAACCTGCCCAGTAGCTGCTTGTGACTTAGAACAGTGAATCTTCATCCCTGGGGGGAATTTCTACCTTATGTATACATATGCCATCTTGCTGTCCATGACTGACACAGACACAAGTGTCAATTCAGGTGAGAGAAAGGTCAGAGTACAGGGTATGTCAGCACCCCTTGCTTAGGGGCCTGGGGGGTTAGGATGCTGTGCCTGTGATGAAAAGGTTGCTTGTTCGAATCCCCGCATCCGCAGAGTGATTTCAATTATAGGCCCTAGAGCAAGACTCTTAACCTCCTATTGCTACGGGAATCGGCTTTCTCAAAAATTTACGTTGCTTTGAATAAAAGTGTCTGCTAAATATAAATGTAAAAAAACTTCTGGAGCAGCTGGGGTAGCACTTGCTCTAGGGCAGTGTTTCTCAGCTCCATCCTTAGAAACTCCCAGATGGGGCACATGTTTGCTCCCGCCTACCTCCCAGCACACCTTTACCAGGCATTTGGTGTTCCAGACTGCTTGATTGTTAGGTTAGCTTTTGATTGGTTGGTTCACGTGAGCTGGGAGGAAACAAAAATTTGAATTGCTATGGCGTCTCCAAGGACTGGGCTGAGAAATGCTGCTGTAGGGCCTTAATGTGATACGATGACTCTGCAGGCCACAGGAACCCTGGGAACATACGGACACAGATCTGTGACCCACTGAGCTACTCCGGAGCCCTTGTGGTGGGATTGTGTGACACTTACGTATTGATGATGCTGCCTGTTACCCGGTCAGTGCCTCTATGTCCTACAAACACTAAGTCATTCTGTCACCCCATTCAGTGGCCAGGTGTGTGCAGATGAATCCCAGTTTAAATTCATTAGGCCCAGTCTCTGAACTCACCCCATCTCTGTGCCATTTCAGATTAATTTTTCCTTCCCCAGACAAAGGTAGTGGATTACACTACATTTTTATAATTTCAAACACTGCCCTAATGTAATATTTGAATGAGTATTATCCCGTAATACGCCGGCCAGTGCGAGCACACATTGGCAGTGCACGACTGCTCCCAGGCCCTCCTGCAATGGCGCTGCTTGCTGACGCAGACTTTTGCTTGTCCTGTAGACATTTACCCTTCCTTTCCACCTGCGTTTTTTCCCCCCAAGAGCACCTGCTATACTGGGAATAATCAGTAACCACAGGATCTCGTGATGGCAGCCTCGGTCTGTTGCCGTGAGACAGACGGAGGGGCGAATTAATCCACAGGACCTGCGGCCTCGTATCGACATGCTTCTGCTGTGCCCGTCATTAGGGGAGGATGATTCGAGTGCGGGCGGCGTGTGGAGCTTCACGCGGCGAGCATCGACAAACACATTTCATTTGTTTTCTGATTAACTGTAGGATCAGCGTAATTGTTTAGCCCATGCAGTCAGGGGGAACCATCAGGAATGCCTGCCTTTATTGATGTTGTATGCTAGCCAAGAGGGTGAGGGTGGGGGGAGGGGGGGTGCAGGTGGCGGTAAGGCCGCTCAAAGGCATGCAGGAGATGAGGCCTACTACTAAACCACCAACCTGCGCTCTTGAAATGCAGGTGTTGTCATTGACATTATTGCTATTGATAATAGTAATGGCTGCATAGCCTGTGGTTTCATTCAGTTACTTCTGTTGCTTAAAATTCACATCTTGCACGCTGGAGATGTTTTACTCTTAATAATCCAGCTGGGTACCAGAACCACCAAAGTTATGGTGACATACTATAAATACATTTACTGCCAAGATTAAATGCATTCTGAATGACAGGAAGGAAACATGCTTTGCTTGTCTCCTTTTCTAGAAGTTCATATGAAACTCAAACATTAAGGCAGCTCTTGGGTTTGCTGTTGTGGGCATCTTCATCTGGACTCAGACATTAAAGAAATCCACGTCTCAACTGGAGGTACGGTTGCTTGTTTGTGAGGTTTTGTCTTTGCTGTACCATTGTGGGAGAGCGGTCGCTCTGTCAAGGAACAACAGAGTCACTTTATCTATGTGTGGCCCGCTGGCACCTTGCCAGCAGTGTCTGACAATGGACTGTGGTTTCGGGCACACATACAGTAGGGCGCTCAGGATCACAACTGGAAGAATGAGCTTTTGAAAGTGTTTCCCTCTCCTGAAAACAAGCACAGGGGGTCACAGGTTGCTAGACTGGAAGCCAGAAGACTTCTTATTGCCTTCTTAATGTCCGAGATCCTTTTCAGATGGCCAGTAATACTGTTGATGTATGACTTATGGTGTGTATGGTGTGTGCTGTTTTATAACAGTACGTGGTAAGACCTCGCAGGTAGATGTTTCCATCTTCTCTGTGAATGCCTTTGGGAATCCAACTCTCACCTCCAGGCTTCATCTCCTGCTAATTGAAAAGTTGCTGCAAAAGACCCCCCCTCCAGGGGGTGGGAATTACTCAGCCCTGTTTCACAGTTGTCATTCTGATTGCTTTTGGGAAATTAATGGAACTACGGATTGCCTGCGGTGGTGTCAGGTAAAAAGCAGTTTCTGCCACGTCTGTCTTCCAACTGTATTTGTCCAGTTTATGAGGCTGGTCATCATCTATGGGTGAAATTTATTAAATCTATATTTAATTTCAGTACTCAAGAAGGGAAAACTCATTTGCCAAATTTTGGAATAAAATCCTTGATGCTTAGGAGGAATATTTTTTTTAAGGAAAACTCAGTAAAGGAATGCAAATGTACATTTTATACACAGTGTACTCTCACACCAGTCTTGCTGAAACAATAATCGCATGTTGTATGACATTACACATGGCTGTCCTGACATACTGGAAACAACGTTTTCATCACTTTATAGGGTTACAGCGGGTCAAATATGATCAAATGAAGTGGTGGCAGAAAGCCGTCTCGCTGTCAGCTTGCCTGAGTGTGGGAGATACCTGGAAGCAGGATCGCGAGTTCTCCCAGAGTCTGATGAGAGTAAATATAGGCAAATTGTTCTGAGATTGTTGTTGTCTGTGCTCTCAGTCTTCATAGTACATATGCATGGGAATCGCTTGCTTTGTTTACAATTTTGTCTGATACCTACCTGCTGACTGCCAAGCGACTTTCAGACCTAGTGACAGATGCTCGGTGCTGGGATCGAGCAGCGACTTCGGGCCTTTCCGCAGCTTAATGCCAAGCTTTATCATGATTCATCACGGTGGCCTGCATCTCCTCACTCGTCGTGGTCCCGCAGAAAGTGTCGCTTTGCTTACAAACAGCCTGTCTTCTACATTTACATGGGGAGAGGGAACGCTTCGTGCATTTCCCGCATCCACTGTGGTCGGTCTCTTTGTGACAGACTGAGAATCGACCTGACTCTGGTGAATAGTTTCCCAAAGAGGTGAAGGCAGAGCTTCATCCTCGGGGATGCTGTGGAAATGCAGCGAAGCTGAAAGGGGCCAGCGGTGAGCCTGGGAAGCACTTGGATCTCGGTGGTCCTACCGTACCAGTCAGCACAGCATTAGCCATTCGCTAGTCTTTTCATCTATAAATCATTTGTTTTATAAAATCCCTTTGTGCACACGGCTTCTCGTGTCAGGGGTTTATAAAATTTTCATTACCCTAGGGATGCCTGCTACATCCTTTGAGCACGTTGAGAGCTCGAAAAAATAAAAATGTTAATAAATTAAACAATGAAGCAATTAAACAACGAATATAAATTTATGAATCAATCACAGCTGGTGACGTTTATGTCTCTCACTTTGCTTTTATGGGACATTTAGCTTAATATGCCTGCATTGGCCTGTAAAAAAGACCACATCTCATAAGCATAACGTGCTTGTCTGTAGTGTTCTGGGCTGTTCCAGGCTGTTCCGTACCTCCTTGAGTACCATGTCACGAGCGCATGCGCACAGACATTGGTGAGTGGCGTTTCCATCAGTGCTGTCTTGTGCTTGAGGACAGCGAGCGTCAGACGGCTGCCTGGGAACAGATTTTTAAATCAGAAGTAGGCTTCCTCTTTTAAGCTACTGTCGCCGGGAGCGGCTTCGAGGAACGGCGTGACTTTGCATGTGATTGGGAATGAATGAGATGACGCTTGAATCGAATTGAATTTGGCTCCCGCTCTGGCGGGGCCCAACTTGCTGCCGATTGCCTGCTGCACTTTGCACGATAGCTTGTCGCCAGGGTGATGCCATCTGAAGACAGGGCCCCGTTTTATCCTGGGTAAATGAATCACGCCAAGGTACTGGTACAGAGGAGCCCTGCAGTGCCAGCCCCATTCTCCCTGGATAATTACGGCGTCGCTCTTGGCTGGGCAACGGTTTCAGGCAGAGCTGCAGCCGCCCTGACTGTTATTCCGCTTAGCGGGGTGTGCTGGCCATGTCTTCAGCGTGGGCCACTTCAAGGCTCTCCCACATTCGCAGGCTTCCCGTGTCCATTTCCTGGGGAAAAGGCTGCCTGATTGGGCCTCAGCCGGCTGGATCCGGTTGGCCGGTCATGGGAGGAGGAGGTTGACATTCATTCCCTGCAAGCACCTCCACTGAGGACCTTTAAACGAAACTGGCGAAGGCCATTAGATGAGCTGGATGTGTACCTCGGGTTAGGAGTTGTTTTCAGTAATAAGGCCAGTCTTGCAGTTTTATTTTCTCTTGCATTTCTGGGAAACTGTCTAGTTTGTGGTGCAAATTCTTAAAGAACAGGTCAGGCTCAGATTAAGCAGCTCTTTTCTACTTCTGTAATCATCAGCACTTGCTGGTTTCCAGGATACCCAGGAAAATGGAATTCCGGAGAGATGGGGATGGTGAGGGAGCCCATTAACACAGTCACTCTGAGTTTGCAGGGATCTCCACCCAAAGGTTTGCTTGGAATCCCCTGACCTTTATGATGGAGCCCATTTGTCAACGTGTTTATCATCCATGGTGTTTTTGTCTTTTGCGAATGGAAGCCTTTTTTCACACATAAATAGGGTGTCTCCCATGGCAGTTTATCAAAAGATAAATGGAGCGCCAGCAGAAATGAGGAAGCCCTCTTACTTTGCTGGCCACTGAGACAAGAGTGAGGGGGCCCTGTTTACATGCTGGTATTAATTGTCTGGGGAACGCAGGAATAAACCTGTGTTTAGCCTGTGAAAATGCTGCAGTGTTTGGGATTGAGGAATGGCTGTGGGCAGATTGACTTAGCTGCTTCAGGTATGTTGAGACTATGAACTTTATGATACAGGTAAGAGGAGATGTATGACCCAAACCGGCTCTTTGGGTCAGGTGAAAAATTCTTGTTGTTATAGTGCAGGGGCTGTCAACATTGGGTCCATGGCCCCCTATGGGTTCGTAAAGCAGTTACAAGGAGTCTGCAGACACCCTGGGTGGAAATGAAAAAAATATTCAAAACCCCCCAACCCCCTACCCCCCCTCGAAAGAACTATTAAACCCCATGCCCTGTCCTTATGTGATCAGGTATTATTGGTAGGGGGTCCCTGGATTAAGAAAGGTTGAAAAGCCCTCTTGTAGGAGGTTTTATTTTTGAGAACAATGATGGTGAGTCAAGGGCACCCTGATCAAAGTCCGACCGGAGAGCATAGCGCAGGAAAACAAACTCTGTTTATCACGGGAGTTCAGGCAGGATGTCAAATCCGGATTGCCTTTTTAAACTGCCCAGGGTTTGGCTGGAGATGAGAGCTGTCCATTATTGTACCCTTTCAGGCGGCACTGTGTGCTGCGGAAGCCCTAGTAGGCACACGAACTGCACCATGTCTACTCAGCAGCTTAATTACAACACGGCTCTGCCGAACGGCATAAACAAACGCGTAAACAGACACGGCGCAGCGAAATGAGCGTGCTCCTCTTACCCTTCAATGAATCATTTAAAGGTGTGCTTTTCAGTGGGAGGGCATGACAGCCACCTCACGGTGCAGTGACACACAGGTGACACCTCTGACGAGCTTTTCCATTCCCCTTCCCTGAGTTAATGTACTTGGCAGCTCTGGAGTTAATTTCCTCCACACGGGTTATGTAATCCCCATACGGCATGGAAAATATCAAGATTTACAAGGATTTAAATCCCTTGTTGCTCTGGTCTTTTTTTGTGGCAACTGGTGTCAATCTTTTATCTGAATGTACTTGACTGGGGCATTAGCAGGATGTCATCATTTGGTGAGCAGCTGTCAGCCCCCAGCCATCCAGTCTCTCTTCTCCCCAGTCCCTTCCCATCAGACTCACTCTCTCTTCTCCCCAGTCCCCTTCCCGTCCGATTCTCTCTCCCTTTTTCCCAGTCCCCTCCTGTCAAACTCACTCTTTCTTCTTCCCTGTCCCCTCCCGTCAGATTCTCTCTCTCTTCTCCCCAGTCCCCTCCCGTCAGACTCTCTCTTTCTTCTCCCCAGTCCCCTCCCATCAGATTCTCTCTCTTTTCTCCCCAGTCCCCTCCCATCAGATTCTCTCTCTTTTCTCCCCAGTCCCCAGTTTTCAGCTATCTAAAGCAGAAGGATATAATTAAATAACATTTGCTTTGGGTGCTCGTGTATGTTTGTGAAGTGATTCGTTGGTGCAGCTGCTATAGAAACAGTTGACATTGCAACTGATCCAGGCTCCACTCTGTTGGACTGGTAGTCTGCAGTACAGCCGTGAAATCACATCTTCAATCTTGGGCCGTCATTGCTGCGTTTTTGCAATTTGCTCCCACCCACATGCTCGTCCTCTCTAGGAAGTTACCTGTGGCCCCACAGGTCAGGGGGGTGCGCCTACCGTACTTACTGCCACATATTTAGGCCCCTCTGAAGCTTGGATCAGTTTTGATTGTGAAGATGGTTTGTCATTATGCTGGGACAAGGAACCCTTTGCCTAGCCGATTTGTCAGGGAAATCCCTCCGAAACTCGCTTATTCTCGGTTATTCATATTAAAAAAGCATTTTGATATATTTGATTGTGATGCAGATTTTTGGAATAAAAACATTTATCTTTGGAAATAAAAATGGGAGATAAATGAAGTTGATCCCCACTGGTGCTCAGCCATCTGAAAATAAATAAATGTCTATGTTGTGTTTATCTCGTCCAAACAACTATGTCCTGGGGTGAGTTTCCCAAAGTCTCTTTAATGCTACGTTGTTTGTAATCAAAGATAAAACTTATGAACGACTGTGTTAAGAAGGCTTTAAGAAACTCACCCCTGGTTGGTTGGATGGATGGATGGAAGGACTGTTTACTGTGCAAAACCTGTTGCCCTTGCTCAGTCTGTTTGCCTGTTTGTCATCGCCAAGCAGTGGGTCTGTGGAGAAGAACTGTAAGAGCAATTTGCCATCCCCATCACTTTTGACTGCCAGCCCTGATACGTTTTTTTTGGTGGGCGGAGCAGGGGAAACCAGACTGTCCTCTTTCAGCATTCATTTCACATGCCATCAAGGACAGGGTTGTCTAGCCACCAGACTCATTTTTTTCCAAGCCCCCGCCCTCCCCAGGTACACAACCAGCAGACAAGTCTGCATGACAATGAGCGCTGCAGAGAACCCACCGTAATTGGCGCTACAATCATTAGCGCCAGTAATGATCGACTGTAGCTTGACGTAAGCGGCCACGCTGTACCTGCGTGCACACACCCACCTACGCAGTGGTTGGCACGGTAACCAGCCATGCATTTATGGAGATTAAGTTTTTACACTAATTCTGAAGAATAATGAAATGCATTTGAAATTTACAGTGATGCTTAATGTGTTATGCGCTTAATTGTCACAGATGTGCGACACCCAGTCTGTTTTGGCTGCGTTGGATTCACACACGGCTTGCTGAGTGGTGAAACACATTCGAGGTTAATGCTTTTGCAGGCTCTGGGTATCTGGCTCCTCCTTTAAAATAAAAGTAAACTGGAATCATCTGGCACTTTTACCAAGACGGACCAGTGGCTTTAGCCACTCTGCACAATCCAAACATACCTGTTTGATTTTCCTAATTTTCCTTCTCATTTTAAAAAGAAGAAAAAATTATTCATGCTTTCTTTAATTCAGCAGTGCCAAGTTACTTTACCTGAGTGAAGAACTCCGAGACATGGCTGTATGTGCTCAGGGTGCTGTTAAAATCTGACAATTCCCTGCAGCGTATTACAAACCTTTTAGGTCGTTTTTTTTTGTATGTGTCTATGAGATGTGTGACGATGATGAGTTGAAATTTCTAAGTGTGCCTGAATTGAGGCTGCTTTGCTGGACTCTGAAGTCCCAATGCCACAGGTTCAAGCAGCAGAGGGTCCAGCTGTTGTACTGCAGGATACAGGTCAGTAAACTGCATCATATTGAGCTAGATGTTTTGTGGAGCTGTGGAGTGGGGTCTTCCAGATTGTGAGGCCTTTCTCTGTCTCCCAGGCAATAAGTCAAAGGGGGATTCTGCATCCACAGAAACTGGCAGATTATAAAACCAGTAAATTTTCTCCAAAACAAAATACCCTCTTTATTCGGGTGAGCCTGGCCAGATGTGAACACAGCTCTCAGTGTGCCGGTGTGGCTGTTTGTTTAGTGGTGAGTGTTTTCCCTCTGCCATGCGCCCATTTCCCGTTCCTGGCCCAGGCTCCTCTCAGCCTGATCGTGGTGGCAGCCCCTTTGCCGTGGGTTTTAATCCTTACTCTCACCGCAGGGATTTATGGAGCCTGTTAAAGACATCAGTCTGCCTAAAAAGCCCTGCCACATGTGGACATCTTAATGGCTTAGCACTGCTCATCAATCTCCACCCACGCACCACCTCCAGGAATCAAAAATCCATGAGACTTTCTGCCCCCATCCGATACTTGCCTGCCTCTGACCAGCCGGGTGTTTTATCTCCTTCGTAATTCATCTCTGGTATAGAGGGGCCCCTGGGGGCCCACAGGACTTAAGGCCTGATGTCTCCGAGATTTAACAGTTTATGCTTGTATGTGGCCCTTTGATTTATTCACCCTGTTTTTCCATTTGAGTCTCCCGGCCGCATTACGGATGTTTTTGAAACTAGGGTGACGGATACCGCAAGGCACAGTGAGCGTTGCAGTGAATGGGAGGAGGCCGGCCCCATGGCATTGACGACATTGGCGAGCACACTGCATAATGGAATGGAATCATGGTAGTTGCAGGATGGGGGGTCCTCTCCTGTCAGCTGGATAGGTAGCTGATGTAAGACAGTGTTCCTGTGGAGAGCGGCTGTACCTCAAGGGCGTGTAGAGTATGTTCTCGTTTAAAGAGACCTCCTGCTCGTGTAAGCCTCACCACCCCCTGATCCTGATGTATTATCCCATGCGGTCGTCCGCAGCAACAGTAGCCTGTTTCTGTCAGAGTTGAAGCAGAATGAGATTAAAGTTCATCTCTGATCCATATAGAGCAAACAGGAATTGAACCTTAAGAGCACCACCAAGGCCAACATTAATCAGCACCAATGCGCAATTTCCCAAATGAGCTTGGGTCAGTAGGTCCGAGTGCTGGACCGGTACATGTATGGAAATTCATATATTTCTGTAATGTTCATGTCATGTGAGATGTTGTGTGATGCTTAAGTCAGGTGCGTGTCATATATGTGAGGTCACATGCTGCTCATGTCATGTGTAATTCTGTCTAAAATCCAGACACCTGCTTCATTCCAATACAGTGCACTAAGATACTAGGTTTGCAGGTAGACAGGTAGAGATATACTTTATTGATCCCAGGCGGGAAAGTCTCATACCTAATGTTTTATACAGAATAATAAGATGTGTCATTTCCATGATTTAATCTCATTTTACCTGTCGCCTCTTATAGTCGGGACAGCGGTACATTAACAAGAGCCAGTACCTGGTGTGCCTTACTAATGACAGGCTTAGGACATAGAGCCTGTCTCATCATAAACATTCAAGGGCTCCGGAGGCATTCTCACATCAGGAATCCCCCTGAGTACCGACCACGATGGCCAGTGTGCCACTGTCTTCTCTGCATTGTCGTTCGGTGACCTGGCTCTGTGATGGGCTTTCCCTCCATAAAAACACAAACATGACCATGCTGTTCTTGGCTTGACCCTACGTTCTTTTTCTGGTCTGGAGTGTGAAACGTCTACCGGACCCTCCCACCTTTCAGTCTTTGAAGGATGAGTGTTTGTGTTTACTCCGGCGAATTACTACATTCCATTTGTGCTGCCCCCCCATCACCATGGTGACGCCAACTGGCCTTCCCCGCTTGCCCATAGATTCAGAGGCCAGGCTGTCTGAAGAAGGCCCCTTTTGCAGCGCCTGTCGATCTCGCGCCGTGCAGTGAAGTGGGTTACAAGTGATTTGTTTAATGAAGTGGAAAGGGGAGCGCGCCATCCTGTCCAGGTGGGGGGGTGTCTTGTGGGCTTGTGGCCCTGCGATGGCAGCTGTGGCCCGCTCTGATGCTGTGGTTACTGTGGCAATGGCCTGGGCCCACATGTGGTATGCCTCCCCCGATGGTGGGGGGTATCACCACGGCGTGAGCTTTCACATGGTCTGGGGTGGGGGTTCCCAGATTAGGCAGGGTTGAGGGGCCAGTGGGTGGGGGCATTTTGCAGGGCCTTCATTGTGAGCCAGTGGGTCACTAGATTAATCTTACCTCATTATGAAAATCCTCTCCTCATCCGTTTCTAATAACTGCAGTTTGGGCAATGTTCAGTTTCAGGTGCCTGTATCGGGATTTTATGCATTTTGAGCTCTTATTTATGAATATGGCACTTCTTTTTAACATTTTTATTGCAAACCTTGTGGTAATTGCATAATTCTCATTTCTTAGCAGACTTTCAAGGCGGTTCATTTTTCCCTTGGTAACAATCTTTCCATCAGGATACTAGTCCATCCAAAGGTTTGGCCTCACATGAGAGCGGCGAGACAGTGGGGGAAAGAGAACCAGAAAGTCTGTCGTAATTTACAGGGGGGGCACCTCTTAGGGCCTGGTAGCAGTGTTGAGAGCATTAGGATCACTGCCCGTCCCACAGTTGTGCATTTTCCATGGTGTAAGTGCAGTTTGGAGTTTAACGAGCGTCCATGGGAGGACGCCGCCACCATTTAATCAAATCTCTAACAGACCTGTGCTCGAACTTTGATTCCCAGGCTTTGATCAGCGTGGCCCTGATTTTCTGCCATGATGCACAGCTGTGGATCTCTCCTGTCCTCCCATCGTCATGTTTGACTATGGTCCAGTGGAGCATAAACCCCCAGCCCCCATCTGTAAACAAATAGCCCAGGATGAAGGAAATAGCTGCTCTGAAGGGACAGTGTCTGATGACTCGCTTACACCCGTCCATCTGTCTGTCTGTCTGTCTGTCCTCTCTAAGCGTTTTTCCAGCATGGGCTCGCAGGGATCCCAGAACCTGTCCCAGGAAGAGCAGGGTGGGAGACGCGTACAGTGTTACGTTTCTTTATTGGATTTGGCGGCTCCCCAGCAATGTGTAATTAAAGTGCTTGAGACTCCATCTAAATGTGGACACGGTCAGATGGGGCGTTTCCATTTCAGGCGCGCTGACACTGCGGGCCCCAAGCCCCCTATCAAGGGCTGCCCATGGGTTACGAGTGGCCATGGTTACGACTTCTACTTGAACACTCGCTGGCCTTGAGCCCGCTTTCTAAGGTTTGAAAAGCACGAACACTTCTTTGTTTGTCACACAGCCTGATGTCAGATGGCTCATCTGGGAAAAGAAAGATTCATTTTTTCGTTTTTGTTTGTTCTGAATGAAATCAGAAATGTATTGTTTTGCGCAAGTTATTTTTGTGTAGACAAAATAATTCAGTATTCCGCCTGGCAAGCAAGCTTTCTGGTTGCATGCGTGTGTGCGTGCGTATGTGTCTCTCTCCAGTGGAGTGATTTACTAGTTATTGTGTTACGGAAGCATGTTTGTAGTCTGTGTAATCTCTATAAAATAAATAAAATAAAAGGCAAATAAAAGGTGGCCTAGTTTACAGATCCCTTTTCATGGTAGATTTTTGTGTGTGTGTGTATTTTTTTTTTTTGCCTTCACCATCTTCTGTAGGACATGGTGGATTTTGGTGAAATACCATTTTCTCATGAGGAGTCTCAGATGTCCGTGTGTTGTTAGAAAAGGGGCTGGTCATACCTTAATTTGTTTTTAACATTTTTTGTTTTTTCTTCTTGCATTTATAACAATAAGCCATCTGCTTATTTTGTGGTATAAGAATAGCAGTGGTGGAAAATATCAACCAAATGCCTTCAATAATTGTGTGTCTAAATGCTTACTTGGATCAATCCCAGTTAGCTCATAAAGTTACCGACTGCACTATGCAGTCGCTGTGTCATGCTGGACAGAATCGAAGGGCGACTCCCTGGCTTGAAGATCGGATGAAGCTGAGTCACAGTATGTGTGTGAAGCTGCAGGCCATTATAATTGGGGCTAAGTGGTCACTCTGTAGTACTCTGTGGTCTCTGTAAGAATGATGTATTGGCCTTGTGAAGTGCGGCAACTTGCAAGAGTAATGGTGCTGAATGGCCGGCTTTTCTGGGTATAAACGATTTTATTCTAGTCATACTAAGTATGTCTGTTAACTGAAATATTTTTAGTTTATGTGAGCATTGAATCTGGTTTCCCTTCACGGCCGTTGTCCCTGTTGGTCCTGGTCAGATTTTGCTGGCAATGTTATGTCTGCTCACCCACGCAGAAGATCCTGCAGTGGTAATAAGGCGAACATGGGAGAAGGGGAGTGAGATAATCCAAGCATCGGGAACAGAGGGCAAGGAGGAGAGTCTCTGCCTCTTAGTGAGAAGGAGGTGTGTGTGTGTGTGTGTGTGTGTGTATGTGAGATCCCCCCCACCCCTGTCGAGATCACGGAGGCAGCCCCCAACCCCCCACAGTCTGTCTCCGGTATATGGACACCCCAATGCCTGTCTTTCGTCAGGACAAGTAATCATACAGGAATGCGCGCAGCTTCCAGTGGCTGAACAGCTCGTAAACAGCCCGGAGTGGCCCATGGGGGCGGGATAGGGACTGGCCTGACAGCTACTGAAAGCCCCCGGCCGCTGCCATAGGGGGTGCGGACCTGCCTGGCTCGTCAGATTGCTGTTTACGGCAGTAAACATTTGTCTGGGTCTTGTCCAAAGCTGCAGGATTTCTGTACCATTTCAGAGCAATATCACCGGATCACAACAAAGGAGATCTGTGGGGGGCTTTTTGCTGTATACAGGACGCTGCGTGTTTACTGCACGGCTGCAGGCCGAGCATGCTTTTTTACAGCTGGTTGTTTTCACCCCCTCTCTCTCGCGGGCCTCACGCACCAACCCCCCCCCCCTGACTTTGGCCTGCTGGGAATCTCACACTTGCATTGCAGGCATCCTTACAATGTGGGGACCAGCATCTTACCGGTGGTAACCGTGGACTTTCGCGTTATTGATTAATGTGGATGAATGTAAGTCGCTCTGGCTAAGGGCGTCTGCCAAATGCTGTAAATGTAAATGTAAATGGATGAAATCAAGCAAGTGAATTCTGTGACCCTGGACGCCGCCATTTGGGGCCCGGTGACGCATTTTTCAGTGTCTCTCTAGGCTTTCGCAAGAACTACTGCTGTATCAGACCAATACAGCTGGGAGTCGCTGCAAATGATGGATGTGGGGGGGAGGGGGGTTCAGGATTGATCCTCTCCCAGGCTAAGGGAGTGAAGCGGTTTCCATATGAAGATCATCAGGACATACGTGTGCCTCCCCCGGGGTCCTATTTATATATGTGCAGGATTTGTTTGGGGAGGGGGGGGGGCGGGGTTTCAGCGTCTGCCTAAGGAGGGGATTTCCTTTACATACTTTACTGTGCATCAGCCTTCACACCCGCCAGATTACCCTGCTATGTGCTAATTTACTGTGTAATATGTATAATATGTAAGAAGAAATAATCCCACCCTGGAGAGTCGCCTGCATTCTTTGAGCTGTTTGTGCATGCCGCTTCCACTTAACGGACTGTTCAAAAGGCGACTGTCAGTCGGACCCAGAGACATTGGTGGGAGGCTACCAGGGAGCTGCGTGGTTAGGCCTAGCACCAGCCTGAAGGACAGCCCCCACTCCCAGCACATGATGATAGTACCTGGAGGATGTGTTAAAAAAACACCGGGGCATGCTCTTACGTGTCTCCTCTCCTGGGTCGCCACATGTGACTGATGTAAGGCGATGCCGACGTGCGTGATGGTGCTCCTCCGTACGCTAGGGCGTAGTTTGGGAGATGATTCTCAAAAGTGTAAACCCGTCCTGGGCTGCTGGATGGACTCTTCAGTGCCATGAGAGGTCATGTGGTGGTAATGTGGGTGTTGCCGGAGTGGCAGAATTAGTGAGGAAAAACAAGAAGGTGTCAGCATTTTCACACAAAGTGATTCACCGCGGGGGGGGGGGGCTCATTCTGTCTTCCTACTTTGGTCACCTTCAGACTTCCTCAGTATTTATTTTTCCTAAATGTCCCTCCATCTTCAAAGTAACCATCAAACTGCTGTCCTAATGATTCCCGTGGACGGTAATGAAACGATGGGGCTGCTCCATGGTGACCGGCCATTTCCTGCTGACAGCTTTAATTCCCGCGAATGGGGTTCACCTCGCAGTCTGAAGCGGAGCACAGCACTAAGTGTGCCCCGCAGACAGGAACGCCAGCTCACCTTGGCGGAGGGCACCGTCTCTCACGCTGGAACGTGGTGCTGGGGGCAGTGTGTCGTCATGTGATGAGCTGAGCTGTTGGGGTTCAGTCAGGCAGCCCATCAGAGGGAAATATTATTAAAAAAATCACATTTCCTATGAATTGGAATATGATGTCGCTACATTGTGATACATGCAGGAATGTTTTTGATCTGCCACGTCAGATGTCACTGCATTGTCAACTTTCATCCTGCCCAACTGCGGTATCTTTTATGTTAAGTCCACTTGATGATTTGCTGTGCTGTGGTGGGACTCCCTTTCTTTATACCCTGTTGTTACAGCCATCCCCCCTCCCCCACTCACTGTCAGCGCACATTCTGATTGGCTCATGTCATTTTCTCAGCTGGAACTTGTAGAAATAATTTGGGCACTTGCGTGTGTGACTAAAAAGGGTTTGGTCACAGGTGGCATGTTCTGCCTCAGGTTACCATAATGGTTATTTATGAAAGTTCATCTCACCCAGCAGGTCAGAGCTCGCTCTCCCGGTATGGCAGGCTTTTTATGTGACAGCGGTGGAGAATTACTTTTAATAGGTTGCGCAATAAACAGCAATATAAACAGCAATTAGCCAGAACTAGATGCTGGCTAATGGGCTCCTGTGACTGCGTTTAACTCGTGAAGTGCCTGGAAGTTGAAGCCAAGCATGATGTTTCGATGGAGTTTGTATTGAGAAGGCTTCGACCTGTGACACGGGTCCATCAGTTAATAAATACAATGACTATGGATTAATTTGTGGCATTTGTTTTGAGAAGAGCTTGCCAGCGGTGTGTGCCTTGAAGCTGTTCGTGGTGACCTTCTGGCAGGGAAGGATGGCAGGGGTCTCAGCAGGGTCAGCACTCCCCCCCCCCCCCCCCACCTGACTCCACGTCAAACTTCAGCCAGTTTGACATGGTACTCTGAAATGATGCCTTTGCTCTCGCCTTTTTAAGCTCATCCAGTCCCCCTGTTCCTTCCTAGTGCTCTGAAACGCTCAAGTCAGGTGATCATGCTCATATGCAGCGGGGCTCCTAAGGATCCACGTGTAGGTCACTTTCACTCATGACACTCATGCCAGGATAGTTTTTTTTGGCCGTTCAGGGGCACGGGGGTGCTGCTGCACCATGTGATTAAAGTTGGGGGGGACCATGGGTGAGGCTTTATAGTATTCCCCACTTCTGTAATATTTCATTAGAAGCACTAATTGAAACAGAACTTGTCTCAGGGATTCAGAAGACCGTACTTGTCTAAGATGGTTAATTTGCTGCTTACACAGATGGTTCATTGTCAGGATCTATCATTGTCAATTCTTAGAGAGATTTAAGAGGCTTCGATTGGCCAGCAAGTGTAGCCCTTTCTGAATTGTGGTCGACACTTGTTTGAAATGGTGGTCTAATATTTGTTTTCCAGATTTCTGGAGCCAGTCTCTTATCGTTTTTCCTCCAGACTGTCATTAGCATTATTCTTTGTGGGGGTGGGAGGAGGGGCGCCAATTAGCGGCCTTCCTCTGCGCACCGTGTCTCAGAAGCGGTGCTGTCCTGCCTTGAACAAAGACTCGTCTGCTCTCATTCTTCCACTTCGGCAACGCGTGGAGTGTCCTGAAATTATGTAATCAAATCTGCCATTGTTCCCGGCATGCATCCGTACACATTTCCTTAAAGCTGTGGTGGCTCCTGGGATGCGGTTCCGGTTCTGAGCCAGGGAAGCGCGTCGGCGTGGTTATTAACGATGGCATGAAGTGAATGCGAAAAGGGTTTGTTCTTTTCTGTATGCATTGCTTTCTGATGAATCGGTCACCTTTCTGTGTTCTCTTGGAAGGGTCTCACCCAAAAAAGGGGTTTTGTCAAAACCATGATTATCATGCCTAAGGGGGATTTAGCCAAGAATCTGCAAGCAGGTAGGAGGAGTCCAAGCAAAAAAAAAGAAATCTAATCTAAACAAGCAAAGAGCAGCTGGATAACATAATAGAGCGGCTTGTTAATTAAAGTTCAGACCGTTTGACCTTCGCCGAGCTCATTGTATTCACTGAAGGCACGCTGCATGGGTTTGTAATTGAAAATACATCAAGAGAAAGGGCAGCGCTCGACGCGTCCTCCCAGCCTAACCTTTAAAGGACGCCGGCGTGGCTGTGATGAATGGGGGCCCGCCGGGGCCTCACCAAGGCCCGCCGCTCTGCCACCCTGCACTGAGGAGGTCCGGCCCCTTCCCTGGGAGCTGTTGGCTGGACTTCCCAACGACGGGTCATCGCTGGCTTATCAGC
>JAABNX020000119.1:16557759-16568932 GCA_015163995.2 Mormyrus lacerda
GTGTGTGTGTGTGTGTGTATGAGATGTTAGAAGAGTATCGAATGGATTTTGAAAGGTGCATGTTAATCTCTCTTCATAGCATACCCTTACTTTCCATAACATTTGATACAGTTCAGTAATACCTGCTCAAAATAGCTTGGGCTATAGCAACTATCAGAACACATACAGTAGTAGCTAGGTATCTTGTCTAAGGCATTGTCTTTGGAGCAGCCATCCATGGGAAAGCAAAATTTCAAATATTCAAGAATCTATCAAATCTGCTACTTCATATGCACGTCATGTTGGATAATGGGGCATTGAACATCTTAATCTCAGTCCGTTGTTCCTCTGTTTTGAGTGAAGTCTCTTGGTAGGAATATAACTGAGGGACCCATGCCTTGATTGCTGCATATAAAGTTTTATTATTCACACATGAATTGTTAGGTTATTTTTACATACAAACTTCAATGAACAGTGGATATAGTCACTGTAGTGTAAATGTATGGATATTGATTCTGGTAAAGCATAATTCTGCGTACAATTTGGTCTTAAATTTGGCTTGAAGTGACATAAAAATGGTCTTTAAAAACTCTTAAACTTCACCTCAGGATTTCTGTAGACATCTAGTGATTGGGTCAGTCTTTCAGCAGATGCCCCCCCCCCCAGCAAAATCACACCCAGCCACTCTTCATTTCTGTACCTTCATTTCTTTCTCACCTCCCATTTCGTCTTTCCACACTCTTCACCTCCTTCGGTCACGTATATGCCAACATAGGGCCTCCCGCCAGGAAACATCAGACAGCAGTAGCGTGTGGAGCTGCCGGCTCATGACAGGACGTGAGCTGGGCTTTCCCTGCTGTCCCCTCCCCCACCTAGTGCGTGAGCGTGAAGACGCCAGATGGCGGCACCTGCCTGTCTGAAGGTAGCCTGGCACGTGTGTATGTGTGTGGAGGGTGGCGGATGTGGGCACGGCAGATGGGTCTTTTCGTCTCTCGCCACGCGTGCCCAGCAAGCTGCGGCAGCCACTGGTGTCAAGTGACACCCAAAGTGATATTTACAGTTTTGGTTGGTGGGTTCTGTGGCACCTTCATGCCACCCCCAGAGGGCGCTATACGATGATGGCAGTGGCAAGAGCAACAAAACCAAAAGTTACAGGTGGGGGGAGACAAAATGCTCTGAACAGTGCTGCTTTCAAGGAGCAAACTTGCAGTTATGTATTCGGTTGATGTCAGCCATCATACCTAGTATGTGTGTGGGGGTTGGGGGAGGTGTGCAGGGAAATGAAAGCGGCTTTTACTCCACGGACATCAACTGTTTGCAGTCCGTTGTGGGGAATGCAGTGGAGGGAGCACCGTTTCCATTCTATCACTCCGTAAAGCATTGTCTCTTTCCCGACCCCATTGATTTAATGCAAAATGTCAAATTACATTTTTTTTGGGGGGGGGGGGGGAGTTGACGTGGATAGAAACCACAAGCAGAGTGACGGCCACTAGACAGCGGCACATCTCACTGCGCTCATAATTCAGTGGGCGCTCTCCTTCCGTGTCTTTTATCCACATGCCACGGGACGTTTTACGCTTGCTGGCATTCGATCCTGCAGAAGGAATGTAACATTTTATGCTCAAAAAATTGTGAGAGCTTCTGAGAGAAATCACTGATCCCTTTAATGTTTTAACCATATGGTGTGACCTCAAGCTTTGGGTTCTCCTCTCCTTTCCCTGAAGCTTACCCCAGTTTAGATGGTTCACACTGAAACATGCCCAACAGATGTGTTAACTGGCATTCTGTTTAGCAGCAGCTTTTATCCAAAGTCACGTACATTATTTGAGAAAGCAGGGTTAGACAGTCCCTGAAGCAACTGAAGGTTAAAAGTCTTGGTCAGGGGCACAATGGTGACATCGCTCTGCTGACTATGGGATTTGAACCAGCGACCTTCTGATCACAGGCACAGCGTTCTAATGTGCTGAGCCACACACTGCTATTTCAGTGACACACGTTTGGTGTCCCAGTACATCTTACCGCAGAGCTTCTTTACTGATCGGTCACTGTCCTGCTCACTGTTACTCTTAATTGGCCCCGCGAAGGACGCCGGGTGCGGTGACTTTGTGGCCCCTCAGAGCACAGAGCCAGACAGCATGGCGGTCAGCAGGCCATTAATCCCCACATGCCTGCCTGTGACTCACTTCTCTGGGACGCTGTTGGAGATGTGCCTCCCCTTCGGGTTTCAGGTGACCTCCAGAAAAGGTAGGGGGTGTTTACTGCCAGAGCCTCACTGAAAAAGTTGCCTCCCAGGTGCGATTAGACCCCCTGTATCCCTTACAGAGAGCCAGGGTCTGTGGTGATTTATCAGGTAGGAAGTGCACTGAGGTAATGAGTTTGCACAGTGGGTAGAGTGTTGATTTAGGAACGGACCGGAAAGTCACAGGTTTTATTTCTGAAATAACTCCACTGTAAGTCCTTTGAGCAGGACGGAAGTACTAACTGTCCCTAAGAGAACATCTGCCTGGATAAATCTGTGCAGCACTTCACTGGCATTTGAAATAATATTTGGTGAAAAAATAAGCTTGACTTGCATCATTATGCTTCTGTGTCCCTGTCTGTGTATCACCGGTGGGTTTCTCAGCATTATGTGGCCCAGGCTCTCAGTGGCTGGCTTGACGCCATCATGGGCCCTCAGTATCAGGCCTGAATCGCCATCGCCAGGTGGGTTTCTCGGCATTAGATGGCTCGGGTTCTCGCCTGCTGGCTTGACGCCATCATGGCTCTCGGTAGTAGCCCCATATTTGTATGAAATTGAGGCTGTTGAGCAAACGCTGATGTCTGTTTGCCTACAGCATTTATCATTTTTATTGCCGCCGTTGTTGTTGCTGTTGAGTGTGTCTCTCTGGCGTATAATGGTGATTCTCTGAAAGTGCCTGCAGCTCCTTTTTGTTGTGCGGGCCCTCGGGTTCATAGAGGTGTTTAATCTGGGTGCAAGAGTGAACGTTATGTGGTGTGCCCAGAGAGCCCCCCAGCAGGGGACTGACAGTGGGCCGTCTCTCCCTGTGACACCCCTCCCTCCCCCACTCGTGTACCACAGTCCCCGCATGTAGGCGTGAGCAGCATCATTCTGCCAGTTGTGCTGACTGATGCCTCCTTTTAGGATTGCAGGAGTTAAGACTGACGTGTTAGTGTTTTGACAGGCTGCGATTCGTGGGTCTGCACTCCGACTCTTTAAGCTGTCAGCTGACGGTTGCTCTAAAGCTCCTCAGCTGGCGCACGGCTATTTCCATTTGTAAGCCGCTTGTTTTCTGGCCACGTTTGAGCGTCGTCTGCATGAAGCGGGCATGTCCTGTGCTGGTCTCCTGCCTGGGGGGGCCTGCCGCATACCAAACATGGGGGGAAGGGGTTTATGCCCTGCTCAGGCAATGTTTACGAGTCATCTTCAGCTTGCTGATTCTGCACTTGAGGTTATAAAGGGTTACGAAGGGTGGGGATGCTTCAGAGGGTCACATGATAGTGGTTTATATCAGGAGTAAACATGATCTCAGTGGCTTATATCAAGGACAAATATTTTCATAGTCATTTGTTTGACAGTAATAATCCTGCTGAATGACCCATTTTCCATTTATGGCCAGCAAGCGCTAACATCTCGGAGCGTGTGGAATTCTCCTCACCCACTGTTCCTCCGCAGCCCCGGGGCCCCTTGGGACCCCTTGCGACAGGCCCCATCTTCTGTCTCTTCGCCAGCGGTCCTATTAATTCTTCCCTGTATTCTGTGAGAAATGTTTCCTTTTGAAGTGTCAAAGAGAGATAAAACAAGGCACAAATGTTAATGTGAGTCATTTTCGGCTTTTTCACATTAAAGGGCCTTTTCCTGTCATGAGCTGGTTTAGCCATGAGGAGTTGCTCCTAAGCCAGGTGGCTGGGCGCCGTGGCAGCAACAGTGGTGGGGGGAGCCGTCAGGTAGCTTATGCACGGCTTCCCTCTGTGGGTCATCCCAGCCGGTAAATTAGCAAACATCAAACTCTAACTGTGTAACCCACTGCTGCATCCCCCGTTCTCCATCTCCATCTCGTTCACCTGGTGAAGCTGCCCTCCGCTTGGTTCTTGTGGCACCTGACTGGAAGCGATCATGGTCATGTCATCTGGCTCTCTCCCCCCATCAGCCCTCTCTGTTGTCGAAAGGAGGAAAAAAGTGAAGAGGAAAAAGAAGAACCTTTTCACCACCACCCCCCTCCCCACACCCCACATCCCTGCCTGAGCAATAGAGGTGATTAAAGTGCTGAGAAGCTACCGGTTGGCATTGTGACGCTGCAGGAGCCCTGGCGCCGGCCATCAGGTGACCTATCATTAGTGTGGTGGGAGCACAAGGGCAGAGTGGATGGCCAGAATCGATTTACCTCCATCACACACAGATTTTTTTGGGGGGCTGGCTCTGTTCCCTAGAACAAAAGGTGAACAAACAAACACACAGTGGTTGAAATGAAAAGAAAGTCTGTCCTCTTCATTTGGGATCTAAATATGTCCTGCGTCAGTGCGTGCATTCAGTGCATACATTCAGTGTGTATCTGTGTCTGTGTGTGTATCAGGTTTATATTACATTGTCCCCCACAATGTAATAAAAACCTGTTATTTTTCAGGTCCCCACAATGATCTGTGAATGCAGTCAAAAACCTAAAAAATGCCGAAAGTCTCATATTTTGTTTGGATACTTATGGTCAAGGTTAGGGCTGGGTAGGGGTTAGGATCGTCATGTTTGGGTTAGAGTTTTCCCCATAAAATGAATGGAGAGTCCTTCCAAAGATATAATTACAACCCTGGGTGTGTGGTCTTCCTGTCTGCCTGCCTTCCTCCATGTTAAACATGACTTTACAGCATCACCTTCCCGGTAACGGGCTGAATGCCACCGTTTCTTGGCTTAATGGATAGTTCTGTTCATTTGAGCCTGCCGGTCTTGTGTGGAGCTGCCTGCTGCAGAAGGGATGTTTCTGCCGAAATGTAGTGAAATCAGCATGTCTGACTGCAGCTTGAAGCCATAATATGTGTGGATGCCACGATTTACAGAAGCTTGCTCTCGAAAAGCTCCCCTCCCTATAGGAAAGCATGTAACGACGCTCCATCTGATGCAGGCCAGCTGTGTGGTGATCCCCTCCCCACCCCCGTCTTGACCCCTGCTGATTAGCTGAGGTCTAGGTGCAGTCTCTCGGAGGTGCTCAAGTTCCAAAAATAAAAGTAGACTGCCAATCATCTTG
This sequence comes from Mormyrus lacerda, assembly GCA_015163995.2. Classification (NCBI taxonomy): domain Eukaryota; kingdom Metazoa; phylum Chordata; class Actinopteri; order Osteoglossiformes; family Mormyridae; genus Mormyrus; species Mormyrus lacerda. Next base: position 16,562,973 of record JAABNX020000119.1, read on the forward strand.
CCGTGAGGGACGTGTACTGACAGCGTTGTACACCGTATGTGAATCCGCTTAAGGAGTGTCAGCATTGTGCGGATCAGGGCGTATAGCAGTAGGTGCCCTGTGGGAGGCGCCCAAGGCCCACGCAAAGGCATTAAATATTCATATTATTTCAGGGCTACTTTCCAATGTCAGTTCAAGTTTGATCAGTTAAGATGTACCTGTTAAACACACTGGCACTAAGGAGAGTAGCTTTGTCCTCAAGGAGACAGTATCCCGGGCAGACTGACAGGGTGATGCACCTGCTAGTGGTTTGGTGATGCTTCTTACTGTAAACATCCTGTTCAGAAGTGGAGGTTCAGAGTTACATATACTGTGTCACTCCAGTTCATAAGCTGCCTTTGTGGTGCATGTGTTTTGCAGCTACGATATCGTACTGGCTTTGGTTCCTAATAGAGTGCTTGTTAAGAACCTGTCCAGCATTTCTGGTGCCAAGAACACAGGACAGAGGTGAGGGGGCTGGGATCCACAGCTAAAGACCCACCCACGAAACTACCTCCAGCGTGGTATTATTGCCACTTTCCTCATTACCTCCATTTTTCCCAATGCACCAGTGTCCCACTTTGCCTCGGCATCTTTATCGCTGTACCTGTCAAAAAAGGGCTTCATTGTCGCCGTCACCTTGAGGCAGCTGGCTCGCATTTCTGAAGATTTGACAGTGGTGTGAAGGGGCTCCAGTGGCACCATGCTGACGTCACAGACTGGGGCAGCATCGGCGTGGCGACTAACATAACCACTGATAAGGATTTCCTCCCTTTGCCTGGCAAACGTGCCGCTTCCCTGCTAATTGCTTGTAATTGAATCCTTTGTTGCCCTATCAGTCAGCAGCATATTGTCTCACTACAAACTATGATTAAATTTCCGAATCCTCCTAGAGCTCGGCTCACGGGGAGTATATTACTTGTTGTTATTGTTGGGGGAGTTACGCCTGATTGCTGTTTATTTACGCGTGCATTTCTGTCACCGACAGGGTTTATCGACTTCTAAAGGAGGAGAAGTAATTTGATTTGCGGGTGTATGAGCTCGCCGTTGGCCCCTTGTTGGCAGATTGTGTCTGATCTTTTCAGGCGCTGTCAGGTAGGGCGGCATGACGTGCATGCCCTAAATCCCGCCGCCACATGGAGTGATGTGGCGCAAGTCTGGAAATCGCACAGTGGTTCAGGCGACTGAACCCAGCCCACGTCTCAGCAAACAAACAACCTGCCCCCTTAGTGTCCATAGTTCTCCCCGAGGAGCTTCATCAAAGTGATGAAGCTGTGTGGCCACCGGCGAAGTTCCTGTTCTCAAATGCATCGCTCTGTGGCCGGGATTGCATTCCCCGCCGTCTGGCTCTGCCGACTGTATGCTACTTGGTAAATCGGAACGTCATGTGAACTCTGCTGTCAGGCATTTTACCCAAAACCACTTCTCTGAAGATGAAGCTGCTAAATACAGAGAATTCATTGTTTGTTTTTTGCCAGGGAATTTACATAAACTTATAACAATGGCCTTTTAAAATCCAGATGTCTGTCTGAATGTTGTAAACATTTGCTGTTTTTGGGATGGTTCTGGTTTTCCAGATGCAGTCTGTGAGTGTACGCCAAAGTAAGGGGCCGCTTTTAAAAAGGTCAGTGTGTGCAGCTCACTTGCTGTGAAGAGCCGTTTTCACTTCTTTTTGTTGACCTTTCCTCAAGCTCAGTTTCACTTTGTGCTTATTTTTGCATTTGGCATTTGGACAATCTGCCTTTTCATATTTTAAGGCTAAATGACAGGTTAGAAATGGGTTAGAAATAATGGAACATTTATCCCGCTTTGAGCGCACTCCTCAGAGCTTGGATTTTCTTCGTTTGTTATATCTCATGGCGTGTGGGCTGTCTGCCTCACACTGGAAGCGGTCTTACCTGTGCTCTGTTGTGCTGATGCTTTGTGCTTTTATTCGCGTACGCTCAGTTGCTTACCTGCCTCAGACTTTGGCCCAGTGCCAGCTGAGCTGTCGAATACAAGCACCATTTTCTTCTGCTTCCCTGTCTCGCTCACCACTGTCTTCCCAAAAAGCACTGGTCTTCCCAAAAGACCCATTTATTGATTACACCACTTTCCAAATTATTATGCAAATTGTATTTAAGTGTCATAAAGATCAAATATTTTGTTTTTCAATTAAACTCATGGATGGTATTGTGTCTAAGGGCTCTTTGGATCACTGAAATCAATCTTGGACAACTGTGACAATTAGTTTGCCTGGAGAGCCCAATTAAAGAAAAACTACTGAAGAAGGATGTTCCACATTATTAACCAGACCATCATATTTAAGCAATATGGGAAAGAAAAAGGATCTCTCTGTTGCCAAAAAGCGTGAAATAGTTGAATGCTTTGGACAATGTATGAAAACCTTAGATATTTCACAAAAACTTAAGCATGATCATCGTACTGTTAAGAGATTTGTGGCTGAGTCGGGGCACACATGGGTTTGTGCAGATAAAGGCACAATGAGGAAGGTTTCTGCCAGACAAATACATCGGATTAAAAGAACAGCTGCTAAAATGCCATTACAAAGCAGGAAACAGGTATTTGAAGCTGTTGGTGCCTCTGGAGTCCCATGAACGTCAAGGTGTAGGATCCTGCAGAGGCTTGCAGTTCTGCATACACCTTCTATTCAGCCTTCCCAAACCAATGCTCACAAGCAGAAACAGCTGCAGTGGGCACAGAACTACATGAAGACTAATTTGAAAACAGTCTTGTTCACTGACGAGTGCCGTGCAACCCTGGATGGTCCAGATGGATGGAGTGGTAGATGGTTGATGGACGGCCACCATGTCTTAGCAAGGCTACAATGTCAGCAAGGAGGTGGCGGAGTCATACTTAGGGCTGGAATCATGGGGAGAGAGCTGGTCAGCCCCTTTAGGGTCCCTGAAGGTGTGAAAAGTATGTGGAGTTTCTAACTGACCACTTTCTTTCATGCTACAAAAAGAAGAACCAAATAATCTTCATGCATGACAATGCACCATTTCAGGCTTCAAGGAATACTCTGCATCATTGGCTGCTATGGGCATAAAAGGAGAGAAACGCATGATGTGGCCCCCAAACTCCCCTGACCTCAATCCTATTGAGAAGCTTTGGAGCATCCTCAAGCAAAAGATCTATGAGGGTGGGAGGCAGTTCACATCCAAACAACCGCTCTGGGAGGCTATTCTGTCATCCTGCAAAGAAATTCAAGCAAAAACTCAATTGTTCAAGTTCAATGGATGCAAGAATTGTAAATTAGAGGTCCTGTGTTAAAATGTAACCTGACCTGTTAAGATGTTTTTGATTGAAATATCTTTTGATTTCAGTGTATGTGAATGCTGCAAATTCAACAAATGACCATTTTCAGTTCTTTACAACCAATAAAATGTTTTGAAACTCTGTTGTGCATAAGAATTTGGAACAGTATTTTTTATTTTTGAAAACCATACTTTTGTCATAGGGAGGTTTGTTCAGTAACATTTGAGTTATACTCTAATGGTTGATGACTCAAAAATTATGCTGATTTAGGAAAATCAGAGAAAAATATGTTGGAACGTGGTGTATGAGTATACAGCATTTATGTAAATGTTATTTTGCAATATTCTGGTGGTCTGTAAAGTTTTGCATATCATTTTTCTTATATATATATATATATATATATATAACAACACTTTCCTTTCATACATAATTGCTTATCCTCGTGAGCTCGTCTCTCAGGATAAGGATGTCAGTCCTTTATGGGGCCTGCACTCAAACGCGCAGTCCCATACACTAACACACTCAATCGCATGGACTATGGACAATTCAAGAGTTGCACACAGGGCCTTAAAGGGAATTGAGCACTATCCTCTGAGCCACTGTGCCGCCCTGAACTACTTAACGCTGCTGAAAATCCTGTTAGAGTCTGTTGTTATGCCAGGCCTGCTTTCCTCTGTACAGGTCATGCAACTAATCATGTGACACTCTTGCATGCTCCTTTACTCTGTGGCCGAATACCGAATCAGGAGGAACCCTGAATCTGGAAGTAGGAGGAATCTTATAAATGGTAGTGGAAGGAACTGTAAATACAGGAATGGGAAGAATCAAAAATATGGAAATGGGAAGAACCCTAAAGGAACCATAAAAAATGAAAGTGGAAGGAACCCTGAATATGAAAGCGGGAGGAACCTTGAACATGGTAACAGGTGGAACTGCAAACAAGGGAACAATAGGAACAGTAAATGCAGAAACGGGAGGAGCCATAAATACAGAAATGGGAGGAAGTGTAAATGCATATATCTGAGGAACTGTAAATACCGGAGCGGGAGGAACTCAAAATATGGAAGTGTGTGTAACCTTAAATACAGAAGCAGCATTATGCAAGGGTCTTTATCATGTTGTTTGGGGGCGAATTCATCATGTTGACATATTCAGGGGGTGTCGTTTTCCTGCTTTTTGTGTAATATATTCAGCCAACTATTTTCCTCTCACCATGGCCTCAGATGTCGAGCAGGTGTCTTTTTCGAACCACGAACACCACCGGGGCAGTAAATACAGGCTTCGCCACATTGGCTGCCATTGCGTTTTCCGACCTTCCTCTTTTTTCCAGAAAATGCAATACAGATGCAATAATACAAAAATTTGTCAACCTCTCTGGGGTGTGTCAGTTTAAGGTTAATACCCAGCATGCAGAGCTCTGACTGTGGCTGACACTCATCTAGAAGTTCCCAGGATACCCTTGGATAGAAGATGAGTTCTGGGCCTCCTGTTTTGTGGAAGCAAGGCCCATGGACTCTGTTGGTGCCACTGTGTTTCAACATATTGGGTCTGCTGGTAGAGGTTGACCACTTAGGCCTGTCCTATTGCCCTCGTCTTTAACTATGTTCCATGCGGACCCCACCGGACTGGCAATGGGGGTTTGCAAAGATGTGGTTACTGTGAAGTTTGAGGCAGCAGTCATGGGTTTGCTGTGGTGATTGCCTTCCCACTAACTGGTTATTGATCTGTCCGTATCTGAGTGTACAGTAGTGTGACGGACTCTCATGCTGAAGCTGCCTGTGACGCAACCCATCGTAAACCGCGGTTCATAATGGTGTCTCCCACAAATCGGGCCGATCAGACATGCCCCCTTACAACCAGAAATGGTGGCTTCCATTAGCAAAACAACAGACTGCTGGGAAAAAAACGATTAAATAGCATTCTTGAAGGAAAAACTTGGAATATTTGGTTTTGCTGAATGTAATGAACGTCAGTTCTTACTTTAGTAATGAATTCTTTGATAATTTTTTTTTAATTTAGTGATGGTTTGGCTCCCTCTGCTGGCCAGCCTGGAGATTACATGAACAGAGATTACATTCTGGGATTTGCTGCAGAGTCCTTTCTTGCAAATGTTGGCTAGGTAGTTTTATCAGAAAGCTTTATGGCATGGACTGCATGTTATGGAAGGGTCTAGAAGACAGCCGTGTTCAGGGTGACTTTGGCCTTGTCCAATTTAGTGTAGGTGCTGAAACGGTGTGAGAATGTAACATATAACATGATTTAGTGTTTTTTTTTAAGACGTAGGAAATTAATGGGAAGGAATGAGCAGGTCTACCTTAAGGACCAGGAGTTTGCTGGCACGGCTCTGTGATTTTGTGGCCATGTGACGGACCCCATGGAAAAATGGGCAGGTGTGTGGCCGCAGGGTGAATTGGGTGACGCATACATGAGTGTGAGTCTCTTTAATCACACAGCTGTGCGTGTTCGACACGAGCTGCACCCTGCGGGCTACCACAGGCGGTGTGTCACACATTAGCATGTCTGTGCTGTACTGCTACCCAGCTACTTTTGTCTAGTTATTTATGTATGTGTGTATGTGTGCATGTGTGCACATGTGTGTAAAATGTATGTCTGTCTGTCTGTATCTCTTCCATTACTATGGCACTTTGACATTGAAACAATTGTACATACATGACTCAATGTTG
>JAABNX020000119.1:16581577-16620976 GCA_015163995.2 Mormyrus lacerda
GCTGCAGGGAGCGGGGGGCTTGTAGGTCTGGGTCATAGGGCCCCCCTGGCTCCGATACCAGCTGTGTGTGGGCAGAGCCCCCCCTGCAATTCATAGCCGCAGTAGGGCCATAGAGGACATGAGTGATCTGGACCACGCTTCACATGAGTGTGAGGATTACCCCTGGGGTTCTGTTCACACTCTTGGCCCACTAAGGACACACTGTGTTAGTCCTTCCAAGAATATTGCCGTTTTGTGACTGTCGGCCATCGGCCCACCCCCCCCCCGTAAATCCCTCTGCCTGCTGTGGATGCAGTTGGCGTGAGTGCCCGGCTCTCTTGAATGGGAAGTTTGTGTCCATCATCCCACAGTTCCCACTTTTATGCCGAGGCTGTCTGTGTAGGGCTCCGGTTCCCCCTGCGGTCACACTCTGGGGTGTCTCCTCTGGCTTGGGTGCCGTTCGGAACCATGGTGGGCAGACCTCGTACCTCATATCTCAATGAGCCTTCTGTTACAGGGTCACTTGCTGCAGACTGGCACGGGATTTAAGCCGTGGGAATGCGTGAGTTCTAGGTTCGGTCAGTCACACACCACTTGGAGCTGCGGTGGTGGGGGCAATGTGAACTTGTATAACAGCCTGTCAAAGCAAAGCTTTTGTCGATTTGTCTCAAGAACAATCCCTTTCTATCCCCCCCTCCATCATGGATAAGCCTCATGGGAGCTGGGAGAGGCGGGGCATCCTGGCATCTTGACGAGGCAGGCTGTTGGCTTATTCCCTCCACACGCGTTTGTGCTGATTGCTCAGAGCCGAGTTTCTGTGGAAGGTTCTAAAGACATGCTGGGCCGTGTGAGGAATGATCTGAAAGTTGACCACTTCGCTTGGGCCTTGGGTTCGTGGCACAGATTATGATGGCAAGTGTACTGGGGGTACTTCACTCAGAACTTTTCCCAAACTACCAGAGAGAGAAGGGAGGTGTGGTGTGGTGTGGTGGGGGGGAGGTGGACCTATATCAAAGAGGGAACCATCTGTCGCAGCAGAGAGGAAACAGCTGGTGGGGGCCAATGCAAGATGCCTGAACAGAGACTGACAAGATGGGGAATGACAGGAAACAGCTTTTGCCTTTCTGGGAGAGGCAGGAACGGACCATCCGTGTTGTGATGTCTCCCAGTATCCAGATGCTGCCCTCGGCTCACATTTGCATGTTTTTGTTGATGCTACTGTACATTTGGAATGGTCCCTCTGGCACACAGACGGAAAGCAGCCTGTGACAGTGTTTGTTTACCTTCCTCTCACTGCCTTGCCTCTGCAGATGTTCACATGTTTTTGCCTCTCGTACACTGGCAGTCTTTGTTTGGTTCGTTTTTTTTTTTTTTTTTTTGCTGAAGTTTTTCTTTGGCTCTTAAGGGTGAAAAGGCACGTCCTTCAGACTGTTTTCCCCAGAACAGGGGAAGTTTTAATTCGACTGCTATATTTCAGCCAATTCCCCTTGTCTTACTTGACTGTGTCCTTCAAATAACTAACCAAGTACTCTAGAATAAGGGTGGGAGAAGGATGAGAATATTAGTGGAGCTACATTGTCCAGAGGGAGGCTGGGCTTTGTTTATGGTGAGCTTTCATTTGGTCTGTATCCTATGGTCTTCTGACCATGTGTCCTAAGCTTTTAGCGTGTCTCCCTACAGTCCTCTATTAATGTGTCCTACTCATTTGGCGTGTCTCTCTATGCTCTTCTGTCCATGTGTCCTTTGCCTTTAGCATGTCACCCTATGGTCCTCTGCCCATGTGTCCTACTCCTTTAATATGTCTCCCTGTGGTTCTGTGTCCATGTGTCATATGCATTTAATGTGTCTTCCTACTGTTGTCTGCCTGTGTGTCGTACATCTTTCCTTCTATAACTCTATTATAGCCCTTCTTGATTCTTGATCATTAAGCCCATAATTTGGTTCTTACTCTCATTTTTGGTTCTTTGCTTGTGTGGGTTGACAGGGTTCTTATACATTAGATTAGATTCCTTTTTTGTCATTGTACAATGAATTTTTTTTTTCCAGTAGTCCAAGTGGTGCATTCACACATAACATGTAATTAATAATATAAAATGAGGTGTAGCTAGAGTGCATTGTAGAAGAAGAATTGAGATATAAACAATGTTGGACATCATAGCAGACATCATATAATAACTCACCATAAACCCTGTATGGACATGAAATAAATAGATAAACTATTGCACTGAGGATGCTACCTTGATATTGCCCAAGCATTTTGGTATCGTATTACAGCAGTTAATACAGATAAGGTGCAATTAGATGTATACATTTGCAGTGTTTATTTAAAGTTACTGTAATGACAAAAATTGACATGAATACTACTGGACGTAGGACATCACGCAAGACACGACATAACACAAACCATGTAGGTACATTTAGTACTCTGGCCTGGTCACCCCATACCACAAATTTCATCTGTTTAATAAGTCTCTTGAGTCTTCAGATGTCATAGTTGGGCATTGTAGCAGAAAAGTTGCGCTGTCACAGCGGCAGTGGATGAATGAAAGGTAGTGGCTGCGATTTTGGCAGCCTCTCAGTGAGTGGATTGACAGGTGCCCTCTGCCCGCTCCTACACAGCAGTGTCTTGACAAGGGGCAGCTGTCATCTTCTGGGCCCCTATTGGGGCTGGGTGTGGGGGGTGGATCATGTGTATACCGTCATGTATGTCTGTGGGGGGGGTGGGTACCGGTACTGTTAATGCCGGTGGCTGACGTAAAGGCCAGTGAGGGTGAATTTGTCATCCTCAGCTGTAATGACACCATGCAAAGGCTCATAAAAGGCCCCAGGGCTTTCCATGCATCCATGTCATGTGGTCATGCCCCTCTGCTGTGCCGCAGTTGTTTGTTTATATGTAGTTTTGGGAGGACAGGACAGGGAAAAGCCTGGTTTATGGCCTTAATGTGTCCATATACAGACACACCTCATTCCTGGGGTAGACCCCCCAATGTAAACACAGCACACCCTGCACCCCGGCATCCCATCTGGTGTCCAGTGTGAGGCCGTGGAACTGGCAGACCCTGAACACAGATGCTGTACCTCCATGTACGGCTTTATTAATGCATGTGTTGGTAATGCCTGGGAAGGGGCAGCGTACCGTTTATTCAGCCCCCTGGTTTTAAATGTGACCGTGTTCTGAGGCTGGCAGAATGCTAACTGTTTGTACATCCATGCAGATTTGAAAGAGGCGGGTTGCCCATAATTCCTAGGGTGCCCCTCTCCACCATTTGTGTTACAGAGTGTAAAATATGGCAGCTCAAATAACAGATTTATTCCAGGCTTTTAATAGTGTGCTAGTTGAAACTAGGAGGAATCCCTTTCACCCCTGTTTCTGCTTGATCACTCATGTTTGATCCTTGACTGTGGTTTCTGTTTGACTGAGCATCCGTGTGGGTGGAACCCTCCCCCGATATTGATCCAGGCGCCTCTATAGTATGTCAATGCCAGTATCCAGTGTTAACAAACTAATGAATGTGTGTTTGGAATTAGTGCGGCGTGTTGCGGGTGACATTGCATGAGGCGGGTCAAGCCGGCCGGTCGCTCAACGCATAGCAATGAGTCTTGTTGGTAATTGGAATTGATTCATTTACAACTAAATTAATCACAAGACTTAATCACCGTTACCTCGTGCCGCAGACGGGCCGGATGCTTCCGGCTCTGTTCTCCCGCTCGTTATGCACATGTTACGGCTTGTATTACAATTCTCTTAAGAGGTGCTTGCTCGCAGGCAGCTTTGCGGGAGTATGGCTAATTGATCACAGGACAACAGCGAGGGAATTTAATGAGGGCCGGTGCAGAGAAGCGGAAGCTTCGTAGGCGGTTAAAATATGGGCGATGACACAGTCTCCATTGTGCAGTTTGTAAAAATCCATTCTTTTGTTCCCGTGGGAAGTTGTCATCAATAGCTTCTTAGTGATATTTGAATCTACGTTTCTTGTTGGCTCAAACATTCTGATGGTGTGGATACTACAGTGTCTCTCCATCCTGGAATCCTGTTAGATGGTTCATTGATGGTGTTGGTGGTGGATTGACTGTGAGAAACCAGAAATGATGGAAAAAGAGAAACATTGGTTGGATTTTTTTTTTTTTTGCATTAGTGAAATAATGCAATGACTTAACTGAAATAATCAAATTTACAAATTTGATTTGTAAATTATCAAACCAACCATAAAATTTGAAGTAGACCTGCTCAGCTTAGGCAGTGTTAGTACAATAAATTCAGTCAACCCATAAGTGGTCTTGGTCTTGGTTCTGCATGTGAACACACACTGATTAGTGTGGAACTCACTCCCATTGCAGTAGGTGAATACCAATGCATTGGAGCCGCTGTCACACATGAACAAAGCCCTTTTGTAATGCAAAGCACCTCTCCTCTGCAAAAGCGACTGACCAGGCTTAAGAATAATCAGTATGTACCCATAGTTTGTTAGCTTACTAGCCTTGGCTGTTTAGCATACATTAGCCTACAGCTGATGGTGAACAAGCATGCTCACAGCCATGCTAAACGTAGTGCGTACATGGTACAATTGGCCCAGAGTAGATAATACAAGCGCATGAAAAGAAAGCAAGGCCGTTTGACTTCACTCTGCACCATTCGGCAGTGTGGTTTACTCCATTTTGCACGTTTGAACAATGTAGTGTTAGCGAAGAACAAAGGGATCCGATGCGGGGAGCTTGATTGGAAGTGCCATGTCACCCTGGTCCTCCCAACACAATAGAGCTTTCCTCTGGGATTCATTCACACCATCGCCGCTGTTCTGTTTTTAATAACAATTATCTGAAATTGGTGCAATTAGCCTACAGCTACGAGTGGATTGAGGCAGTGAGAGAGAGAGGGCTTGGATTCAGTGAACCCTGGGATGTTAGAATTGGCGTCACATAGAATATTCAAGAGGCCCTTCATGTCCTTTAATGATTAGAGATGTGAGTTGAATGGGTCCTTTTTGTGTCTAGAATTTGTTATAGCTGGTCGACACTCAACCCCAGACATCTGTGAGTTCGCTGAACAAGCCCCTGGGTCTCGGTGGGCAGTCTTGAATCTTCCGCCACACCACCACTGTTACAGAGGGCACGTGTCAGCCAAAGGTGGCCTGGTGTACTCCATGACTCACAAGAGTGCCCTCTACATCCCAGGACTTTTTGAACGTAGACACTGACGCCAGAGACTTTTGAATCTTCTTCCAAAATGTAATAGAAATTTGTGCAAGTGTTGATGAATCAGTACTGAAAGCTGTGCTCCCGGACACACAATTAACCATACACCACAGGCCCGGCCCGACCTGCCCCAAGCACAGGAAGTGTGAGATGGAGTGAGATATCAGACAGTGAGCGTCTGCACTTCTTTTTGAATCACTGCCTGGTTGATGTGCTCATCCCCCTCCCTCCCCTCTTCTCTCCCTCTCTCCCCTGATATATTACTGCTTTTGTTGATGGCACCTTTAGGTTTCCACTGAGCTGATATATTCTTATTGGTCCTGGCTTGCAGTGTAACAGAGGAACCATTTATCTGAACCTCAGGGAGGAAGGAAACAGAAGCCGTTTTTCAGTACCTGAGAAAAGTTGCTGGATATTGTGAGGGTGGTCTTGGTGGTAGTCTGATTTGAGGGTGTTCTTGGTGGAGGTCTGCATGATTTGAGGGTGGTCTTGGTGTAGATATGCATTATTTGTGGGTGGGCTTGATGGGGTTAGGCTGCTTGGAAGATGGTCTTGGTGGGGGTCAGTTTGGTTTGAGGGTGGTGGTGGGGTTTGGTAGGTCCTTGTATTGCAGAGGAGCAGCGAGATTCTCATTTTTATCTCACTGTTGCCTTCATTAAACAGCCTATAGCTGTATCGTTTTATTATAATAAAATATAATATTATAATAATCAAGGTCATCCCAGTGTGTTGTCTTAGATAAATTCCACATTGAAATGCGCACTCATGAAGTATTCTGCTTCAGTTAGATCATCTTGGCAGTTGTCGTGCGAGCGCAGGGTGAGGGCAGCCTAGCTATAATCATAGATGGCTAACCGTAGGTGTCGGTGTTTCCGGGTTTACGCAGGGAGACCCCTCATCTTTAAGGGATTCCGGTCCTCCTTCTGGATTGTTTTTTCTTTCCCCTTATGAGCAAACGATGATTTGTTTTCTCAGCGCTGTTGGGTTCCTAGAGCGAGGGCTTGGGTCAGAGTGATCCACCGGGCTGGCCAAACGTCCTTGGGAATGACGGACTACATCCGAGCCTGGGGCCAGGACACATCGACGCAGGCCATCTGTATGCTGCTTCTTTTTCCTGCCCCTGCAGGAAGGTATTTATGCCAAAAAGGACTGTTTGCTCCACTTAGGTGCTACCCCAGCCAGCCCCGCCGCCAGTGCAAAGGGTCCACTCATCCCTCCCCCCCACCCCGGTTGCCCCAGAGCATCGGTCACGGGGCGCTCTGTTACCAGGGCATGGTCGCTGCAGAAGCGATGAATAATTCAGAGCCCTTTGGGCCCGTGGCTAAAAATAGACACCTCAGACACCTTAACTGTACTCCTAAGTGGACAAAGAGCCCAATCACAGCATTCTAATGTATGCGGGGATGGGTGAAGAGTCCAGGACTGGCCTGGCATTGCCTCTCGACCTTTTCATTAGTAATCTGGCCAACCGGAAGGCTGAAGCTCTGGCGAGGGTGGGGGTACGCACCACTGCACCGCTGATTTGTTTAACCCCACAGCTGGAGATCGCGGCTTTTGTTTGCCTTGCCAAAAGCGCTGTGTTTTTATGTCCACCTGCTTTTGTCTTCCTGGGGCCGGCTTGCCTGCTGGGCCTGGGGGGTTCGGAGTAGTGGAGTGCAGGCTCTGAACCAGGCCCTCTTGACCCCAAAACCGCTCCATCTCGCACGTCTCGCATCTTCCCGCTGGCATCATCTGTGTGATCGTCGGCTCTCTGCTACTCACCTTGGGGAGGCTGTTTTCGCTCAAGGCCAGAGCCAACCTCATGGGGGGGGGGGGGGGGTGATGGCCACAGGTGCTTAACAGCGGCCCCCCCACACATTAGCATTCGAGTGCACCGCCAGCTAAGTCAGTAGTGTGGGCAGCAATGTTCCTGCGTAACTGCAAGGTCGCATGAAATGGCCTGCACGATGAGGAAGAGCAATGCGCTTTTTGTTATTTTTAGGTGCGGGGGTGGGGTGGGGAGGGGGGCGGTGCGGTGTTCTAGGAGTTGCTTTGAAGAGGCTGTACTTGTGCGTCTGACTAAGATATTTAACCTGAATCACTCCACCAGTGGTAGAAGATTTAACTGTCAAGACGGTGAATGAGTGTGGATGGAGGCCTTCGCTGAGTGTGCGTGATTATGCTAGATTTGGTGGGGCAAAATGTTGATTAGAGGAGGCCGTCATCTACCCAGCATGCACTGCGCTGACTCTGAGAGGCCAGGACGCTGCGTTACCTGTCGACTAGCCTCCCCTTCTGCCGCTCCTCGCTCATACGCTGTCATGTAGCACCATCTGCAGGTCAACAGCAAGGTAACAGCCTTGGCTGGCAGAGAGCCCATGGGGGGGGAGGTTGTCAGGAGCTCCGTGTTGGATTTAACTGTACGATCCGGTGCGAAGGGTGTTAAATCGTGTTAGGACACTTACAATATGGGGGGGTGGGGGGGGGGGGGGTCGTCATGTATATATTACGTTGAGGATACCAATTCATGATAAAATGTGATTACTATCACAATGTGTTAAAAACTTTTTTGACCATAGGGGAATTTTTCCAGTTCACAAAAGGGAAACACAATTTTATAAAAATCTGGGATTACAATTTAAATAATAAAAAAAAGAATGAAAATAGCCAAAAGTCTTGTATTTTGGTTGATAGGTTAAGGCTGGGTAGGGGATAAGGTTGTCATTGCTGGGATTAGGGTTTTGCCAATAGAAATTAATGGATGGTCCCCACAAAAATATGAATAAAAACAAGTGTTTTATGTGTATGTGTGTAATAATCTTATCTACTGCATAGGGACAGTACTCGATAAATACCTATTGTTCCATCTCTGTGTATTCCTATAATATCTGTATATTTCTAACCTATGTGCAATCTGTGTGTAACTAAAACTGTTTTATGTATATGTTTATTAATTTCTGTACTTAAAAGAATGTGAATAGCTAAAACTATATTTGTATGTGTAGCTATAGCTACAGCCATGCCTGCATATGCATGGGATTGTGTTAAACATATGTTAAAGTGTGAATATGGATAAATGTATGGGACATATGTTCTTAGGGTGTGTAACTGTTTCCTTATAGGAGGCCAGGCTGCTTGTGCAGCCCTGTCAGTCTGTAGCCCTGAGCTTGACCCGCATGCTTTCTCTGGGGTTACGGGTGAAAAGCAACTACCTCGGCACCCCTGTTTTCTAGCCGCCTTATCTTTTTCTTCTTTTTTTTTTCCTTTTTGAATTTGTCAGAAGAGACAGTTTGCCGCTTGTCTGCATTCTGTAGCCTCTTCATAATTCATGAAACAATCGGTCGCGTCCTGCTCCAGAGCGCGGAGCTCGGCGGCTGCGGCTGTCCGCTCCCACCGCCGTCAGCCCCACACATGGGGGGGGCCTCAATAATTGATGAATCTATTAAATAGCCTGGCTGCTGCTCCGCTGTGTCATCCCCTCTAAGCTGAACAAAGTGGAACGTGCTGGGCAGAGAGTGTCACGCCTGGCTATGCTGACAGAAAGTGCGTGCAGGACCCCCCATCACATCTGTCATTGGTTGACTTATTTTGCTGGTACTGTTCTTCCATGCTTCCTATAGTGTTATTCAGTTATGTTTGTTCATCTGCTTTGTCAGCAGTAATCATTCACTTGGGAAGAATATGAACAATGTGGTATTTTACTGTCCTTTACTGCTGAATTGACCCTCGTAGCATCAAGACACATCCTTATTGGAAGTACTCTGCTCCTGTTTATGTAAAGCCTGCAATGAATTGTGTTGTAATATGGCAAATTTGTTTGCCGGCATAAAGCCATCGCGGGGACCTATTAACCAGTGTGAGATACTGCGCTAAATAGCATGGGAATTAGGTGTGATAAGATAAGCGGGAGTGTTACGCCACGCAGATGACCGCGCGAATCACACGGCTTCCTGAACGACTCGCCAGGTCCCTGCTGATAATGGTGGGGGGGTTGCTTTGGAGACCAGAGTTATCTTATCGGCCCAGTAGACGAGGTCTGCAGAAACACGGCCTATCTTTGTTTTTAGTGTTCATTACATGCATGGGTGGGAGGGGGGCATAATTGTACAACTGTTGCCCCTGCTGTGGTGTGTTCATAGCTTTTGTATCGATTTGCGCTCAGAAATGCCAGTGGTTTTCCCGACAATAGCAAATTTGCCCTGATAAGGTGCCCGGATCAGCCGGCTGCAGAGTGTTTATCCGAGACTCATTGCCAAGGCTCCAGAACACAGCCGAACAAACAGTAATTGTTTTAGATAAATACAAGGTGCTTGATAAGTAGCTTATTGAGTGTTTCATAATGGGACGCTTCTTTGAAGAATCCTCTGTGCCGGCGGCTTCCCAGTCTGGATTACCGTGAATTTTTGTTCAATAAAATGGTGCTTTTTTCCTTGCTTTAATTGTGTGAATTATGCCTCCCCCAGTTTGTCCCCATGCAGAATCACGTGAATTGTGGCATCATAAGTGACGAATCTGCAGCCCCCGTAGTTATTATTTTTATCGTTTCTTGCATTTCTCGCCCAGGTAGCCCAGTGTGATCCCTCTGTTCCTCTCCATCTGTATTGCAGTCATTTGTTCCTTTTGGGCAGATCGCCTCGCCGGAGGCTACGGAAGAATAATCTGAGCGATCCATCCCGTTCCCTTCGGCGCGAGGGAGACGGATGACTCACCATCGGCGGCGATTTCCTCAATAGCCCAGCGGGGCAGCAGGAAGGGGGCCGGTAGCGCCGGGGCCAGTATGGCCCGCACGCTGGGCAGGAGATGGCTTTCTCCATAACAGTCCGCCAGGAAACTGCCCATCAGACACAGAGAAACACCACCATTGTTCACCCCCCACTTGCCATTGTGTGTACTGCCCACTCCCACCTCCACCCTCTACCCCCCTCCAAAGGACACAATGGGTTGACAAATAAGTGCTCCTCAGTTCAATGCGGGTTTAAAGAAAAAATAAAAGAAATGTACTCATAACGTGTCACTCAGGCAAATAAATTTATCAAGCAGTCGGGAGAGCGATGTCAGTTTGAAGGGGCTCGAGTGGCGCCACAGATCGGCCTGCCGGATTTGCTTAACAGAGAGGCACGGCGTCGGGCCAGGAAATGAAAAAACGAAGACGTGTGTGTGCACATGCATGCGTGTACGTGCTCCCCAGCCTTTGCCGTTATTTTCCAAGTGAATTTCTATTCGCCGCTCCCCAGCTAAGTAGGAGCTGACTTTCGGCTCTGATATCGGAAGTCCTTTCTGGCACCCTGAAAATCACACGTGTTGATTTTCCAGACCAAAGCGGCTGTTCGCCGGAGAGGAAAGTAGAGGAATGATAACGTTTTGATTTCACGTTGTGGGCCTTCACTCCCAAGTCTTGTGGCTCCGTGATCAAGTTCCCAATGCAGTGGCATGGGGGAAAAGCAGGATCACACTGCGGAACCACATGCTGGGTCGGTCCCATGCCCCTTCGCTTATTGTCCCTAGACATAATGGTGGGTTCCTAGGGGAGTCCGGCCCCTGAGCTCAGCATGGTTTTATGCTTGGGGGGGGCTGTATCTTGCAGTGTTCAGTAGGAAATGTCTGTGTCTGGGGGGGGGTCGGGACATTTACGCCATGTGCTCAGCCCTGCTGTGACTCCCTACTGCATCTAAACAAAGGACATGGGGTGTGAGTGGAGCTTTCAGTAGGTGGAGCTTTCAATAGGTGGAGCTCTTGCGTCGGCCTTTGATGCAATGCGGCTCACCTGCCGGACAGGGCGGGGCAGGGTGGGAGCATGTTGTAACTGTTGACTTGGATACGGTGTGCTCCCTGCATGCATCTGCATATTAATATCACATCAGACGTGTAATTGGCGGTGCCAGGCACGTAATAAACCACGGCCAAATGCTACTTTTCATGCCATAGCGAATTAAAAATAATAATGGCGACTTCTTGTGGGGGTGTTCGGCATGCAGTACGTGCTGTGTGCCTCCCTCAACACACACAAGCACACACACAGTCACTCACTCCACCTTCTTGCGTGAGAACAAGCCAACCTCTCCCGCCCCCCCCCACAATCTTCCACCGGGGCCCTCCATCTTCCCCAGCTCGTCAGGCCGCTTTTTCATTCGCCTTGTTGCTACAGGGGGCCCCGGCGCTGGCAGATTACAAGTCGGCAGCCAGTCATTTTCGATTTATCTGAGCTGCCGTTTCCCCTGGTGTGCTGGGCTCCTGGCGGCTGGCATCAATCCGCCGCCCGTCGCCATCCCTCAGACCGCGGCAGCCTTCGATCGCCGTGAAATTTAGCTTGCAGTCCTGAGACAAAAAAAAGAAATATTGTGGCAGGGAAGCATTTAAGTTGGAAAAGGCGCCCAGTGCCGTATTATTACTTAGGCCTCTGTCACCGGTGATGACCCGGGAGAGGGGAGAATATCGATCGCTTGTCACTCAAGGCATTCAGCAGATTGCATTGACAAAGCTTGTCGGGCCTTTAATAGCGAGGTTAGTGGCCTTGGCCACGACCCAGGAGAAAACTCTTAACTGTGCCCATTACACGGTGGCTTTTAACCATCCCCCGGCTCCCGCGGCTGAACGATAACACTAAGGAAGTAATTTTACTCTCATAATTGCCTTTCTGCGGTTGACATTTGTGGCTTCTAGAGGCTCAGGAAAGAGCCTCGCGGGCCAGGGGAAGGGGTAGGCTAGCATGGTTCGGCCGCGGTTTGGGCGGACACGGCGCAGCGCTAAGACGCAATACACCCGGCAGGACGGAGATGAAAGGCAGCACCGGGGTTGATTTATCGTTGCAGGGAAGGCTGCCGCGAGCCACAGGAAGTCTGGAGGAAAGCAGCGATGCAGCGCGTGTGTCGCTCAGCGAGGGGTCAGAGCGCGGCGCCCTCACATGTCGTGCCAGAAAAGCTAATAGCCGTGCATGTGGGTTCAGAAAGGCAGATTTGATCTCCTGTAATTCCCCACATAAAACAGGCTTTTAAGGGCTTAAATAGTTCCTCTCATGCCTGCCCATGCGCAGCTCCTCTCGCCGGGGAAATGTAACTCTCCCGTCGTGCCACGATTTGATTGGCCGCTGATGGGGCTGTGGTGGAAAGGGCCGCGGCTGGACTGTGGTACGCGGGAGCGAGCCCTTACCCCGCGGATATAAACAGAATGGCTAATTTGGGCTCTTTATGCTTTTGTTTATTTTTTTACGGATATAGTGAGAGGCGGCTGTGGTCACAAAGAGACCCCCCATGTCCGCAAAGCACTCAGCTATCCAGTGGGAGCCCCCCCACCCCCTCCGGCAAAATACAAGCCCCCAGTTCAGATTTTTAACACATTTTCTAGTCAGGTGTGAGATTTATTACTGCCTTGCTTCATCTGTTATGGTTGCTGCTTTTCACTTAGGGGTCAGGAGAGCCAGTCTTCAAATTCCATGATGTGCTGGCACTTGCTCTGCATTGGCTCCACAGACACTGAAGTTGCGCTGGTTTGTACTCTAGAAGGTGCTCTTCCTCAGGGTTTGCGTGTGCTCTCCAGAATGGGCATTTGGTCTGGCTAACTCCACACTAGACGTCTCAGTATCCTTTCACACGAAAACGACGGTCAGTCGGTAAGAAAAAAATCAGCCTGTTAGCATTTGTAATATTTTCCCTCTCGGTTGCAATTCACTGCATCCCACAATTTACCATTCGCCTCTGAATTATGCATTAGATCCAAACCAGATGGGAGACAATTATAGGCTCTTTCCTCACCACGCTGTTATTTGCGTGCTTATTAAAGTGCTATTTCACGTAGCCAAGGTGAGTCTCCGCTTAACTTGTTTCCCTGTCACGTTTGACCTTGGACAAGCTAACTGGACCGGACGCTATTTCCCGAAAAGAAAACTCTATATGAAAGTACACAGCTGTATGTGTGAGGTGTGTGAGTGGCTCAGAGCCATGCCTTTCGGCTGTGCGTTAAGGTGTGAGTGCCTCGTTATGCCGTGTACCCCTGGAACTGAAGGGGAACTTTCAAACTTTCTCATCACTGGCCAGGTCCCCCCCTACCAGTCTGTGTAGCTTGAGCTGCCCCTCAGCAGTTTGCAATGCCACCCGCTCTTACCAGCTCTGCTGATACTTCAGTATGCCTAACCGTGTCTGGTCAGCTTTCCTCTCCACCTTCAAAAAAACCCTCAAGACCCATCTTTTCCAGGAATACCTCCACTGTCTTACAGCACTCCATGCTCTCTGAATGCTCCTAATGCTGCACTTTCTGTTGATTTGAATAATTGTCTCAATAGATTCTTGCGTTGTTTCGAAGATGGAGTCCAGCTCTTGCTGCAGTACTGTGTACACAGGTCTGTACCTGGGCGTTCATTGGAACCTCAACTTAGATGAATTATTTGTCTCACTTGTGTGTCACTTTGCACTAAACCGTCTGCTAAATAAATGCAAATGTAAATACTTCATAACCATTTAATCATCCAACATTTGCTCTGATAACAGCCATTCCATCCTGGATAACACTTTTGCCATTACTTACTTGATGGCTATGTGATGAAACTCTTTTTTTGTGCTGAGGTGGTAATATAACACAGATAGTAGTACATTTCTCTTTGCTTGTACTGACAATAATATAATACAGGGACAGATCGTGCATTCCATTTGCCTTGGGACCCGATTTCTGGATTCCGAGATTATGTCACATACGCTAAAAACTTGGGAAAACAGAGTCGGATGCCTCCCATTTGCCACAGAAGTAGCAATACCATGGACCCAAATGAAAAAGCAAGATTTTTTGCATAGTCAGACAACTTGTCAGATTTAAAGTACCTCAGTTTAAATGGCCTTTATCTTCGTTCACTTACAATTAGCCCAAACTACGTTACATCCAACAAATAATCCGACTAATCATGAAGTCCAATTCTAGCCTGGTTAATTGTCAGCCATTGCTAGTAATATCAGTTGATAACACATTACGTGTGGTGCTTTACGTATAAAACTCCTTAGCAACACGTCCACAGATAAGTTGGACGGTATAGTGTGTGTGACCGATTTAATGAGCCACAAATGCGAAGTAGTGCTTAAACAGGATAAAACTACAACTTTCCTTTCTGTTGCTAAAGGGCGCAGCCATCTTGGATTCTGAACTGTGCTCTGTGCTGTCCGAGATATTTCTCGGATCTCCGAGAAACGGGAGCGCGCATGTCGTCACTTCCGGCTTCAAAACTCGGAATCCGAGTTCTGGGAGCAAATGGAATTGACCAAGAGTGTGCGTCAGTGGGTTGGGGCGCTGTGCCTGTGATCAGAAGGTCATTGGTTTGAGTTCTGTGGTTGTCCAGTGGAATTAACCATTAGGCTTTAGAGTGAAGCCCTTGCTCCCAGTTGTTCCAGAGGCTTCTTCAAAATATGCATCGGTTTTTAAAAATAATAGCATCTGCTAAATAAATAAAAATTTGAAATTTAATTTTACGGTCCTTCAATTTGAATTGGACAGAGGGCACTTGTAAGGCTGATTTCAATTCCCTGTGAGCCTTTCATGTACCCTGGATTTTAATTCTCAGTGTGAGCTTATAGGGGCTCAGATGTCAGGCTGTCTGTTCTGTAAGGAGAGCTGAACACTACGATTGAAGCCCTTTCACCCCTGATTTTACCTGAGTGAGTTTAAAGGGCTCCTCACTGTTTATTGAATAATGGCCTCTTTCAGGCTGGCTCTGCATCGTACACACAATGGGGACAGTCAGGCATGCAGGAGCAACGTGCCAGCTAATGCGGCTGTGAAAGGAGCAGGGTCGCCACACGGGCACACACCGGCATCTCCATTTCGACTCGTTTGCCGGCATGCTAATTGTAGGAAACGCTTTTGTGCTTGGCGGTTTCAATTATGAACATTACATATGAGATTAGCCTCGGTGAGACGTTAACCAGCAAACTGGCGGCCAAGAGGGGAAGAGTATATCCTGTACCTGGCCCCGTTAATCTCCGCAGCCCAGCAGCCGGCTTCTAGCTGGGTGAAGTATATGCTTATTAGCTTACAGCGGGTCAGACAAAACATTGCATTAGAGCATGGAGGGTGTCACTTTGTGGGGTCAGCTCCACCTTGCAGGGGAAGGCAGGGTATTATCCCAAGGGATATTGCTAAGAGGACTTCTGGCATCTGAACTAAGGGTTGGAGCTCTGAAAAGACTAACTGATAGCTACTGCCTGTACTGCAGTATGGGTTAGGGTCAGCAGGATATAGCTGCACAATATCACATTACAATATAATCATGATTATGTGGCACGTGCGTAGTAATCACCAGGGTAAACATTTGTCTGGACATTGGCTTTTCGGTACTATACGGATGTTTACTTACAACCACAATCTGGTAAGCAGATTAGGAATACTAATTTTAACCAAGGAGTATTCTGATGCCCAAAAGTTAGTCATCTGTATAAATCTACCAGAGCACGCCACATAATACCTGGTTTTGGTATGTCATGGAAGCAATAAGCACTGAAGTGGCGGTGAAGAAAGGGACAGCTCAGCAGCCATAGCATCATTTGAAAGGGGAGGCATTGCGGATAAACAAGGTATGAAGACGTCGGTGGTGTGGCAGTACTTTTATTAAACATAAGGATACTTTGCATTTTTACAAATGACTAACTCTTAGGTGTCATAATTAATATTTTAGTGTACTACTAATCTGCTTACCAAATTGTAGGTGTAAATAAATGTCCGTATTGTACTGATAAGCCCGCATCCGGAAAAATGTTTACAGTCATGACGACCTATGACCTCCATCTGCCTCCCCGGGCTCTGTCTGTGGCAGTACGCTGATGATCCGTGCTCCGGGGACAGGATGGCCAAGCGCTGACCTGTTTAGCTTCCCCTCTCCTTGACAAGATGCGGGTGCCTGTCACATCCCTGTATTCACTAGGCTCAAGCATTGGAGTGAAAAATAAAACACAACCCCATCCCTCTGAGAGCCACACAGCCGCCCCCAGGTCCCACAGCATTAAAAAATCCCTCCAAGTGGAAGCATTTGTTTATCATATTACAGCCCCTCACATGAGCCATGCACGAGACTTGACCCGGTGTTAAGTGTCTGCGCTAAATTTCATTGCCTCCATATACTGGAAGTCCTGCCAGCATCCTGGCAGTGTATTCCTGGAGGAAAATGAATGGCAATAAAGCAGAGAAATGATAGCCTCAGCAAGCAGAGAGGAGCAGGGGGCTTTATCGAGGCTGGCCCAGCCTTCGCCACCCTACCCCACCCGCTCCCAACATGTGACTTGGCTTGCAGACTCCAGCTCAGGGGCGAGCGGGAGCACACTGATACTGGAATATCGCTTCTGCGCTGGGAATGTGGGAATCATGTAATTAATTGTTCACAAATTTCTTTGATGGATAGTCCTGCGGTGATTAGTCAGGCCTGGGCTGGTTTTGGGTTTTTAATGCCTTGTCCGGCCTTCTGGGCTACAGCACCTGGGTTCGGCAGAGCACCATGAAGATGGCGTGAAGGTGGCGGGTGCTATTATGCTTCTAAAAATGTGCATAAATTAAATTGCAGTAGCATGCAGCAGTGGGCCTGCAGTCATATCCTACTGCACGGAAGGATTGTTCCTGAGATGGGCTAATAAAATGTGCCCAGGACAAGTCTGCAGAGGGCAGAGGGCTATAGGTCTGGACCAGTGGCAACTCAGTGGATGGCGCTCCAGGACTACTGCCGACAGCGAGCGTGTGTCAGTATGTGCCTGTACTCTTCCTGCTTGATATGCCTGTCCGCAGCCCCCGGCACTCCTCTGCCGACTCCCCCAGCCCTGATCCGCAGTGACAGCCTCCTACTTTGCATCAGGGACAGTGTGGAGTCCGTGTCTCTGATGCTCAGCCTCCAGCCTCGGGGCTAGAAGAAGGTCATCGACAGGCCAGGCAGTCAGGGTGACGGGATGGGCCGGCACTGTCCAAAATATGACAGCAAGCCCTGGCGACTTAAGTATGGTTATGACCACTCCTGGTCTCGCCCTTACCCTTCCCCTCCGAGACTATTTCTAACTCCTGCTGTCTGAGCACAGAGGCCTGTTGGTGCGTAAGTCTGCTAAAAATCTAATATTGCATGCTAGGGTACTGTTTACAGGCATGATATGGTATTTTTAAATTTACCACGTGCAGTTTCATTTAACAAACATATGAAATAGAATTACTGTTGACAATGTACAGTAAGCCGCTATGTTGAAATGACATCACAGAGGACTTATCATAACAAAATTATGTCCAGGGAAAGGAGGCGTGTTTCTGACAGGATGTGACGTTTTTCATGATGTTTTTATCCGATTTCTAACTCAGAGATAATCAAACGCAGGATATGTGATGGCCTGGCTTTGGGATGGGGTTGAAGGGACATGTGGTCTTCAGCTACTGTATCACACCAAGGGCTGATTGGAGATGGCGTCATGGGCATTAAACCCCTGGACAACCTAGACTGTGATGCTTGTGGTCACGGTTTTTATGTCCTGTATAATTGTTTATTATAGTTATTAGCGCATTTTGTCTTGTTAGAATCGATGTGATGACTGGTACTGTGTGGAGATTCTTCTCTTTGAAGCATCAAGATCTGACACTCTTGCGGACATGAACAGCATGAGGTCTCTCTGGATTTATTGTTTAGCAATGCCAGGGGAACCGGCCCAGACGTTTAACACGCTTTATATATAGAGCTCTGAAGGTGGTGTGAGGAAGCTATTCAGAGCGCCGCCGCTGGGAACCCAGGGATCGCACTGCGAGGCAGGAAACAGACAATTTATTATAAGCAGCCGTGCTAGGAGTGGATTATCTATAAAACTTTCATGGTCCTCCCACAGTGGCAAGCCGCCATAAAACTTCCCTGAATGAGGGACTTGTTAATTTACTTGTTAAAGCAAATTAAAAATTTATAAGAGCTTTTAGGTAAATGAGATCTGCTTTCATTGCTGGCCTTGTGGGATTCCTGTTATCCTGAGAGGGCAGGTTAGCTCGTCAGAAACATCACAGCAGAACGATAAAAGCTGTTAAATTGCGTAAAGTTTATTACCGCTGAGTCGCACAGCTGCTCTCGTGTGTAACTGCAGGGAGTCGGGGGCCAATCGGCACAAATCCCCGAGGCTAGCGCCAAATTGCCTGTGCCCCCCCCTCTCCTTTTCAGGAGATGGTCCAATATAAAGCTCTTGGAAAATGCTGCAGCTCTAGATTAAAGGCGCTGCTCTAATTGTTGTTTGTGGTCAGTTGCCTGGGTCCCCTAAGGGCCAGGCTTGTAAAAGCAGGCCCCCTTTTTTGAGGCCGAGCTCCTTGGGACATGGGCTGGGAGAATAATCACCTGCATATGTTAGCTGTGATTCCGCAAAGTCTCTGGCATGTTTTTAACATCATGATTGGGGCCGTTTGGAATCCCAATCGCCCCCTGCGTGAGCAAAACCGTGCTGCTTTTTCATGGGTGATGTGTTACCATCACTTTCCTGATGTGATTTCCTATGTTGCACTGCTCTCCGATGCCCAGTTAGCAGTGTAAGGTGGTCCAGTCCGTGCTAGGACTCCTCTAGCAACAGATCCTTCCAGAGCTTGTAAAGGTCAGACCACAATAAATCTTCAGAAAAACACTGTGTTGTGTTTTACTGGTACTGAGGCTGTAAAGCACATTCTCTTCATATATGGTTTCGTCAGACTAGTTTGGCTGTAGGATCCTGATGTAAATAAATCCAAATATGGAAGATGTGTAGAGATGCAGTTCAGCACTTTTTCAGACCTGCTATGAATTAAGGAGCTACTCCGGGGTTTTGCTAACCGGTTGAAACTGGGTTTGTATTTCGGATGGAAAACATTACAGTCGTGTTTAATATGCACTGGAAGGCAGACGGTGTTGCGTTTGGCTCTCCGCCACACCATCAGAAACCAATTCACCTTCTCAATTGGTCCCTTTCAGATAACTGATAAGTAGCAGTTTGACTGTGGCACACTCGAACAAGCCATCAGGTTAAAAAAACACAGGTTTCATTGGCTGTTTAGATAGGGGGGTGTGTTTTCTCCATTATAGGAGTTTTTTTCTCCCTTACTTCAAAGAAGTGCCAGCATAAATTAATCTTTAATAGTGTGAAGGTTTTAGGGTGTTCGGTGCCAAGGAATCATGCTGACTGCTGATTGAAAACAGTTGTTAATTCTGTTCTTCAATAAATGCCGAAATGGGAGGGGGGAGTTCGCCTAACACAGAACAGATTGAGGGAAAACAAGACCTTACTATGTGGAAATGAATGGCAGATGCACTGACTAGCCATTAAAATGTTTCATTAGATGTTAAAGTCCTGCTGTGTTTTTAATTGTTGAGAAATCGGCCTGTGGAATATTAAGACCATCTGTTTATTGTCTTCCACCCAGGATAACCTTATCAGGAAAATGGATATTAAGCAGTCCATCCTTACCCAGGAACCTGGGATTTAATTACGGCATATATCGGATTTGCTGTTTTGTGTGTATGCTTGTAGGGTCTCTACACACACAGTATGTTTGTTTTGTGGCCATTGATAGTTCTTTGTCTGTGGTCTTACATAATTCAAAAGAGCTGAGGACCTTTAAAACTCAACCATATGCAAGGTTTTAGGATTTATTAACACTATAAAACAGTGTGCCACTGCGGCACATGTATCGTAAGAGTATTAAATGATTTACATTGCACATCAGATGACAGGAGTAATGGATTATTGCAGAAAACATGGGAAATGTCTGATAAGACAAGCATGTGTAAGTCTCTTAATTAGAACAGGGTGCAAAGGCAAATTCAGCATGTTAGTCAAATTTAATTTATGCAAGTAACTGATTACCCGTAAGAGACATTGAGAC
Source organism: Mormyrus lacerda (assembly GCA_015163995.2). NCBI lineage: Eukaryota > Metazoa > Chordata > Actinopteri > Osteoglossiformes > Mormyridae > Mormyrus > Mormyrus lacerda. The sequence goes on from JAABNX020000119.1 coordinate 16,601,549, forward strand.
CTTGCTCATGCCTATCAGTTATGTGCGTACTTGTTGGTCAGAAATAAAACACAAAGTCATCGTCGCCATGGTCACTGATCCATTATTATTCATCATCTGTCGACCCTCCAGGTAACTGGACACTTAGAGTCCATTTCTTGCTCGCAGCCATGTTTTTTTTTAACATTATGTGTGAAAGGCACACTTAAGGTAGTTCAAAACAGTGTGACATCTTGTCCCCTGAACACATGACCCGGGTGTCATGGGACCCCCCCCCCTTGATTGGAAGTGCTTTCCAGTTGTTATTTTGACTGCTTTGTTTATATACCCCCCCCCCTCAAATTTATGATCAGAATGTGACCTGAGTAAGATTGTTTTATGAATGCTGAATTGTTGATGGTGGTAATTGATTGTGACCACTGGCAGTTCGCCTCTTTGCCTTTGCCTCATTCATTAGTTAATTACAATTAAGAAATGTTACACTCCAGAGAGCTTAAAAAAATGAAATTCCTCACGTTGTAGTTATGGTGCATAATCGGAATCTTTTTAGCTGCGAAGTACAAAAAGTAAAAGGAATTTATTTTGGTGCAGCACAGTTAAGCGTTATATAATGAAATGTATAATTAAATGTACAAACAAGACAAAAGTATAAATACTCAAGAAACAGAATAAAAGTAAAAGAGGTGGTTAATGTGATTTCCCTCCTGTTGCACAGATAAAATGGTATTTTGGGTTTTTCTGATGGACATGATGAACCTCGACAGTCACCTTGTCTCCTCATGGGTGGAGTCGTCGTCCTTGTGTCTCGAGTCAAGGGACCCCCTCAGAGTCAGTGCCGTCTGCTGTCGGTCGTGTGTATTCACACTGACAGGGGATTTTCAGATCGGGAGGGGTTGGGGGCGCAGGAGCAGGAGGAGACGACATCCACGCAGATGGGCTTCATTACTCCTCGCTTGTGTGGGATAGGCTCTGCGCAAGAATCTGCCGATGACACCCTGATAGAGTCGATGCGGATTCATTGGAACGACCGGGACCACTTTGGGTCGTAGAGTGCAGGGCGGGGCTTCAGCTGGCCACGGGGGAGTAGAAGCATGCCTCGGTTCTCCCAGGTACTCGCCGTGCCAGAATCACATCAGATACCTTGGTCAGTATCATAGGTGTGGATCCTGTGAGCGCCTTCTAGAGGACACACTGTGTATCTCTGCTTAGTTTATGTGTGGTCCTGCCCGCAGTTGTAAGGGTAAATCTCATAATAAATTGTTTCTGTTGTGTTTTTTTTCTCCAGGCTGTTTTCTGTACAGCTTCCTTAGAATATTTTTTCAAGACAACTCAAAGAAGCAGGCATTTACTAAACATAAAAAACTCTTTGTTTTTTGAAAGGGAGCATTTTTGGGGTGTTGGGGTGTTTAGTTATTTACGCTCCTCTTCTGGGGCTGTGTTTGTAGCGGCTTCTCTAATGGCCTACCCCCCCGCCTCTGGCTCCAAATGGGCCACCCGCCTTGTCACACTTGGCACTTGGGCAACCATGAGAGAGAGAGAGAGAGAGAGTGCAAATGGCAGCCGCTCACCCGCATGGAGCTCTCCCAGGAAAGGCATCCCTTCACACCGCTAATGGCTGCGGAAAAGGGCTGCTTTCATTTTAATTATGTGTTTTACTCAAGGGCCCTTCATGTTCCCTCCGCCCTGCCGTAACTGACAGCCGGTGCCAGTAAATGGGTGTATTTCCGCGCCCTCAATTCTGCCGCGACCTACAAAGCGGGAAACCTTCGCGGGTGCCACGCTGGGGGGCTGCATGCAGTGTCATGGCGCGCTCCTGCAGGTGGTACTCTGGTCGGCTAGCAGCCCGCACCTTCTTTCCTCTGAAAAGTGTTTATGTGCCTGGAAGTGGGGGGCCCAGATGGCGCAGTGGTGCACTGTGGGGTCCCAGGAGCCAGTTGTTGTGCTGCGGACATCAGGGGCCTCACTAATCTCGAAAATGGCACCAGTGTCTTTGGGGTATCTGAGAATAATTTTTTTTTTTTTAAATCAATGTCAGGGGCGTCCATCGGCCTGGGGAGGCCATCTTAAATACTCCTGCTCACTTCTGCTGAGCTTGTGATAAACGAACATGCTCATTCTGTCTCCCTTCTCATCCGCCGTCATCTGGCTTTCTCCCATCCTGATGCTCGTTTTGTGGCAACTCCCTGTTTCATGAGGCAATCCACGTAATCTGCGCACTGGGGGGTGCTCCCGGTGTCTCTGTGCGATTCCTTAATTATTCAATACAATTACACACGCAGAAGTAAAGTAAAAAAGGCCTGTTTTTCTGTCATCTTGGAGAGAGAGCCATTTCAGACTGTGTGTGCCACATGTACAGTGATGTCATGTCACAGGAGAGGGAGTCTAACTGACTGAAACCACTGGGGTGGGGGCAGATGTGGACAGGAACGTGCCTACTTTTCTGCAATTAAACTTCAGGCATACTGCAACCCTGCCTTGGAAGATGGATGGATTATCAGAGTACACAATACCAGGCATTTCATCTGTGTATTTTAGCATCATGTTTCTTGCATGGTCACATGACCGTCATGGTGCTGACACCCCTGTCCCATGCAGTAACCCTCCATCATCTTTCCACTTTGCAGCTGAAGTCGGGGCAGAACAACTTCAGGGACAGCGAGAGCGAGAGCGCCAGCGGCGAGTCCAAGCCTTCCGTCCGGAGCAGTTCCAGGGACAGGCTTAGCGATGTAAGTGACCACCTTCCCCCCCACCACCCCCGTGCCCCGGGTGGCATCCCCTTTAATGTTGTCCACTGATTTCTCAAGGTAGTCATGAGAGATTAGTCCCCTTAATCGTATGGTGTTATGCTTTCCTGCATTAACATTTACAGAAATGCTTGAACACTTCAGAAGGGCAGCATCTCAGATTCCATTAACAGTTATGCAGTAAGTACAACTCTTATTTGGAAATCACAAGCTCACGTTGTACAACTACGTTGTACTTTGAGCCGGACCTGGCAGACCTGATTTCCATCTCCTCATATACATTCTTATCGATCATTTACTTTCTCTGTTTTCTTCATATTAAAAGGGAAGAGTTGATAATTTCAGTGAAATACTGGCATTGATTTATGTAAAAATCATCTATGAGCATCACTAATAAAGGCTGATCCTGATGGGATTGTATTTCGTTGCGGTTTATAATCAAGTTCCTTACAATGTCATATGCAACTTGGTGTGGCCTTGCACAGCTGCCCGAGGACCGCATGTACAGCATGCATGCTTTCCCATGTCAGAGTGAGGCAGGGTGCTGCTGCGGGAGGCTGACTGTTATCAACTGGATGGTGTGAGCCCCCCGGCAGCGGCATCGCTGGGGCGGCTGCTATCCCGCATGCGTGCCGAGCTTGCCATGGAGAGCAGCTAGCAGATATCTGCCTTAATTAATAGTGTCAGCTGGGAGGTGAGCCAGCTCCCCGGGATCACGGCAGAGCGGAGCGCCACCACGTACGACTATGGGATGCTCCGCCAGGAGTGAAACAGAATAAGCTGTTTGATGGTGACAGTGGGAATTAGAGTGATGGCCACCTATCACAGCCTCTGTCTCTCCCATGGTGCTCCCCCAGCAGAGGGCACACAGGGGCAGAGGCGGAGACACAGACGGCTTCGTTAGGCCACTCGGGTTTTGGCCATTGCTAGTCCGGACCCACGGACTGGCCTTGTCATGGGATCAGCTTGTCATGGGATGACCACACATGGACCACAGATCTAGTGACCACGCATCACCACTTATTTCCCTGTACACATAATTACAGAGCTTGCGAGCTGGCGCTTCTAGAGTGTAAGTATTTTTCTAAGCGACATTCAGACACATAAAGTCACTGCTCACCCAAATCCTAATTGTAAGACTAAGTCACCTGCGGAGGTGAAACAACATTTGCAGTTAGATGATTGTCGTGGTCAGAGTGTTAAAACACACGTAGCTTTTTTTCAAGCAGTTCTCCCCTCTCACTCCTTTTACACGTCTCTTCTCCCCCCTGCTGTGGGTGGGGCCGTTAGGATCCACTTTGCACATCGGGGTAACATGCTAGGCTGGGGTGGTGGGACCGGGGGGTTGACTTAACACCTTTAACAGATTTTTGGCTATTTAATCTGTAAATCCCAGGCAGCAAAAAGGTGGCTGCTGTCTCAGCTGCATAGAAAGATGCGTGGAAAGACGACGGCCATGTTCCGGGCGAAGGTGGCCATTAGGTGGACTCATGTAATGGCTTTACACCTGCCTTCCCATCCTCCACCTCTCTCACAAACACTCTCCTGTTCTCCTGGCTTTACATTTGTTTTTTTTCTTCTTCACCTCGTGATGAAGATGTGTTTGCGCTTGTGGATGTAACAAAACACAGGCGTTATTTAACATGCACCGGACTGGCTGAGCAAAGCAGAACATCTAAATCGCCCCGTAGCTAAATTCCAGGGATTTTAGGGGCTGTGTACCCTGAGTTGGGGCGTTTCACAAAGGATGGCCTTGTGCTAATGTAAAGCCCTCCCCCACCCCCCCACTGTACACTCTCCGAGATGAATGGCTTGGACCATACGAGAGGAATGAACTGGTTGGTTGGTTTATAGGACACCAGCGGGTTGCTAATGGTGTTTGCTGAGGGCTGCCCTCCCCTTGTCCTCGGACACTCCAGGGATGAAGCAGACCACCCATTCTTATCATGATCTGTGGGAGATCACCAGGCTGGGGGGGGGGGGGGTTGGGGTCACAGTGGCCCACTCCCTCTCACCACCCAGCAGCTCGTTAGGCCGACAGAGCGTCCAGCGTGTTTGTTTATCGCCACCCGCCGCAGTCCCGCTCGCCTTCTGATGGCCCGAATTAAATTGGCAGGCGGGCTGTTTGCTCGAAAAGCACGGTTCCTCGTTCTGGGGAGCGTTTGAAGATGGCACAGCATGGCTCATCTCCCCACCATCGCTGGGTGCTGTGTGTCTGGGGGGGGGGCTGCCCAGCACGGGCTGTCGAATTCCGAAAACGGCGATGAATCACTCACATTTAGTCTCTGCAGCAGGGTGAGATGCCATCATTACCCAGCTGCCTGTCAAATAAATTGCCAATTAGGGGCCTGAAATCCAGTAAATAGCACGTTACTCTCCCAGCCCGACGAGGGCCCGCCGGCACTGCCGCGGCATTTGGTGTCAGCGTCGGCCCCCGCCGACAAGACACTGTAATGAATTTGCCTGCATGGGATAATAAAATAAATGGAGAAGTAAATAAAAATAGTATGCCTTATTTGGCATCATCGCCCTGGTGTCGTCCCCCCAAGACCTGCCCCCCCCCCCCGTGCCGCCCGCCACCACGCGTATGGGCGCGGGTCACCCAAAGTATTCTGAAAACACGTTGTTGCAAGCAGTTCTAGCAATTTGCGAGGAGACTGAAGCTGCATGTTCCCTTCCGATTTAGCGGGGGGGGGAGGCAGCAACGGGTGACACTCGCAAGCTTTCAGCGCTCCCTCCTCTCTGAGTCATGCTAGTTAGCAGCACAACACCACGAGCCAATGTGAGAGCGATGTGTGAACTGTATTTGACAGTGAACCCCCCCACCCCGTACCAGGAGCAAAAATGAAGGGGGCTACCCATGCTTTTCAGAGTTCGAATCTGGGGAAAGGGATGCTGTGCAGTGAATCATCCCAAACGTCCATGTTAAAATGAAATGGGCGGGGTTGGACTTATGGTGGGTGGGGCCATGTCCACAGTGGGTGTGATTAGGGTTAGAGTGGGGAGGGACAAGTTTATTGTGCCATGGAAAATAAATCATGTGGAAGCAAAAGGTGGAGGCCTGCAGGACACGCTCCACCCCTTCAGTTGACATGCGGCCAGCCGCCATGCTGGACCCAGTGATTTGTGGGTTTGGGTTATTGCACAGCCCTGTACTTCAGGATCTCTTTAGATGTGGAAATGCACTTGGCATTGTTTTTTTGTTTTTTTAACTTTTAAGACTTTTCAGCGTGTTTTTGCAAACCATATTTTTGTGGGCATAAATAGTTTTTTCCTAATTTGATTTTCTGAAACCATCAAAATATTTTTTGATGCAATTTTATTTTTTAGAAAAATTCATGTGAATGACCAACCATCTTGTTATTTTTAAGAATTTCAGGTTTTTTATTCATATGTCTTGCATGCAGCTAATGAAGAGATGAGCCGGCTGTGGTCAGCACCCGCCCCACGTCGCCCGGAAGAACCCATGCCAGTATTAATGAGGCCTGGGTCCCCTACAGTTTCAGATGTGCATTAGCTCATAACACATTAGCCCTGCCGTGCAAGATATAATTGGTAATATCAGTTATCTGAGCTGCGTGTAGTATAATTTGAAAATATTCTTTTCTCATTAGAATTCTCAGTTTGTGCAAAAAAAAACAGGGTATCAGTGTCACAGAGGTCTGTAATTATTTCCAGTCTAAAAAGTGCTCTGTCCTTTGACTAGCCTCGCGGACCCGATGCCTTTAAAAGCTCTTCTTAAGAGCCTTCCAGCACCTCATCACTTCCGGGTGACCTGTGGCTTTTATACAGTGATTAGTCTCAGCTTGGTTGTACCTAATTTGGCACCAAGAATCTGGCAAAAATGTGGTTGCCTGGGGAATTGCGTGCTGTAGCTGTTGCGATTGATGTGTCTCAAGCGACTGAGCTCTCATGAGGCATGCTCACAGGGACTGCAGTTTTTTTTTTATTGTATCCTGCTGATTCACACTCAGGGGTCACCTTATTGGGTGCACAAACAGCCTGGATCCTGCAAACAGCCAGTCATGAGGCTGCAGTTGAATACATACATGCAGCATAGATATGGGGTCATTAAGGTGCACTGACTGCTTGGCAAAGCATTACAATGGCTAAGATACTTGATGAAAGCCTTCTCTAATGGTGTGATTGACAATGCTAGGCGTGATGGGTCTGGCATCTCAGAAGCAGGCACCTCTCCTGAAATTTTCACACATCAGAGTTTACAGAGAATGGTGCGATGAACAAGAAAACACATCCACCACTTCTGCAGTGTGAAAACACCTTGTTAATGAGAACGGTCGGGGGAGAGGGCCGGCCTCGTTAAAGCTAACAGAAAAGTGTCATGGGCCGAACTCTGTAAGGAAAGTTTCTTGTGGCATAATGGATATCGAAGAATTTTGGCGGTTCTATAGGAGAAGGGGCTCCTTTCCTGTGTCAGGCCAGTGTTGCTGTGTACAGTATAGGATCTTAGGTAGGCCCTCGGCGTTATGACCAGAGGACGGCCTTCTCATGAAGGGGAGGTAGGGGCTGTCTTCTGCCCTCTCTGTTTTAATCAGGGCTACCGATCCCTGTAATGACTGAGCAGCATCTGGGCAACGCCTCCTCTGGCCCTGTCACTCGTGTCCTCATTTTGGCACACGCACGCCTCTGCCATCCCCCCAAAGTGGACACGCGGCCATCTCTGCCAGCGGGGTAGCGCCGCCAAGGATATATCATGACGACCCATGACGGGCCGGTCCAGCTAAATTACCGTGTGGCTCTGTCATCTTGTCATCGGCAGACAGGCCATCGTCCTTCGGAGGGGAACACTGCATAGCTGCAGGATGTTGTTAATGTGCGTCTGGACAAGGCTGATGGTGACAAATGGAATATGGCAGACGGGGGTGGGACATGGCCTCCAAATCATCCTGACCGATTCTCTTACCTCCCTAAGGCCTCACCCATACGTATTGAAGGATCGTCTTCACATTCGGCCTATAATTATGGGTGATGCTACTTCCGTAAATTTGGTCAAGGTCGAAAATATTGTTATGGATGTTTGCTGTTAGCTCTCGGTTTGCTTCTAGTAGCTGACCTGATCACAAGCGTCTTAATATATACAAAATACTTGATGCACATTAAAATAAGAAAGTAACCATGTAAAGGCGAGGGTGACCGTCCCGCCTTGTTGTTTGTGTCACGGTTCCCAGTGACACGCCGCTTGTGAAGTTAGCCCCGTCCCCTTTTCCTCCACCGTGGGTGTCGCGGCAAGATTTCACGGCAAATTCTCTTTTGTTCCGTCGCTCTCGGGCTCTGATGTCGTTCTGGTGGGTAAGTTGAATTAGCAGAACCCAAAGGAATCTTGACAAAGGTCTCGCTCTGATTGGATGCCGGAGTGAAGGAGAGCTGTGGTTGCCATAGTGATTAGACAGCAAGTGAGAAGTAGCTGGGAGCAGGGGGGTGGGGGGGGCTCGTTGTGTTGGCAATCTGCATTGCCCGGTAGGAGGTGTCAAGCCGTATTTCCCAATGCATGCGTGTTGGCACTGGCGGATGGGCGCGCACACACACACACACACACACGCCAGCTCCTTCAGAGCGGTGGGCTTGCACATTGTCACAGGGAAACGATGGCCCGGTTCACCAGCATCCTTTCCTACAAACACAATCACTGCCAATGTGTGGTATGCTCCTCCTCCTGGAACACCCTCCCCCCTTTGTTTCTCTTGAAGCAGTACGGTCTCCCTTATGCGCCTCCTAGGATTATTCTGGAACTCTCACAAGCAACCATGGTATAGTCATGTGGTTTGAGAGCCGCCCCCACACTGATTCTTTGTGATTTAAACCCCCCTTCCCTAGCCACAGCATCGTCAGGGTGCTGGGAGCCACGTGGTCAGCAATAAGCCATCCAATGATGTAATGTGCTGCTGTGGACCATCACCCAACAGGCAGCAGCTCCTGGTAGGGCAGGCTGTCATCTGAAGTTACCAGGTCCTTGACTTTTTTTCCATAACTCACTACAGAGCTCAGGTACATGCTTGCGTGTTTGCTCCTTGCAATGGAGGTCTTTGGTCTCTAAGTTGAGGTTAAATATTTTTCTTAGACATGAGGACCCTCCAGAATATTGTGTTCTCACTCATCTGAAATCGATGAAGCGCAGGAGGGCTTGACATTGAACACAGAAATCAAAAACAAATTACCTCCAAACAGTTAAATCAGTCACCTGACACAAAAGCCATTGGAAAGCCACCAATGTCAGTGACAGGACAGTACTTCATATGAATGTGTGGCGTGTGCTAGTTTTTTTGTTTGGATTTGAAGATCTTTCCCCTGATACACTCTATGGACAAAAGTATTGGGATACACCTCTCAATCACTGAATTCAGGTATTTCATTTGAACCCATTGCCACAGGTGTATAAAATCAAGCACCTCGCCATGCAGTAAGGTTTACAAACACTTGTGAAAGAACAGGTCATTCCGAAGAGCAGTGAATTCAAGCATGTTATTGTCATAGGATGCCACCTTTGCGAGAAGTCAGTATGTGAAATTTCTTCCTTGCTGGATATTCCACAGGCAACTGTAAGTGATATTATTGCAAAGTAAAAGTTTAGGAACAACAAAATCTCAGTCACAAGTGGCAGACCATCACGTAAAGTAAGAGCCGGGTTGCCAAGTACTGAGGAACATAGGGTGTAAAAGAAGCCAACACTCCGTTGACTGAATAAATGCAACTTTCCCTGGCATTAACTCCAGCACAAAAACTGTGTGCTGGAAGTTTCATGAAATGGGCTTCCATGATCGAGCAGCTGCATGCAAACCTCACATCACCAAGCACAATACCAACCGTCGGATGGAGTGGTGTAAAGCATGCAGTGGAAACATGCTCTGTGGAGTGACAAACCGCTCTTTTGGTAGATGAGTCTGGGTTTGGTAGAGGCCAGGAGAACGTTACGTGTCTGACTGCAATATGCCAGTTGTAAAGTTTTGTGGAAGAATGATAATGGTATGGGGTTGTTTTTCAGGGGTTGGGCTAGGCCCCTTAGCTTCATTGAAGGGAACTCTTAATGCCTCAACATTTTAAGACGTTTCGGACAATTCTATGCTTCCAGTATTGTGGGAATAGTCTGTGGAAGGCCCTTTTCTTTTCCAGCACGACTGTGCCTCAGTGCCCAGAGCACGGTCCATAAAGACATGGTTGGATGAGTATGGTGTGGAAAAACTTGACTGACCCACACAGAGCCCTGACCTCAACCCCAACGAACCCCTCTGAGATGAACTAGAACAGAGATTGTGAGCCAGGCCTTCACGTCCAGCATCAGTGCCTGACCTCACCAATGCTCTTCTGAATGAATGGCCCAGTATTCCTAAAGACACATTCCATAAACTAGTGGAAAACCTTCCCAGAAGAGAAGCAATTGTTATACCTGCAAAGGGGGCACCAACTCCATATTGATGCCAATGGATTTAGAATGGGGTGTCCTGTACATGTAATGGCTCTGATAAAAATAGCCAAACCTTATTATTTTTGAAAGGTCATGAAGTATAATGTGCTTTTATAGTAGTACATTTAATATGAGCCTTTCAACAAGAAAGTCTGTTTATATCTAAAGATTCCAGTGTATAAAGGTTAGCTATTAGATAATACTCTTAATAATCTTGATTCTCCAGAATAATTATAGATAAATCTAACCCTTGTTGTTTGTTGTATTGTCAGGGTAAAATAAGACGTATATTGACCGTATATCATTGCACTGGGGTCGGGGACTGGAGTGTCCCAAGCTGTGCTGAACACGCGTTTAATAAACTCTGCATGTCTGTGTGAGTGTGTAGGCCACAGCCTGCCGGCGATTCCTCCCTGAGTGCCCCGGAGATTTATAGACAAGAGCAGCTGCCAAATGTGCACAGTCTCTGCATAATCAGTGCGTTTATAAAGTCAAATGGAGCTTTGCCCAAATTCTGCCTGGCCTGTTGAGCGATGAGACTTTGCAAGACGTGTGTGTGTGTGTGTGTCCTGTTTGATTACCCTGTACTTGGTTTTATTGGAACTGTTACCTTTCATGGCCTCTGTGTGTGTGTGTGTGTATGTATGTGTGTGTGCGCACACATGCATGATGTGTACAAGCTTTGGTTGCACATAGAAAATAAATAAAAGTTTGATTGCATCGACCAAGGATGTCAACATATTTAGAGTCTCGTCATTAAGCTGCTCACTGAGCATTCCTGTGGGTGCAGGCCTATGGACACATCCCAGTGCAGGGCCTTGTTCTTCTTTTTTTTTATGGTTTGCAAAAGTGACGTGCACTTTATACTTAAAGCAGGCGCCTCTGACAGGATTATTTTATTAGGCTTAGATGTCACACTGCTTACATTCAGAAAACGTTAGGATTTGCCTAAATTGCAGTACAGCAGTCGAAAAAACAAGGTTCAGAATTAGAGCGTTGCAAGATTATTCTGGTGACATTATTTCCCCTAAGTCACTGGCTTAAGTCAAATTTGGACGTGCAGTGAAATTGCTGGCAAAGAAGCTGGAGAAGGTATGAGTTCATGAGTAGTGAAATAACATTTTCATTCACTTTTCCCCCACGGGAAACATTCCGCATACCGGTAAACAGAGGCAGTTATGAGAAATGATTTTTTTTTGTCAGTAGGGATGTGATTTTAAGGCCGCCTTATCCGTTGGCAATCTATATGTGAAGCCGCAGGAATCCATGCGACGGCTGCAAACTACGACCTTAACAGCCCTTCCTGCGTTGTTGCAGTACCAGCCCAAATTAAATCCGGTGCCTACATGGTTCATTTTTGAGATTGCAGTTTTGGATATATTATGTATTGTGTATGTTTGTTTTTTTCTGAAATATTTCACCTTAAGGTGGCAGAAAGTTGGTGGAGGTGCTCACAGGTGGCACTTTGCTCAGACTGTCTCATCCAGGATGGAACACGAGGATGTGCTTAGACCCTCAAGTTTGTACGATTTGTCTTCCTCGAATTGCTCACTTATTTCAGGGTAGAGTTAGGGACTTCCACACCCCATGCCTGGGAGCCTACCACTTCCATTGTAGACGAAATCGCTACGCTGACTGCATTCTCACTTTGCTAACTGTGCACTTGCTATGCTAGCTGTTCACTCGCCACCGTAAGTCCTTGCTATGCAAACTGTGCTCTTGCTACACCTGTGGAATTTTCGGTACACTAACTGGTCTCTTGCTATGCTAACGGCATTCTTGCTATGCTAACGGTGTTCTCACTACCTTAACAGTATTCTCGCTATGCTAACTGCACTCTGGCTATGCTTTCATTGCTGACTTAATATAGCTATGCTAAGCCCAGGCAGCCTGTCCTAGAAGGCTGTTTTTGGTTTGTTGTGCTCCATTCAGCAAATATGTCTTGAGATGTGTCGAGATCAAAAGAGTAAATAAAAACATTGAAGTCTCATAAATAATCAAGTATTGGCCATTTTGTAATATTTTTCCCCCTACAAACTTCCTCCTGTCTTGATAATACACTGGTTTTTGTTAATAAGCTTATGAACAACAAATCAACTGAATACTCTCAGCTGAGGGATTCCCCTGATTGCCTGAAAGCTGTGTTATTGCTGTGTTATCTGCTTTCACATCCTTGTTTTATCACTTCCTGTATCCTGTGTTTGATTGTCACTGATATCCACCCAGATATTGAGTCGATGTGTTCTGTAAGAGGATTAACACATCTTCAGAAGACTCAGCCCCGTTCATTTGGCCTCAATGAAAAGTGCGTCCCCCGATTCATGGAGTCAAATCTCATCTCTCTCCATTTGACTCATGAATAAGAGGAACAGAGATGAATCTAATGGAGCGATGGGGGTCGCTCGTCAGTTGGGTGAAATTGGGCCATACCTTTGCCGGGAATCACATTGCATTAATCAGTCAAGTCGCTCTATATTCATCATGTCTACTTAACTCGGGCACATATTTGAAATCACACTGATTTTGGTTCACAGTCACCTTCTAAACATTATTAAACCCTCCCCAGACCCCCCAGAAAAGCCTGCTCCCGTAATTACTCAAGGTTCTCCCAAGGTACCTGATCATGGGGAAAGATTTACGAGATAATCTTTGAAAGGACGGATTACCGTGTTATGTAGGAATGAAGAGTACTCCATGTCCTCGTTCTTCTGTCGTCATTCTACGTCAAAATACCCTATACAGTGAAACTAAAGCTAGGGATGCTTACCATTGGAGAGAAATGTCAATGGTTCCCGAACAACAAGCTAGGTATTTGATTATGTTTGTCTGGACCTCTATAGACCAATTATGTTACTGGTGTTAACAGACCTCTGAGGTATGGTGTGACCCATTCGCTCACTCTGTCCTCTGAAGATTTTTGCTGGGCAGATTAATTCGTTCTTGGCCTATTGTTGTGGCCAGGGTGGGAAAGCACGCCAGGAATTGTGCAGTTAGCCAAGACTAGGAGGAACTCTGAGCCGCATCCAGTCATCATCTCATCTCCAGGCCAGGGATATGTCACAGACAGCCGGCCAGCAAAGGTGCGATAACAGTTTTTGGGTCTGGCTCTTGAGGTACTAGAAGAGGTACTAGTACCAGAACCGTGCATGAGCTGCTTTCAGCATCAGGGTGCATGGCACTTTTCATTGTTTGGCGCAGGTGGAGCACATTCGGCTCTGTGGGCTGTCTCCAGAATTGCAGAAAGGTTGTGTGTACTCGGGGTAATTGTAGTTTTGCCTTTTATAAATAAATTTATACCACCACTTTAAAAGGCTTAAACAGCACTAAAGTAACAACAGACTGTAATTGCTATAATATCCACCACCCCAGCCACTCTTAAGCATTGTGAAATGGGTTTGAAAACAACCCTGGGTGCTTAATTTAGTTTAATGTTAATGTTCTTGTCGATTTAGGGAAATTCAAATGTTTGACGTTCCTAGGTGTAATTAAGGAAATAATTAACCTGTAAATGTGGCCCTCAAACAGGAGGAAATTAGCTTTTTATGCATGAAAATGTCTGATTTGTAGTGCTGGTTTTTCCCCCTGATAAGTAGCACCCTGATTAAATTGAGGTCCTTTTCATATATAACTACACTTCTGTGACATCCTTCCATTTTATTTTCTTTCCTGTTGCTTAATTAGATTCCTGTAGCAGGGGCTTTGCATGCCATTTGATCGCTTTTCAGTTTATCTTCAAGTTCATTTTTTTCCCTTCATTTTATGTGAACACTGAGCTGCTGCTGGCAGATCCCTGAATCTCTGCTGCATCCCAGCCCAATCCCACTCTGGGAGCCGCTGCTTCCTTCCCTTCCCATTCGCCGGCGCCTACTAGACAATACCACCGACCGCTCGCCATCTGTCTGCTGCCAGGACACCCGATTCCTCCACAGGGGGCGCCGTACAGCTGGATCTGTCGTTTTGGCTCAGTCTTTGGCAGCTCACTGTTTTGGATGAAGACTGGCGCTGGGAGCATGCGGGTGGTGGTGGGGGGATGTGTCCTTCAGTGCCCCTCCCTGTGTCCCCCCCCCCTTCCAAAGCAGGGCGGTCCCCCTTTCCTGCCAAGGGGGATCTGGAAAGAGGCCTGGCTCAGGGCTGGCATCGCGCGGCACAGCGATCATCATCCGTCCAGAAAGAGCTAATGAGGATGGGGACAGCAAGGGGGGTGTGGAGCAAGCCTGTCAGTTCCCAGTGTGTGGAGTGGTGGGGGGGGGGCTCTTCCTGGTTGCTGACAAGATTAGGTTTTAGGGGGCAGAGCTGCAGTCTGTTTGGAAAAATATCACAGCCCATTAGTTAGGAGCAATGAAACGGAGACAGCTACAGGGACTCCATTAAGCACGGCGCGCTTAGGCGGCTGGTGTCCCTCGGCGGCGCTCTCTTCTGGAAGGATTGTGCACCGACACATAATTGGACTGGGGAAATCAGGCGGGCTCCAGCAGCCCTGATGCGGCTTTTTCACACAGAAAATGGGAACATGGGAGTTTTTTTTTTCTCCTGACCCCCTCCTGTCAGCATAACGGACTGTTAGAAACACAGGCCCCAAACAAGCCTTGTCTGCCCCCACCCTCCACCCAACCCCCAGTCACCCTCAGATACCAGGGTCACAACTCTGGGGAGGAGCGCCATGTAACTGGAAGCCTTGAAACGTAGCTATGCCGTCTGTTTGATTGGCGCTGGTGAGCCGCGTGTTGCACGTGTGGGCCGTGTGATAAACGTTGTTATGAGAGTCCATTTGAAGAGGCCTATTGGGTCTTACCATACCAATTACTCACTCCAACACTGCCTTTAACATTCATCATCAAGAATCTCTCTGCCTCCTTTATTAGCTTGCAACGCTCTGTGGGACCCCCCCCCCCCACCCCACCCCACTGTGAAAGGGATGGGTGGTGTATTTTTAGTGCTTTCAAAGTGCGAAATTAGAGCCCTCAGTATGTAAAGTAATTGATGCATGATTCGAGTGCTGTCAGAATCCTGTCATTCTTCTCCCAAGTGGTCACTGTTATTCAGCACCCCATTCTGCTGTTTTCACAGTGGTTGTTTTGCTTCCGGTTCTATCCATGTGGTACATGGTTTGATTGTGCTATCCTCCCCTCTGCCAAGCCTCATTGTGAAGCAGGGGCACCTGCAAGTTTTATGTCAGGGTATGCATCCACGCAGACCACAACCCACCTCCAGTTCATCTGGCTGACTGGAGGTGTGTATTATGAAGCCGGTTTAGCGCCTTAGTAAGGTTTCTTGAGGCTTTCTTACAGGTTTTGGGTCCCCTCGACAAAATTCAATCAGTCAGTAATCGAAAAGGACCTCAAAAGGGTGGTGAGGTTGGCATAGGACATCAGTAGGCGGTGGGTTGGTCGATTTCTGGTCAGGGAACTCCAAGCCAACAGCTGCAGGTCACAAGCGCTGTTAACACCACTGTCCGGAACTCTCACTTTGAAAATGGATGAGCCCTGTAACACTCCCACTAACCCTGACTCCAATAAGACAGCCGACTGCTAGCTTGATATCTGGAGGGAGGTCTCTTTGTCCTCTGCTTTGCTGTGAGTCATTGTTCGGTCTGCTGCCCTTCCATGTCTGCCGGGCATGAGTAGATGAAGGCTGTGGCCGAGCCTGGCCCTCGTACCCCGCCATGGATGCAGTACGAAGAGCTCAGTGCCTTGCGTATTGCCAGGTCGACTTCATAAAGACTGATAACCTTGCCATTGCCGGCCCTTTCAGAAATGGGTATTGTTGTCAAAACCTTGGAAGTCAGCGTGAAAGGAGCGTATACACGGACTCAAATAAAAGGAGTGAAGTCTGGGCTTCCACAAAAGCCTCCGTAAGTTCCATCTTGATTTATGAGAGGGTGGGCATATAATGTCCACTGGCAGACGTGGTTGACATTTCCGGACTCCCCTGGAAACTGGACAATGAATGCTATCTAAACTCAGAGGGACCCGGGGCGCACATGCCGACCCGTTGGACTTCCCTCCCACTCGACCCGACAAGATCGCTGAAACAGCCTTTGTCAGATCTATTGGACGGGGGCTGAATAAAAAGTGGCAGTCACTTGAAACACCTGCGATAGGATCTAATCAGCCATCACCCGCATCCATTTAGCGTGCGCAGTAACATTTCAGCCGTCTGGCGGCCAGGGTGTTGGGGGTGCAAGGGGGCTCGTGTCGTCTCGCGCATCTTCCCTTTGAACACATCATTTCCCAGACAGCGCCGGATTTATTCCCCAGCTAAAGCCATCTTGACAGGTTTGTTATCTGTCCGCCTCGCTCGAGAAGCCCCAGAGACTCCGAGCGTAGCTGTTCGGAAAGACAGAATGGGAAGTGGGGCAAGGAAATGTCAAGCGAGCCACCGAGGATGGATATTATAGCTGCCGGGTGCCTGGGAGAGGATCGTCTATCTCCTCCTCCTGTTTCGCAGTCGCTTCCCCACCAAAGATGGCCGTCTCCTCCGGACTATTTAGTATCGATTTCTGGCAGAGTTATGTGCAGCTTTGATTGAGAGAGTTTCCCACAGCGCCATGCTGTTTACTGTCCGGCAGAGTATTGAATGAAGGAGGGAGCAATCATTGCTGGCATATTTCCACCAGTTTGGTGTAACTCAGCACTGTCTGCTGGGCCAGTGGGCATTTTTTTTGTACCTTTTTCCATTATGTAGGACATGGCAGGACTTTCCACTATAGAAAGTCTCCAGTGAATTCTAAAAATGATGATGATGTCTGGGGATGAGTCAAGCGGTGATCTTGTAGTCAATACGGCAGGGAGCTCACCTGCTTAATATCATTAAGTCTTAGGCTAAATACAGAACACGTAACCTCTGCTTAGCTCAAGAAAGAATATTTATGGTAGTGGTCTGTGCACGGTTGTAGGGCTAGCTGTCAAGTGAGCATCTTAGACTCTCATCTATAGTGGCATGCATTGTTCAAGTGAAATCCGATTCAGACTGTCTGTTTAAAATGGGGGCACTACCGTGGACCCTCCCTATCTCGTATGCTGTAGATGTATTTTGAGAATCACTTGGGTTTCCCACAGAACTTGATGGTGCCCCATGTTCCCACAGTGCATTTTACTGGGATGATGTTGCAGATGTGAGCCACATGTGGATGAGGTTGGTTGTTTTGCCATTCAGGCCTGATCTTACCAGGAGTCCAGAACAGAAAAGGTTGAGGGTTACTCAGATATCCTAGATTTATGTTACTATGTAGGGAAGGTTAACCGACCAGACCTGCACGCCATGCTCTTTTAGACGACCAGAAAACAGATATCAGTGACTTAAATCTCATCATGTTTTTCTCTTTCTCTCTTCCATTCTTGTTCCTGGCTCATCCTGTTTTTCAAATCAATCCGGAGTCAATCTGTAATAAAATGTCATGTTGGCGTCCCTGTTCCCCGCCACCCAAACGATTTGGAACACGTTTCACCCCCAGATGTTAAGGCCATCATGCCTGGCCGTCGTATCCCAAAGCCAGGCGCGGCTCTTGGGCCTGTTTACTGCGCCGCATTTCCAAAAAGGCTCTGGTTTCAGGTTTAACCTTGCAAGCAAAACCACTTCATGTATCCCAAACATAACCAGCATCGTGTGATTAAAGAGGGGCCAGCCATTAGGAAGAAGATACATCTGCCTGCAATTTTATACCCACTTTTCAGCTATGGACTCCAGCTTCAGAAAGGGATTTTAGAAAGCTGGGGGGGGGGCAGGGTGTGCTGGTTTATGCCTTGCTGCTTGATTAAGTCATTGCCATTTAGAAGATGTCACGACAGTTCTGTCCCAGGTTGCACCTATCTGGCCTGTGATGACATGGTTGGATCTGTACCTGTCGGCACCATGGGAGAGTGCCAGTTGGAACGCATAACAATTCCACTCACCAGCAGGGTGCCATAACATGTGGACATATCACTGTCCCCCCCATCCGCCCCCCTCCCCGGGCAACATGCTGGGGATTTTGATGGAATCCAAATTGTGAGATAATTTGTTCTCCATAATTGCGGGACTGCTGAGTCCGGCCCAGTCCCATCAGAAAGGCTTTGGCATCCTGCTTGGCTGGGGATTAGTAGGTAATAGGCACTGTGGGGTGCTAGGTAGGCCCTTGAAATATTTTGTTGGCTGCCCCCCACCCCCTGTGCACGTTGCACTCCAGCTGAGTGGATTAAAACAGTTTGAGGGCTAGATTGGATTGTGTGATGTCCAATTATCTGTGTCATGGGCCTACTGTCCCTGTGCACCACCTGCGGGAATCGGTCTGCCTGTTGCGGGTGCGTCGTCGGGTCAAATAAAAGCAGAACGAGGGGGTGAAGCCCAGCCATCTCCTCCTTGTCTTCGTTTGGTGGCGCCTTGAGCATCGTGACCCGCTTTGGTTCTGGTGCCGACCACAAGGCTCTCTAATTAATTTTGCGTATTGCACAATGTCAGAGGGTCATTCCGTCCAAAGAGTTAACGCTGTCAGCCATTTACGGTGTTATTTATGATGCCAATTACGGTCCGCACTGAATGATTCAGTGCGCGCACTGATAGTATTACAGGCCGTTTGTGAGTCACTCGCTTTAATTAAACTTCCACGGAAAGGTCACTTATCACTGTTGTTGCCATGCACGCTTGCCTTTCACACTCCTGTGGGCTTAAAGGGCCACATTCCACACCGGGCTGAGAGTCGCTTAACTCTCGCTAAATGTCCATGTCAGATTTCCATTCCTAGCCTTTAATTTATTACTGATGATAAAAATGATGTAGCAGTTTCCCCTTTTGTTAGTTTTTTTAGCATAAAAATAATCATAAAGATCTGTGTATATAATTGTGTGCAAAACAATTGAAATGAGCTCCATTCATAAATCTGCCCTTTTCCCATTAAATGGTAAATGGTTTCTCTCCTACACACTGCTTGGCTGAATGATCGCTTCAGATGGTCAAATTTAATCTCAATGACTTGAAAGCTTCGCCTAATAACTGAAAAGCGCTTCAGTGCACTGTTACAGTGGGATTATATTTTACAAAAGTCCCATCAAATATCCTCAGAAAATATGCTCTGCGGTCAACTGAATCATTTTTAAAATGGAGTACGTCAAACTATATATAATTCGTAATGTGTTACAGTGAACCCATACGTTTGTATGAAAGCATTAAAGAATATATGGCATCCATTAAATTTATGGGATGGAAAATCCAGGCTTTTTCCGGCGTCAGCTCCGCAGGGAATCGGCTTTTGGTGGCCTTCTCTCCCAGGATCCAGCCTGTAATCTGTGAAATAGCAACCCAGCCCCTCCC
>JAABNX020000119.1:16621034-16650203 GCA_015163995.2 Mormyrus lacerda
TCCCTCCATAGGTGTTTTGGAAACACCCCTCTGCTATCGACTGTCTGACTCCCAAGTCTGTTTGGTGCTTTGAGATGGACCTGGGGACCCTGGGTGTGGAACCTGATGCTCGTTATGGGAAAAATTCAGCATTGGATAGTTTATCAACACATGTAGTGTAAATGTTTAGTCACACTTTTCATTGTGAATCTTGCTCCGCACGTCCTTCCAGTCCCCGATTTAAACAAAAATTACACACAAAACACAAGTACAAATCAAGGTGCTTACAGTAACACCATAAGTACAGGCACAATTCTGAATAAATATATAGACACAGTATGTACGTATACACATAATGCAAATATTATAATTGTTGCAAAGAAGTAGATGAGGTAAAAAAAAATTTTAAAAGTGGGAGGTGTGATGTAAAAACACAGATTGGCAGATAATGTCCAGCCTTCTCAATGCTGTTGAGTTTTTCATACAGTGGAAAAACCCGTTTAATACCCCAGTTACTGCAGGACTGTGTCCGCCTTCCAGTGCCTTGTGAAGGCTCTGTAGTCATGAGGAAACGAGACTGATAATGTAAACAGCAGAGCAGTCGCTGTTTCCTTCTAGAGATGCTGTAAGGAGCAGCAGCCTGGAAGGCCAGGCTGGGTTTGGAGTAGTCGCGAGCGGATTTATGGAGACTCCCTTGTCTCCCATCTGTAGCCATCAAGAATAAAAAAAATCAGATGGAGTGCCAGTCTTCAGGGAAACGCCATGCCTGCAAACAGGAAATTGCCAGCTTGAGGAACTCCTCAGAGGAGAAGCGGGTATAAAGAATAGACAGATTACTATGGAGTTTATTTATTAAATGTGATAACTGCTATGACTCCCCAGGGGGGGCGTTCAGCTGCCACTTCTTCGGGGAGGAAGTCTGAAGGAGTTTAGAGATAAGTTGGCGTTTGGACAGAGTAGCATTAAGCCACATGTTAACCTTCCTATTAACTTTCAATCACTACGGAAACATGGACCGCAGGGAGACAGTGGGGCTGTTGCCATGATGGCCATTACCACAGCAATAGAATTTGATAAATGCAACCTGGTGAAAAATGGAAATGGGATAGGCTCGGAAGGCAGGAGGGACAGGGGGAGGTGAGATGGGAATCTGCGGGGCCGCTGAGCATGTCGACATTAGAGGCGTCTAAAACGGGGTAGCTGAGACCCCTCCCCACCACCAAACAACTCATTTATCTCCTACACCTCTCACCCCTGTGCACTGTTGTTATGTGACTTGTGTCATGTCACCTGTAGAGCAGAAATGTCGACTACAAATTTCCCATGCTGTGAAAGTCACATCAGGGCAGCTTAGCAGGGTGACAGCAAGGCCACTGGTGGGCATAATTAATTAAAGACACTGGATTGAGCCTTGGTCCTAGTCTGCGGCTGGGGCTGCCCCCTCAGTCAGGTCGCTGAGGTCGGCCGACACCTTATATCGGGCAGCCTGCCCTGATTTCCTGGTTTGTCCCTGCGCTGGTTTAACACCCCCCCCCCCATCTTGGTGGGGACAGCAGTTGGATGTGGTTAGCTATGTAAACGGACGTGTAGAAAGAATGGGCATCACTTGTGGCATGGTGGTTTAAAAGTGACAGCACATGGCACCAGTGGTGGCTTTGTTTATCTGGGAGTCCCCACTTAAAAAGTCACTTCTTGGCCCCCTGGTGTAGTGATGCTTTGTGGCCAGCAGGGGGCCTCAGAGGGACCCAACCCTCAGGAGCCCCACACAGATGTGTGGTTTGAGTGCTGGTAAACAGCACCGCTGCTTGGAAACACTGAGCTATAGTCAGTTCATTGCTGGCTTGTGTTTGTTTTGCACAATTCCTGATGCTACTTCTTGGAATTGCCTAATATCTATAAATACAGAATATCTTCTGTTAAACACACACACACGCGCACACACTCACATCCAGGCTGAATGACAATTCAATTTGTTGATTGCTTCTTTCCTCCACTTCTCTATTTGTGTAAAAAAAATTATATATCTTGTTGAATGTATTAATTCAACATGATGAATCCTGTATTCAACCCAGTGGAGTGAATAATTAAAATTAGCTGATAAAACTTTCAGCAGAATTACTTTGCGAAATTGCTGAACAGATGTGTCATTTTAATGAAAATCCACAGCCAAGCTCCTCTACCCCCCATCCTCGCCCCCCCTCCAGCCGGATGAAAATATTATCCCCACGGCACATACTTAATTTGGTGGTAAATACACTCTGAGCCTTCTCTGGAAAGGGTGGGGATAGAAGGGAGCGTGGGGGGGGATGCAACTTGTCACACTTAGTAACTTGATGTTTCCCCTGCATGCAGTAACAGCTATCTACAGTAATTCATAGCACTCCATTGTTACAGCAGGTCCCAGAGAGAACTTATTAAAATGCAATAATCTCCTATTTAAACAGAAACAATAACCATTAAAATTCCCGTGGATCCAAAACGGAGCATAAGCCCCATCTGGTATGAATGATTAGAGCCTTGACGAGGGAATTTAATTTGCAGCATTCAAAGGCTAAATCTGAGCAGATCTTCCCACTGTGGCTCTCACCACCTCTTTCATTTCTGAGACGGTTTGTTTATTTATTTCTAATGGCGTTTTGTTCCGCCGGAAACCTTGACGTGAACCGTGAAAGTTATACATGTGCTTAAACGTGTGGGCTTTTTTCAAGCCGGGCAGCCTTTCATTTTCCGAATTGATCAACAGATTTATTTTTTACTCCCACAGAAGCAATTTGTAATTATTTCTGGCTCATTTCCGCTTTTGGCTTTCTGTAGGCGGGGGGATTGGTGGGACATTAAAACTGGAATCAGTGTGATTTGATTTGGTCTGGGACCCGAATCGCAAGTAGATGCGCTTTGATGATTCTGGGGGAATCCAGTGTGTGGCCGGGTCGAGACAGGCCTCAGCCGCCAGACCACTCAGAGCTAGAACCTCAGCCAGACCCAATAGTTTATTGCACGCGATTGAAATATTACCATATTTCAGTGACGAATTGCAGTCCACAGGACCCACTAATCCATAACTAACGTGCAGAAATCAAGCCTCAGCTGGTCAATTATAACCTGTCAGGGCAAATGGAAATCTCATAATTACATAATTGCGATTCTCGAAGATTTGTTTCCAATAAAGATGATAGCAGCAGGTGCCGCGATGCGGCATTCTGGGCTGAGATAGGCATACGGATGCCATGTCAGCTCACATTTAGCGGAAATGAGAGTCTCTGTAGAGCAGAGGGAATAGGAGGGCCTGGTGAAATATGGCCTCCAGGTTGTGCTGTCGTTAAGGGGCTGAATCGAATGTCAGTTGGGACCCTGCAGTTTCCCGGAGATGAAGACACCAGGTAACTGAATTTACGAAAGCCGTCGTTATGGCTGTTGAGGGAGGAGGTTGGAATGGATGTTGCTTCTGGTAGTGGAAACTTCAGAAAATGACTTCGATGGAGGTTGTTATTGCGGCTTCCCGCGGCTGGAGTGCTGCAGCTGTGTAAAGCTGCCTGTTTTTTTGTTTTGTTTTTCAGCCTCTTCATTCTGTAGGTGAACCTTGTTTATCTCTCATCCTGGAAGTAATAAAAGCTCTTAGCGAATCGGCGCCATCTTAATCAGGCCCAGTGGTCAGCGTGAGGTGAACAGCTAAGCAAAACTGCTCGCTTTGAAATGCTCCCCGGCCTCTTTGGGGAATTCTTAATGCATGGGGGGTCAGGTCTTTATAATGTTAATTTAAGAGCCCGGGCTCAAGCTGTAGGAAACAATCCATCATTTAAAGCACAACACTGCTGTCCCTGACAGAAAAAGTTTATGTCAGGGAAGTAACTCCGGCCTTTGGCACCTGGTGGGAGGAGAAAGCAGGAAGGAGTAAATGAAATCTGTGGTTTGAGGAGCAGCGGCGTGCCTTATTTATTTATTTTCCCCGTGAGCAGGAGTGCGCTTCCTCTTCCTGCCGCGCTAATGAGACCCGCAGCCGATCGGTATCGGCATTCCAGCTTATCGACAGTGGCGTACGGGTAGAAACACCAGGAGACTTCCCCCAGCAGGTGCTTCGGCCTGCTTGGTTTGCATTCATCGCTGGGGGGGGGGGGCTTTTTTGCGAGGCTTGTTACCGTGTGTGAGGCATTCAGCAGCCGTGAATCGCATATCATGTTTTTTTCAGCTGGTTCTTTACTTTCCCGTGACAGTCATTTTGCCTGTATCGAATATTCCATGCCCTGAACCAGAGCCTCGTTTGGGTTGGGTCATGCCTGCATCCACGGAAAGTGAAAGCCTTAAGTATACATGCTTTTTGGTGTCTAAATAATACTTTAGTGTCCTACTGGCGTGTTTTGCATGCTGTATCTAGGATTATATGGTCATCAATTTGAGTCCCAGGGTCAGCAGAATGACCTTGTTGTTGTTGTTGGGCCCCTGAGCAAGGCCCTTAACTCCTAGTTGCTTCAGGGACTGGCTGACCCTGCTTTCTCAAAAAAAAAGTCACTTTGGATAAAAACAAAAATGTAAATGTACTTTTATTTATTATTATTGTAGAAGAAACAAGCCTCATTGAAAGCATTGCTGCCTGCATTAAGACCCAGATTCATGAATGCGATTGGTTTTTTTCAACAATTAAAAAAATAAATCAGTGTTTACATGAGGCATTTTAACGTGTCAGCACTGGTTGCCCCCATGGGCATGGCTGATCTGATGGTGCGTGCCCTGGTGGAGGGCCAGAGTCCTTTCTGCTCCGCTTAACACAATAGCGTCAAGCGTGGTGGTGCGCCGGTGCTCCATCACTTCAAGCGGGCACATTCGGGGAATTGTGCAATTACTGTGATGCGCATGCTAAAGCGTAGCAGGTGCACGGCTAAATATACCACGGCAAAGAGCCTTACGCTGCAGCCGCGTTATTCCCCGGGCTCCCTGTTACTGGCCTGGCTGAGGCGGCACATCATCCATTTGTAGCTCCCTCGTGAGGAGGGTGCCTCCTAATTCCGGGGCCCCTAGTTAATAGCCTGCTTCCGGGACTTCTGATAATGAGCTCTGAGCCTGGGAAAGGAGAGTACCACTCCCAGGGGCCATCGCCAGAGTTACATACGGGGCAGAAGAGCAGCGTTCCTCCGGGGAGAGAGAGGCTAGGACTGGAACCGATGGCGAGGGGACACCCTACAATTACTGTCATCATTATGCGCGTTGGCGCTTTCTTTTGGGATGCTGCAAGCTTCGGGTAGGGATGTTGGATGATATTGGGAATCCAGCATGTCTGGCTGTGTTTAGCCAGTGGGGTACCAAGGTCCATTACTGCGAGTTCAGAGGTTGGGATCTGCGTTCCGAAGATGGCAACCACATCTGGCAGCCCCATGTTGTGATTATGCCGAGGGTAGTTTCCTGCATGTTAATTATAGTCTTTAAGGTCCTTTAAGATCGTTTCCAAGGTTTTTATCTCAAACATTTTCTCTTAGCTACTTGTTGTTAATCACTAGTTTGTCAGCCTGGGAATGAGGCCTGATGTTGGTGAAGACTAATCTTCTCGCATTGTATTTGTCCCTGTGGACAGATATTTATGTTATTTATGTTATGTATTTACATTATGTATTAGTATTACATATTTACGTTATGTTACATGTTTACATGATATGTTCACATTACGTTTATACTTTGTGTTTAACTGTTACGTTGTGTTTCATATATTTATGTTGTTATTTTACATCATGCCACTATATCATTTAATTTCATTCAACATTGTGTATTTATATTATGTTGCATGTTTACATTACGTATTTGCACTGTTTTAGTTGAGGGGGCCCTGGTTCCAAAGTGCATTGTCACTTGTAATTCATTATGTGATATGTTTAGTGCTGTGTAATGCTGTTGGTGTTTGCATTATATGTTAGGTGTTTGCCTTATATGCCTTTTCTGTATCTAGAATGAGGTGCAGTGCGTTTTGTTCCTGTGGTAATTTAAATTTATGGTCACGTCACCGTTAGCCTTTTCGATGATGGGGAAGCAATAAAAGTAATGACTTAATTTCTGTTGGAGCGGGGAGGCGCTAAAGGGCACAGCAAGGTGGGGCGGGCACCCAGGACGCCTAGCTCAGCATGGAGGACGTGTCATTTTATGGCCATGGATCGCGCACGGCCATGTGGTCCTCCCCTGCTGTGACGCATCGCCTGGGGCCGTGTGGTGTGCTGCCTATGGTGCCCCATAATAGTGTCCTGTGCTATTTACACTTTTTACTGTGGTGATAATAAATAATAATAATATTCATAGGAAATGGGATCTGTATTGAACTGATAGAGATTGCAGACTTGTGGCTTGTTTTAGCTTACAATCTTTCGTTAAATGCTTCTGCCTTCTGTGACATTTTCAACAGCATGCTGTTTACATACTAGGAATGGTACAGTCTTTAAACAGGTAATACATTTTAAGGACCATTACAAGATGTGCTAATCTTGTAACTGGTAGAATTTATCTGGAACATTCAGTAGTGTGGAACGTATGTTCATGGTGATCTTTAAAAATGGGCGCCCATTGTTTTCTTGGCTTCTTTCTTTCCTTGGGCTATGATTTTTTTTTCTTTGAGCACGTATACACTGCACCCAATTAGCGAGCGACACCAATGGTGACAGGACTTTATTCATCTGTGTATTAATGCACGAAACGATAGGCTCTTCATCATAAACACAGATGAGAGGTATGGGTGGTTTTGTTTACTGCAGGTATGTTGTTTTGATATTTTCACTGTTCAGGAAAAACATTTTTATTGGCACCCTTGCAGAGGTCAGGCTTATTGCATTAGAGAGACATTGTCACTTCGGTCCATGAGAAGTGGCCAAAGGTTTCAGAATGGTCCACAATCTAATTTGGGGACATTAATCATCCATGTGACAGCACTGTCCTGTTTTTGTCCCACGCCGCCACATATATTGAAGGTTAAGGCATCCCTGTGTGAGTTTTCCTGTGGTTGGCATCGCAGTCCTGTACAGACAACATGTTTGTGTTCATAGAATCACTTTGCGCTGAGAAGTTTAAAAGGTGAAAAGCAGAATCACAAGGCCGCCTGGTGCCAATGACTTCCCTCTCCTACCCAGAGGGGGAAAAAGGCGCATTTGGAAAGGTAATGCTGGTAATCTGTGTATCCCAGTATGACGCCCAGGAGCCATGGATAAGAGGAGGCATCGGCAAGGGTGGGCTTCGGTTTGTGCTGTGCCACTGGCGTGCTTGTAGGGGGTGTGTCACCATGCATACTGAAGGCCTGCTGCGCTCTGACCTCCAGTGAACCCGCTAATGTACCAAATGGGGGCCTTAATTTTTCATTAACTTAGAAAGAGAGATTCGCTCCTGTAATTTCCTACATGCCGCCTGCTTTAAAGGTTTCAATAACCCGGCGTTTACAGTTGGCTAAACAGGAATTGCCTGCCCCCCCCCCACCCAGCCCCCCTTAACAGCTCCAGCATAGCAGCTATGAAAGCCAGTGACGCTTAAACGCAGACTTATTGCGTTGGTTATCTTTAATGACTTTGAGATGTATTGGCCTTATTATTACCCACTGCAGTTATCAATTCCTCTAATTAGGCAGTGCAGTCCCTAAAGAAATTCCACAGTAAAGGGCAAAAAAAAAAATGATGAGCAGGAAAGGCAGGGATGCTGGGGAACTAGAGGGAAAACGATGGCACATTTCGCCCTCACTGAAGGCATATTGGGTTTGGGTGTGGGGCATTGGTGGTAGGTGGGGTCACTAGGCATGGGGTTTATATGCTGCTATCTCATGGCTCTTTCAGGCAGCATTTAGCTTTGAGTACCCATCTGCATCAACGACGACTCAGATGTGGTCTGTTGACATGGTATGTCTGTTTCCGTGACATTCGTCACCACACCAACGGAACAGCTACATGTTCGGGTCTCATCTGCTGAGCACAAATCAGGTGTCCCCTCCTCCTGCTGGATATGCTGAGCCGACTGGCCCGGCTGACATTTTTGTCCTCTGGACCAGGTGCACGATTCACCCCCCCAGCCTCTCGGCGCTGATCCATCTATAAATAAGTAAACCAGTAGGAGCAAACAGAAGAAATGTCTGGCTTAGCAGTGAGCTTGAAGGCGGCCATGGATCTGATAGCGGCGATGACTCCCTGCACACACGGAATTACCTGGCTAACATTCCCAGAGATCGCCCTGAATATAACCTGGAGAAGGCACCCCTCATAAACTGGGGCCGCTGGCTCTAATGGAAAATCCCGTTCCCCGGGAATTGAGTTGCCTGATCTTTCATCAACGGAGAGTCCTTCTCCCTTCCTGTGTCCGTCCTTAAAAAACAGCGATTAGCTGTAAATGCCCACTGATTTACTGTCGCCACGGCGACCAGCCCGCTCTGAGCCGCTTGCAATTTATCGCCCAACGTCACTTTTACATGACGGGTTTGTAACAAATATCCGCCGCATATTGTTAAATTAATCTTCCATTTAAAATTAATGGAGTTAGACTCCCCAGGTTCAGTGTAATTTGGTGTTGGCGGGTGGAGAGCGGCGTGCTGTGAATACAGAATGAGGCGGGGCCAAGCGGCCTAATCTCCCATCACCTTGAACCTGCGCGCCGAGGACGTCTCTCTCAGCGCCGACTAATGAGATTGTGCTCGCCTCCCCCGGGAGGGCTGCTACTCCGCCTGTACCGTCCCCGCTGCCGCCACCGCCAAGCGCCTTATTTTAATAATTCCTCAGATATGACAAGGCTGACGCGTGTATGAAAGAGCCGGCTGTGGAAAAAAAAAGGCGGGTGGGAGATGAAACGAATTTTATATCATTATTTCAAAACCAAAGGTTTCTGAGGAGATATTTCACGGTGTAAAGATGCAACATTCAGCCGCCGTCTTTCCTTTTTTTTTCTTCCATAATTCATGATGATCCAGGGATCACTTTGTTAAAACAGTAAAGGGTTCTTTAAAGGCACGGGAAGCAGCAGAAAATCTTGCCGAGCCCTCTATTGTCTGCAGGCTGGCTAAACGCGTGCCGCGGCCAGCGTGTTTTACTCACGATCCCCTTATTAATTTATAGTCCCGCTGCAGTGAACATGCTGTTCCCCAGGGGGTTAGCTACACCTACAAGGGTGTGAGTTGTCTTTAAGCCCAGTCCCCCCCCCCCCAAGTGCACGCACGTGCCTTCGGCTTCGGTTTTGCATTTCCTGTACACCACCGTTTGTGTGGATCGGATGTTATAAACAAGAACTTCAGTCACACACATAATGGCATCAACACTGGAAATATTAGCGAGCGTGAGGGCGTTAAATATTCATCCGCCGCACGCTTGTGTTGCAGTGAATGCGTTGGTATGTATGATGAGCTAGTAGCATGAGCACTCACATATCCCTGTGTCTCGTCTGTGAAGCCTACACCTGCGTTTCCATTTCACAGGAGTAGCAGCCTAATCCCTACAGATGGTATATCGTACAAACTGTTAGCGACTTGCTTAGGCTATTTCTAGCTTTCATCTGGTCTCATTTGATTTTTTTTTTTTTTTTTTTTTTTTGCTGCTTACAGACATGCCATAATTTCCGTCTGCTAGCTACCATGTGAGGGATAGGTGGCTAATGTATTGTGGATGTTATGGGCGGATTCGTGTACCATTGTCAAGCAGAACAAGTGCCCTGCCTTTCCTGTCATCCCTGCTCGGCTGAAATAAGCTGTGATATGTTTTTTTGGTGGGGGGGGGTCTGTTCCTTGTTATGGGAAACTTCTGGTTGGGAATTAATGAGTAGCCTAATCGCAGTCAGGTTCATTTTGCGACAGAGGGGCTCCAAATCTGTTCAAGGAAAGCTTGTGATTTCTCGTTCATGTTGAGGCACTGTAATTGTTCCCTGTACTTGTTTGAAGTCTGACGTCTCGTGTGACAAATTGTAGGACAGTGGAAGCACATGTACATGTTTTCTTTTAAACTGACGTGCAGACAGAGGTAATCAATCGCCGGTTAATTCATCCTTCTCCTCCCTGGTTCACAGCCTCTCTTGACGCTCATGGGCACTGAACCGGTTCAGCTGGGTCTCCGAAAGCCTGTTGACGCGCAGTCTGCTCTGTCTTTGGAATGCCACTTAATTGGCAGGCAGTAATAGTAGATGTCAGCTGTAATGCTATCCTGAGTCTGAACGAAGTCTCCTCTCTTAATAACCCAGGCCTGATGAAACCCAAGATGGCTTTTGTGGCCTGGCTTCTTCATGGAAGGATTTTGCGATCGACCATTTCATTTTCACAGCCATGTGTCTGTGAATGTACCCCCCGCCCCCAATACTTCTGTCCAGGTGTTGATTTCTCCTTGTCAAATATGGATGGCTGTTGAGCTCCTAACGTTTTTCTGCGTAACATCGATGAAGCTAAAGTTCACCAGCTAATAAGGTTTCATTAGCAGGTTTAAATAGAGGTGAAAGGTCACTGCTGATGTCACTATCATTACATGCTGCTTTAGTGATGGATGTAAAAGGCGCAAGTTGTAAAATTTGGCTTTTGGTCGTTATTAAACGAATGTGACCTTGGGCATCAGGTAATTTATGTTTGAGTCCATAATGTTCCACTGGGCCTGAATGGATTATAATTTCGAATAACGCCCCCCCCCCCCTTAGTATGTGCCTCTGGTGGCAGTGAATGCAGCAACTGGCACTGGCTGAATGGATTTGTGTCTAGAGAAGCTTCCTGGCACTTGAAGGGTGGCTCGGGGGACGGGGCCGGTGCAATTGTCCCCTCTCAGGGTGAAATTTCAGGTCTGTTGTGCTTGGAAAAGGCAGAGATGGGAGCAAAAGGCTCCACAGGAGGGGGTGCCAACACCAGGCACGACGCTCCATGCCCAAGGGGCCCGGCCGAATTGGCCCGACGCGCCTGTCACTCTGGTGCAGGATGCCATTGGGCCTGTTTATATTGTCACATGAAGAGGCGTTCCTGGGGGGAGGCTAGGCAAGCGGGAGAAGCTTCTTACAATGCGATAAAGGGGGGCTGAATAGCTTCTGTCCGATGTTAAGACAGCATGGCGTCAAGTTGTTTTGGTGCCCCAGCACAGCTGACCGGGGGGAGCTTCACAATGCCATTGGTGGTGCCAGTCCTGACTTCCTGCCAGTTTGCAGAGTGACGGTAACAGTCAGCCAGAGATGCTGAATGCGAGCACCTGTCACTGCCGGCACTGCGTCAGGGAGCGCGAGTATCTGGATGAGTGTGCATGGACCGCAACCTCAAGATCCTGCTGGAGAGCTGTAGGAGGCCCGGGGGCGTCAGGCACTTTGAAGATCTTCAAAGTGGAGAGAGAACCCTGTACAGGCTACCCCCCACCCCCTACAAAAGAAAGAGTCTTCATCAGGGAGCATCTTACAAGATGCCTGCGCCTGTTTGACTTCTCCAGTAATATGATTAATGTCTCCATATCTGCAGCAGTGTAGGAAAACAAAACAAAATAATAAGGATCGATTTGTACTCTGCTGTTAAGTCACTGAACCACTTACGTGACACTTTCGGCTGGAGCTGGTTCCGCTTTTACCTAATTATATAGCTGGAAGTTTTTTCACACCGGGGCAGGTCCAGGTTAAGTACCTTGCCTTGGGGTCCTATAGCAGGCTTCTCCTGGGACTCAGTCTAGCAACCTGTAAGGTACAAGTTCACGTCCTTACCTGCCACCCTTCACGCCAGCCCCCCCCCTGCCCCTGCTCCCACCTCAACCTGCCCTGGTACGTGAGCCGTGTAAGCAGAAAATATTACTGGGTCATTTTGCAGAGTGTGTCTCAGTGAAAGTCATGCAGAGCTCCACACGTTTCACCGTGAGATAACTGCAGCCATGGCCGGGGACTGTGTGACGCCACAGAGGTAAGCCGGGCTCTCCTCCAGCTCTCCTAATGTGGGGGTGTTCCACCTGGGGTTCATGCCCCCACCCCCCGCAGCAGTATGTGTCTCATGGGAACTCGACAAAATGCATTGTAGTTCGACAAAGTGATTGTGTTTTCGAGTCAAAAAATACTCAAGGGAAACGGGAATTCCACCCAGCTTGGCAGGATTTCAAAAATATCCTAGTTTCATATTTACTTGTACGGTCATGCATTTGTGATGAGGACCCCCCAACTGGAATGTTTTAATTGAGGGGCCCCTGGTTCCAAAATCGGTTAATTGATAAAGACAGACCATTGTCAATGCGGCTGCCCTAGTCGGCGAGGCTGACTATAGCCCTTTATCCCCAGTGTAGGTCATCTGTGAATCTTAGCTGCTCGGTTTGCTCCCAGTTCACATCTGTGAGTGGAGAAGAGGCCCCTGGCATTGCATGTGGTGAGGCTGTGGGGGCCGGGACTGAGGGCTCCCCCATGTGTTGATACTATTTGCAGGGGACACTGGGGTCACGTCGATAGTCCCCACAAGTTTTTGCATGGCATGAGAGGGGAATCGGCGGTGTTAGAAATAAATTAGCTCCCTGACGCCTCAGCATGAGACGTGACATCAGAGTGCAGAGTGATCTTGCTGTATTAATGCCGTGATTTTTAATTTCAGTGAAGTTGCCCTTTTTTCATGGGGGGGGGGGGGGAGTAGTGTGTGGTTCAGTGGGTTAGCATTTGTGCCCATGGTCCTAGGGCCAGCTAGGGCCAATTTCCCCATGGGGATGAGCAAAGTGTCACTACTCTATTCTTAGCATTGTCAGCCCTCGTAAATATCACCTTAACCCTGACAGCCTGATCCGTCTGTGAAATGTTTTTATGTTCTGTGTAATGGTACTTAGAATTACAGTTTGTAGGTATGTTAACCACATCAGTCTTAATTTTAACTTGTTTACTGCAGATATTACAATGGTACCATTTCCACTGCTCTGGTCTAGTATAAAGCTGTTTGTCACGTAATGACTGGCAGATCCGCATGTCCACCTACTCCGGCTTTCTGAAACCTGAGTCCTGTAGATGCCATTGCCGATTTTAGGTTCCCGCGATGACTGTAAGGATTTCTCTGATGCCAATCTGCCAGCCTCCCGCCACCCCCCACCCCTGGCCCCACTGTTATCAGCTTGCAAGCTGTAAAAGAAACTACAGAACATGTTACAGATCAATAAAAGGCAGGGGCAAGAAGTCCTCAACCGTGCTCTAAGCTGTAAGAGACGGGGGAGTAAATCCGAACTGCACCCGAAACTGGATTTGCAGAACTGCGAGGACGTAGCACCCTCAAACTAGGCTTAGCTGTTAGCCGTTAGCTACGGCGGGAATTCCTCACGCACTCTTAGTGGGGTTAGCTTTTAGCTGTTAACTACAGCCAGAGACCACTAGCCATCAGTTACAAATGTAGAATAAACAAAGTGATTGCCTTTTCTGAATAAATATTGATGTTTTTTGTTGACTTCTGTCTAGTAGTATTGTAGTTTTTATTTTCTTCAAAAGATATAGCTTAATTTCAGATGGGTGTTTAAAAAAATCACTTAAAGATTTTATTGTTCTGAAACAAAGCCATGCTGTTTTTGTGCTCAGAGCCATTTTCCAGCAATATTTTTTTCCTGGGATTTTCATGCGGTTTCTCACACAAAGCCATATCAGCCCTGGACTTGACGTTTGTACCCCACTCTAAGCGCTCTTGTATTCTTCAGTCGTTGATTTAGTCGTTGGGCCAGATTCGTCATGACAGCATGATGCTGACTGGCAGGTCGGGAGCCTGCATCCTTCATCTTGAGGAGAGTTCCTCAGCACTTTGTGCGGCTGCAGCTCCTCCATGCCACTGGGTGGCAGTGTCCGCTTCATCGTAGTCTTTCATGCCAGCCGGCCTTGGCTGACTCCCCTTCTCTTAGGTGGGCCTCGGCGGGTCACAAACACTTACACTTACAAACACAAATACTTGATGTGCGTGCCCTTGGCCTCAGGCCGGAACATCCCTGGCAGGAAGTGGACACCTCCGATGACAGGCTTTAGAAGCCATGCCAGGCTTGCGTGGCACAGATCCCAGCATCTATGGGTGGTTTGGCTCGTCTCCGTCCAGGGCTTTTTAAAGGACAGATTGGCAGCCCTCTGCCCCTTTCAGAGGATGTCTTTCAGAGTGTTTCCAAGCCTTACCCTGACGCTTGAAGACTAATAAAAAGATTTCTGAAAGTTATGTGGGAGCCGGTGGAAATGTCACCACATGGTGCCTTGCGTTTCTCAGCCTTGACGCCGTCGAAATGCAGCCGGGAGCAAGCGGCGTGCCGTTCCAGGGACTGCCTCAGTTCACGCTTGTGGGCCCAAGCTGCTTAGTGTGGCTGTGTGTGTAGATTCCCCCGCCAAAGAGAAACCCATTGCATAGATTCACAAATCTTGTGGGCTGAACGAAAAGGACCCACAAATAGTGTACGAAGAATTTTGTGTCCCAGCCCAAAACAGGAGAACAACTTGAGGAATGCTGTTCGCATGGGGCAGGATGCCACCCTCCTTTGTCCCCCACCTGTGTGAGCTGCCCTTAAATGTGGGGTCTGTTCACATTGTGCTGTACCCGGCATACAGCCTAAAGCCCGAACCATCCAGGTTTCCCATGGGTCTTCACATCCATGGCTTCCACTTCAGCGTTTTCATAGGGATAGACTCATTTGGAAAGCTCTCCACTCTCCACAAGCAAGTGGAGGGCCGTTCCATCGGCCACAAGCACGGCATACAGGAGACAAACGATTTCACACTCGTTCCTATAAAAATGATTAATACAAAATATAAAGTAAAAATACATAAAACAAATTAACTTGCACTTTAACTTTGAAAAGAATTGTGGGTCATGTGAAGGAGAGGAGAGGAGGTGGGTTATTTTGTAGGACGAATATCACTATAACTATAACTATCACTGCTATCTCTTGGCTCTCTGGAATCTTTTTGTGCAACTAACAAGGGAGCTAGTTTTGCCTCCTTTTAGATTTCACAGAAATGTGGACATTGCATTGTCGTTATACAGATTCATCGCTCGCACTACTACGCCCTTATTCGGGTGGTGCTTTTCAACTAAATTTTGACTATATGAGTGAGGCACGCCAACTGGGACCGAGCATGGGAGACGATTATCCACAATCCCGCAGCGAGAGAGAGAAGAACCATTGGCTCAGTTGTGATTACGTGACGCTAGGTAGACAAAGCATATACCTAATACTCGTATTGCGAGATCTTGCTCGTTTATCATGTTAAATTTTATTTAAAAATCTTTGCTCGTCTTGCAAAACGTCTATGTCTGTACCTATTTCAATGTCAATCTCTCTGTCTGTCTATTTCTAAGTGCATCTGTTTTTCTATTGAATCTTTACAAGTTTTCCTCCAAGAAGCAAGGGGAAATATTGGTGTCCGCTGCTTGAATCCAAAAAAAAAAGTTCTGCTTTGTCCAGAAGGAAGCTTGGACAGGAGAGGCATGTAGAGTTCTGTGGATACCATATGTATACTGAGAATGGTGGCGTATTCTCAGTACCTCTGATGCACCCTACAGCTGCCTCCGTGATTTCTGCAACAGCCTTTATCTATTGTCAAGTGTCTCCATTCTCCTTCATGAGCGACTGACAGGTGACAGACAGTGCCCCCTTTGGCAGACGCCTGATGCCTCCCAAACTCAAGGCCGGAATGCTCCCTGCTTCCTACAGAAACTCCTTTTTGTATTGTTGTATCTTGTACCGTTGAGCAGTTTTATAGTTCCTGGGTTTCAGTCAACGGCTGATATCCCCAGCAGCTTGCATTTAAAATGATTAAAAACCACCTTCTGCTCGTAAACCTATATTTAACGAATATTGACTGTGGTAGAAAAACAGACAAAGCAGCTGAAGCATCTGCCCTCCATGGTATGATTTCTTGCATGTTGAGAGACGTTGGCCCAGCCCCGGGGTGCCTCACGGGCCTTCTGCGGACATGGGTTCCGGCAAACGGGGAGAGTCACATCGAGTTGGCAGGCGGCCCTCCGTGTACCTGAACGGCAGAACGGCGTGTCTCGCCTTTGGCAAGGCCTTGATCTCCTCAGTTTGATGTTGAAAGCACAGCAGATTGCTCAGAAGGAGCAAAAAAAAGGTAGCTATGTTCATACAGGCCTTTCATCCTTGTTTACTCAACCCAGCGGCGTCGTCACTCTAAATTCGAGTCAAACAGGCATCACCCCGCCGATCAGATGGCATCACGCACCACTTCGCTTTGATTAGATTTTAAATACGGTTTCAATATGTTTAGTTTTGTTGTTAACTCATCCTGGCGGGGCCCTCAGGGTGCCAGCCATGGAGTTTTAATAGGCCTGCAGCTTACCTTTAATGTACGCCACTCAGAACGAAACATCTCCCTGCTTAATGCAAACCAGCTTGAGGGCTAGGCCCCATTTTTAAATGATCTATACAGTACGTCTGCATGTTTCATATTTATAGTTTACTTAATGTGATTTTTCTCTGAACAGCAGCGGTCATGAACAAAGCAGAGTTCTTTCTCTGCGCTGTGGAATTTTAATGCTTTGCGTAGCTTCCCATGCTAACCACACAGCTGGTGCCATAGCTCAGGCCTCAGACTGTGGTCATCCCTTTTGGGTTTACCAATGCCACATTCTTGACTTGATTTCTAAAGCGGCAGACAGAATTCCTCATGTCATCTTGTTTTCTTTTTAATTCTCATGGATTCTGGGATGCGGCAAAGTGGGCAGGAGACCTTAGCATAGTCCAGCAATCAGATTTGCTGCCGATGGGCAATTGGGTGGACTCCCGTCTCCGAGAGGTGAGATGTACCCATGAGCCCCTGCTTTTAGGCCCATCGATTTTTCTTCCTGCAAAGACAGCCCATTCCTGTCAGTGCTTTAAAGGTCAGTTGTATTTTGGGGGCCGTAATGCAAGAAAGTCTGTCTGCTTGTGATCAGCAGCTGCAGCTAAAAGCTCAGAAATTACTGTACATCACGATCCTTCATATTCCATCGATATATTCTTATCCTCCCCCCCCCATCCGGCTCATCTGTGGCGTATTAGAGGCTGGTTTGATGAATCAGCTCCCCGCTGATGTGCTGCAGATGCTTGCCTCTCTCTGTGGCCTTTGAAGGCTCTCCGTGTTCCCGTGCCCGAACAAACCTGGCTGTCAATTTAGGGCGAACGCCATTCTTCCGTAGCTCAAGGGAATCGCAGCAGATGGGCAAGAAGCAGATCTAATCGGCGCCTGATTGAGTGCATCCCTCAGACCTGTGATTTTGTTTTTCTGTTTGTCCTCCTGCGACTGATCGAGGCAGAGGGAGAGAGAGATCAGTCTTTGTGACGCATCGCCATGCTTGTCGGGGCCCTTAAACCATCACGGGCATCAAAGCATCCTATAACAACTGTAAACAAGCTAATCACAGGTAGCTGCGTGCCAATTGTGCCCCTCTGCTCCAGATTGAGGGCCACGGTCACATGATTCCCCAAAACGAAAGGACCATCTTACTCTATGTAAAAGCCGCTGGCTCATGTGACAGTTTAAGGACCTCGTCTGTTCAGTTGCTTTGATGCGGGTTCTGAATGGCATGCTTGGGACCCACGATCTGTCCAACATTCCGCAGAGAGCGGGGTGAGGGGAAAAAAAGGGGGCGTTCTCCAGAAAGGACTTCACGCAAATTACATGTGTTCCATTAAAGGCGAGAGCACAGGAGTAGGGGGGGGGATTGTGAGTCAGCCGCCACTGTAGTGTGTGAGACAGATTATTCACCCCACCTCAATTAACTCCACAGCTTAATTCAGTGAGCAGTTAACTCGCTGGATTGAGACCATTTTCAGGTGGCTTCTATGCGGTGCACAGCCTAATTTATGTCCGCTAAGAAACACCTCAGTCTCCCTCAGACCCAGGAAACTTTGTTTCGCTGACTAGAAACCACAGGTGATTAATGGCTGAAAAAGGTACAGCTCTAGGTGCATCTGTAATTCAAACCTATGAGTGTTTGGAGAAAATAAGCCAATTTGGTGTAAAGATGGCACTATGGTTTCAAACGAAAGCAACAGCACCACCTCTGTTTGCCGCTGTTAACGCCACTTGTTTTGTTCTGAACCTGAAACACATTTTTTATTTTCTTTCGTTCATATGTATTGCTGTGCTATCCACAGCTCTGAATTCTTTGTAAAATTTACTTTTATGTTGCTACCATTATTAATTGGATTTAGAAGTCATTAAAACAGCAAATGTACTCATAGGTGGATGTTATTTGTAATATTTTGTCTTTTTTTGTAGTATGTGTTTCAGACTCTAAACTTGAATGTGAATGTTTAATAGCCCCCCCCCCCCCAAAACTTACAATGGAAACGCCAAAGAGAGTCTCCAGTGGGCTGTAGTTTTACCTTCCTACCTTGTCGTAGTTATAGTGGCCATGAGCGAATTGATCGCAGTTCCTGATTGGCTGGTGTTATGGATGGTTTGGCAGCGTTGTTAGCAGAGTTCAGAATGCCACCACAGCATACGGGCCTACTCAGCCTCTTTCATCGCTGGGGTGGCCGAGCCTCTGACACCTCGTACCCCTCGCGTTTACCCCGAAGCAAACACGACCCCCTGGCCATCAGGTCCAGGACCTCGCACTGCCAACCTACCGGAGCAGGTTTCTGCCTTTCCCTATTCATCTCAGCGGCTGGATTTTTCATGTGGTAATTAAAATTTGTAGGTCAAGTC
Organism: Mormyrus lacerda; assembly: GCA_015163995.2. Lineage (NCBI taxonomy): Eukaryota > Metazoa > Chordata > Actinopteri > Osteoglossiformes > Mormyridae > Mormyrus > Mormyrus lacerda. The sequence continues at coordinate 16,639,584 of JAABNX020000119.1, forward strand.
TCCCATGATACCTATTGCTGCTAATGCAGCGAATCAGTGCCTGGATTCGTTAAAGCCGCTCGCCGCCAAGCTCAGATTTAAAGGATGAAGGGTGACATTTTCACCCATTTTGTAAATTAATGCGATTGATCTGCCTAACAAGAACAAAGTTAGGCCTCCAAATACCACATGATAAAGAGATTAAGCTTTTAAATGGCTTTCCGAAGGCGATCTTTACTGCGCGGCCCTGAGCGAGGGCATTGAACTTTCAATTAGAATTTCTAATAGGCTATTGACTGGAATGTTTAAAATGTTGCCGTATGGATCCTCAGAGTGCCGTTTGCTGTACGGATACACAAACAGGAGCAGGGAATCTCCCTGCTGTCCCAACTCTCCATCCTGTGTCTGAAATGGTGCCGGAATGGTTCATATTAATCCCATCGACATTTTTGTTTTGTACGCGGTGATGCCCTTTCTGATGTATTACACCGTGTGCACCTTTAGCGTATAGCGTAATGTAATTACGTGCGTTTGATCTAGATGCTCTTTTTGTGGTCACGATCTTATTCTGTCAGTTCCTCTCGTTCTTTTTTCCCTCCTTTTTTCTTTTGTGGCTTTGATGTCCCGCCAAGTCATCCTTTTTTCCTCTCTTCTTTTTCATCCGTCCTCACCCTCGCGGTCCTCCGTCTCCCAGTGAAAAACTGCTTCTAATTTTGTTCGAGTGATGTCAGCGGCTTAATGTGATTTAATTGCACCTAATGCCATGTTAGCTGTTGTCAAAATATTTTTAATGATGTCATGGTGGATTGGGCCTGCTGTCGCTGGAGTGATATGGTGTGGCACGTGAGGCCGCCGTCTGATTTATGTGCACCAGAGAGGCAGGTAATTATAAGTCGTCTAAGGGAGGCAACAGGATACAATTTGTCAAAGTCTAACTACCCATTTCATTCAAAAAGGGTTAACGTTCTGCTTATTTTACAGTGCATTCAAGCTCTAATTAAAACAGCATTACATCCCCATCTGCCAATCTCCAGTAATTTTCTTTAATTGCTGTAATTAAACTATATTTACATGTTCAGAATACTTGTAATTTAGCAAATTGCACTCGCCGCTCTACATTTAATCAAACAAGCCGCTGCAGCGCGTTGAGCGAGGAATGGAGTGATTTCAGTGTTTTGATTTCTGACTGTTTTTTTTTGATGCAGTAAGTGGACCTCTGCTTGGGGCCCTAGAAGGTTAGGCAAACAAGCCAGCGGAGGGATATTGTCACAGGGCCTGATTGCTGTCCGTGTGCTTAATTATAGGCTGGCGCTCCCGTGGAGATGAGGCGGAACATCCATGCGCACGTGTCCGTACATATGTGCGCTAGCAAGAGAGAGCGAGAGTTACTCCTGGTGAACTTTTGTTTAAATAGTTACCAGGCGCTGCGTTTCCTGAGCTCATTTAGAACAAAGCATTGGATCCCTCAGACTCGGCCAAGACAGATGGCCTTCCCAGGCCCCGGAACACTAAGATCCAGGGCACCCGTGTATTCTGCACCACGTGGATAACGATCAGCCGAGGCCCAGCATCCTGCCTAATGCACTGCAGCTGCTGCGCCCTCGTTGTTTCCGCATGGCTGATTGAGGCAGCGGACTCATGGAGTAAGCATCCCGCCGGCATGCTGACGTGCTCTGCTACGTGGTATCTTCATCCGTGGCTGCATCGGGAATGCGGTCAAGGCATCTGATTCCTCGCACAGGCCGGTCGGTGACTGGCACTGCCTGTGTCGAAGGGAAGGTTGAGCGTTTCACTCTGAAGATGACCTGAGGGTGATGCGATATGTCGTCCATTCCTGCTTTGTTTCACGTGTTGTTTCCACGTTTGTGGGTAGGCTTCAGGTGTTTCTCAGTAAATTCTTAAGGCTTAAACTTTCATTATAATTGTTTGTCCCACCCCCCTCTGGCAGCAATCCCTTCCCCCAGCACCGTGGCCCTTCTCACTCACTCTGAACCTTCTAGAATGCCAGCTCCCTCCGGTCCTCACAAAAATGGTGACCTCTTCCTAATCCTTTGCTCTTTCCTTGCCCTTCTACATGCTAAGTCCATCCCCAGAGGGCCTTCAGTACTGACCCTTGGAGATTTTCTTGCAGACCCCCCCGGCCCCTTAACCGTGGATGTCAGGTGGTCAGGCTCCTGTTAATGTTTTTGTCTGCAGATTCGTCATAAAGAGAGTGGTCAAAAAAAAAAAACAAAATCAGCACATTGGCTGCGTCTGTCGTGAATTTAAAAGGAACCGGCCTTTAGGGTAACGTCGCTGGCACTGTGAAAAATGTGGCACAGATGATGTCCTTAGACGGACGTCGCGCCGATCCTCATTATCCCAATAGTAGTTCCTCCTAATTAGTTCTGTTCGATGTAATTAGCATGGATGAGTCTAATCATCTCATGTGAAACCAATCTTAACGCCTGGGACAGAACGTCCTTGGCCTCTCTTTCAGGGAGGATTTTTCAGGTGCAATTTCTCCATCTTTTGAAGCATTTCTTCTTAAAGGGCCTGCATCAATTTTCATTTTTAGAAAATATATTATTCTCATTTGCTTTTTTTGATGAAGCAAGACAACATAAGGGGGGACTGGGGGGAATCGCAGGCCTGTCTGGTGTCGTGTTCTGCTTCTGTTCTAGCCCTATTTTCCCCCGCAGTTTCATTTCTGAAGCATTGCCGATCCAGAGGCAGGGAACATTGGGATTTGAAGGAAGTTTCTTTTATTTGGGGGGGGTCATTTTTGGCAGCATTTCCCCTGAGCTTTCAGAACAAGAGATAGATAATAGAGCAAAGCCAGAAATGTCTTATCTGCCAGTTGCCTGATGCTTTTTTTTTTCTCCAAAAGGAGCCAGTTTTCTCAGCTGATTAAAATGAGTGTCAGTGCTTACACCAGCGTAAGACACAATCGGCCATTTCTGCTTTGATGCAGCATGGCTGACTGGCTCGTATTTGGGTTTGGGGGCATTTGCATGTCTACCAAGTGATGCCCATCCTATTGTACGTGAGGGGCTGCTAACCCCTGAAGGTGCCCCCTAGTTTTCGTTTCTTGCCAGGATTATCTTTTTTGCTGGGATTTTAGAACATTAAATACTACTGTGTCAAAGGATCTATACTCGCCGAACAAGTCATATCCGGCTCACAGAATGCCAGACCTCGTTCATTTTTCCAACACAAAAAGCCTGTTGGTGCGTTCCGGATATTGAATTTTCCATTTGCCTTATTCCCCTTTGTTTTTGTCCTTGCTGTTTGTGTTTGACAACAAATCTGTCAGATGATCCCTAAATCCTAAATGTGTATAAATTCTCCACTCATGTCTTGAGATATAATCTTTTGGACTGAGAAGAAGCAGAGAGCTTTTCTTTTTAATGCCGTCATCATGACTTTCTGATTAGTTTCAGGAGTTGCTGAGGGACAGCATCGCTTAGGCATCACTCCGTGGCGGGGCCCATAAAGACCACTCTTAACCAGAACCACGTTTGTGCTCACGGTCTCCTACTGCAGCAGCGATTATCAGGGAGTGTGGGGGTTCTGGTGAGCTCGCAATCCCTGTGCACAGACCGAAAGCAGATAGCGGCGTGTTTGTGGCTCAGTGAAACGTCTCTGTAGATCATTTTTCGCCACGACTGTTTTCCCCTCTGAAATGGAGCGTTTGACGTGAGCTGTAGCCGCTGCCAGCTGATCTGCCTGAAATATTAAGCGCAGCTCTTTTCTGAAGCCAAGCATCCAGCCATCTGTTTCAGGCTGCTTTTTAAGCGGTGCCGTGATGGGAGACGACCGTACGCAGTCTGATGTTCGTTTTCTCATGGGCCCCGCAGCAGACGCCACAAAATCAGGGCGTCTCGCACGCACAACATCTCGTCGTGTGAATATGACTTCCATCTGTTTATATTTTTAGGGCCTGCATTGTGATACCAGCCAAGTATATTCTAGGAAACTGCTTTACTCGCCAATCATAGCAGGTCACGTTCGACAGAAGGTCGCCTTGTGTAAGTCGCCAAAATTCCGGCTGCCTTGTGTCTGCCTCCGGTAATAAAAACCTGCCATGCAAATGAAAGGAAAGCCCTGCAAGGTCTCATTGAGCCAGGGGTGGCATCGCCGGGCTGTGACACTCGCTGCTATTCGGGTCCTTGTCACCGTCCGGTGAAGCTGGCTGTTGTTTCACCAGGAATTAATGAGGTCGGGCATCCAGTGGGTGGCACATCGCTGAATGGGTGTGTCTGAAATCTCTGATAGAACTGAAGGGTAGAGAATTGTGGCAGTGCTTTGCTCTCATGGGCCATATTAAGAGCCTCCTTTAGATCTGGTCTGGTGAGCTGTATTGTTATACCATCTATAAAGACATCCATGTGTTTTTACTGTCTAAATGTGTGTTGGGCTAATATAGCTAATATAGCTTCATCCTGAAGCTAATTTACTTAAGGATGAATAAAATATTTAGTCTGTTTGTCTATTTCCGTGCATGTATGTCTGTCTATCAATGCACTGTGGCATGAAATACCATTTCCCCCAGGATCACAGTGCAGCTTACAGAGAGTGAGTAACAGGGGACAGATTTGCTGTGCAAAAAACAGGACAGTGTCAAATGGGCGGGGGTGCTGGACACAGGGGATTATATACATAGTGCATTAAGCGTTAAGCATGTTTTATTTAATCTCGCTGTCAAGATGGGACTCCTGTCCCGAAGAAAGCAAATGGCTTTTAAATAGGCGGCAGCATTAGCATGCGGAGTCCGGGCCGTGATTATTAGCTCCATTACGCTCGCTGACAGCAGCACATTCATCCTGCCCCACCTGATTCTTAAAAACGTGATCAATAATGAAGACTCTGCGAGCGAGAGAGGGCATTACAGCCTGGACACCATTCGTCAAAATTACTCCGCAATCGTGGTTGCAAGGAGGATTTTCACCCGTTTATTGTGAAATGGGCCGAACAGATATAAATTTCAATTAGAAACCAATTTGTTATACTCTACTAATTGTTGACGGTCTTTTGGTTAATATGGCACTGGCTGGTACTCTATGTATGATTATCAGCCTTTGCAGTGAAGTCCCTACTTGGATGTCCTTGGCTTATGGATACCCATCCCAGGTCTTTTGTCATGGTAACAATTTTCCTGCATTGCAGCAATCAGAAAATCCCTGTTCCAGTTTCAGAGGTATCGTTCTTAGCAAACAGGGCAAGCCTATATATTTTTTAAAAACAGCTACCTATAGCCAATATAAAGTGATTTGCGGGGGGCGGGGTTATTCTTGTGATGTTTAAACACCATTTCAGTGGGCTGTTAATGCTTTCAGCATTACTGGGGGTCAGGAGGTCGCCCCCTGCAGGCATTGTTGGACATGAGGCGATAACGGGGAAGCTCACCTGGAACGTGGTAAGGTGGGTGGGGGGGGTTCCAGGTTGGGGGTCAGAGGCGCACTGTTGTGCCTGGCTCTCTCCTATAATAGCACAAAGCCACCGCCACTGCTACCCCCGCAGCCGGGGAAAACTGATACGCAGCTGTCAGGATACCTGACACTCAGCCCCCGCCTGACTGAGTAGTGGCAGAAACAGAGAGGGATTGTTGTGGGTTCAGATGGGGGGGGGCGGTACTCCTGTGTGGAGGGCGTGGCCTCCTGAGAGCGCCCTGATTGCTTTACATCTGTACAAAGGTTTCCTGTAATCTGCCTTTCTGCCTCAATTCGTCTTCTTTTCTGTCCCACAGTGAACACTTTAATTGGTCTTTGTGGGGCTTTTTTCTGTTAGCTCAACAACACCTCCAGGGCTGAGCGAGCCGAGCATGGCACCATAGGGGGGGGGATGTCAATACTTCTTTACCTTTGACACCTTAATTAACAAGCTCCCCTACCATTGGCGGATGGCAGACGGCTCGTCCCTGGGGATTCTTCTGCGTCAAGGATCCGCTACGATGTGGAATCACTCTTGATTATCTCCTGTAGCTAGCGATACCTAACACCCCCCCACCCCATTTGGATGGCTTTCCATTCTGCAGCAAGCTGCTAACTCTGCGTAGCTCTCCATCAAGGCGTCCTAAAAGGCAGCGTTTACACCGGCGATGAGCAGCATCTCCCAGCCTCCGCATCTCCTAATCGCTTCATGCACTTAATTGCTGGTTTAATGTGGAATAACTGGCTTGTCAGCAGAAAGTAGGGAGAGAGACAAGCTTAATTGCGCTCCATGCATCTGCCGCTCACTGCCGTTTGCGGGGCTCAGTTACGCAACACCTCTGCTCTGCCAAGCATCTTAAAAAATGTACCACGATTAGCTTTCGTTGTTCGTGCTGTCATGTTGGCTAATTAGCATAATTGACGTTTAATCACGTTTAGGTGTCATGCACCCGCCGCGGCCACGCGCGGCGCTTGTGGCGGCGGTTCTAAGCGGGATCACGGATGGTGGCGTGCCAGTCTGCGCCTTCCGAAGTCCTTTTTCCAGTTCTAATTGCCGCGATAAGGTCTTAAGCATGCTTCTCAAGGCCTTTATTTCCCATTGCGACACTGTAGCCCCTCCCGACCCAAGAGCACAAATGTGACCTGGGATAGGGGTAGTGTCCTGGCTGCTGGGGCCCTTAGTGAGATCTAGTTTGTGTACATGGCTCTGAATTCTGGTGTCAGGTTACAGTTTTGGAGGTTGTTTATGTGGAGTTTGGCATGGGGACCCCCTGCTTGATGTGAGCTCATTAATCCATCCCCATGCCCCCCACCATGTCAAGAGCAGAGGTGTGCTAACTGGCCATGTGCTGTGTCGGGGGGATGGGGGGTGTGGGGCAAGGGGAGCAGTTGCCAGAGCTTAAATAGCAGCCCTCAGCGGCCAGCTGCTCCCGGCCACGCGGCGCTTCTCCCCAGATGGCTCCGGAAGGTTCCAGCAGCCTCACGCCGGCCAACATGGCGAGGCAGCGTGGAGTGGCCCCCAAGGCATGAGGGAGCTCCAACCCCCCCGCCCCTCGACACTATTCTGCAACAGCGGCCCGCCTGTGCGCCATCTCTGCCCGACGGCCAATGAGAGGCGGCAGATGGCCGTCACCGGGGCTGGGTAGGCGCAAGGCCAACTGCCCGCCCCCCCACCGTGTGCTGGGGCCCCGTCCAGTGCAGGGTGGGCACTGGCTCAGTGCTCGCGGTCCAGATGACATCTGGCTGGCCGGCTCCCGCAGGCCCAGTTTCAGGGTCCGTGTTCAGCAGATTGTCCCTACATGGGATCACAGAACAGTTTCCATTTTTTTTATTTCATGTTGGGCATCAGGCATGTTTTTTAAATTATACTTAAATATGTCATCATCACTTTTATAAAATGCCTGTTTGCTTTTTAGCATAGGAATATAAAGATTATTTGCACAAGATGGAAAAAACAGGAACAGTGCATGAAATGAAAGCATGGAGATGCGATACAGGTCCAAACGCCGTTGTGCTGGGTGAGTCATGCTCAGCTGAAAGCCAATTAGCAGCGTGCGTGTCAGTTAGAAAGCATCCTGGCGCTTGGCATTTTGATGTGGGACTTTTTTCGAAGGGCCGCAAGGCAGCCGATTCGGCAGAAGCTGTAAAAAGCATCAAGGCTCTCTGAGGAAACACTCTGAAGCAGCATGGCGCTGAGTGCTAGACACGGACCAGCAGTGACCAGTTGGAGCTCGCCGACCAGGAGACACGGGCAATTAACACAGCCGTTGGTAAACGCCATAAAAGCATAGAACTTGATTAGCATCCCTGTGACCCAATAACTTCAAAATAAAAGGTTTAAATCTGGTCCTGCACTCGTTTTTAGTCAATTCCCTTGTACTTGTTTTATTAATTCATGCATTGCATCACTTTGCCGATCCTGGGATTTGAACCAGTAAGTTTCTGATCACAGACACAGCATTCTAACCCACTGAACCACACACCACCCTGAATTGGTGGGGTTTCAGTTAACTACAGTGTGTGATATAACCCTGTAGGGCTTGATGATGTAACACTGTTCCATCCATTTTTGGTGCTCTTGAAAATTCTCCTTGCAATTGCGGAGTAATTTTGACAAATGCTGCATGTTAATGAAACACCCTTTACCGGGCAGATGGCCCCTCTCTGCTGAGCATGAGTGGCTGTCGGAGAGCTCCGCTGCTCCTTCCTGGAGTTCTACATCCAGTACGTCTCGCTGTGTATGTACTTGATGGTTCGAGGTCACCAGGGTTGCTGTTGCCTTGAGGAAGCGGCCGCCGTTTTGATCTCGTCCAGAGTCCCGGAATCCAGACCCGAGAATAAAAAAGCTGAATGTAGAAATCCCTCGTTTGTTTTGAGTCCAGTGCATGTAGCAAACTGGCGTGACCCCAAGTCTCGCACATCTGACCCAGCCCAGAGAAGTCAAATAGATGCAAGAAAACAAGCCCGTGGATTCACACTGCTGTACAGCTGCACCCCCGGCCAAAACTTGCTCATTAAACCTTTATAAAAATCATCCGAACACAAGTAAGTGATAGAGATCTGCATAAACACTCTTAACGTTTCTTTTAATGGTAAGCCATCACAGGTTCTCACAGATATTGGCCTGGAATGGCTTTGTTTTGGACCTGGACTCCAGATACCAGGGCTGCTGCTCAGTAGACTTTACTGTGATTGGAAGCGTTCCATCAAGGTGTGATGAATTTGCTGAACGGCAAATTACCCATAATGCAACACCCCCCCCCGTGGGCAGGTCGACATGCTGAAACCATAACGACTCACATGGAACCCGGGCGGCACCCTCGTTGGGCTGAAAATAACCATCTGAACCACATGCTAGCCTTGCGGCCTGGATAGCACCCCCACATTCATATTATACTCCGCTATCCCAAAAAGAATACAGCCTCATCCCAAAAACCCACATTTACCCGCTGAGTCTAGCATGCTCTTAGGCTTGAGCTAATAAACTCTTCCAACTGGGATAAGATGAGCGATCCTCAAACAACCTCGGTTTGGCCATTTACGACTTGTGACTGGTTTATCATCCACGCGGTAAATTGATACCAGTGGGGCCACACTGTTGAGAATGATTTAGGTTTCTGAGTATAGACCTTTTTTTTTTGTACACAAAGACAGTGTTTCATTTGTTACGCTCCTGGCCTTTGGCAAAGTGTGGGGGCATTCTACCTCATGGCGTGTGACACAAGGACACATGGGAGCAGGGTTACAGCCGGATGCTCACCCTGCCGTTTGTGCTGATCTGCTGGGAGGTCTAAATCCTCCACACTAGACCCACTGTGAGAGTCAATGTTAAAACAAGGAACTCAATACCGGACACAGCTGGGTCCACCAGCAGTTCTGTTTCAAGATCACAGCCACCCCTAATCGGGTCGAAGCTCAGACCGCAATTTGGTCAGCATGGGGTCCCTGCCCAGTTGAGGTCCCACTGTGAGACCTGGATCCCGGCATGTTAATCGGATATCTAAAGCCAAAAGTGATCGTTTGGAAGTTTCTGATATTTTTGACTCTGGTAGCTTCAGAGATAGATGTTAGAGCATGGACATTGTGTCAGACGTCTGCCACGTTCCCCCATCGTGGGAGTTATCTAAGGTCACCCTGATGGTGGGATACCAAAATGGCACCCAGGATATTATCTTGTAACCGCTGTCGTCACTGCACCACCCCCTCACGAGCGATCACATCCCCTTCCATACGGCTGGATGTGTTTCCCAGTGGGGGATCTGCCCTGAATAGCCATTTAGAAACAGCCACCACCTGAAAGACTTCTCTTGGAGTTGGAGGTGGTGTCACTTTCCAAAGGAAACGCTTTTTATTTGGAGGGATCATTGTCACAAGGAGTTGGCCACTTGTCAAAACGTTAATATGGGATGCGCTTTGCTCAATCAGAGCGGGTGCTTCTGGGCTTGTTCCTGGCTTTGTTGCACGCACCAGGAAATAAATTCCCGTTGGACCCTCCTGCCTCCATTTTACTGTTTTGACGTCCAATGTTGTTGCTCATGGTATCTGGGTCCTCTTGTGTGTTTTTGTCACACACACAGTCCATGAAATATCGGTTCCACTAGTCGTGGTGTTGACGGTCCTTCTCAGGTGTTTTTGGGCCCGGTTCTGGCACCTGGCGCCCTCCCCTCCTTCCACGTAGCTCAATAATTAATCGGGAATGGCAAACCATGCCCCTCCCCCCTCTACAGAGCCCCTCCCAGAGGGCTGATCCCTTTTTAATTGAGTGCGTATGGAATCAGCATTTCCAAGATTAAATTAGATTGCGCTAATTCTCCACCACCAATTTGGGAGGGGGGCGGGGGCAAAAAGATAGGGTTCAGCAGTTCTCAGGGGAGCAGTGTAGCGGCGAACACAGTAAATAATTAGTGGGGGGGCATCCGTTTGATCCTCTGACACAGCTGCGAGTGTATTTCAGTATAGTGAGTGATTCACAGCAGCACCGCGCGGCACTTTCCTTTAATGCTGTCTCGCCACGTGTCGGCCTTTGTGCGGAGCGTCTTTCCAAGCTTTGCCATGCGAGGCCCCGCCCGGCTTTGTTCCCACGTCTGCCATAGCGTCTTAACATCTCCGCCTGTCTACGTGCTCGACCGCAACCGATGGAAGCTGCTGAAGAGTCTGTACCGCCACCCCATCACCACTGCCATCACCCCCCCCCCCACCCCCCGCCCGCTTTTACAGTCTCCCCCGTCAG
>JAABNX020000119.1:16658639-16668692 GCA_015163995.2 Mormyrus lacerda
GGGGGGGTTGCATGATCACATTTGAGGACCAAATTGTTATCAAAGTGTAGTAAAACCTGAAATTTCCCTACTTTTAGGGGCATCTTTTGAGGTCCCCATTTGGACAAACCTCAGTCTTATAAAAATATGTGAATGCAATCAAAAAAGTAAAAATGCCAAAAGTCTTTGGTTGGTTACTTGTGGTTAAGGTTGGAGATGGGTCAAGGTTAAGGGTGTCGTGATTGGGATTAGCGTTTTTCCCATAGAAATGAATGGACGGTCCCCACACCAACATGTGTGTGTTTGTGCCTGTCTGTTTGCGCACATCTTGATTTGTTGCAAGAGTCCATTATTCAACACTTGCTGGTCTTAAAAAAACGGCAGTACTTACGAGGCATGAAATCCATTTAGTGAAAACATTATGAAAAAGCGAGCTGTGCTTCCACTTTAATCTTTATGGATGTTACTGCAGATCAATACAGCTGAAGGGTTTAACGCCGAGGCCGTCCAGAGCGGCTCCTCCCGCGGGCCACGTTCCATACTCGCCCCGTTTGTGTCCAAGCGCCCATGTAGCAGATTAGTAATGTTTGCCAGCCTCGTTCTTCCAAAGCCATTGCATGGTGCGCTTTCATTTCCTCATTTATGGGCTGTAATACATGTCAGTCGCCTCCTCCTTGTGCAGGAATACATTTCAGGGTCTCTGAGCCCGATCATATTCTCAAAGTCCAGGTGCTGCTCATACGATGCCGTCTTGATGAATCTGAGTTTTTTCCATTTTCTTTTGTTCTAACCTTCCAGGATCCCTATTAGCATTTTACAGTCTGTGCGAGCCGACACTTTCACGATATCAGATCGGGATTCTCTCCTGCTGGCTGTCCGGCGGCTCTATTTAGCTGTGGTTAGAGGCTGACGGTGCCCCCCATCTTGCCCCCACGACTTCCTTTGCTGTACAGGCTTTAGAATCCCATCCCTATTTTTTGGTGCTCTCTCTGTTCCTATTATTAGTTCTACCTGAAGACATTCCAGATGTCTGGAAATCCCCGGATTACCCGCGGGTTTTATCGGATTTGCAGATGCGGACCTAGTGGTGCTAGTTTGGAGGTAGCTGCCCCCCCCCCCCCTTTTGTTATGACTGGTGTCGTCGATCCTTAAAAGTCATTGGAATCTTGTCAAAGAGATCTTGGATTTAATTGCTTTAAAGATTCTTTAATGTTTACGTTATCCTACTGTTATTGTGGGGCAGTGTGTGGCTCAGCGTGGTAGAACTCTATACCTGTGATCAGAAGGTCTTCGGTTCAAGTTCCAGAGTTGGCAGAGTGATGTCCCCGTTGGGGCCCTGAGCAAGGCCCTTAATCTTCAATTACTGCAGGGACTGACTCAAAAATATACATAGCTTTGGATAATTGGGGCAGCTAAATACATAAAATGTGAATTAAATTATTGTTTCTTTTTGTAGAGTTTTTTTACAGCATGGTTTCTGGTCTATTGTGTAAGACAGGGGCTGCAATCTCTGTGACCATGGTGATGGGCCCTGGTTTGCCATCTCTGCTCTGGATTTCAATTCGCCCCTTGTCCGTTACGCGTGGTTATCGTAAAGAACGTTTCATTCAAAGAAGCAGCTTTTCAGCAGTTCATAGAATTGTTTTTTTTTTCATTTTTTTCCCATTTATTTGTTTGTGTGATTTTGCCAAGCTTCCTGCCTGCAGAACATAAACCCAGGAGCTGTAAATACCACACAAATAAAATCAGGTTCGATAGGTTAATTAAGGGGACATGGCCTTTGTTAAAAAGCCGTTTGTTAGTGAGCATGCCGTCGTTTCTCGTTACTCCCATCAGGACGAGTTGCTTTGTTCTGGCTGTGCTCCCTTGTGTGTTGTTTGTTGACTGCGTTGTATTAATGATTTACACACTCGGCGTATTAATGTGAGAGCTTAACACCGTGGGGGATGGGAGCATATTAGATAGGCGTTACCAGAGGAGTGCAATCACTGACCACCCATAAACCACCCCCCCCCTTTGGTGGGCCTGGGGGAGTGTGCTCATTTGAATTCCTGATGTAGAACATGAGGATGGCATTGCTTTCACGGGTCAAGCATATTCAGACGAGAACAAATATCGCTTATTTGATTTCCTTAAAATAAGGAAATTACAAAAGTGCTCTCCAGAGAAATCAGGCTCTGCCTCGTGGGGGGACCGGGCAGGAGCATGTGCCGGGAATAATAGCCAGATCCCCCCTCCCAGTGTCTGAAGGACAGTTGACCCTGTCGGCATGATGACATGAAGATTGTGCCTGTCATCTTAGAAGAAGTAACCTGTAAGGTTGGTGGCCCGGTTGCGACAGGCTGCCAGGTGACCTGTACGATGCTTAAAAATGACCAGATTCCTGTTACTACACTCTCTCGGCATCAGCATCGTCGCCATTTTTTTGATGCGTATCGCTGGTGCTGGTGTTTTAATTTTTTACCTATTATTTTTATGCCCTGACATCTTAGACAGCAAGACCCTATCAGATTCATATCAGCCGAACCACACAGATGATTTGAAAATCCCCCCAGCCCATAATTTGATTATCGCCCCTATGTAGTAGTGTTCACCAACCCCCCACAGCATGTTGGGAAGCAGGTGCTCTTATTGCAGCTGCAAAAGCACAGGACCCCAGCCTTTTCATTACGGCTAACAGGTAGCATTCGCTATTTGTTTCCACCACCATGAGTTTGATTAGCATGGCAGATCTGCTTTCTCAAACACTTTACCAGGTGGGCAGAGTCCACATTCAGAGCTGACTTTGATGCTGACACCCAGTAACATTTCCTCCAGTGCTGCCATTGGCACCAGCACCTTTGACTTGGGGAGGAGTGGTTGTGTGAACAACTTTAGCCTGACTGATGTCATATTCCTCTGCATTCCTGGTTACCCCCGTCAGTGGTTTAAGCGATTATTCTGCCCAGTGAGGGATCAGATATTTTGAAATGGTCACCGTCAACTTCATTCACTTGATATTGAATCTACAGCTTTCATCTGGTTCCACTGTGTGGAGATGTTGGGTTTTTTGGAACTGGGAGGAGATCAAAGCTGGAATGTATCTCTTAGCTCTCAAGTACAACCCTCATTGAAACAACCCTGGGCTCAGGTTGGAAAGAAAGGCCAGTCCTGCTGGAGAGGTTCCCTGCAGACTGAGGCCATTTCTTCATACACACTCTAACCTGCACTTGAAGTCAAGTCAACTCAAGTGGGCTTTATTGTCCTACCATCCATATACAGGTACATGGTGGCCCGAAAAAAGGTTCCCCAAGGACCACGGTGCAGCATACAGATGTCAGTGATGGGGAGGCTGTTTAAAGTGCAAAACACAGGACCGTGTGAAACAGGGGGGCTGGATACAAGGGTTTATATACATTGATGCTAAGACACTTAGCTGGACTCTCATTCAGATGTCCCTGTTCTGAAAGCTTATTTTTAACCCCGAGAAATGTGAGTAAATTAAGGAAGACGCTGCATGGCCTTGTGGAGCACCAATACCACCACTTAGCTGTTTTATTGGAAATATAATAAAATGTTTAAGACCTTTCTACCGATCCATTTATATGCACTTTATGAGCCTATGCATTTAGGCTGTGTGCATGTCAGAAGGATACACGCGTCTGAGTTTTGACACAAATAAATGGAGTTTTGTTGGGATTTAATAAGCTGTCGGAAAGGCGGCTTTCGCCCTTAATGTTGCCGCTGAGGAGCAGAGGCACTGTCTGCAGAGTGTATCTCTCCTTTTATTACCAACGAGTTCTAAGACGACACTCCGGCAGAGTCGGGCCAACTCATTTGTCCTTGACGCGGAATAATAATCGGGACAGTTAATACATCACCAGGATGTTGGCGGTGTTTACCCCCAGGCAATTATGAGCACGGAGCTACGTTGCCGAGACGTTGCCGGGACTACGCTGAGCCCGGCGGCACCTCTCAGCAGACTGGGGTGGGTAATAAAATGCCGCCCTGGCTTGTCAGCGCTAAAAGATGGGGGTGCGCACTCATGGAGGTGAGATGTAGTGTTTACAGGCTTGAGCGCGTGTGCACCAGGCTGCCCGTCAGCCTGTGATTTGTCACTCACTTCATCATCCATGTCACCCTGTGCAACGTTGTCATAGGTAACGTATGGCCCCCCCCCTCCCCCCCTCTGCTTTGCGCCCATTCCATGTAGAAAATTTGTATTTACTTTGGGAGTGTAATTTGTTCCTCATGGATAATATGACCCTTAGCAGAGCCGGATCATGGGTTAGTTGAAGTGATATTTTCTGGTAATGGTACTCGTACATCATCTCTGTCAGCTCGGGTTAAGAGGCAAGCACATTACAGCTCCATTTCTGCACTGCAGGCATCTGGGATTATTTGCCATAACCAAGTATGACATGACCGCTCTGCAGAGTGCATTAAAATTTTACTAGCTTCTCCAGCAACTTCTGTGGCTGCGAACTGAGCTTTGGGCTGCCGCCGTGATGGATGTGCCCGATCCCCTACATCCCTCACCAAGGTTATGCCGTCGGGGACCTGCACTGCCTTTTTATTTTTTATTTTTTAATCTCAGTGGGGCCGAGGCCCCAGAGGTAGCTGACCTCTTTGAGCACGCGGGTCAACATTTTCCTAATTCAAAGGAAAATACTTCATCCGCCTCATCACAAGGCGCGTTGCCATGGCCACTGGCTGTGTGGCCGTCAGATGTCCTCAGATGTGCAGGACGCTCGCGGTGGGATTCTGACTTGCTCCCGCCTGTCAACGGCGGGATTAATTTGGGCCACGTTGCCGAGGGGGCTGCTGTTCACTGGTCTGTCCCAGGCGGATCCTACATGGCTCCTTGGTTCCTTGTTGGTTTTCCCCCTTTTTGCTGACAAATCGTTGGCTCTCACTCCGTAATCAGTGGGCTCCTGACGGCAGGCCAGCAGGCAGCATTCATTATTGGCCCTAAAACGGGAAATGGATTCGGCAACCCCGGGACTGGTAGATTGCAGCGGTGGGCCATGCGGGGTAGTGCTGCACACAAACACACACACACACACACACCTGCGTCCCTCCCTCTGCTGTCCTGTTTGCACTGCGAGCACAGAAAGGGAAGGTCATCGCGCTCTGGGGCTGACTCTACTTCCGATTGACACCAACTAATTAATTCTAACTACTGTAATTGACAGACATATCCTATGTGGGGTGGTTTTTTCCCCCTCCCAGGGCGGTGGGCCAAAGCCCATTAATGGAATTTTGGCTGTGGAATGAAAAGGTCTGAAACAGCCGCCCACTAACACCCCCGTTCCCCCCCCCATTTCATTGTGCATGTTTACATGCGACCGCGTGTCAGGGTAGGCTGCTGATTACGACGCCTTTTACGCCTTAATCCACCTTTGCCCGGATTAGTAGACATAAGGTTGGATTTTGCGTATTTACTTGGATAAGCATGTGACGATTTACCGGACAATAAGGAAATCATGAAAGATGTTGCTGGAAATAATGCCCCAGCCCCCCTGTCAGTGTGCATGGGGGCTCAGAGCTGTGGTATGCCCCCCCACCTCGCCAATGCCTGTTTTACCTCTGAGCACCGTCAGTCGTGATTTGAGCTGTGGTTTCCTGCACTGCGGCCAAACTTGCCTCCCTGCTGCTGAGACCTGCCCCCCCCCAATTCTTGCATCCCCATTCTGTCAGCACACATTTTCAGGCACTGCGTTGCTGTGCCCAGAAAAACAGCATCCCACCCAGGCTTCCTGAGCGGGATGGGTAGCATGTCCCGTGTACCAACTCCCCCCCAACCCCCTCGTAGGGTCTAAGTTGCAGTGATATTTCCCGCCTGGTGTGATTGCAACCACCAGCAATGTTGTGATGATAAGGCTCACAGAAAAAGGCCTGGTGCTTATTACTGCACTGCAGTCTGATGATCCACTTCACTGCTTCCCCCTTAGTGTCCCTGCCAAGGCACGTGCCCCCCCCCCCCCCAATGGTGCCTGTCGTCTCTAGTAAGACAATTGTCATCTGTTCTAATGCGCCGGAAACTGTAACAGTATCTTTTGCATTTTTTTTCCTCTTTGTACTTTCTGATATGGTTTGATGTGCATAAAAACGTTGGTATGTCTAGCACAAAGTCATCCGCTCGATTCCCTGTGAGGCTGAACACAGAAATAGACAGCATGAGCTTAGCGTGGTCCGCCTTGCCGGTAGTCGGCATCGTTTAGCTGAATCACTTCCATATCCCCTGCTCCTGGAATGGGCTCGCTTCGAGGAAAACCTCGAAATGAAATCCTATATCTGAGTGCGAGTAATGATGATGGAACAGCTACACTTGAGAAACAATTTGTGCGGTTGTGTCCGCATGGGGGAATCGGGGAAAAAGGTTAACTTTCCTATTTACGGTGACACAAGCGCAAGAATGAGAGCACTCTATTGTGTTTGACCCTAGATTGTGTATCGGTAATTTGCGTGTGACGGAAATGTAATAGTGAGAATATTCCTGCAGGCCAGAGTACTCAAAATTGAATCAAGGAATAGGATACCATAGTGGACAATACTCAAGAAGTTAGTATGTACGATATGGTATCTCGTCAGAATACAATGTTTTCCTTTCGACTGCAGTTACTCTCTGATTATCTGCTGGAGTGTTTCCACTAACAAAAGGGCTTTACGCCTAAAACCTCATAACACCAAACAAGGAGCCAGTGACCTTGGCCGTCTGTAGCTAACTTTAGTGTGGGAGCATGGCTATGTAAAGTGTCTGGCTCCTAAGGACTGCTAATTACTGCGAGCTTGGCAGTCAATGACTCTCATCGTCATGGTTAATTGGTGCGGGCAGAGTCTGCCAAATAATATATAATAATAAATAAGTGAGAACTTATTGTTCATTATGCATCTGGTGTAGAACCTGATATAGGGTTGAGTCCCCCTCATGTTTCAGGCCCGTGTTTATTTATAAACGAACGTCGTCAGTTACTAGCTTTTAATTATGCATGCACTCAAGGCCTCCGGTTCATTCCAACGTCTCCGGGAAACACTATCCTCTGAATTCTGCCGTTACCGTAGAAGTCTTTCAGTACCCACTTCACTTTGTGGTTGCCGTGCGTCTGCCCCCGCCTCCACCTGAATTCTCACGTTTCCTTGATGCCCTACAGCGATTGGCCGGTTCCTTGGTCCCTCCTTGCCCTTTCTTGCAGGCCGGTGACTTGTGTTCATGCATTCTTCAGGTGAGCGGGACCTTGGCCTCGTCCTTTAGTTAACTCAGCAGCGATGACGACTGTGCCGTCCGCTCGCTTGCTGGGTCACGCCCTCCCACTTGCCGCTAAGTAGGGCGCAGGTCTTCGTCTTCTCCCTGCAGCCATGTTGCGCTACACCGGGCTTTTGTTGTTGCAAAAACCGATATCGCATTTGCATTTTACTGACCTAACTTAGTCTAATTTAAGACCTAACTGCATATTAGCGATAAGACCTTGAAAAATGGAAATGAATAGTGTGTGTGGTGCTTACGGGCCACACCCGTGGGATTGGTTGCTGCCAAAATGTGGCTGGTTTCTGATGCGGATAATTAAAATGAGGACAACTGAGAAAACTGCTTCAAGCGTTCTTTGCTGACGCTGACGCCGTTATCACTGGTATCGATAAGCTGCTTGCAGTCGCATCCTGAAAATGCTTTGTTTACTTGTTTATTAAAGCCCCATTGTAAACATTGTGTGTATTTTTTTTGGTCTGGTCAAATTCGATTTAACAGCATTCCAGTCAGTTCTTTTGTCTCCGGCAGTCGCTTGTAGCATAAGACGTGTGCGAGATTAGCTGTCCCAGTGGGGATTAGCGTGCCAAGGCCTCTGAGGTGAGCAGCTAGTGACGAGACGTCTGTCAGATGGCGGGAGCCATGGTAACTGGGCACGCTTGCAGCAGCATCAAACAGATAGTCCGTACACCAAGGCCCGACCTGGCCGGGGCTCTCGTTAGGTGAGTGTAACTCAAGCGCTTCCACCGTCGTTAACTGCTACAGCTAATTCTGGACCATTCCCATGTGATTTATCGACAAAAACACCAAGGGGGAAAGAAACTGTGTATGGCTGGTTCTAATTATATGTGCGTAGATGGCCCAGGGGAGATGTCACACAGTTCTAGGGGGTTTTATAATAAAAAGAAACCCTTGGGATCAATAATGTAAGATCTCTCATTGTTCAAAGCATGTTAGCTGTTCATAGCAGGCTGGCCTGTTAGACAGGGGCCTGTGTGTTGTATATACACCCGTGTATTTGTCTGTGTGCGTGTGTGTGTGTGTGTGTGTGGATTATTTTTATATTATATTGCTAATTTAAAATCTAAACAAACATTGGCATATAACAATCAACAAAAACAGATACTTCAAGTTGCATTCTTACATGAAAGAGTAACCTAAATATGTTTATGTGTAACGTTGGTATGCGAGTGACAGTTTGCCTGTGACTTTGTATGTTTATATATGTGTATGTATGTCTGTTTTTATAGTGTGTGAGTGTGTTTGTGAGAGTGTGTGTGTGTGTGTATCAAAGTGTGTGGGTGTGTATCAGGGTGTGTGTGTGCTGATTAAGTTTATATTACATTGTGGGGACCATTTTTCAGGTTCCCACAAAGATCTGTGACTGCAGTCAGAAAACAAAAAAAGTCTCATATATTGTTTGGTTACTTATGGTTAAGGTTAGGGCTGGATAGAGTTAGTCTTGCTAGTTGGGATTTGAGTTTTCCCCATAGAAATGAATGCTGTGTATGTAACGTGTCTGTCTGTGAAGAGTACAGCCATTGAGGGTCACTTTCCGGTTTCTGGAAGAGCAGCTCATGTGAAATGACCATAGTCGTGGCCTCCTTCTCTCCTCTCCTCCTCCTCCGTCCCACAGAGCCGGTTCCCCCCCACTCTGGCATCCTGCGTCCCTCCTATTCCATGCAGCTGCTGGGTTGCCAAGCCAGTCACCCCGCAGACGTGAATGGAGATTAATGAATATCAGGTATAATAAGGTGCCTGGGAAAAGAAACCCTGCATTAATGAAATGAGCTATTTTTATTTCTCCGGAGCCAGCACCAGGGTATGCTCTGGGCTCTGGGCCACCAGCAGGTCCGAGTGGAAGCGAGAGCTGTGCTTAAACGGAACCACGAACGTGCCAGAAATAACAGGGCCCGTGTGAAATTCTTGCATCTCTGCGTTTGCTCCTAATTTAATCAACACCAACTTAATAACTCAGAGAGCGAGGACGAGGATTTTTTTTCCCTTTAAATCAACGTTTATACAAAATATTTTTCTTGTAACTTAATTCTAATAATTTATTAGCCTGTGATGAGTCAGTCAGGAGCTATTGAAGCAGACTTCATTCCAGAAATGTGCACATTGATCAGGCGGTCTTTAATAATTCAGCGGCTGTAGTAATGTAATGACTTTTCATGGAGTGTACAGTATGACTCATTGCTACAGAAGAACTCCTTTCTGTAACAACAACAAAAAAATAGGGGATTGTGATGCTCTAGTGTAATTTTTCAGCTCATTAAGGTTGATTTTTATTTGCAATGGCTGGCTGATTTGTTGGTCTTTATTCTTAGTAGATATTCCATCTTTGCTTGTGATAGATAATCACACACTTTTACCCATTAGTAGATCTTTCACTGCTGAGCTCCCCCCCAAAAAAACTCCTTATTGTAGGTATTATTTTAGATCCGCATGTAGATGTGTGAATTTGTAAATCTGTATTTTAAAATAGCTTGGAACTGAGTTCCTTAAATCTCAGTAAAGTTGGGTATTTTAATTACATTGCCCATATTTATGGTCGTGAAGTCACGATGGGTTCAGGGTGGTGCCGAATGTAGGCTTAACCATGTCACGCACATCACAATTTAGTGTAGCCCCTACACGCTAGCCATGAAATGGCCGCCAGTGGACGCAGATGCTTAACATTTCAACCGAAGACTGACGCGCTTGGAATAAGAAACCGGGCGCTGGTGGCCTAGCTGAAATGTCACACTAACCTCAGCTACCATGCCTGAGATTTGGCGTTTGGCCATTTCTATCCACAAAAGCCATCTCATGCCTGGGCTGATTTCTGCTCTTCCTAAATTGGGCCG
>JAABNX020000119.1:16686412-16705230 GCA_015163995.2 Mormyrus lacerda
ATTAGTCCTGAGTATTTAAGTCTGTGTTTCAGTGCATTTCCCCAGTCCCGTCATTGTCATTCAGCGTTCTTGTGTGGGGGGGGTGTAGAGACCCAGACAGATGAGCTATCTCCAGTTGGACTTCATTCCATCTTCCCCATCTGTTCACCACAGTTTTAATTAAATCTACTGAGATCTTTTTTTTTTATTATTATTATTTTTTTTCACATCCCTCCCTTTCCTCCCAAAGTGAAGCGCCGGCCGGTGCCAATGTCCACTCATCTCCGCTGCTGCCTGCCAGCCGCTAATGAGGACAGCCAGAACGGCACTGCACGCCTGCCAGCCATCATGAGTTGTTAATGAGGAGGATTCTGTTAAGGCCCCGGCCTCACCTCCCCACACGCTGCCTCCCTCCATGTCCCGCCCCCCCACACACATGCGCGGCACTACTTTACTTAGCAAGACAAGCTAACAGAGAAGTGCTCTTATGGTAAGCTTCACGAATTTGCACAACATGTCTCAGGTAACTGGCTCAGATGTGTCCGGACACCCTGCGGTTCTGCCACCCGACACCCCCCAATACCATGACTGCTTTCATGGGCACTCTTCCGGACCGTCGTCATCCAGAAATATTACGCCGCTCCCCTTTATTTGGGTCGGGCGGGTAAAACTATTAAGTGTTCTGGCGCTGGATGACAGGTAACCACAGAGCTGTCAGTTTCGCCACTCGTGTCACCACATACTCTCCCAGCAAGTCATCGACGCAACCTCACAAATAACTGCCTGAGATGCAGCCGACACACCCGGAAGAAGGAGTTACTGGGGGCAGTGTTTAGCGCTGGCTTCCATAGCACATCCCCGACAGGGAGCGTGCAAATTACAGTCGCATGTGCGTCAGGGCCACACCTCTCCGAAAGTTATCATTTATATTTCCATTTACAGAATGGCATACGCACTTTTCCAGAGCAACTTACAACCAGTGTCACGCCGCATTTACACGCCGTGTGCATGCTAGTTGCCCTTTGATAGCCCATAACTGCCATCTAAAAAAATGGGACCAGCTCAGTTACCTCTGACTTAAAACCTCAGAGTTTCACACCTTGCCTGTGAGGGCAGCAGGCCGTCCCATCTCTCCCACCATCTGTATGGTTGCAGCCTCCATCGGTAGCGTGTGACTCATCTCCACCATCCTGCTTTTGTGGCAATGCACGACTGCTTTTCCAGTGGTCTTGGCAGATAGGCTCGCCACGGGAGTGATGGGCGCTTAGACTGTCAGGGAGCAAAGATCACAGCCCAACGAACGACGACGAAAATAACAGTTAGCTGCTTTCTTCATTGCCAGGATGGGGGCCCCAGAGCCGAGGTTCAGCATCAGATTTTACACACGTTGTTTACAAATGTGGTGTTTGGGGAGTCACTAATTTGAGTTGCTTTCCTGTGCTGAACCGAGTTCCCTTTAGGTCACAATGGTGGGTTTTTCACAGTGGACCTCTTTACAAATTCCCCGCAATATTTGCAATTGTAAACATTTGTCACAGGAAACTGCCAAACCCATTCCCGGTGTGGGAACTCCTGGGTTTTCACTCAACTGAGCTGCAAAAAAAATACAAGGTTCAAGACCAAGTATTTGAGAAGCCCCATTATCGACTCAATGTTGCAGCCTTGAGTTTGTTAATTCCTTGCAACCTTAGCGGTATTTAAACAGGGGTTGCAGTATGATATATTATTTTGCCCAAGAACTTACCCCTTCATTCGGTTTCTTTGTGGAATTGCAGTCAAATAGACAGTCTTGATGTTTTTGCTGGGGAAAGCTTTCCACGTGTGCCGAGCTGCCAAGCCGGAAAAAAGCAGATACCGCAAACTGCAGGAAGAGCGTTCTCTGTGAAAAGGGAAAACACACTAAATCAAGGCGCCCCACCACAAATATTTTTAGTGTTACTGAGCTTTCATTACTGATCTGCATTTATCAGGATAATTTCACAGTGCTTCGCTGAGGAGTCGGGATAAAATAAAGTGCCATCGTAAATGCCAGGTCTGCAAGACTACCAGTGGCACTGACCAGTCATAAATGCAAGTCCCAGAGCCATTGTCCCATTTGGATTGGGTGACCCAGGCACTCCCACCAGTTCCAAAGCAGGTCCCTCACCAAGGAGGTCTGTGTGTATCTTGTGATGCCGAGGTACACCAGGACAGAGATGACCCTCATGTCACATTAGGTAAAAGCCAACCAGCTGGCCAGGCCGGGACACTATATTAATCACACATCCCCATCAGAGCGAACCCTCCTCATAATGGAAATATGAATCATTCTCATGGTGCCTCCAGCATCACAGGAGAGCACGGCCATCCCTCGGTGTAGTGATTCTGGGGGGAGGCCGTCGCCCTGGGCTTTGTTAGGGGGGCTGCCTCCCATCTGTCCGGTTTAATCGCGCTCCATCGCAGAGAGGCCTGGCCAGCACCCGTGCGCGGAAATGGATCACTGGGCTCAGGCCGCCAGGCCAAAACATCAATTTGCTCCCTCCCACTTGCCGACAGAAAATCGTTGGAAACAATCAAGGCGTACAGCATAAATCAGCATGCCGTGGCACCAAGTCACCCAAAACACTCTCTTCTGAGCAAAAAAGCCTCCATTTATATCGGTAAAAAATGTATATATACTGTACATCACTTTTCCAAGTTGTGATTCACCCATAACAGATGTCTTGAATAATCTTAAAAGAGAAGAATTACAACACTTGTTAAAATTCTGTAATTCGGTCATGCTGGAGAATTTACCAAAAAATGAGTTCAGTAAAAAATCAGTGGAGACTGGGGTTCAAATCCAGCGGTAGGGTTTGTCTGGAAAACCCCTGTGTTGTTTTTATTCTGGGCTCTGTTCATGTTTAAGCCGCTTCTTTAGAACAGCCGTGGGCGAGGGGATTGCCTTATGAACTCCGAGTCATTACCATGACACAGCGCCAAAGCTCCCAGACATCTAAAGGAGATCAATTCTGAACCTCTTGTCTAGCGGCTGGCCCTGACCCCCTTTTACGGCCATTGAAATCATTGATTCTTTGGTAGATTGTTCTGGCCTAGTCATTGGAAAAGCCTACCCGGCAGTGTGAGCGTGTCTGCTTTGTGGCTGTGCAAATTAGCTCCTGCCAGATTGAGGGGCTTTAGCATCAAGCAGGGCTGAGCCCATGGCAAAGCGCGGCGGGCAGGTCGCGTTTCACAGCAGCTTACCGTGGGAATTAGGTGACGCGGTGCCGCCGGAGCAGCCCCTAATGCCCGCTGACCTTTCCCTGGCTCCGCTTTGACTTTTTTGGCGATCAGCAAGTGCAATAACAAGCTTTGTCGTCTGTGCAGAGGGGGATTACTTGGGGAGAAGCAGTCTCTGCTCCTTGCTTACACTTGCACTGAGCCATCTGTGGAGGAGATAGGAGTGAGGGAGAGAGGGAGGGTGCGAGCAAGCGATGGAGAGAGGCAGGAGACAGAGGGAGAAAGGGAAGAGGGGCGGGACCCCGGAGGGGCATTGTGACGCCTGTCTGTCCGTCGGTGAGGATTCTCTGCCTGTCAGGGCCGCTCTTGTCCGGACTGGGATGCTTTGTGTGTCTGGCTTTAACTCAGAGCTTTTAAGATGCTTCTGGACTGTCCAGCTTCTGATTGCTGAAGGTCACTGAAAGTTATGGCAGCGTTCTGCTTTTGGGAAAATCTTGGATTTCTCTTTTTGTGTGATTATTTGTTTGACTCATATGTAAATGGGCTAGGATTACTTTAAAAGAAGAAGAAGATTGCTAAGGGTGAGTTATTTTCTTTACCATTTTATGCTGGAGTTGAATAATTGTATTTTTGGGTGGTAAAATATTGCTTGTAGCAAGTTGTGTGTAGTCCATGTACAATAAGTTGTGCTGCTTCCAGTTAAATGTCTGCCTGTTTTAATTGTGGAAATAATCCAGAGCTAAGATTTTCCCAAATTAAATGTTTTCAAAAGAAAATAAATCATTTGAAAAAATGAAATTTAATTAATGTGAAGGTTACCATCATATGATGTTTTGGAAATACTGAAAAATTATATTTTTGTATGCACGGGATACATGGCTATTGAGAAGTTTTTGCAAATAAATAAGATTTTAAAAATAGATTGATAAATGCTGTCATAGATAGGTGCAGTAAATTAGGTACACCTTATTTAGGTTTTTGGTTTATGGTGATCTTCAGTTTATTGCAAAAGTAAAGTTTAGCAGAATTAATATAAAATGTATTTTAGGTTATTATATGTATGTATTTGAATTTTTTTTTGGTGGTTTTATTGGCACTTTTACTGGTTGTTGAGATGGTAAAGCATTATTCATATTATGGTTTGTCCTTGTTAACATATGTAATTTAAATTTAGCCTTTAAGAATTGAATTTAATTCTTCCCTGAAAAGTAATGCTGTAATTCAGTGCTGTTCACGTGATTGTATTAGCATGGTGTCATCATATGGCTCGCATATATCAATCCTGGCATCTTTAATCTGTATCTTAACTTCCAGAAGATTCCATTTGCAGACTTATTGTGTACATGTAAAATGGGCCAGGTGGAACTGAACTTTATTCCATTGCTGATACTTTTTATCCAGGCATTTGCAGTATGGTATGCTTCTCATTCCCTGGCTGCGCTGCATGTCTCTGCGTAGGTCTTGATTTGCATTAAATCACATGTGCTGTTACATAAGGGTTCCTCTTCTGCTGCTGGTCTGGTCATGCACATAGTTTTTTTTTCCCTCATTTTTTAGGGAACATTTTACAATTTTTTTTTTGAAGGGCGTGGCTTAAAGTAAATGACACACATGCGCAAACATAAAATGCAGCAGCCTGTCATTAATTTGCAACACGCCACTGCCAATTCTATCAGGGTCGGTAGAAACCGCAAATTTCTGTGGTGACTGACAAGAAGTCAGTGTTGCAATGGAATGGCAGCGATGCATTGCATTGCCTTTAATTTCTAATGCCATTACTCTTACAGAGCTGGCCAGATTCCTGATTTCTTTTATCTAATGTAATGCGTATGTTGTTTTTTCTTTATTTATGCACATTGATTCATTTTGCATGGCCGCTGGGTTGTGCCGCAGTGTGCTTGCA
This sequence comes from Mormyrus lacerda, assembly GCA_015163995.2. Classification (NCBI taxonomy): domain Eukaryota; kingdom Metazoa; phylum Chordata; class Actinopteri; order Osteoglossiformes; family Mormyridae; genus Mormyrus; species Mormyrus lacerda. The sequence continues at coordinate 16,691,493 of JAABNX020000119.1, forward strand.
CTACACCTGTGAGCTGCAGTGCCATTGCCACGGTGATGCTGCACACCATCTTGGCGAGGCCCGATGGTTCGGTGTGCCGGGGACATGGCCTCGTGTGGGGGAGGGCCCGCTCTTCCCAGCCACCCCTCATCTCCGCATAGGCCCAGCATGCTGGCGGGTGGGCGAGCAGACAGGCCGGAGGGCTCGTGTGGCTTTAAGAGAGTTACACGACGACCTGAGTGGAGGAGACAGCAGCGCAGTGCATCATCATGCAGGCGGCATCGCAGGCCTTTCCTCGCTCCGGCGCATTATCATAAAAAGTGATTTAGAGCTGATTGATGCAAATGGTCCTCTGTTCTTTTCTGTCATTAACGGCCTCTTTCAGTGGCCACAGGCAGTGATTAAAGCTGTCATTTCGAGCTACTCATTAAAGACGGGAGGAGAGCACAGAGACGGCCGGGGGTGGGGACACGCCGCTCCTTCTGAGAGCCCCCGCCTTATGACAAACGGCTGCCTGGAAGCCAAGCTTGCATGACAGAAACCCCCTTCCCCCAGCCCACCGCAGCCCCCACTGGCTTTCTTTGGCCGCAGCCAGAAGGGGACATTTGGGTCTGACGCTGACATGGGAGAGACGCAGACGAGACGTGGTGGACGTCGTTTCCACCTGCCGTGCCCCTGACTATTTCCGGAGCCCTAATTGCTGAAGAATCAGCCCCATGATGCTATTCTGCATCAATCACATCCGGCCCAGAGAGACCTCAGAGGCAGGATAGCGGAAGCAAGCAGAGCAAGCACAGCTCAGCGACAGGCGTGCTGAGGATTGCTTCTCCCTCCATGGCGCCACCTTGGGAAGCGCATTGGGGAAACATTATCATTTCGATATCACATATCCATCCAGGGATATCGTGTGCTGTCAGCATCTCCATGTAATGCCCCCACCCCCAACACCCCTAGTGTCCATCCCATCTCGATGTGCTCGTGATCGAATGCCATGACGAAGAGACACCGCTGTCCACTGCCACTGCGACTTCACCAAGATTCTCATTTCCCGTAAAGCACTTTGTGAGCTGTTGCCTGGCGTCCATGTCATCATTTCAGGTTTCTAAACGGAGTCTTGCTCAGAGGCCTCTGTATGTGCTTCACAAAGCCCTGTGTACATGCGCTGTTCATTCGGTATATGCTTTGTAACGGAGAACAGTCCAGGCTAAGATACTTGGAATCCAGAGCTGATCTTGGCTGGTGTGACACAATCCCACTGGAGACGTACAGAACCAATGATCTCTTTTAGATTGATTTCTTATTTAATGCATTATAAGTAATTAGTCACCAGATGAAAGAACATTAATTTCTACCCGGAGGCAAGCAAGAACAAATACTTGTAATTTAAAGCGTTATTTAGTGGTGAAATCCTTTAGCTATAATTATTCACACAATAATAGAAAATTTTGAGGGCATTTATAAACAATTTCTATGGCCATTAAAATTTGTCATCACATGCATAATTTTAGGGCTGTCAAAGTGTTGCTATGGCACCCCGCGATTTCAAAGGGGGCCATGCGTTGTTTGGGGTTTGATAGCGTTTGTTAGCATTCAGTAGTGCTTGATAGCTTTTTAGCATTTTAAGGCATTGTAAGATGGTATTTGATAATATTTGTTACGGATTTCTGGCTTACTTGTGTTTTAGTGTATTAGCATATGTTAGGGATCAAGAGCATTTGAGAAAAACAGGTTTATTGGCACCTGTTAGCATTTTCTGGGGTTTTGTTAGAATTGGTTACATTTGATAGAGAGTTATAGCATGGGAAAGGGTTTGATATGGATTTATATTCTGTTAGGTGTGATAACTTGTTGGGATTTGTTAGAATCTGATTTCATTTTGGGTTTAAGGATATTTGTTGAGGCATGATTGGGTTAGCTAGTTTAAGGTTTGATATTCTTTTTGATGCTCTTTTAGGGTTTGATACATTTTTGTTTCATAGCATTCAACAGACATTGCCTTTACATAAAGCCTGGTATTGAGCTACTTGTACAATAATGTCTAGGGAGAATGTCGATTTCTGTGTGATTAGCGGAAGAAATGCATTGTGGATATTAATAATAGCTCCAAGTGCTTTTAGCATCATTATGAATAATGTATTGCCAACCTAAAAGTAAAACCTTCAACTTTATCTGCTGTGATTCTGTTGCTTTGTTTATTGCACAGTTTCTAAGAGGACGTTGTTTACCTGGCTGCTAATAAGACAGCATGTCAATGAGTGTTTATATGTATCTGCCTATTTTTCTGTGCATTTCTTCTGATTTAGCAGTGCCAATAATTAATGGAGATTTCTTTCTTTTAAATTGCGAAGCTGACCCACAGTGGATCTGAAGAAAATGCACTCCTGGTGTTATGGTGATAATCCCCAAGGCCCTTCCTGAACTGTCACCCAAGCCTTTTTATTCCAAGCCCACTCTGATTGCAGCAGACCCCACTATGCTTTTGAACTGCAAATAGCAGAGCTCCTTTGGAGAACCATTTTGTTACAAATTTGCGGCCTGTGTTTATTGCCCATTAAAGCAACCTTTATTTTATTGCAAATGTTGCAGTAATTGCCTTTTACGGAGAGCACTTTGTAACACACATGCACCGTTAAAAGAAAACCACTCCGGTATTGTCTATCAGGACCTAATGGTGCAATTAATTTTACTCCATCTGTTCTGGGGACTTTTAAAGAAAATGGATTTTTTTCCTCCCTAAAATTGCTTTAATGAAGAAGGTGAAGCAGCCTCCTGCTTCCCCCAGGTGCAGCCCAGTCAGTTGGCATCATCGTCTGTCTAATGGGTCTCCTCCCGCAGCCTGCCTGGCGGGGGCACTCTGAGCACCACAGATACTGCGGGCTCCATCCCATCCTATAATGACCCCGCATTGCCACTTGGAGACGCACAGCCCATACACAGCAGTGGACCAACCCTCTTGGGGCACGGAGGCGGTGGGTCAGTCGGCGTTCCACAGGGTATGCGCTCCCCTGTGCTCATTAGGGAGATGGAGGGAGCAGCTGTGAGGCCAAGTGGGGGGAGGGGGGGCTGAACATCAAAGGTGCATACTGATTGGGCTGTTACTCTTTGATCCTTGCCACTGGCTGGGGGAAAAAAAAATTCCAAGCTCCCCAGCAATGTTGATGATGATGTTGTGCCGGATCCTGATGCGTGGAGACGGCGGCGGCATGCTCTACAGGCTCTGGTTGGGGCGTCGGTCAGGGGAGCACAGCTCTCTGCAGCCCGCCCATCTGCTCTCATCACTCGAGCCTCGCCGAGCATTTCCAACATTAGTTGCCGTGGTATCCCTCGGCGAGAGCCGCACTGTGCCGCACAGACCATAATATCCACTTCTCAGTTATTCCGAGCGAACTTTTATGGGTTTATAAGTATTGGAGCCGCTGGCTGCGCTGAGCATCTGGGTCCTGTCGGAGGTTAGCATATGCCATTCTTACGGTACTCTTTATTCAGCAGCGTCTGGTGCCGAGTCCATCAGTTTCGTTTAGCAGGGGTCAGCCTTTAGGGGACCTTTAGGCGTTTGTACATATTTCTGCGCTCTCTGCTGCTGCTCAGAAAGCGCAGCCAGCCACATTGGGACATTTTTTGGGGCATCATCAGGCGAGAAGTGTACCCGAAGATGTCCCGAAACTCCCTAACCCTAACCTGGCACTGGCACAAGCGGAATGCCTACAGCTCCTTTCCACATAATCGGCATGCAGCTGGAGATGATTGAGTGCAACGGGCCCAGCTGACGTTTTGGGTTTGATTACCAATTACTGCCAAAAGGCAGTAAGGACATGTTCCCATCCTGTGTTCCCGTTGCGCTGGGCCCTGCCGGGGAACGCTGGGCTCTGCTGTACCCCTGGGTTCACCGCCACCAAGGTATGTGTGGTTTCTACTTGGCCCTAAATGTTCCTGCTTTGCTTCAGAGGAAAATGAATGTTTTGTTTTTCTTTTTCGGTACTTCTCATTACATACTTATGAAAACAGTGTTTGAAGATGGGGGAGGGGGGTTTTGCACGGTGAGCTGAAGTATAGCCTTTTTGAGATTTTTGAATTGATTTTGAGGCATTAGCCCTTAATCTAATCAGCCCTCCTGGTTTAGGGCATCAAGGTGGGTAGGGGTTGCTTTTTGCGGGGGCTCTCATTATTTACGTGGCCACACCCAAAAAGTTGGATGTGGAAGTCAGCAAAATGTGCCAAATAGCAGCTCGCTGCTTCAGAGGCTCGAGAAAGTAAAAGTGGGGGCTCTTCAGCCTCCACCGTGGTCTCCATCTAAATCTCCTTCGGTGCGTCGGTAAAACCGTGGTGGTAATTTTCCCACCGTTCACTATTTCATGCTCCCGTGGAGCCAAACCCTGGCCCGGCGCGCACAGGCTAAAGACGTGGCCCAGCTCTTTGCAGCGGCTCTCCCATGTGGCACAGTAAATAGATCCTGAGCAGGGGGTGTGGCAGCTTTAAAGCAGCAGGGTTGTTGTTTGAAATACTGCCCGTCACGAGTTACCTTTTCAGATCATTTCTCCCCCCTGCCGTGTCATTTTGGGTCTTCCTGCTGGGCGGCAGGTGTCATCAGCTTCTCCTCATACCCCCCGCCAGGTTAGCATCCGCAGTGGCAGAGCGGCGGGGTTTGGGTCAGCCGCCTTGCTGAGAGGTCAAAGGACATGCATCCGCCTGGAGGCAAGGGAGGGAAAAACAGGACAAAAGCAGCAGACGGATACTGAAGGATCGACCGGCAGGGAGAAGGGGGGAGGTCCCACTTTGGAAGGAGTTTGCGTAATTGATCCAGACTAAATAATCGTTCTTTCAGTCTGTTTGTCATTTCTGTTACTCCGTTATGTGCCGCTCAGACTAACAGTGGAGGTGTGCATAGTAGGCTCATTTTCACGTTCAGATCAGCCCCAGCTTTAGCATCTGACAGTCGTCATGTTGCAGGAGTCTGTGTCTCTCACCTCAGTCTCATCACAAGCAGAACACCTCGCCTCCCATTCTTCTGTGCGACTGATGGGTGACGTGTTCTTCACCTAAGGGATCTGTGTGTGTGTTGCTAGATATGTGCAAAGCAAAATGTTGCAAAGCAGCGGTGTCCAGCTTTTTTTGTTGACAGAGGCAAATCTGTTTTGCGCCAAAACCACCCCCGGCTTTGACAGCAAGTGCTGTTTAATTAAGATGGTTAATTGCAAACCATATTAATTAGTTTGAGGAACCTGATATCTATGTGGCTGTAGCAGGAGTTCTGTTTTGTGAATGCGGTCGGTCCAGTTGCACATTATAAACACGGTGGTATTAGATAGGTGTGCCCGGCTGGTGTGAGGGGTTCCGATCCGAGAGGCGTTCCTCCGTTGGGTATGGCGTGTGGCAAGCCAGGCAACAGGCAGTGCTTTGTTGAAGGTTACATAAGGTACCATGTTGTGGAGCTTGAGGCTCTGTGACTAATGGATGTAAGAAAGTGGCCCAAAAAGGCTGCATTTAGGCCTTCTCCTCCATGCCCTGAAAGAACCCCCTTCATTTCACAGCTCTGCACGTCTGCTGCTTCTGACGGCGGCTCATTCGGCCCCCGTGTGCCACAGCCTTTAACCATCACTCCGTTTTCTTGTCACGGTTGCCTGGGGAGGGATCTTCAAGGATGGGGGGACAGTTGAGGACTGGCCCCTGGCATACAGAGGGTCTCATAGCTTTGCAACACGCTTCTAAGCCCAATAAGAGTGTGCTTGTGTACTTGTGTGCACTGCGGCCGTATTACGTGATCGCTGGTCATACCGGTTCCCTAATCGTCATCCATTTGAACCGGATTTTTCGGCCTGCTTCTTTTTGGGGAATTATTTTTAAAATCTCTCTTTGACTGGTTTAGCTTTCAGTCACCATGCCATGCTCAAATGTAAAAGTAGACTAAATCCGAGATGTATGTGGTCTCTAACGGGAAAGGGTTGAATTCAAGGTCAAAACAGCCTCTTACCATCCATATCGCTTACTAAGCTTGTGAACGGTCAGCTTTTGGAGGTCTGGCGGAAAGCTTTCTGCTTGTATTCCCCTTGTCTTCAAGCTCGATTGGGTCGAATTTATTTTCCAACAAAATTAGTTGTGGGAAATCCAGATGTGCATGTCAAAACACGTAACCTAGCAGAGCCCCAGGTGTTTAATGTGACAGGGTAATGAAGCTGACATCGGGGCATATCAGCTGTGAACCATGGCCTATTACGCAAGACATGTTCAGGCCGCCAGGCCTCCACTTCCTCTGGCTTCCTCTGCCGCTGGCATGTAATGAGGAGTGACATCTCACAGCTTTTATTCCAGATTCAGTCCATGCTCATGTGTTTTTGCAGAATCTCTGATGCCGGGCAGCATAACATCGACTACAAGCTAATCGACCGGCTTGAAAAAGCACAATTCCGTCAGAGTATGGGTATGCTACGTATGGTTAGCCACCCAGAAATTCAGTGTGATGTTGTAAAACACAAATAAATGTCATGAATATCTAAATCTGACAGCCTAAACTCATGGACTGTGATATAATGTGAGATTACCTGCACAGTGCAGTAAAACTCATGGAATAACACCCTCAAGCACTAGCTCAGTTTCCAGGTGAAAGCTAATCTTAACATTATTCTCTTAATGGAACTTAATGTGTCTTCTGGTTATTGTGAGGTTGGATATGGGTATGTTCATTTATGAAATCATACTGTCAGGCGAGTGCTGAAACAGGCTAAATTGTTACCTTAGCTTCTTTCTACCTGCTTTGCTTATTTCTGTTTAGCTTAGCTCATTTAGAATTAGCATACCCTAGCCTATTTCTGTTGAATTCATTTCTGGTTTGCTTTCCTCATTTCTACATAGGTTATCTTCTCTTATTTTCACTTGCTTAAACTAGTTTCATAGTTTTACCTCTTTTTACTTGCCTTTGCTTCACTTATTTCCTCTAAGTTTAGCCTATCTTAATTTATGCTTAACTTCTCTTATTTCTGCTTGCCCTAACTTCACTTAAAAAAGAGAAGCTTTACTTATTTCCTCTTAGCATAGTCTTATTTCCACTTAATCTCACATTTCTATTTAATGTCTCTTATTTCTGCTTACCTAACTTCACTTATTTCCACTTAGCTTAACCAAGTTTATTTCTGTTTAGCTTATCCTAAGCCTGCTTATGTTAACTTTACTTATTTCTGCTTTGCGTAGCCTGGCTTATTTCCACTTAGCTTAGTCTGATTTCTGCTTAGCCTAGCTTATATCTGCTCAGCCTAACTTATTTCTGCTTATCTTAACCTAGGCTTTGCTTATTTCCAGTTAGCTTAGCTTTGCTCATTTCGATTCCTTTTAGCCTTGGAGCAGTGTTGAGACTGGTACAGCCACATAAACAGCCAAGCAGCATCCATTGTTTCTGTGCCTTCTTGGGTAATGAACAAGTCAATGCAGAATGCCCCCATAACAGGTCTTGATGTATGCCACCAATCAAGGATGTCGGAGAGCCCCATGAATACGTAATGCAAAAATCCAGCCACTCTGCTCCTGTGCAAAACACGAATGGTAAACACAGATTAAAAGCTTCTGACTGCGCTGTTCGTTCTACCTCGAATCACTGGGTGAACAGTAATGCATCTATGACAGCTGTAGCCTTCATTTGCACAACATGCGGCTCTGTGTCCTGCTAAGCCGCTGTTTTAGTACAGCTAGGGGTTATTAAATAGAGCCTCACTGTGTGTCCTCATTAGTATGTGGAAGCTGTCCTGCTCTATAGATATTCATTTGATTTGCTTGGTCACTGGCAACCTTTGAGTTTAATGGTCACTAGTCAATGATCTGCTGCAGCACCAGTGTGGTGGAGAAATCGAATCTCAGCTTATCAGTAAATAAGCATCAACCAGTATAATCTTTCGGTGATCGGTTAGTTTATTCACTTGGCATATAAAGGGAGTCAAACCTAAGATTCCCCTGAGTCTTGCAATGATTGCAGGTTATATACTTTTTAGTGACATGTGACACATTTGTACATTTTCATTGGTCAAAAACGATTTCACCTACATGGCAGGGATTTGTTCCCATTTGCAACTAAATTGCTTAATTTTTATTAGCTCCCTAACTATTTTGGTACTTCCCAAAGTCAACATGCACTTCAGATCACCTTTTGACCTTTTAACTTATCTAAACATGCTTTGCAATGCTTCCCAATTTCTCCAATTAACTGGATCTTTTGCTCAACTTCTGTCTCTGGACCCAGGAGTATTTAAAGATTGATTTTGTCCTACCGTTGACCTTGCTTTCTTCTCATTTCTGCACTCTGTTTAGCAGTCTCAGCAATTTTTATCATTCCTGCATTATCATCTTTTCAATTCAGTTTATTTTTCTATAGCTCCTGTCACAACAGTGTCTCCCAAAGGCACTTTACATCAATGTGCTGTAATACAATACTACATCATTGTTGCATGAGTACCTTTTTTGTTTTTTTTCCCCAGCTAAATCTTATAATATTTGGTAAGTCCAATATATATATATATATATATAAATTAATTAGTTTCATTAACATCTCCGTGGCATGACCTTTCAGTATGACGTCACTGAGCACCCACCTCCTACCCCTTCACCCTCGATGTGGTGATGATCTGGCTCCTACTGGGAAATGTGTCTGAGCATCGGCATGGTGGGTGTTGGTATGTGGCTCAGCGCATCAACTGGTTTGAATCCTGTGCTCAATAAAGTATCTGACCCTGTGCTCAGACCCCAAGCTCACCTATATGTGTGTGCATGTCACAAAGAATAAGAAAATAATGTGAAAACTGTCACATTACAATGTGCCTGTTTCCATACTTGTACAAATGGCAAGTAATAACAAAGGACCAGAGGTGGAAAGTTCAGGTCCAGAAAGTACAAATCCAGGCCAACATTTTGTTTCAACCAACTAGCAAAGTACTCTGTGACTGTGATTCTTTATACTCAACTGATTGGTTGAAACAGAACCTTGCTCTGGATTTGTATTTTCTGGACCTGAACCACCTCTGGTATTGATAATGTATAGCAATGTGAAACTGTATGGCCGTGTATATATGTATATTCTACAGCTGGACTGATCATTTGATAGTTTATGCTTTTATTAATTTCCTTATTGTCTTATCAGTGGAGCCTTGACTTTGTTTTGTCTTCCTGGGCCAATTACACCCACAGTTTTGCATAAGCTAATAAACGCAAAAACAATAACACCACAACCATTCTAGCAACATCCGTGTGGAGCTGCGTTACTCCCAGGACTGTTAAGTCTTGCGTTCTGTCTCCCTGCTCTCCCCCCGTCTTTGATGTGCTGTGCAGTTCCCCCGAGATTCGCGCCTTTAATCTTGAAGATACGCTAGACGGCATGCATTTTTAGAATATCCCTGCTACAGTTAATTAACAGTTATTAGTGTTAGTGCGCAGTGCCATGCGAGATGTCACAAATCATCCCGTCTCTAGGTGCAGTTACAGCAATTAAGACGCTCTATCACGCCGCCACCGCCGTACTGCTCTTCCAGGTTCCTCTAGAGCTGAAAGCACTAATCAAATCATTCCTGCTCTGCGATTCACTATCGCTTATTCAATCCTTAATGGCTTTTAGTTCCTCAGTTGGCCCCCCCTCTCCCCATTCCTTTTCCGTTACCACAGGAACCTCTTCAGCAAGTCCATTTCACTGGGGCTCCCAGTCATCATTCGGCGGTAATGAATTTATGGGATGGCAGCTCCTTCTTGGTCTTGTTCAGCGTGCCTGCGTGTCCCCTCCCCTCCCACGGATCGGAACTCGCTGCATGCCGTGCCCCAGCTTCCCAGAAGATGATCCTCATTGGCCACAGATAAGCGGGCCTCGACTTTGATTCTGGCGTCAGGTGTGACTCGGTGCCTGATCAGTTTGTCACACCGCTAAATAGAAACTTATTGCTTCCAGGGAAGGAAGTGGGCCAGCATGCTCTCAAATAGATAGTTAGATTTGTAGATTTGTGGTTGCTTCTCCTGCAATGATGGGGCCCTTGATGCTCTTTATCCTGTGGTGTCTGTCTGGTCGTGTCAGCCTGGCTGTGCCTGCTCATTCCCATGGATCCACCATAGGGCCCCAGCGAACAGGCAGTGGCTCAGATGCCTCTCTTTGTGGCAGGCCCTGCCTGCCAGCTATGGAGCACCTGCTCTTAGGCCTTCGGCCTCATTCAGGGCCTTTTCTATTCCTGCTCAAGCGATTGCCCTTCCCCGCCCCCTCCCCGCTCAGAGGACGCCCTTTGAGCGGCTTACGAGGCTCCCATGCCCACCTGGCATCCCTCATGTCTGACATGGGGGGGTGACCTTTAAACGCATGGTGCCTCTCGTCTCACCGTTCAGGTGGTCTTATCGCACGGCGTCCATCCTATGCTGTACAGGGGCACTGCAGCTGGGAGCAGGGGAACAGGTGTGCTACTGAGGGTGACACAAAGTGAAGCATCGATCAGGGGGGTGCAGGACTTTTAAGGACGATGCCCTGGCGTGTTGTCCTGGCTTCCGTCCCCTGTTACCATGTGCTCTGTCCGCTCATCGTGCGTCACACGCTTTGCCGTAGGGCCTTGCATGACCTCAGCGGCCTCCTTCTTTCTCATTAGTGAGATTTGTGTATAAATAACAAACAAAAAAAAGATTTAACTGCGAAAAAGGGAAATTTGTGCCCTCCAGTGCCTGCCACCGTTTTAATGCGAGCACAGAACGTGTTAAAATCACGCACGCTGGGGTCACTAATGCATGCTTGGGCTCTTCCTGGGGAGGGGACACCGGCCTGCTTTTTCTTCAGATGGGAAGACTTACTTGAACATGTAGATCCCAGAGGGGAGTCCTGATAGATTGGGTGGGGTTTCGGGCTGGTCATAGGGATCAGCCCTGAGAGCCAGTGATAACTGCCTGGTGGGGGGGCGCACATAATCACTTCAGGTGACTGGGGACTCCATCCTGAATCTGTACAGGGGGCATGCTGTAACTAGTGGGCCGACAGCATCCAAGCAGGGGCACGAACCGGTCACTCAGATGGAGGAGGGGGGATGCAGTCTGTATGTGGCTGCTTTGGTTGGGGGGGGGGGGGGGATGAGGGCTTGGTAGATTGGCAATGTAACTAAAAGCAAGAGAATCAGGAGAGAATTTACCAGAAGCTTAACAGAAGCTAAATGGAGTAACAGACTATTTAGGTTTGTTTTTTTCATTTAAGTGTATTTTTATTACTCAACTCTTTTATATAAAGAGTATTTTTATAGTCCTGTCCTCACTGAGTGCAGGCGTGAACGTGTGACTTCGCGATGATTTAATCCACACCTCAGGGAGGTGAGCGCTGCTCTTATTTTTATAAACCAGAGGGCTGCTACTGCCAAAACAAAGTCCGGCATATTACCAACACCCCCCAGGCTGCACTGTGTGCCGCCCACTGGCTTGGCACTGACGGGGAGTGCCACAGGGTTCGCATCATTCCGGCCAGCATCGCCTCGCTGGTTTGAGCCGGCTTCACGCCATCAGTGTAACCTTTCCCCTGTGGCCATCCCAGCGTGACCCAGCGGATGTGTGTTCTGCTCTCTATGGCTTCCCATGTCATCCCCGAGGTCTTACAGTGTGCGATCGGTCCTCGTGATTGGCTTCTAATGGGGTGGGCCTCAGTCACCCTGATAAACGTGGCCTTCATCATTCCTGTGGGGCTAATAACCCCCGAGAGAGAAGACATGTTTAGTTTCAGTGTTTAGAGGATGACGGATAAAAATATGACCCTTTCAGGAACACATAATCGCGTTGTCAGTCTTTTGGGGGCAGATAAGCTATCGTCCGACACATGACGGCAAGTACCGTTTGATAAATACCACCAGTCGGTTTCAAAAACTCATTTATGAAGTCGCTTTATACCTCTCGATGATGAATTAACGGATCCTAATCTCATGAGATGATGCTTTTTTTTTGGAATGCACGTAATATCGGGAACAGCATTGTCTCTGTAACGATTTCTTACCCACCTCCCTGAGGTCCGAGGTAATGGAATTTATTGCCTGCCAGTTCTGCCTCCCTCTTCCGGCCTCTGCCGTGACGACAGATCTCACCTGAGGTGGTGTCCTCCTGCAGAGTGCGTGAGTACCTTGGATCCAGGCCGGGGGGGGGGGGGTTAACATTCCGGTATCACAGCCAACCCAAACAGGTTTTACAGTCTGCCACTTTAGGGCCGCTGTGGGAGGCAACACCTTTATACATATTTAACGAGGCTCTTACGGCTGACTTTGCTGCAGAATGAGTTCACGTTTCACCGGGAGCAACCGCGTCCCCATCACCGCGCCCTGTCGGAGCTCTGACAGCACTGGGGGGGCGGGGGGAAGGTTACAGCTGTTTCCAATCCTCAGTTGTGGATACATATAAATCGCAGCTCTGTAATCAGAGGGTGGTTTTGGGGGCCCTCACTGAAGGGCCAGCTTGCCACTGAAGATGTGTAACTGCTGGGTCCGTAATTGCAGGCTGAGGACATCCCTGTCCTGTAAAGGACACTCCTCTCTCTCTCTCTGTTTGGTGTGTCCCAGAGCTCTGGCCCCTGTTACGTCATGCAGATTGACAAATGCACCTTCAGGGTCATGTCAGCAGGTGTGGACATGCGCTTGTAACACACTGCCATTGCAGGCCTTATTTATTTCATATTTCTCAGTTAATTTTAGGTTAGGAGTGCTCAGGAATTTGTTACCAGGCTGGTAAAAACATTCCTCTCATGTTCTGTGTGTATCCCCTTCCTGGGTGAATTAGGAAAGCAGAGGCAGTCCTTGTCTGTTAAATTCTGCATACAGCGTTGGGCATGCAGATACAATCTCTCCATATTTAATGTATCTACCAAATGGAGCCTTCACTGACACATGAGCTTTTATATATACGTGGACCTCATTGCGGTCTTCTTGGTGCCGTGTTTTCCGAGCGACTACTGAAAGATGCATCAGATGGAGGATGAGCCGTAGCTAAGCAGTGCAGCAGGATGTGACTCCCAGCTCTCTGATGCTATGGCCATCTCTAGGAACCCTGGAGCATTCCCATTCAGCAGCAGAAAAAGTCCCTGAATTCCCCTGTGTGTGTGGCTCCTTGTGCTGCTCAAGGTCAGCCTACTGCTTTGAGTGCATGTTCTTTTCCCATGGGGGTGGATTGGGGTCCATTTACACGGCTTCTCCTCCTCGGCCTGTCCCTCCCCACATCCGTGTTTGTGGAGTTTCTGGGAGCCAGAGCTTTCTGGCATGGATACCCCACCCCTGCCCCTGCCACACGTGTGCATGCTGTAATCCGGCTGAGCCAGTTAATCTGTCGGGTTAATCAGGAGCTAGATGGTTTCTAGCCACGTCAGGAACTACCCCCATATCTGCTTCTGTCATTTTCATTTTTGTTTCCTTTTCTTTGCGTTTTTGGCCTAAAGTGACAGCGCATGGTATTGTCAGTATTGGTTTGCTGGGTCTGTGACTCAGTGATGGGAATAAGATGTGAAAGAGCAAGCAGGTTCTGTAGGCGTGACGGCCTCAGCACTCAGGTGCCCGTGAGGCCCCTAACTGGCCAGTGTTTGTTTTTCTCCTCCCTGGCGTGTGTGCCACTCCTGTATACTTACAGTCATATTCTTCCCCTGCAGGTATGTGTGGGGTAAACAGGTATGTGAGGTTATCCATGACCCCGTGACCTTGCTGCCGTCAGAATGCCTCTGTGGCATCGTGGATTAGAGCTGTAATCGGGCCTTAAAAGTTAGGCCCGACAAGGCCCGAGCCCGACAAGTACATATTGATTGACAGCTTTT